>BNSU01000063.1:0-682500 GCA_016587475.1 Pyrus pyrifolia | reverse complement strand
TTTTATCTTTCTCATTTTGGCCTTTTGGAAGCATGACTGAATTTTATAGTTTGGATAACTTATGAGGATCATCAGTTCTTAATCTTGTGATGTTGGTTTACAACCCATTCTTTTTTGAGATTATACTCTCCCGTGTGTACCCCGATGTGGGTTCTCTTGTGGACATTTAGCATTTAAACCCTTGTATGCATGCAACAGTTTTTTATGTCATTAGATAAATAAGTTTACATTTTAATTTGTTTTGCCCTAGAAGCCTTCTATGTTATCATTGGACTTCTACCATTTTGTTCAACTTAAGATGTATGATGTTGCAGCTGTGGGTTGGGCCTGGGAGCAAAGCAGCAGAAGAGAAGCAATTTTTTGATGGTCACCTAGCCCCTTTCTACAGAATTGAGCAGGTTCTACATACTTATGCTCTCTTCTTCTGGTGAACTATTTTTCATCTTATGAGGTGTTATACTTTACTCAATGCAATGAGGTTAACTTTCCAATGTAGCAGAATTGGGAGGAGCCAACTTTCCTTTTTATTAATGAGTTGCCTTTTCTTTTTATCTAGACGTTACATATCTTCATCATTTTGTTGTTCGTATGAGAAGCCTGCTCTAATATAGCTGAAGTTGTATTTGTTACTTTTTGAGATACAGAATAAGGTATTTGTCCTTCCAATCCAGACTCTAGTATTATCTTCAGAGTTTAAGTGTTTATCTTATAAGATTGGATGGGCTATACGAGACTAGAATTGCTCTTTGTTTTGATACGTACTCCAGTTGTTTTTTGTTATTTCATTTCAGGTGTGGTAAAAGAATACTTCTTAGACTACATTACTCATCTTTGACAGGTTGCTGGAATTAAAGCAAATTATTCTGGTTCGGCGATATCTCTTGCTGATATTTGCATGAAGCCAATGGATAAATACTGCGCCACTCAAAGTGTCCTACAGGTAACTCTTCTTGATGGCCTACTTTTGGTTGATGCATTATGGGTACCAATACTAAAATGGTAAACAAAACTTTTGATTTTGATTTTTATTGTTTAGCTAAATATGTAACTTGCACTGACAGTGTGTCGGTTTTCTTTTCTAAGGTGTTATACCACAATTTCTACATTTTTCAGAAAAAAAAAAAAAAATTATTGCATTGTCACAAATGGATCCGTGAATTGCCTAATGGTTCCAGTATAGCTGAAGAACCTAGGTATTTTTAAAATTGTTATTAACATGTTCTCTCTTCTCTTCATGGTTCCAGTATTTCAAAATGGATCCTGCAACTTATGAAGATTATGGTGGGCTTGAACACTTAAAGTATTGTTTTGAGGTATATTCTTGTAATTTCCATCTATAAATTATCTGAAGTATGAATCTAGTTTATTGTCTAATGAGATTCTGTATATCTATATCAACTGTTCTAGATATTTTTTGTTTATTTTGAGCCATCATTTCCAGTGTAAACGACTACTGAAATGACAATGTCTATGAACATTACGATGAATTGTGTGTTACTTTTGATAGAGGATGAATGGTGAAATTTAACATGTGAATGTGATAGTATCAGGGTTTGTAAGACAAAGTTGGGTCTACAGTATTATGTTTGTAATAGTTTTTAAAGCTGTTTTAGATAGTGAGGTGCATTTGTTATTGCTTCATGGTCAATGATCCATGATCCATGATCCATAATACGTGCATTAATGTAGTATGCATGATCATTATCATTATCATTATAGGTATGTTATTTTTAAAATGCCAGGGTTGGTGATGAAAAATATTGTTTTTACTAATTTTTATTTAAGGCTGATGGATAGAACTAATGCATCTGATACTGGTCAAACTGCTTGATATACATTATGTGCATCTATTTTCTGCTCATTTTTTCAAATAACGAGATGCAGATATCTGTCCATATTTTCCCTTTTTTTCTTCTAGATAAGCCGGAGTCATCTGGCCAGATGACCAACCTCACATTTTAATATGCTTACATTTCTCTCCAGCATGTTCTATAATTGATTTACTTGCTTGACCATTCCAAATTTCTCAAACAATATGGAAATACTGTTATGGAAAGTAGACCTGTTAACATTTGTGTTTTGTGCTATTGAAGCACTGTTCATATGCTGACACATGTATGATTGCGTTTAAAGGTCCTCTTGATCCTACCACGGCATTAGGAGGCTTCTCTGGGAAAAACTACTCCGAGGTAATGATTTTCTGTATTTTCATGAACAAATTCATTTTTTAATCTTTTCAAGTTGATAAGAAGATTGAATTCTTAGAGTATTTATTGACAATTATGATTTTTTTTCAATGCAGGCGTCAGCATTTCTTGTAACTTATCCCGTAAACAATGCTCTTAGTAATGACAGGAATGAAATTGAAAGAGCAGTGGCATGGGAGAAAGCCTTTATTGAGCTTGCAAGGGTTTACTCTTTGTCTAGCATAATTCTTGTAATTGTTTATTTTTTGCATTCTTGTTCATGTTACCTTCCTGTCCTGAATGAAAGTAGACATATTTCTCTGATAACCGTTAATTTTAGTTTTTTGCCTGTGATAGGATGAATTGTTGCAAATGGTGCAACCTAGAAACTTAACACTTTCTTTTTCATCAGAAAGTTCTGTTGAAGAAGAACTTGAAAGAGAAAGTACAGCAGATGCCATTACAATATTGGTAAGTATTTTCTCTCTTTCGTTTTAGTTGCTTGCTTCCTTTTATAATCAAAGCTCAGAATACTGTAATGCAAAAGTACTGTACATGATGTATTTTGTGGTTTAAATATTTTTATTCGTTTATATGGAACAAGTTCCATCATTTGAATCTTTTAAATTACCATCCATTTATGGTTTCGTATTTCATTGCAGATAAGCTACCTTGTGATATTTGCTTATATCTCTCTTACTTTGGGCGACTCACCTTGTTTGTCATCATTTTATATTTCGTCTAAGGTATGTTCTCAACTATTTTTAGTTTTCTTTTTTAATTGACTGGAAAATACCGTCCTTATGTGTACGTTGTTTGGTTTTCCTTTGATTCAAAACTGAGACATTGTTTATATAACTACAATTGTGCATGGTTGAGTTCAGGTATTGCTTGGTCTCTCTGGTGTTGTGCTTGTCATGCTGTCAATTCTTGGATCAGTGGGATTTTTCAGTGTTAGAGGTGTAAAATCTACCTTAGTCATCATGAAAGTTATCCCATTTCTTGTTCTAGCTGTAAGTTCCTTGACATCCTTACATATATATATAATGTATGTGTGTATATATATATATATATATATATATATATATCTATACAAACCAAATGGTTCATAATGTGTACAGGTGACTGATTTTATTTGCAGTTTATAATATTCCGGAGTCTATAATCTTACCAGGTTGGGGTAGATAATATGTGTATACTGGTGAATGCTGTCAAACGGCAACCCTTGGAGTTGCCTTTAGAAGGGAGAATAAGTAATGCACTTGTGGAAGTTGGACCATCAATAACACTAGCTAGTCTATCAGAGGTTTTAGCATTCACAGTTGGAAGTTTTATTCCTATGCCAGCATGCTGTGTATTCTCCATGTTTGCAAGTTGGAAATTCTGATCCATGATAAACTTTGGATAAGTGAAATAGTTGTACGTTTTTGTTGTCTTCCTGTCTTATGTCAGGCCTATTCTCCAAACTTTCTCTTGCACATTCTTCTGCAGCACTAGCTGTTTTGCTGGACTTCCTCCTTCAAGTTACTGCATTTGTAGCTTTGATTGTTTTTGATTTTCGGAGAACTGAGGATAAGAGGGTTGATTGTTTCCCATGCATGAAAATTTCATCATATATTAACTCTGACAAAGGTATCAGAATATTTTTTATAACTTGATTCGGATTGATGCATTTTCCTTAATGCCAACACTAATTTTCAATATACCCTACTCTTATTGTCATATTATGTTTTTCTTTTGAATGCTGTCTTATTTAGGTATTGATCAGAGAAATCCTGGTTTACTGACTCGTTATATTGAGGTGATTGCTTTTTTACTCGTACAAAACCATGTGGATAGATCATAGGGATGATATAGGCAGTTGGAATTACCATTATTTTCATACTTTTCTATGTTTAAGAGCTTAAACCTTTAAGAATTAGAATGTTGGGTTATCAATAAAAACTTCGATGCTATTTTTTTATTTCAAAAGTGTGGTAATTCTGTGATGATAGTCATTTGCTTTCAGCTTACCTAAATTTCTAACAGTGCTGTTTTTCTCCTTTTTTTGTTTTGCCCTTTCAGGAGATCCATGCTCCCATTCTCAGTCTTTGGGGAGTCAAGATAGTTGTCATTTCCATCTTTGTTGCATTTGCATTGGCTAGCATTGTGAGTTTTATAATTATTCTGCCCCAACTTATCATATATTTGATATCCATTTTACTGTTTGTGCGCACACCTTCCTCAGTTAACTTCTGATTCTTTCAAACTTTACAGGCATTGTGCACCAGAATTCAGCCTGGTTTGGAACAAAAGATTGTTCTTCCCCGAGACTCCTATCTTCAGGTCTGTAAGTCGGTTGCCTACTTATCAAAATGCGCTTATGCTATTGATTATTCTGTTTTTCTTTGAATTAACGCTGACTTTTATGTATTGCAGGGGTATTTTGAATAATGTTTCAGGGTATCTTCGAATTGGACCCCCACTATACTTTGTTGTGAAGAACTTCAATTATAGGTAGCATACTGTTATTCATTTTCACTCTTTTAGGATGTATGTGGCAACTATGAAAATCTGGAATATCACATACATTCAGATGAACTTTTTTACCTTTCAACATATGATGTGCTTCAGCATTTCATTTAATTTTCTATCTACAAGCCCAACAGTGGTTATCTGCTATGGGAACTACTCTTTCCTTTAGGAACCAGCATCCCATAGACAGTTGGCATGCATAACATCTACATATGAAAGCAACTATAGTATACCATTTGTAGTCTCCATTTTACCCTTTCATGTATAGTGCTTTTTAATATGAGGTCAAGCTCAATATCTATTTACGATGTCAAATTTTTTTTATTTTCTTATGAAAATACTTATCTTAATGCTTCTGTTGGCTGAAAATCTGCTTCATTCTGATGTTGCTCGGTTCCTCAGTTCAGAATCAAGGCATACGAACCAATGTGCTCAATTAGCCAATGTGATTCAGATTCTCTTTTGAATGAGGTAAAACCTTCTTCCATTTTGTTTTTATTTTATAATGGAAAAATTATAAGATTTTGGATGCTGTTTTAGAGAATAAAATGCCTCCTGCATTTTTCTTGTTCACATGCCAGTATATAATCGTACAACAATAAATGCCCCTTCCTAGTTCAAGCTGGTTCTTTCAAATCTTACTGCTAACCTAGAGTAATCAATGTGCTAAGTTTAATTCATATCTAGGGTTATTAGTATATTAATAAGATATGTTGAGGTTTTCTCAATGTATAATTATATAGAGAGATTAGTACGTAATACATTTAATATGATATGCAATGGTGTCTGTTCGTTTTCCCATGAAAACGAATTGGTACATCTCTTTGAGCTTTTATTTTTCAATTCAGCTATTAAATTTTCAATGTCCTTCATGCTTCTGTCTATGGTTTCTTCTGTGGTCAACCAATACATGTCAGGGTTTTGGCATCCGTTATGATCACCTCAGTTTTTAGTTTTTGGGTGTGTGTGAATTGTCCTTCTGTATGTGCAGAATGGTAGAGCATCCTTTCAGAATCTATGTGTTTGAATTGTCCGTTTGTATGTATGTTTTTAATTGGTCTTTGGTTTTTGTATGTATGAATTTGAATTGTGCTTTTCTATGTATTGATTGTCCTTTTGTTTCTGCAGATTGCAAGAGCATCCTTAACTCCAGAATCAAGTTACATTGCTAAGCCTGCTGCTTCATGGCTTGATGATTTTCTTGTTTGGATATCTCCAGAAGCATTTGGGTGCTGTCGGAAGTTTACAGATGGGACCTACTACCCTCCTGATGATCAGGTGCCAATACATTTTTCTTAGTATAATTGTTAGTATGCTTATGGAAGCGTGGTCTGATGTTTGGAATTTCTTTTACAGTCAAAATTGTGGAATTGTCTTCAGTTTTGGGATTCCTTTTACATTAAAAAGAGAACAACGATAATAATGCTTTGCTTGTCCGCTTGTAAATTTGTTAGAGCACAAATTATCTTGTTTTTTGTTTGGTTGCAATCCTCTTGATACTAAATTTAAGTTTTCTCTTTCCACTTCTTCCAGCCACCTTGCTGCTCTCCCGGTGATAGTCTATGTCGCCTTGGAGTGTGCAAAGACTGTACTATGGTAATATACGCATGGCATGATAGAGAAATATTTTTAACTAAATTTGTTTGTCTAGGAGGGAATAGATCAATTCTCATTTTTCAATTTTGTTGTCAGTGCTTTCGTCACTCAGATCTTCAAAATGACCCTCCCTCTACCATACAATTTAAAGAAAAACTTCCATGGTTCCTCAATGCTCTACCTTGTAATGATTGTGCTAAAGGCGGCCATGGAGCTTACACTAGCAGTGTGGAATTCAAAGGTTTGTTTATGGAATACTGTGCCTCTATGATGACTTCTCTTTCCAAACGGCTTATCTGCTTTCAGGTTAAACTTCCATTAACTGTGGCTTGTTACTTGAATTTACGTTTTAATAACCTCATCATATTTTTGTTATCAGGCGATGAAAGTGGCATTATTCAAGCATCATCATTTCGCACATATCATACTCCTCTCAACAAGCAGGTATCTCATCTGTGGTCAATAAAAAAAGATTTCCACTTCCCGTCTTTTCTAGGTTTCAACACTAAAGTAAGCCCATAACTTGAAATCTTTACAATTTATTTAAGGCTGACTACATAAATTCAATGAGAGCTGCTGGGAGCTCAGTTCTAGACTTTCTGATTCTTTGAAGGTAAATTTTTTAAGGCTAACTGCTAAGTGGATTGATTTATTTACAGTACATCTTTAATAGTATAAAGCTACACCAAGTCTGTATTGTAAATGGATTACGGTGAAGCGACCCAATATGAACACTATGCAAAAAGACTCCTATTATGATTTTGTTTTTGTTTTTGATACAAGTAATATTCTAGTTTCTTCAGTAATATTTTATTTTAAACTCTTCGTTATTGTGGGGAGGGAGATTCGAATTCAAGTGCATAGGCGGTGGCACATCAACTCTAGCCAATGGGGTTGTGCCCACGTCTGCAAATGACTCGGCGTCTATTATGCCCACATCACGACCGATGCAAAGGGAAAGGGTTAATGTCTTTATTTAACTTCATACAAAAGGGTCCATTGGTTCATTTGAGTCATTTAACGTGAACTCAAATTTTACAGTTAGATTGAGTACAACGGTGTTATGTTGCCCCTTTCCGTAAGCCAACAACAACCAAGCCTTATCCCACTAAGTGGGGTTGGCTGTATGAATCCTAGAACGCCACTTTGCTTGATTTTGCTCCAAGTCTTCCATTAGCTTCAAGTACTCCATCTCTTTTCTTATAGTCTCTTTCAAAGTCTTCGTAGGTCTTCCTCTACCCCTTCCTAGTTCATAATTTCATTCTATATTTACACTGTGACAGTTGAACTGTAATAAATTAGCTTAATTCACTAGTGCATTCCTCGTGGTATACCTGTGAAACTGATATGTGTTTTCTGGTGCAGATTGAGCTATTCCCGTATTCAGTTTACTATATGTTTTTTGAGCAATACCTTGATATTTGGAGAACAGCACTGATCAACCTTTCAATAGCCATTGGTTAGTTTTCTGATAACGTTGAGCACTAAAGCTTGTATCTATCTACTATGTTTGCTGATCATAAAATTCAAATGTTACCTCTCTGGAATTCAGATTTTACTATCAGCTTGTATCTATCTACTATAGAAGCACTGATCAACCTTTCAATAGCCATTGGTTAGTTTTCTGATAACGTTGAGCACTAAAGCTTGTATCTATCTACTATGTTTGCTGATCATAAAATTCAAATGTTACCTCTCTGGAATTCAGATTTTACTATCAGCTTGTATCTATCTACTATAGATGTGTGCATATGGTAGGTTGTGGTTTCATTTCATTTATTCAAACGAATAATCCGGATATATTTTCTGGTGTACCCAGCTGCTGTGTTTATTGTTTGTTTAGCTATCACATGCGGGTCAGAATTCATATTCTTAGCCCTTCGTTTCTTTGTCGTAATTGCAAGGAGGTGTTTCTTGTTAATAATGATATTTTTATGCTTCTTTCAAATTTGTTTTGTAGTTTATGGAGTTCAGCAATTATTCTGTTGGTGATGGCAATGATTTTAGTGGATCTCATGGTGATCTTTCTTTGTTAAAAATTCTCTTTCGAAACAATAAAAATAAATAATAAATAATAAATAAATAAATAACTTCTATTAGCTGTCACATTTGCTCACTAGGTAACATTCTACAGGGTGTGATGGCGATTCTGAACATCCAATTGAATGCAGTCTCTGTTGTTAATCTAGTAATGGCAGTGGGCATTTCTGTGGAGTTTTGTGTGCATATGACACATGCTTTCTTGGTCAGTGTCATTCTCTTAAACATTATCTTTCGTTATATAATTTTGTTTTCTCTTTCTCGCTATTGTTAGTTTCTGTGATGCTCAAAGTCCCTTCAAATCTTGGCATATTTTGGGTTATGGCTTCACAGAAGACAGAGCAGAATCACAGTTATTATTGGTGACACGCTACCCCTTTCTTCTGAAGTGTGATACATAACATTTCTTGTACAGGTTAGCACAGGAGATAAAGATCAACGCACTGAGGAGGCTCTGGCTACAATGGGAGCCTCCGTATTCAGGTACTTATCCCGATTACCAACCCTCCTTCCCAAGAAAGGGGGAAATTCAACTCGTACTTTATTTCATTATGTTTGTTCCATCTCACGACATCTTCCACGATAGATCATGCTTGACATGCTTCACTGCTCAGCTGAAAGTTAAGTGCAGTGCCAATAGACACTTGTGTGATACGGAAGTAGAAATTTTATCCGATCTAAGCTTACATCTCATTTTCTTTCTGGACATGCTTTTGCAGTGGAATCACATCAACAAAGTTAGTTGGGGTTATTGTACTTTGTTTCTCAAGGACGGAAATCTTTGTGGTACTAAATCTTTTGCTCACTGTCTAATCATACTGGCGATTACTGTCGGATCCCGTTGAGCACATCTTTTCCTCTTATGTTTTGTAGGTGTATTACTTCCAAATGTGCCTGGCATTGGTTCTTCTTGGTTTCTTACACGGGCTTGTGTTCTTGCCTGGAAGTTGGTAGAGTTTTCTTATCACATCCTTGCCATCCTCGACGGAAAATATAAAATTCTTGAACAATAACTAGCAACTGAAAAGGAAATGTCCAAATAGAGAGAGAAAGCATGACTAGTGTTATAGTCTGTTGAATTTTGATGAACTAGTAGTACATAAGGACGTTTTGTTTACAGGTCGTCTTGAGCATGTGTCGGTCCGCCTTCAAGACGTGTGCCCACTGAGCAGCGACAAGATGAGACATCTGTTCCCCGCCGACTACCGCCAGAGCAGACTTGTTTTACAGCTGAATTATGTATGTGCAGAATAACAGAGAAATACCTAAATAGTTAAATGTGTAAATTATAGAAGTGCTGGTGGCAAAGGAAGCAAGGAAATAGTAGATTTCGATAACTTGTTTGTTTGGCTAACATCAACTTCCTCCCCTTTTTCGGTAAATGTATTAATGTACGTTCACCTGAGAACAAAACAACTCAGGAAACCAGTTTAACCCAAAAACATAACTCACAAAACCAGAGTAAGGACGAGGAGTAATGGTTGTTTTGATTTAGGATGCACCCAATTCCTGGTTTATTAAGGGGCCGTTTATAAACCATTACGTATTTTCTTCGATATCTCTAACAGACGATAGAAAATTAGAAATCAAATCGATATCAAACCGGACCCTTTTCTTTTCCTTCCATTGTACCAATTATACCCCTCACGGAGGGCACAATTCCAGATACGTAAATAAATAAACAGGGCTATTTAATTGGCAAAAAAAAGTATGTAAATAATACACAGACAACTATCAACTAACTTGTAATTAACAAAAGAAAGAAAAAAAAAGGGGAAACACCAACGGCTAGCTAATACTGATAGACCAACAATGTAGAGTTAAGCTAGCCTGCAGTTTCATGGAGAAGGATTCTCTCCCATCCTAATCTCTCTCCCCTTCCCTCCTCTTCTATTTGAACGGTCACAGTTATGTCATGCCAGCAGCCTTGCTTTTCGTTCCACACAACACAAACCTTCCATATTTACCTTGCAAAGATTTCATATGCTCCAAGCACCCATCTATGCACTCAGGCTTCAACGTCCCTACTAAAACTAACCGATGCATCCCCATTTTGTTGACTGCAAACTTGTGCTACTTGAGTGTCTGCAACCTCAGAGAAGCATCTTACAATCACGACGGTCTACCTATCAAACCTTTCAAATGGTGACGAGAAATCTGGAGAGAGAGCTTAATTGTGTGGCTCTGTGAAGATCGGCATACATCCACACACTCCTCTAAATCATCATCACATGTTAACAACACCCATTCTGAGTCATCATCCAAGTATTTTATATCGAAATTACTCATGTCTTGTATGCTAAATCGCTTTGCGATTTGTTGCACCAAATCTTCATATCTCCAATTACTTTGCATGCGGAACCGGGTTTTCTCATCCCCATATGCAACTTTTACTCTTTGAACCTCTACTTGAGTTACCCGGCCATTATTTTTCAGTGAAGGTGGAATCGACTGCAGATTTTGTTGCTCACAGAGAATTTTCTGGCTCTGGGATCTTGGCAGTAGCTCCGTTCGATCTTGGCCAAAATCATGCAATCCTGCCTCACTTCTAACCCTCTTTAGCACACCATCTCTTGAGTTATCTCCAACTGGATCATCATTACCAGCAACGTTACATGAGAAGGGATGTTGCTGTGTCTTGCTGGAACAGCATTGGCTTGAACTGGAATTCTGACTGCATGAAGATGGGGGAGATTTTGATGCGGTAGCTTGGGGGCTAAAAACACCACCTTCAGGTGACAAGTTTGTCTGGTTTGGTTGGTCACTTAGCTTTGAATTTGAAAATGGGCTGGTCCCCGATAAATTTGGAGACGTTAGCTCTGGGAAGTTCGTATAGAAAGAGTTGATTTGGAAAGCACCAGATGCACCTTCAACTGAGTCGATTACAAGTTGGAGTTTCCGTAAAGAGTGACCAACCTTCTTTATTTTTCGAGATGGCCAACGTTTAATCCCATGTTGTCTGCATATCCTTTTCAAGGTTGTTGAGCAAACTAAACATGAACAGTTTGTAAAAGAAATGCATTAAAATTTTGAACGATGAAACCTTCATAGCAGAAAGTTCAACATAATCCACATAAATATAGAATGCTGCAAGACATTAGCGTGCTAGTAGATATTTTTGAAGCCCAAATGGTATTAGCTGGAGAAACAGAAAATACTAATGTGGGAAACTTTATTTTGGAAGATTGCAAGGTGTATATGTAAACCATACAGATTGTCCAAGTAAAACGATCATAAATTGCACAAAGTATACATACATTGGTCCCACTACTCTGAACGCCACCAAAATTCCATACGAATGAATATTCACAACTAAAACATCAAACAGGAAGCAGGTTTATCACAAGAAATGCTTACCTCCAATACTCTTTGCAGCATCTTTCAGACTACCAGAAAAATATTTTCGAAGAACTTGCAAGTTGATATCTTTTTCTGCCTTGGCACGTCTTTTCTCTCTTGTCTTACTCGCACCAACAGTTGAAAAGCTAACCTCACCCTCACCCAAAACAGAAAACTCTTCTCCACACTCAGCACTTTTTAGGTTTGAATCTTCTTGATGCTGCCTTAATTTCGACAATTTCACACTCAGCACCTTGCGTTGTTTTTTGTTTGGGAACATTGAGACAGCATTACCATTCTGTTGGACCTCTGTGAAACAGGCAACATTACTTGGTCCAGGATCTGACGGGACTATCACCTCACTGACATGAAATTTAGTTTCCTCCTCAACTTCCTTGTCTGTGACAACCCGTAAGCTTCGGCATGTCTGTTGTATAATCAAGGACAGTGAATTAAGCATCTTTTTCTGTTCTTTAGGATCCCTGCACTCCAATGGCAAGAAGAACTCGAGGACAAAATCAGTTGAACCAATGTCGGTGCTCCGTAGACGTATTGCAACAGCTGCATGCAAATTGAACATCCTGGCATGGTGAGATAGAGGATACTCTGTCTTGAAAAAGGAAGTCATGTCATCTGAGAAGCATGGCTGATTGGTCATAAAAGCTCTTCCAACGATGCCTTGGCCTCTTAGCAAGTGATGCTCAGAACACGCTTCATGAAAACCCTGGATATAAGGATCAGCCACATGACAAGCATGATCCACAGTTGAAACACAGTGCATGTAGTTGTCATCAGAATGTCGGCACCCATCTTTACCCTGTTCGATGCATGACACCCAGGTTTGTGCCAAGGGCAATTTGTGCGTCTCACATGCAGATCTCAAGATCTCTTGGATCTCGGGTAACGCAGCGTGATAGGGCTTGTCACACCCCTGCTAAGATAATCCCAGCAAATGACCTTAGAACAAAAATCAAAATATGCTAATATGTGATAAATCAAGCTTCCTTCAGATCTAACCGTTTACCTTTACATTTTCAGTACTCAAATTTCTAGAACTTCGAAGATCAACAGCCTGCAAATTGTAAAGCTTGTCTACATCAGAAAACAACATTCATGTGAATCTCAGAAGTCTTTTTCTAGGACCTTATCTGCATAATACTCAAGATAAGTTTTCCCTCTTTTTTTCCAGTAAATTGAACGAAATAAACACTGGAACGGAAAAAAGAGGTTTCTACTCGTATGTCCATCCTCAAATTGGAGTTTATATCCACTGATTCAGAAGCTCATAGTGATAAACATCAGAATTGAGTTTCCAATTCATGGGTGTGACGGAATATCTTTTAAAGTTTAAATCCATTAACTATTCTCTCAGTTTGGAAAACAGGCTTAGAGGATTAACAAAAGAGAAACTTGCTCCATTAACATGAACACAAAAGAAGACAAAGCAAGAACCTTTACAATGTTAAGTTAGATGCCACGCATACAGTTCGATTTGGCATGAGGATGCCCTTAAGAAAAATTGAAAGTCATCAAAAACTAAAGAAATAGTGTGATACGACATCTTGATTATAGTTATATCATCTCTAAGAATCATGGGAAACTCTTGTAATATTATTTGTCAATTTTTATAACAAACCTTATAAACTCCAAGTGCCTATTGCAGTGATGTGAAAGGTGAAGAAAGTTGAGGTTCCACCATAAAACCAATTGGCAATATGAGGAGTAGCCCAACCTCTTATAAGCCCATGCAGGGTAAATCCTCCCATCAATTAGGACTCCTTCTCAACAAAAGAAAGAAAACCAAATGAATGAAATTATGATACATGGAAAGAGTACAGACCTCAAGTGCCTTGCAAATGCCATCAATGTCAGGTTGATACCTTATCTTCTGGTCGGTCGTAACAACCTCAATAACACCCAAGCAAGTCCTACTACCTTGTTCAAAGATTGGAAGGGCTAGAGTTCCACTTACATCATACTGTTGAGCATGGCCAACCCGTGGATACTCATCACTTGTAAAGTATCGAGCATCAGGAGTCCACTCAGGAACCTTACCCGAGAAAACCCGGCCAGGCAACCCCTTGACCATCTCTGTTGAATCCTCCCCAGTTGAGAACTGGTAATTAACAGAGATATCTCGATATTTAGCAAGCCTGGAACAGCTAGGATCAAGACAGAAAAGTTCATTCGTTGTTAAAACATCTCTACCCCCTCTATTCACTGGCACCCATACTTGTACTAGGACATCTTTGTTTCTCATGACCTCTCTGATGTACGTGAGTGCCGTCATTAATCTCTGCGTCACAGATGATGCAGACCCATCATTTCCAGTGGGACCAATCCACCACCTTGTGCTCAATTCACGACCTATTGTAGGATCCTCTGATTGACCAGAGTACGCCACAACATCTTCTATCATATTCTGGCAAGGAGACTGAGGATTCGCAGGACCTTCCTCGAGTTGTTTAAAGAATGGGGTTTGCATCTCCTCTTGATTACTGTTTTGAGACGGGTTCATGGACATATTGCCATTGGTCTCCAACGTATGCCAAATAAAGGAGGGGTTCAAGGGGGTATTGGGGAGGCTCTGATTAGGAAACTCAGGTCCATCTCTTGCTTCCAACCAGCATCCCTCTAAGAAGAGTTCATCCATGAAATCCAAATCCATAGCGGAATCAGGTTGAGCTCCCAGCATGGTAGCTGGTGACAGAACACCATCATCCATTACAGCCCCTTGCAGAAGCCTCACTTTCTGGATTCAGTTCCGCTGTATCCCCCAACCTTTAGGATCGAAAACTCATTAATCTTGGCAAGAATTCAAGTCTTGTGTGCCCGGCCTTCAAATCCCAGTCCGTCTGAATTCCCCAAAATAATAAACAAAATTCTTCAGAGTAGAACAAATAACAGAAGAAATTGCAAACAACTCTGTTCATAGAATTAACAAGGTAAAACTAACTAAACAAAAGCAAGGAAACGGGAATTAAATTGTGTATGTATTTGTTACTGTACAAAGATTAAGATTATATTCTGTTCTCCACTCGTAGAAATCCCATACGAGTCAATGATGCAAGAACTGATCAAATATCACCACTAATCAATAATTATTAGATTAATGCAATGATTCAAATCTTCCAAAGTCAATGATTCAAATCAGAAGGCAAAAACGCAAGAAATTAAATAAAACCCACCTCCCACAGAATTTCAAGATTCCAATTGAAAATTCAACCACTTCACTTCCACAGTTCCACTAAACAAGAAGCAATCCAGTCTCTGAGACCCAGAAAACCCAAAAAAGAAAAAGAAAGAAAAAGGAATAACTCACTGTGGTGAAGATTCTTGTAGATACCCAGGTCAAGTGGGAGTGGGTATTTATTTTATTTTTCTTGGTTTTATTCAGCCATAAAAAGCTGCCCGCAATACAACAAACAACAAACAACCTCAGAAAAGACCTCTGGATGGAAGCGGTGGTTGTTTCCCACGATTCCAAAGTTTCAATCTTTTCCTTGAAGAAACTAAGAATATATTATGATTCCAATCCAGGCAATCTCGTTGTGTGAGAAAGAACAAATGGACCCCACCACACACGTAGCAACCCAGCATGGCCATTCTACTTCTTGCTTTAAAGTCAACTACTAACTCGCCAAACTACAGAGACAGACAGACTGAGTCAGTATAGCGAGCTTGGGATCGTAATATAAGATGAAGGAATGAGGAGTTTCTTTCAATTCACTGTGTAGCCCATATTTTAAAATTTCGTGTTTATGCTCAAAAGTGTTTATACTATAAATTATTTTTAATTTTGTAAAAATTCAATTATATATGAAATGATTTGGTTACCATAAAAATAGTTAGACAGATTCGATAAATGAATTACGGATCATTTATTTATTTGTTTTAATTTTGTAAAAAATTAATTATATATGAAACGGTTTGGTTATTGAGCAGGCTTCCCAACTTGAAACATCAAATTCAAAATCTCTCACATTTTTATCTAGTTGAGAGTTGCGTTCTAACCACTAAGTCACTTGTTGTGATTATCTATTTGCCGACTAAAATTCAAAGTATACTTAGTCAACTAAATAACATTAATTTTATATAAAAATAATTTTACTGAATATTTTATAATAGGCATGACATTCTTTGAATCAGTCAAAAAAATTGAAGAGGAGAAAAAAAATGAAGAGGAATCTCGAACAGTCAAGGCTTTCTAAAAGAGAAAAGTTGAAATGAATAAAAAAGTAGAAAAAAAAAGAGATTGAGAGAATCAGTGGGGGGTGATTCTTAATAGGATTCTCTTCAGATTCTCTTTGTAGATCTGAATAATCAATTAATCATGTTTATTCATTATAAATTGTGTGTTAAAAATTATTTTTAATTTTTAATTTAAAATTAAATATAAATAGTACATAATAAAAATTAATTGCACGATTGATTGATTTTTGGATCCTTACAAAGAAGATCCGGAGAGGATCCTTATCCATTCTAACATGGTGATGAAGGGTGAAGAAAGCAAATGGAATCCGAAATTGTTCGAGGGATGAGTAAAATAAGGAGGGATCATACCTGGGCACTCACCGTCGCCCACTTCAGGTCTACTCCTACGGCTCCCAACCTAACTCACCCTCCTCCTTTATTTTATTACAATTCCAGTGATGTCATTTTTTAATAATTTTTTTTTGAATTATAAAATCAGAGCTATTATTACTTGACAGTTGTTGCAATAATATCTTGACATTTGTTACTAGTTTTTTTGTTATGACCGAAAATATAGAGAGGGAAAAGGAGTGTGAGGCAATGAGAAGATGAAGAAAGGTTGAGGAACTGTGTGTTAACGATCTCTCATACCTAGTGTCTTTATTTATATTTATTTAAACTGCATATTTATAAAATTATGTTTATCAACTAAAACTCCAACAAATAACCACTTTAAACATCTCTGTGACAACCCGTCCCTAATTTTACAATTTTATTTATTTTAAATGAGTGAATTGACGAAAATACCCATTGAGGTGAAGGTGTTAACTTTTGTTGACCTGCGTATTGGGAAACGTATGAAACATTCTTTTAGCATATCCTCGTAGTGCTCGTCACTACGAACACGAAGACGCAAGCGGAATCAAGATTGGAATTGCGATGAAGATTTTACGGAACTACGAATCCGAGAAATACTTTTGTGAAAAATGACTAATTTATATTTTATACATTTGTTTTGAAATTATTATATTATTACTTTATTATTAGTTGAGAGAAAAGAGTGGGAGTATTGGCCAATCGGAAAGATAAGGAGAAGAGAAAGAAGGGAGGGCATTGGCTGTCCAATAAGAGAAAAAAGGGGATGGATCAATCAGGAGAAGAGGGAGGAGAGTCTGAACAATGAGAGAGAAGAAAGAAGGGGAAAAGAGGAGAGAGAGGAACTGGCCGGGTTCCCCTTCGACCTGCAACCCAGCTTCGACCCAAAGGGTTTTACGGTGATTCTCATCCATTTTTCCGATGAATTCTACCCAACCCTTACCTGCATACACAACCCTAACCTCCATTCTCTCATTTCCACTTAAAATATGAGGGTTTTGGCCTCGATTTCACAAGGAACGAAGCCGACGGCTTCGAGGACACCCGGCGGCAATTTGCTGTTTTCTGCAACCCTTCCCGTCAATCTCTACCATCAAAAAACTTCCCTTAAGCTCAGGAACAATGCCCAATCAGTGGTTGGAGTGTCGGAGTTGATTTGAGGATGAATCAAGAACACCCAAATTCAAGCAATTGACGAAGATCTGACCGTTGGATCGTTCTAAAACTTTAGGATGTTGTTCTAGAAGATTATTGAAACTCTTGAGAAGTTATGGGTCAGAAATCTGAGGTGTGGATCTTTTGGATCAAGTTACGTAGGGTTGTGGACCCTACCGTCAACCTTGATCGATGGTTGACTTTTGGTTAATGGGTTACAAATCATTCTAGAACGTCCTTGGGGATGTATTTTATGTAAGTTATGTGTTCCATCGATAAGAATTCTGAGACGTGATTTGATAATTGTTCTAGGTGACGATCGTTCATGACGCCTCGATATTCGTGCTAGGGAGTTGTAGCGCAGACTTCAAGTGAGTGGGTCTTTTCCTTTTTATGGTATGTGTGTGTGTGTGTGTGTGTGTGTGTGTGTGTGTATGATTGATAGTTTCCATTTATGCATTTGAAAAAGAATTTTTTACGTATGCCTGGATTAGACTAAAGTTTATAAAAATTAGCGAAATGACAGAATTTATGAAATATGCTAGGTATGCATACAATCTTTGATGCCATAATTATATCTACGAATATGAGTGTTAGTATGTTGATTAGAACTATTGAATCACTTTGCATGCTTATATTCATGTAGTCTGCTCATCATTGCTGCACCCCAGTGTTAGTGTTCGCCCTAGGCTAGGGCTAGTCTTTCACATGTATGTTCACCTCTGCACCACACGTCGCCTTGGATCCAAGTAAATGCTAGTCCTGTCATACAGGTTGAATTAGGCAACTCCTACTCGTAGGTGACTGCGAATAGCACCAGTCTTCAGATGATTGTAGCACTAGAGCGTATATTATGATTACACATAGTCCTACCGTACAGGTCGCATTAGACGACTCCGACTCGTTTGCTAGCATAGATTGATGAGCATTAGTTCAGTCGTACAGGTCGCATTATGTGACTCCGACTTATGTGCTAGCATAGATTGTTTGAGCACCTGATTTTACTTATATTACTGTTAAGATTTTGTAATTTTGGACATTTGGAAACTATACTTGTTTTATGGTGAGGGGTTACAATATTTTCAAAAGGTTTTTACAAACTTTATTTTTAGGCCCATTTACCCTTGTTTTTCACCCCTCCAGGTTTTAGGTTTAAATTTATTCACATTTCTACACCAATACACTTTATGGCTTCGTCACCCTCCGTGTGTTAGCCAGCACAGCTCGATTTGGAGTCTAGGTGGACATTCTAGGTCAGGGTATGTCAGTTTGGTATTAAAGCATAAGTTTGGGCAGTATTGCATTCATCACACGCATGATGTAAGCATTCTTGATTCTTTAGCCTAAATGTTGAATTTTACCACCTCGTCGACTATGAAAAACGTGTTAGGTTTTCTTAAGTTTTGGGTGGATTAGGCGACTTATTGACATTCGAGAAAATCATTTTGGGAACCACCCCTAGACTATAAATGACGAACCTCCCTGCCAAGGAAATTTCGTTTTGGAAATGAGTTGTTAGCCCTGCAGCCAGGCTAATGTATCAATGGTTGTGTATCACCAGAGAATTACCAATCAATCCATCATTATCTTCCAACCATTCCAAGTTAGGAACCAAGAATAGTTTGATTCCTTGGAAGTACTCGTTAGTATACCACCTATCTGAATTCCAATGAAGTTTTTCTTTTCGTTGAAATTTCTAGAAATGTCTCATGTGACAATGTGGTGCTAAAAGGGTAGCACTCGACGGAAGAACATCTTGGGACAATCACTTTTGGTCCCCGATAACACTAATCTTTCAAACACACTAGTGATCATTATGGATCTTCAAGAGGGAAAATCGACTCTCGTTTGAAGTTTGTTCTAAGGTAGATTATTAGCAAATTCCTTTTTTCCAGCCTTGAAAAACTTCAACCAACACTAGTTTCCAGAACTTCTTTTGGTGCTATACTCATCATTTTGATAAGTATAGGCATGAGAATATGAGTTATTATACCTAAAGTTAGTATAAATCCCCGCGTAGCAAGTATTTTCCCTAGAATCAACTAAACCACCTCGCAGGACCAGTTTCTTACCAATCGTCCAAAACCATTCATCCGAGCGGGCTCTAACCTGTAATCAGCCTATGGTGGTGCTACTAATTGACGATACTATCCGATATCCAAGAACTGTCAACCAGTATTCAGGCGGTATGATTTCTGATACCAGACACATGTGCTAGTATCCAGGAGTGATACCTTTATACCAAAATGTCGGTTTACAGTTTCAAGGTAGTGAACAATATTAAAATATCTTATGTGCGTTAATTAGAAGTGCAATTGTTAGACTAACTAACAATGACTATCTGAGTCGAAGCTCGTAAATCATGGAAATTTAGGAGAGCAAGCCTTATCTTAGGACAGTAAATTCCTAGTGGTGTTAACCATATTACCCAGGTGGGTAACCCAAACGTTCTCAACAAGTCATTCTTGTGGTCCCGTCCACCGACAAACATTAGAATCTAAGTACGAGTTAATCTCTCACTGTTAGAGTGAATTGAGTATCGAGAAAGTTGTGAAGACCTATTAGCACGTGGTGTAGTGAAAGGAAGTAATATGGTACGTTTCAAGGACATACATCCAGGTGTCATTTCCCAAAATTTTACCTTGGATATCACCAAATTGTGAAAGTTCAGTACATCATCGACCGACTTCTTAGTATTACACCAATTTTCCTTACTTCATATTGAACATTTTCGACATCATTGAGAAACTTAGTTACTAAAGCTTACCGATTAGGAATTTATCCAACCAAATGCCTTATCTAGGAAACCTCAAACCTATTCGCGAAGGCAAAAGGCCAAACCTTAAGGTTGTACCTAGATTTTAGCAACTCCATCGGGTGACGATTAAAAAATGTTTAAACCCTAATTTGAGCTAATGGTCTAGCCAACCAACCTTTGTTGTGACCACCCATCCCTACTTTTCATTGTAATTTCTTTTCCGTTGGTGTGAGTTGACGATTTTACCCTTTTTTGGACAAAAGTGGAATTTGACATGGACGTGGTTTTCGAATTTCAGTTTCATTTTTCTGATTTCGTACTAAATTAGTACTCATCGCTATGAACGCGTGGACACGAATTAGACTCGAAATGAATCTGTAACAAAAAAGTTACGCTCCGTTAAAGTACGTTAACTACGGATGTTTTTGTACATGCGCGTACAAATTTACAATGTCAAAACGCTGCCAAAGAGGCAGATTTTGTACATTTTAAATTGTACAAAATCCATCAAATCTCTAAAAAGTGGATCCTGTCTCCCAATTAACTACCAATCAAATTATTTAATTTGATTTTCACCAATCACATTCCACCATTTCTCCTCTCCATTCCTTTCCCGGTTTCACTCTCCACTACTCACATCTTTTCCTTCCTTGTGGCACCCAATCAGACTTCATCACTCTCATTTGCACCAACCAATCAAACTCAGTCTTCTCTCTCTCTCTTCGAAGGTCTCTCACTATCTTACTCTGCATCCCTATCAAACGAACACTAAACCCTTCAAACGTGACCTGAAAACTATACCATTGAACTCATCTTGACCCCACGAACACAACCATGCAACCAGTTTCGAGAACGGATGATTTTTGACTCACCAACTCTGAAGGTCCAACTCGGTAAGTTTTGGTTCAACAATTTTCAGGCCGTTCACGGCTTAGCTAAGCCTCGAGAAATCCTAAGATCCTTCATTTCATTTCTATGGGTTGATTTTGATCTCGTGTACATGTTTTGAATGAACGTTTTAGCATAGAAAGCTCGAAGGGGGGAGATTGCTCAGTTTTCCAACAAAGGAACTATGACCATTTGGTCACTGTCAGCTCTTTTTCCGGCCAACCTCGACTACGACTAGACTCCTAATAGGTATAGACTTGTTCTCTATATTGCTAACTTCAAAATGGCTTTTGAATCACTAAGTTTGGTTAACTATCGAGTTAGAAATCAACTCTGAAAGTTGGGAAGAAATTCCCAGATTTTTGGGAAAAGTTGACCATGGCCATTTGGCCACTTTTAAGCCAAATTTATGGACAACACGGACCACAATTGAACTTTTAGTAAATATAGATCAATTCATTACATTCCTAGCTTCAATTTGGTCTTTGTAGCATTGAATTTGGTTGAGAATTGGACTCGATATGAGCTTGGGAAGTTAGACCTTCAACCTGCAAAACGTAGGAGCTCGTGAAGAAGTCAGTATGCTTGTACTCGCGGCATTTGGGTGCGTGTGGGTAGCTCCTCTGTGCTCAGAGTGTGGGCGCGTGGTTGCCTGTGCAGCCGCTTGTGGCGGCACGTGACGGCGCGTCCGACCTCTGGCCGGCATATGGTAGACATGTGTAGATCCGTGACGTCGAGTAGATCGATAGTATATTCAAACCTTATGTTTGGGCAATCTACGGAGGTTTTATTTAAGTTTCCGTTTATGTGTTATTAAACTAAGTTAATTAGTAAGTACACATATAGGGGAAACGTATCCCAAGGACGTACAGGGTCAAGCAAGGCTCGGAGACTTCGTTTGGACTGCGTATCTGTGAGTGGGTAGTTTATTTGTGTATATATATATATATATGGCTTATAGTTTCCACAAATGCATTTAAATGATTTACGCCTATTATGCCACAATTTTAATTTAATTTGGTAAATATTTCCTTGTGATTGGAATTATAAAATGGCTATGGCATGTTCATACGCATATTTACCAGCTTATAAATATGGTACTATGGTAGAATACTAAAATGATTCTATAGGACGTGCAAGTAAATTCAGGTGAGTTTAGTTTAGTCATTTGAATTGTATGGCATACATATATTCATATAGTTAGCTCATCATTACTACACCTCGGTGTTAATGCTCCTGCCTGGGGCCAAGGCCAGCCTTCACGTGTATGTTCACCTCCTGCACCGCATGCTCGTTTTGGATCCAAGTAGGTGCTAGCCTGTCGTACAGGTCTCATTAGGTGACTCCAACTTGTAGGTGACTGCGCCTAGCACAAGTTTCACGTGATCGTAGCATTAGAGTGTATATTATTATTACACCTAGCCTGTTGCACATGTCACATTAGATGACTCCGACTTGTGTGATAGTATAGATTGATGAGCCATAGGTGTAGTTGTACAGGTCACGTTAGGTGACTCTGACTTGCATGCTAGTATATTGTAAAGCACATGCCTATATTTCCATATACATTGTTGGCATACATTAAATCTTCATACTTATACGTAGTATGATTTTAAGGAAACTATATTTATTTTACGGCGAGAAGTTAGTTTGTTTGAAAATAAAGGTTTTCTTACAAACGTTGTTTGGCTGACCCACTCAACTTTGTTTTTCGCCCCTCTAGGTTTAGTAGTTGTGCTTACTTATAAGTGAGGATTCTGGCAAATCTCAGGAGATGGTTATCTTCAGTGGTATAACCTTCATCCTATTTACTATACTGTTTTATGCTCTGACATCACGTGTGAAATAGGTTCAATCCCGCTCACCTGCACACTCTCTTGATTAGGCACTTTTAGGTTTAAATTTATTCACATTTTCCACATCACTACACATTATGGCTTCGTCACCTTCCAGTTGTCGGCCAGCACAGCTCAATTCGGAGTCCTAGTGGACATTCCGGGTTGAGGTGTGTCATTTATAACTTGAGTTTCTTCCATAGCCTAACGAATTCATAGTGATCTTATCCACAACCTTCTACCAAATTCTCTAAACACCAATAGTTAGCTTTATATCAAATTCTTCAAACTTGTTTAGAGTAGATACGTTTCTTGGGAGACATGCTCTCAGTGGACAATATTCTTTTCTTTTTCCCGAAAAGGTTGTAGTGGAAGGAAGTAGAAACTCTCACAAAGTGTTGTGAAATTCGAGATATCTTTGGTCTTGTTGATTTTATCAACAATTTGTTAGGAATCTCTTGGATGTGGTGTTTTTCTTCACATATCAACCGAGGAAAGTTAGTTTAGTTGAGATGTTGAATATGAACCGAAGTGTTGTCTTACCTCACCTCTGTTTTACGCCTTTCGATGACATTGATCATTTTGGAAATCCATGATGATGTGTTCTTTGGATGTTTTGACTGTACAGAGGCAGCATGGCGGAGTATCATTTATATACTCTAATGGTTAGAACCGTTCAAAAAAACCATTTTACACATGACCTGTACACCCGGCAATTCCTGACACGACCCGATAACCCGACACGACACGACATGAAATTAACAGGTGTTCGGGTCAACACGATAACGAATCGAGTCGTTATTGGGTAACCCGATAAGCACCTATTAAGATAACGGGTTGGTTTGGGTATACACGTGGGTAACACGATACACAATAAGCAGAATATTAATTTAATAATTTTATAACCCTACAAAAATACTATAATAATTATATATATTAATTTAACAATTTTATACCCCTAAAAACTATAATAAATAAAAATTAACTATAATAATTATAATAATTATATATACTATAATAATTATACCCCCAAAATATTAAATGACACACCCCGACCCGGAGTGTCCACTAGGACCCAAAATCGAGCTGTGTTGGCCGACACCTGAAGGGTGACGAAGTCATAAAGTGTGATAGTGTATAAAATGTGAATAAATTTGAACCTAAAAGTGTCTAAATACCAGAGTGCGCTACGAGTGGGAGCGAACTCATTTCACACGCGATGTCAGAGCATAAGTAAAGTACAGTAGTGTGGGTAAGAATCATACCCTTAAAAGTAGCCACCAATACTAAGATTAGCCATATATCCTCGTCGATACGAACTCAGCAGTTAAAACCTGAAGGGGTACAAAACAGAAAGTGTGAGTAAGCAGTAAAACAAAGCTTCCCAAAACTATTATCTTTCTAATAGTAATAACCCCTCGCTGTATTTCACTTATCGTTTTCTATAGGATAGTACTACACACACACACACACACACACACACACACACACATATATATATATATATATATATATATATATCTATATATCCATCCATGCTAAAAAATGGCCAAAACCACGGGTATGCCATGTCCATAGACTCTACAATGCATTAACAAGTGGGCCAAATGAACTTAATCCATATAAAATGATACATCAGCCGGAATCACCTAATGTGACCCGTACGACTGTACTCATATCTCATCAATCAATGCTAGCATATAAGTCGGGAGTCACCTATAGTGACCTGTACAACTAATCCATATCTCATCAATCATCCCTGCACACGAGTCAGAACCACCTTTAGTGGTCTGTACAACAGGACTGGGTGTAAATAAGTACGCTCAAGTGCTACGTTCACGTGAAGGCTGGGTGAATAATCATGGGTCACCTATGAGTTGGAACCACCTATAGTGATCTGTACGACAAGCCTGTGCACCTACCTTGAGTCCAAGGTGAGCGTAAAGTGCAGGAGGTGAACATCATGTGAAGGACTGTGCCCTGGCCATGGGCAAGAGCACTAACACCAGGGTGCAGGTATCCATATCTTATCAATCAATACTAGCATACAAGTCGGGAGTCACCTATAGTGACCTGTACAACTTAATATATACCTCATCAAACATCCCTGCACACGAGTCAGAACCACCTCTAGTGGTATGTACGACAGGACTGGGTGTAAATAAGTACACTCAAGTGCTACGATCACGTGAAGGCTGGGTGAATAATTGCGGGTCACCTATGAGTCGGAACCACCTATAGTGATCTGTACGACAAGCCTGTGCACCTACCTTGAGTCCAAGGTGAACGTAAGGTGCGAGAGGTGAACATCACATGAAGGACTGTGCCCTGGCCACGGACGGTAGCACTAACACCGGGGTGCAGGTTTATGAGCTCTCAAGGCATCTCAATATAACATGTACAACTCATGGCAACCAGTACGACAGTATCAGAGTTATCTAACACATAAATGTAGTCATGCTATAACTTCATCGATTCAACTAATACCATAAACTCACCTAAACTTACCTGGGTGTCCTGCGTTCACCTTTGCACTTGAAAGCATTCCCAATAATTATGTGCAAGTAATATACATATGGACATACCATGATGCAATCTAATACTTAACCATGTCATAGCATTTTCAATTATATACAATACGGTGTAAAATGTACAATCAATAACGCCCTACTCCAGAACTACTTATTTTCAGGGATAATTATCCATGACAAACCCAATTAACACTAATTTAACTAACTAATTCACAAAACTAAAACTTGCCTTTACCAATTTCCTTCGCATTACTCAATTTCCCAAATAAGGCTTTTGTCTCAAATATATTATGGATACATCTAATGTCTCGTTAGATTGCCTACGTACCCTAAAGAGGGATCAAGCCATTCGTAGTTCATATTAGTACTTCAAGCATTCACAATAATTATATGAAGGCAATACACCTAATCAATTTAAAAGTGTCGATGGAACTATCAATAATATGTACGATAAAAGGAAAAGATCCACTCAGCTGGAGTCCACGCTATGATTCCTACTGCACGCATCGATGCATCCCGAATGATTGGCTCTTGTGACCAATTATAGAATCACATCTCAGAACTCTTATCACTAGAATATGTAATTCACGTAAAACACATCCTCAAGGACATTCTAAAATAGTTCGAGACCCATTGACCACAAGTCAACCGTCGATCAAAGATCAATGATAGGGTCTACACCCTATATAACTCGACCTGGAAGATCCGCATATCAGATTTCCAATCCACAATATGCTTCTAGAATAACATATTAAAATTTCATTACAATTCAACGGTCGGATCTCCGCCAATTGCCCAAAACAAGTGGCCGTGAACATTTATTTTACTAACTTACAAATCCAATTCGGGAAGATTCATACTTCGGATTCTTGATCCATAAATTCCTATGATCTTTAAATATTACATAATATAATGTATCCAATTTTGGTGATGATCCAACGGTCAGATCGTCGATTCACATTTTTATCAAGTAACGTTTCGTAGCGAATTTAGGTTCCAACGATCACCCTACATCATTAAAATATCAAAACTGAATTCAAGACATTCGACATAGCCTAAAAATAGCATTGGCGCCCACTGGCCACACGCCACCGTGGGTGGCGGTCGGCCACCCCCAACTCGCCAGAAAATCCAACTATTTCCAAAAATTCTCAAACTTCACATAAATAAAGTGGAGCAACTTTCATACCTGACACGAAGTGCAAAAGTGGACGGAAGATGGTCAATTTTGCCCACAAAGCCGGTGGGTGCCTAAAACTTCCCGGTGTTGATTCGTCTTCTACAGTGGTCCAACAGGGTCAAGGTTGGTTGGGTTTTGCTCCTGGGATGATGGGTTACAAAGCTCAAGTGGTTTCATTGGCCATCGATTTGTCGATTTGCTGGAAAATTGAAAAGAGTGGCCAGAGCACTGTTGATTTTCGTCGACTTTCGTGGCCTCCAACCGCCATATACCATGGTTAATCAAGGTGGTTCTTGGGTGAGTTTTGTAGAGGGGAATGAGAGCTTCAAGGTGGTAGTGGTGGCGTCGAAAAACTCCATCGAAGTTGGCCGGAATCGGCCTTGAAAAATGGGTGGTCACACAGGGTTGGGCACGGGTGCACGGGAAGCTTTCCCATTTTTTTTTTTTTTTTTCTGATTGGGTCTCCCCCTCTCCCTCTAATTCTAATTGGTTCCTTGACCTTATACTTGATTGGTCCTTCCTATTTGTGCCTAAAATCTGATTGGCCACTTTCCCACAAGATGGGGATTCAAATAATTTATAACTAAACTTTAAATAACCATTTTCAAACGTCCATAACTATACCGTTATAATCCGAACTTGCAAACGGCTTTCGCCTATGCGTTCACACCAACGAGTACGACAAGAATATGTTAAAAGAATAAGTCATACGTCTCTCTAGAAGATGGTCAACGTAAGTCAAAATCTTTGCCTCTAGGGCATTTTCGTAAATTCATGCTTTTAAAATAAAATAAAAACGTAAAATTTGGAACGAGTTGTCACAATCTACCCACCTTAAGAAAAATTTCGTCCTCGAAATTTGAAATCATCAGTTAAATGTAGAATACTCAAAATTAAAGAGAGATATGTATGTAAATACATACACGAGGAAGACATCAAGTTATAGCGACTACATAAAAGATGATGACATTCCGTCGTGATCGGAGTGTAGTGACTCTTCTTTCATGCCTCCAAATTCCTACTTTCCTTCTCCTTCAGTACCATGCCAAAATATAATATTTTTTCATAAACGTGTTCAAAGCGTAACGCACTTCGAAATTAAGCATGTAATATTTTTGGGTCAAGCCCAAAAAACAATTAACTAATTAAATAAGTAAATACAAACATTATCGTAGAATAATCTACTTGTTTACTTGCTTAACAACCCAATGAATAAGTTATTAATATTACGGTCTGCAGCCCACAATACCGACAATTCATTATTGTCTTGATAAGCAAGTAACAATTCTCGAGGGTGCAATATTACCATCTTGCCCCTCAATGGGAAATACACATACAAGCCTCGATCGTAGTCATTCACTACTTTCTTAGGCAACATTGTCAATAACATAAATTTTCTACATCACAATCTCAATCAATCAAATATTTGTTCGCAATATTCTTCTGTAAATCACAAGCTGCACATACAATATTTATATTATATTTCAAATGATACCATACTCCTAAACAGGAATGTAACCGTCGTTACCCATAATTCTAACAAAAGTAAGCGTCTATTAAATATGCACTGTGCGTAAAATCTCTATACGTCAACTCCAATGATACCATAGTTAACCCAAAATTGTAACCGTGGTTACAAATGACTAGAATAGAAATAAGGATATACTGCAACCATGCTAATGGTGGGACAAACAAGATGCAACTTGTCCACAAAGGTCTGAGTAACTCATTTCAAACTAATCGTTAATCTAGGGGTAGAAATGCAATACTGAACAACTTCTAATACTCAAAACCTTCACAACGACTTCCAAAGGCTTGGAAGTGAAACATGTAACACAATGAAATATAAATACACCAAGATGATAATCTTGTCGGGTTTCTGGTTGCTGAATTTGTATAGAAGTCTAGGAGTAGTTTTCTAAAAAAGTCATTGTCTTCTGGACGCAATTAGAAAATTGTAATTGTCCAGGTAGTTTGAACTCTATATCCTCAATATCCCCACAACATTAATCAAAAGCGGGGTGCATCTAGAGTGAGGATTCATTTAAAACACATCAAAGGGAGCCTCGATTTTATCTCTTCCCTACTTCCACATTTGATCACGTCACAAAGAGAACTTCTAGATCACATCACCTAAATAGGTTGACTACATCCCACTTCTATCTCAGTGGTCTTCACAAGTGTCTTGTTGTTGAAATTTCAACACCCATTTTAAGGAAATAACTATTGCCAATACTTCAATTTTTAGGGCAAGAAGAATATTGTTTTCTATTTAAGTAAAACAACCACCAATCAAAATACCACATGAGCATAATCTTGGTTCAGCATCACAATTATTGACTTTCAAATTCTCTACACATACAAAATATCCCGAACTGATAGTGAACAATGATACTTCCCGACTTTCACTCGTATAACAAAATGATCATAGCCATTCGAACCATTTCTTGGTAGGTTAAAGGTAACTCCATATTGATACTCATAATTGCTGATTAAATTCTTCCACTGCCACTATCAAAAACTTAGTCCATTTCAAAAATTTGAGCGTATCAAAGAAGTTCTAAGGTTGATAAAGATTTCAGACACGTTCTCCACCAAGAAATATCATTTGATTTCTAAGTAAAAATAATAAATGTTAACTTCAAGTCATGGATAAAATAACTCATTCCAAATGGTTCTCGCTAGCATCGATGCGAAAGTGGCGCATACACCCGCCAAATCGATCTGTCATGAATTCCTCACTAACCGAGCATAAAATCATGTCATAAAGGTTAAAAGAACATTCAAGAAATTGAGGGTCAAAATAGTTCATGAAATCTAGAGTACAAGATATCCAGATTAAATATACAATTTCAATGTCTAAGTGGTCCTCCTGAACAGTTTGTCCCTATCCAATTGATATGGGAAATAGGCCGGTGACTCTAAATCAACCCAATTGCCTTTAATACTAGGAGGTGAAGTTAAGAGTACGAACAAAACTGATGTAGATTAATATTAAAAAGTCAAACGATTCCAAAAGTGATGAGTTATGTTAAAAAAAAAAAAAAAAAAAAAAAAAAACTGAACAATTCCAACGTTATCCCAAGCCAAAAAAATAGAGAGGTAAAATTTAAGAATAATCTAACAAGATTTCTTGATGATCGAAAAGTAATGTCACAAAATATTAAACTACCAAGGACCAAAAGAAATTTCCCAACATGTTCTTCCGTCAAGTGTTACCACTTTAGCACCACATTGCCACATGAGACATTTTCAGAGTCCTAACAAAAAGGGGACTTCGCAAGATTTCAATTAAGTGATATTCTAACAATACTACCAAGAAATCAAAACTAGCTGAGATTTCCAATCTCAAAAGGATCAATTCTAACAATGGAAGAATGATGATGGAATTATTTGGTAAAATCTCTGGTGATACACGATTATCAATACATTAACTTAGGCCATCAACTTGCCCCAAATCTACACATTTCCCCCTCAAGGGAAATTTTCGTTTTAATTCTAAGGACATTGCCAAAATGTTCATCTAAAATGTCGTGAAGATAACATAATTGTTCAAAACTTAAGAAAAGTTAGCATATTTTTCCATATTCGATGAGGTGGCATCATTCGAACGTTAAACAGAAGAACCAAGAATGCTCACATCACGCGTGTGATGAACACAATACTGCCTAACTTATGCTCCAATACCAAACTGACACACCCCGACCCGGAATGTCCACAAGGACCCAAAATCGACTTGTGTTGGCCGACACCTGGAAGGTGATGAAGCCATAAAGTGTGATAGTGTATAAAATGTGAATAAATTTGAACCTAAAAGTGTCTAAATACCAGAGTGTACTACGAGTGGGAGCGAACTCATTTCACACGCGATGTCAGAGCATAAGTAAAGTACAGTAGTGTGGGTAAGAATCATACCCTTAAAAGCAGCCACCAACACTAAGATTAGCCATATATCCTCGTCGATATGAATTCAGCAGTTAAAACCTGAAGGCGTACAAAACAGAAAGTGTGAGTAAGCAGTAAAACAAAGCTTCCCAAAAATATTACCTTTCTAACAGTAATAACCCCTCACTGTAATTCCCTTATCGTTTTCTATAGGAGAGTACTACACACACACACACATTTATATATATATATATATATATATATATATATATATATCTATATATCCACCCATGCTCAAAAATGGCCAAAACCACAGGTATGCCATGTCCATAGACTCTACAATGCATTAACAAGTAAGCCAAATGAACTTAATCAATATAAAATGATACATAAGTTGGAATCACCTAATGTGACCCGTACGACTGTACTCATATCTCATCAATCAATTCTAGCATATAAGTCAAGAGTCACCTTAGTGACCTGTACAGCTTATCTATATCTCATCAATCATTCCTGCACATGAGTCGGAACCACCTCTAGTGGTATGTACGACAAAACTGGGTGTAAATAAGTACGCTCAAGTGCTACGATCACGTGAAGACTGAGCGAATAATCGCGGGTCACCTACGAGTCGGAACCACCTATAGTGGTCTATACGACAGGCCTGTGCATCTACCTTGAGTCCAAGGTGAGCGTAAGGTGCGGAAGGTGAACATCACGTGAAGGACTGAGCCCTGGCCATGGGCGAGAGCACTAACATCGGGGTGCAGGTATCCATATCTCATCAATCAATACTAACATACAAGTCGGGAATCACTTATAGTGACCTGTACGACTTAATCTATAGCTCATCAAACATCCCTGCACAGGAGTCGGAACCACCTCTAGTGGTCTGTAAGGCAGGACTAGGTGTAAATAAGTACGCTCAAGTGCTATGATCACGTGAAGACTGGGCGAATAATCGCGGGTCACCTACGAGTCGGAACCACCTATAGTGGTCTGTACGACAAGCTTGTGCACCTACCTTGAGTCCAAGGTGAGCATAAGGTGCGAGAGGTGAACATCACGTGAAGGACTGTGCCCTGGCCACAAGCGGGAGCACTAACACCGGGGTGTAGGTTTATGAGCTCTCAATGCATCTCAATATAACATGTATAACTCATGGCAACCAGTACGACAATATTAGAGTTGCCTAACACATAAATGTAGTCATGCTATAACTTCATCGATTCAACTAATACCATAAACTCACCTGAACTTACTTGGTTGTCCTGCGTTCACCTTTGCAGTTGAAAGCATTGCCAATAATTATGTGCAAGTAATATACATATGGATATACCATGATGAAATCTAATACTTAACCATGCCGTAGCATTTTCAATTATATACAATACCATGTAATTCTACAATCAATAAGACCTTACTCCTGAACTACTTATTTTCAGGGATAATTATCCGTGACAAACCCAATTAACACTAATTTAACTAACTAATTCACAAAACTAAAACTTGCCTTTACCAATTTCCTTCGCATTACTCAATTTCCCAAATAAGGCTTTTGTCTCAAATATATTATGGATGCATCTAACGTCTCTTTAGACTGCCTACGTACCTTAAATAGGGATCAAGCCATTCGTAGTTCATATTAGTACTTCAAACATTCACAATAATTATATGAAGGTAATATACCTAATCAATTTAAAAGTGTCGATGGAGCTATCAATAATATGTACAATAAAAGGAAAAGATCCACTCAGCTGGAGTCCACGCTATGATTCCTAGCGCACGCATAGAGGTGTCCCGAATGATTGGCGCCTGTGACCTATCGAATCACATCTTAGAACTCTTATCAATAGAATACGTAATTCAAGTAAAACACATCCTCAAGGACATTCTAAAATAGTTCAAGACCCATTGACCACAAGTCAACCGTCAATCAAAGACCAACGGTAGGGTCTACACCCTGTATAACTCGACCCGGAAGATCCGCATATCAGATTTCCAATCCACAACTCCCAAAGATCCACAATATGCTTATAGAATAACATATTAAAATTTCATTACGATCCAACGGTTGGATCTCCACCAATTGCCCAAAACAAGTGGCCGTGAACATTTATTTTACTAACTTACAAATCCAATTCGGAAAGATCCGTACGTCGGATTCCTAATCCATAAATTCCTATGATCTTTAAATATTACGTATTATAATGTATCCAATTTTGGTGACGATCCAACGGTCGGATCGTCGATTCACATTTTTATCAAGTAACGTATCGTAACGAATTTAGGTTCCAACGATCACCCTACGTCATTCAAATATCAAAATTGAATTCAAGACATTCGACATAGCTTAAAAATAGCATTGGCGTCTCACTGGCCACGAGCCACCGTGGGTGGCGGTCGGCCACCCCAACTCACCGGAAAATCCAACTATTTCCAAAAATTCTCAAGCTTCACAGAAATGAAGATCTCAGTGAGTGGAGCAACTTTTATACCTACCATGAAGCCCAAAAGTGGACGGAAGATGGTTAATTTTTCCCACAAAGCCGGCGGATGCCTAAAACTTCCCGGTGTTGATTCGTCTTCTGCAATGGTCCAACGGGGTCAAGGTTGGTTGGGTTTTGCTCCTAGGATGATGGGCTACAAAGCCCAAGTGGTGGCATCGGCCATCGCTTTGCCGATTTGCCGAAAAATTGAAAAGAGTGGTTGGAGAACTGTTGATTTTCGTCGACTTTCGTGGCCTCCAACCGCCATATACCATGGTTAATCAAGGTGGTTCTTGGGTGAGTTTTGTAAAGGGGAATGAGAGCTTCAAGATGGTGGTGGCGGCATCGAAAAACTCCATCGGAGTTGGCAGGAATCGGCCTTGAAAAATGGGTGGTCATACAGGGTTGGGCACAGGTGCACGGGAAGCTTTCCCATTTTTTTTTTCTTTCTTTTTTGATTGGGTCTCATCCTCTCCCTCTAATTCTAATTGGTTTCTTGACCTTATACTTGATTGGTCCTTCCTATTTGTGCCTAAAATCTAATTGGCCACTTTCCCACAAGGTGGGAATTCAAATAATTTATAACTAAACTTTAAATAACCATTTTCAAACGTCTATAACCATACCGTTATAATCCAAACTCGCAAACGGCTTTCGCCTATGCATTCACACCAACGAGTACTACGAGAATATGTTAAAAGAATAAGTCATACGTCTCTCTAGACGATGGTCAACGTAAGTGAAAATCTTTGCCTCTAGGGCATTTTCGTAAATTCATGCTTTTAAAATAAAATAAAAACGTAAAATTTGGAACGGTTTATCAACGAAAAATCACGATTTAACAGTTATTTTAACTCTAATTTTGATGATTTTTTACGGCTACACTCCTTGACCCTATATGAATACAATGAATGAATTCGATCTTCAATTTAAAATATTTACCCTAGTGGATACCACAAAATCTTATGTTATACTTAATGAAAGTATAAACAAACTCTTAAGTGTTAGTGAATCAATTGTTTTGATGGGATACATATTCTACGAAACTAGTTTCAACGATCCAGCTGTCAAATATGTTTGTATATACTTCAAGATCTCATAAGACAAAAATTGCAAAAATCAAACATTCAGAGATCAGGTAACGGGACAAAATTTTTCGACGGTTATCAATGAAAAATCACAATTTAACGGTTATTTTAACTTTGATTTTGATGATTTTTTACAGCTACACTCTTTGACCCTATACAAATACATTGAATCAACTCAATCTTCAATTTAAAATATTTACACTAGTGGATACCACAAAATCTTATGTTATACTTAATGAAAGTATGATAAATTTTTAAATGTTAGTGAATCTATTATTTTGATGGGATACGTTTTCTACGAAACTAATTTCAACGATCCAACCGGCAAACATGTTTGTATCTACTTCAAGATCGCATACACCAAAAATTAGAAAAAACAAACATTCTGAGGTCAAGTAACGGGAGAAAACTTTTCGACGGTTATCAATGAAAAATCACGATTTAACGATTATTTTAACTTCGATTTTGATGATTTTTTACAAGTACACTCCTTGACTCTATATGAATACAATGAATGAACTCGATCTTCAATTTAAAATATTTACACTAGTGGATACTACATAATCTTATGTTATACTTGATGAAAGTATGAATGAACTCTAAGTGTTAGTGAATCTATCGTTTTGATGGAATACGCAATCTACGAAATTAATTTCAATGATCCAACCATCAAACATGTTTGTATATACTTCGAGATCGAATACACCAAAAATTGCAAAAAACAAACATTCAGAGATCAAGTAACGGGATAAAATTTTTCGACGGTTATCATTGAAAAATCATGATTGAATGGTTATTTTAACTTTGATTTTGATGATTTTTTACAACCACACTCATTGACCCTATGTGAATACAATGAATGAACTCAATCTTTAATTTAAAATATTTACACTAGTGGATACTACAAAATCTTATGTTATACTTAATAAAAGTATGAATAAACTCTTAAGTGTTAGTGAATCTATCGTTTTGATGGGATACGCATCCTACGAAATTAATTTCAACGATCCAACCGTCAACATTGTTTGTATATGCTTCGAGATCGCATACACTAAAAATCACAAATAACAAATATTCAAAGATTAAGTAAAGGGACAAAACTTTTCGACGGTTATCAACGAAAAATGACGATTTAACGGTTATTTTAACTCCGATTTTGATGATTTTTTACGGCTACACTCCTTGACCCTATATGAATACAATGAATGAACTCGATCTTCAATTAAAATATTTACACTACTAGATACCGCAAAATCTTATGTTATACTTAATGAAAGTATGAATAAACTCTGAAGTGTTAGTGAATCTATTATTTTGATGGGATACACATTCTACGAAACTAGTTTCAACGATCCAACCGTCATACATGTTTGTATATACTTCAAGATCGCATACGCCAAAAATTGCAAAAAACAAACATTCAGAGATCAAGTAATGGGGGACAAAACTTTTTGACGGTTATCAATGAAAAATCACGATTTAACGGTTATTTTAACTCTAATTTTGATGATTTTTTACGGCTACACTCCTTGACCCTATATGAATACAATGAATGAATTCGATCTTCAATTTAAAATATTTACACTAGTGGATACCACAAAATCTTATGTTATACTTAATGAAAGTATAAATAAACTCTAAGTGTTAGTGAATCTATCATTTTGATGGGGTACGCATTCTACGAAAATAATTTCAACGATCCAACCATCAAACTTGTTTGTATATGCTTCAAGATTGCATACGTCAAAAATCACAAAAATCAAACATTAAGAGATCAAGTAACGAGACAAAACTTTTCAACTGTTATCAACAAAAAATCACGATTTAACGGTTAGTTTAACTCCGATTTTGATGATTTTTTACAGGTACACTCCTTGACCCTATATGAATACAATGAATGAATTCGATCTTCAATTTAAAATATTTACACTAGTGGATACCATAAAATCTTATGTCATGATGATTGATGAAAATTGAGGATTTTGTAAAAGGAATAATATGCAAGCTTTGAGTTCCATTGGTAAGGTTTAAACTTTTGAGAAAGGCTTCACAACCTTGAAAACAAAAACTCTTTCATTTTGCATATCCTTGCACATTTAATATTTTGTAATATGCTAGTAGTGTATGGATGTTTGTTTATTAGGCTCTTATTTTCAAGTGTAGATGTAGTACTTAAACAAAAAATGTGTTTTAACGTTTTGAAGTAATATTTATGTGGCAATGTGTGGTATGTGAAAATTTAAGAAAAAAAATACATTTTTCTTAACGGATCATAGCAGGTTATAACGGGTCGGGTCACTTTACTCGTTGACCCGACCTGTTAAGGACCCGTTAAGATAATGGGTGTGACACAACACGACCCGTTAAGATAACATGTGTTACACAAAAACGACACGAACACGACAGACACAACTCGTTTGCTAGGCCTAACCTCGAGCCAACAAGTATCCTCTTCATTCGAGAACTGGATGACCTCTCTGTGGAGAAACGTGTCCAGGACCTACATGAATCTTAGACTTTTCAAATACATCCTTATTTGAAATAGGCTAAATTTCCAACAACTGCAGTGGAAAAACTAAATTACCGTCTACGATTGCACAATCGTGTATCATCCCGGTTGTGCAAAAAGACATTAATTCCCCTTGAAATACTTCCAGCCTGTCCTATTCCATTTTAGTTGGAATTAACGAGCATTGGTTTGATGTTACATACAAATCATCAAGAAATTGTTCGAGTGGTTATAATCACTTTCTGCATTCAAATAGAATGGGAAATCTCACCATAAGCTCATGGTATGAGGTATCGTGTACATGTGGATATTATGATGATGCTTTGGTAATTATCGACCGATTGACAAATCAGCTCACTTTTCGTTGGTCCAGAGGAACTACATTTACACCATTTAGTAAAATTACTCATTCTTGACTTTTTTTTTTCTTCAGATTTTCTGGTGTTTCGATCAACATTTACTCTATTTGTGATTCCGTATTCACCTCTTTGTGCTGGAAAGCACTTCCGATTACCCTTGAATACATATCTACCCTACTGAACTTCATATTATTCTAAAGCAAATAATCGTTAAGGAAAATCGCTTGGATATCTAATTTTTAGTTTTGACCATTAATGCTTCAATCACCTAGCAAATACTGTGTTGAACGAATTTTACCATTGGTGATTAAATATTCTAGAAGCTACCGTTGTAGCGAGGTGTCATGCATTCACTCACAGTTATCTTGTATCCTAGATTTGATGGACCTGTTTTAACCATCAAATTCTTGAGTGTTCTTTTAGCCTTTCTGACAAAGTTTTCACTAAATTCAAGAGGAATTCAATATGAATCTACTTGCTAAGGCGTTGTGGACTACATGGTGTGCAAGTCGCTCTTGTACCTCACAGTGATACGTGTTTCACTTCCAAGTTTTGGGAAGTCTTCCGAAGGCTATGAGTACAAGTTGTTGTCCGATACCACACTTCATCCTTAGACTAATGACCTGTCGAAACGAATAATCTGGATTTTTGTGGACATGTTGTATTTATCTGTTCTATAGTTTAGCATGATTGTAGTGGATACTTATCTTTGTTAGAGTTACGTGTAACTCTGTTTACATTTTCGGTTTTGGGTATGGCACCACTTGAGACGTAGTACAGAAATTCTATGCATATTACATAATTGACAGTTGAGTACTGCAAGCAGGTATTTGAATGATCGAGTGTGCGATGTAGAAAATTTTATAATTTTGACGATGTTACCCAAGAGGGTAGTGCATGAGCACGATTGAGGCTTTGTTCAGACAATGTATGTGTATTTCCCAATAAGGGGCATGATAGTAATATTGCACCCTCGGGAATTGTTACTTGCTTATCGAGACAACAGTGAGTTGTCGGTATTATGGGCTGCAGACCGTAATATCAATAATTTATTCGTTGAGTTCGTTAAATAAGTAAACAAGTAGGTCATTCTACGTTAGCATTTGTATTTACTTATTTAATTAGTTATTTATTGTTTAGGCTCAACCCAAAGATATTACATACTTACCTTCAGAGTACATGACGCTACAAGTGCGTAGGTAAAATTTTTCTATGCTCAGTTTTGATTTCAATATAACTATTTCTACGTGATTATATATACGTATTTGGACATTATTGTCACATCCCGGCTCGAGGCAGATCACTTCCTAAGCCCGCTCTACCACCGTAGCACAATATTGTCCGCTTTGGGCTTACCATTCCCTCACGGTTTTGTTTTTGGGAACTCATGAGCAACTTCCCAGTGGGTCACCCATCATGGGATTGCTCTAGCTGTGACATCCCACATCGCCCAGGGGAGTGATCCTTAAATGTATATTCCCATCCCTACCTAGCACGAGGCCTTTTGGGAGCTCACTGGCTTTGGAGTTCATCGGAACTCCGAAGTTAAGCGAGAAGGGGGCTAGAGCAATCCCATGATGGGTGACCCACTGGGAAGTTGCTCGTGAGTTCCCAAAAACAAAACTGTGAGGGAATGGTAAGCCCAAAGCGGACAATATTGTGCTACGGTGGTGGAGCGAGCTCGGGAAGTGATTCGCCCCTGGCCGGAATGTGACAAATTGGTATCAGAGCCTAACCCTGGTCGCGTGTGTGCCGACGAGCACGTCGGGCCCCTAAGGGGGGTGGATTGTGACATCCCACATTGCCCAGGGGAGTGATCCTTAAATGTATATTCCCATCCCTACCAAGCCCGAGGCCTTTTGGGAGCTCACTGGCTTCGGAGTTCATCGGAACTCCGAAGTTAAGCGAAAAGGGGCTAGAGCAATCCCATGATGGGTGACCCACTGGGAAGTTGCTCGTGAGTTCCCAAAAACAAAACCGTGAGGGAATGGTAAGCCCAAAGCAGACAATATTATGCTACGGTGGTGGAGCGGGCTCGGGAAGTGATCCACCCGAGCCGGGATGTGACACTAGCCCCCTTCTCGCTTAACTTCGGAGTTCCGATGAACTCCGAAGCCAGTGAGCTCCCAAAAGGCCTCGTGCTAGGTAGGGATGGAAATATACATTTAAGGATCACTCCCTTGGGCGATGTGGGATGTCACATTATACTTTTATACGCCTATTTTTTACCCTATGTTTTTATAAAAGTATTATGTTTTGGCATTGTACTGAAAGAGAAGCAAAGTTTGAGTTTGGGGGTATGAAAGAGGAATCACCTGCACTCCGATCGCGACGGAATGGCATTCTCTTTTATGCAACCACTCTAGGTTGATTTCTTCCATATACATACTTTCTTCCTACCTTTTGGAATATATATTGTATTGCAAATGATTTCAAATTTCAAGGAAGAATTTTTTTTTTTAAGGTGGGTAGATTGTGACAACCCGTCCCTAATTTTATGATTTTATTTATTTTAAATGAGTGACTTGATGAAAATACCCGTTGAGGCGAAGGCGTTAACTTTTGTTGACCTGTATATTGGGAAACTGTTTGGATCCAAAATTACATCATCGGCCCGTGCAATCAAGGTTGTTGAGTGGGCATAGCTCCCAACCGTCGAATGGAAATGAAAAGATCATTTTGTTATTATTAATGGATAATGTTATGGTTTTTATCATAATTATCTTTTAATAATAATTTATTATGAAAGATGAGATATGTATTTCCAAGCTAGGACCACGGCGTCACAATTCAAGTTGATTTAGATGTTTGGCGTGTGAATATGTGGGTGAGATCAGTTTGGTTGATTGACAGATTCAAGTAGTATGCTGCAAACTGATTATTATGCATTTAAAATATGGTAATAATTAGTATATGTGCCAGAGATTAGCATGTGGAGGTGGTGGTTTAATTGGTATAGGTTGTGATGGGCTAAAAGTCCACGGTGGCATTATGTCTTATGCTAAAGGATATGCTTCATTTTGTCTTGAAGATCCTCAGCTTAAGGATGGGAGATATAGCGCATAGTTCAGATGCAATTCCACAAGATAGAATTCAATTAGGACTCTTCATGAGTATCAAGCCGCGCCAAGCAGTGGAGTTTAACCTTCACTATAAATAGAGAAGGCAGTGCAACATTCAAGCCTTCTCCAATTCAACACACAAACAGCCTTGCGCAAACTCTCGCTCTACGTGAAACCTATCAACGACCTTGAGATTTTTATTTCTTTTTTCCGCCAACACATCTTCAGTTTAGATAAACAGCACTGTTGCCGTAGAGTCAACCATTCACGTAGCACCTTCAGTTTGGATAAACAACACTACTTTGAAGTTGGCAGATTACCTATCCAAGTCTCGATCGACAAGGATTTACGAGTCCTTGTTGGTAAAGGTCATCTCATCAACCTTCTTGGCGAAGTGAGGTGTTACTAGGTTACTACATTCGACACATTAAAAGCTGAATCTGATATTGAATTTCGCAAAACTAGCAACCTTGTCTTCAGGCTCTAGAACCCCGAATGCCGAGACGTGTTCCTTCCTCGACTACTGTCGCAAGATCAAGAAGTCAGCAACGCGCTCAACGCAACATGAACACATTTTACTCCCCGGCCGAGCTCAGCTGTTAAGTTGGCATGCCCTGCACATAACCGAAGGACGTAGTTAGCTCATTAGTTACTCGGCTTGCACGCCATGTAGGCTTGGTAGTTTTTAGGGTCAACATTTTGGCATGCCCAGTGGGACACAGTGCTAAAACTATGAGGTTCACTTGATAAATCAAGATCTTAATCAGGCTCCATTGGATAAGATTTGGTGCCTATTGAAGGAAAATGTCGAGAAGCAAGAAAAACTCCTTGAGAAGTGCCGTAGAGTTCTCGAAAAAGAAAGGCAAGAGGCCGGGTGGCAATTTTTCGCTCCGGCCACAATCAAAATTCGGCCTAAGAAAATTGTCAAGACGGCCGAAGAACAACCTAGGCCACCTGTTTTTTCGGTCGAGATTGAAAGTGTGGTAGGCCTAGAAGAAAAGGTCAAGTTAAGTCAGAAATCGACTCAGAAGATGAATCGTCAAAGTAATGTTCCAACGATGAACAATACCAATACACGGCTTTAGGCCATAAAACCACATCAATTGATATGGTAATGGGAGATATGGTCTTAGACACTGAAACGACACCAATTGATATGATTATTAGTGATAAAGCTGATATGGAGAACTCCCGTTTGGCTAAGTTATTTGAGTTAAAAGTCGAAATTAACGAAGTAATTATGACTGGGGGGGGTTTAATAATTGTCCAACACATTCAGCGGCTGATAATGAAAAATATTTCGCCAAGTCAAAAGTATTTGGAGATGATTCTTTATTCGGCCTAGAGCAAAATCAAATTTAGAATTTTGATATAAAAAGATCTTGGCTTGGAATAAAGCATCGTTGACCTCCGCCTTGTTGAAGTTTGGTCACTTTTATTTTCGTTTACTAAAAAATAATATATGTACGAATAAATTATTTTCTTGACCACTCGGCTTTATGGGCCGATACTTAAGAAAATAAGGAGTTTTAACGAAAATGGCCTAGCACTATTCATTCTTAATCACAAGAACATTTTGCATATGAAAAGTCCATGATGGATCAATCTCTTTTCTTTATTTACTCTTATGCCATTATTTTATTATTGTAGCAGGGTCCACAATGATGTTGAAATTTCTGTCTGGAAATATATTATTTTACATGATGCTATTCAACTTATGCTAATTTGCTGTCAACTCTTCATGCTTCCATTATGTTATCGATGTTATGCAGTGAAGGAAGATTTGTGAAAAACAAGTTCATTTGAGCAACATCAACAACATGCAATTAACAATTAAAAGGCGGAATCATGTTTATATGCACTCAAAAACAAAACTTAACCCATGAACTTCAAAGCCTAGTAGATAGGTGAACCAAGACTCAACTCAAAACAAAGTGAGTTGAGAAATCAATACCTTTGTAGATTCCTCTTTGCATAAGCAAAGGCTAATCACCCAAAGAGAGGGCCTTCATTCCTTGCATCTTAGATCCATGGATTTGGATGGATGAAAAGGTTTCTCCAAGTTCCCAAAATTGAGAACCTCTAAGTCTCCACACCAAGGCATATTGTAGAAGAAATGAGTGACCTTGAGGAAGTAAGATTGCTAGATGTTTTCCTCAAGGGTGGCCGGCCATTTCTAGAGAGAAAGGAGAGTTTTTGTTTCTCCAATTTCCCCAAAAAAAACCCTAAAAGAATTTTGGCTATAAAGTCACACTTATACCTTAATTCATTTGAGTGGCAAACTTGTAAATAAGTCCAAAACCCACTCTTTCTCTAAATGGCCGGCCTTAGGGTATTCATTGGGCTATTTGGGCCTTTGTGAATCATTATTCATTAAGTTGTCACACAACTTAAGTCAATGGACTTGACGTTCGAAGCCCATTGGGCCTTAAGGTCCAAAACTATCCCGAGGTCTTTTAACGAACTTATTCGTTTGATTAATAATCATATTAATTAATCCTTGCCATAAATAATTAAACCATTTAATTATTCTTACTCATCTTCGTTGAATCTTCAATCTCTACCTTACACGGTGTACGATCCATTAGGTTCCTTTTAGCGAGGCAGTGGGCGATTCAAACTCTTTCAAATCGATTGTGAATTGAAACTTACTTTCAATTCTCCCGTTAGTGATAATACACTTTTAGGGCTTCCACAAACCATGGTTGACGCCTAGCAGCATGTCATGGTTACCCAAGCTAATTAGAAGAGGTGGAGAACCTATTCAATTTTAGGATTACAAATGCAATACGGTCTTTCTCTAATACAATACTCTTGACCACATTGTTTGGTTTGATAGTTTATTCATGTCTACTATCCAATGTGAGTCTTGTGCTTATATGATTACCTTGAATGTGATTTGGAACACATTCCTAAATCTCATTCATACTTTGGCCAAAGATTCTTAATCATATCATAGAGTATTCTCCCTCAAACAGTTTGAAGGTTAGAGATCCCTTGTTGCGCATTCACTTGCCTCCATGGCTAAGTGGCTTAACCCCAACGATGCCATGGACACCCTCCTGATGGAGTGACTTTGACATAATCAAAGATTAAGGACCTAACCACAAGACAAATGTGATGCCTCAGGTCAAAAGACTAATTTGCATTATCCCAACCATGAGTTCTCATGTGACATGAATATGAGAACTCTTCGTTGATCGTGTTCAGTGAACTCATTCTCTATTGAGCACCTACGTACTTGTCTTGATGTCACATACACCAATGACTCGAGACTAGTCACTCTCCCTGAGAGAAGACATAGCACGTACTGATCTTAACGGACTGTCAATGCCCAATTGACAATCCTATGATCAGGAACGTTTAGGATGTGTCAACGAAAGAATGGTCTCATGAATCTAACTTCTTTAGATCGCATTCTTCCAATCACATATTCCTTGGACTTATCGTTTAAGCATATAACATTTATATGAGACGGCTCAAACAATAATCTTTGCCCTTTACATTTAAACTACATTAGTTTGAAATGTCCGTAAAGTATCATCATATGATTGGTTTTAGGGCACATTTCCAACAATCTCCCACTTGCACTAGAGCCAATCAGCTTAGTCATCATTGATGATACCTCTTCTGTAATTCATTTCATAAATGGCTGAGTAGTAGGCCTAAACAATGGATATCTATATGTTATCCATAGAAGCAACCTTGAGAATAACGACGTCACCATTATACATGATTCTCAATCATGTGGTTCAGTCTTCCATTTGAGTTCGGACCTTGATGAGACCTTGATTCCCTGGCTTGAGCTATCGCCCCATTAGTGTCATACACTTTCTGGTTGGAACCGAATGGAGAGTTCATGAATGAACTTTCCCATCCAAACAACAATGTTGTAAGCTTCTATATGGCAATATATTTTGCATACATGATGGAACACATTAAAGTCATTTACTTTTAACGTTTCCACCCAAATATCTCTTTAGTCATAATAAAGAGATATCTCATTATCACTTCATTCATAATGAAGAGATATTCTATGATGGATTAGATTCATAATCTAATACATTTACGCTTCCATTACGTTACTCTAATTCTTCCTCATTCTTGAGGAATCCATCCTTAGTATTTCTTAAATACCTAAGGATTCACTTGACAGTTGCCATGGTTCTGATCCTGGGCTTGCACTGATATCATCTTGTACCGTTCTAGGTACAACTTATATCAATGTTTTCATACAATATGTAATACATAAATCACCTTTCTGCGTATGCATAAAGGATTCTATTTACGCATTATTTCTTTGGGAGTCAAAGGGTACATTCCCTTTGAGAAGAACAACTTCCTAGTCTCACTAGAATTGTCATTCTAATTGAAGTTTATCATCATATGAGAAACTTCCTAGCATCTCTTGTCTATTTTAGGGATTGATATAACCCAATTATATCTTGAAATCTATCATTATAGATTTCCATCCCATGTATATAGACTATGTTTCCCATATACATTCTATCATTATAGAATGTTTAAAGTCATAACTTTAACGATGAAGAATTCCTTTCATTTTCAAAATTAATATATATCATGTATATATATTCAAATTTAGGAATATGATCAACTCCCACTAATCTTTTGTAAACCTAGTAAACAAAAGATTCATTTACATCTTTATGAGAAATCAAACAATTGATCTTTTCTCATAAGACGCTTATAGCTCCCACTAGCTTGCTAAGATCCATGATGGATGGATCTCTACAACTAACATGTCTTAGAAGTATATATCATATATATATGGGTAATTGATAATGTCCAACGAACTAAATCTTATTTATGTTCATTCTTCTCCTAATGGAGAAATTCATTATCTTACGATGCTACTTTCCTTCATATTTTTCAAGGAAATTAATCTAAAGTGTTACTTTTTTCTTGGATCAAATCTAAGGAGGTAAATACTTTAGACGTCTTACTCATCTACTTACATTTCTTGAATTCTTTGAAACCTTTTGCAAAGTATTCGGACTTGTGTTTATTCAAAATAAACTATAGTCCAACCGAGAGTGATCTTCGGTGAATGTCATACAACATGAGTAGTATTATGTTGTGGACAAGTGCCACTAACATCTAAGTGAATTAACCTCAACAACTTTGTGATTCTTTCTTCTTTCCAAAAGAATAAAGATTCGAACATTTTGCCTCTATACAATTTTAACAAGAAGGTATTGGATCCGGATCTAACGATCCAAAGCATCCATCTATGACCAACTCGTAACTTATGTTTTAGAGGTATCACAACTCAGTTGGGATTACTCACTACCTCGCAACCTTTTGGGTTTTAAGCATCATCGTATTTTAAACAGTAAAACTACCACATCATCTCTACTATAGAGACAACCAATTAAATTACAATAATCTAATTATTGATTAATAAAGAACAATGTTTTGTCAAACAAAACATTCATCCATCTTTACTATAGTGACGGATTTAAGTTCCTTAAAATTGGAATGTAAAGACAATCTTTACTATTTTCCAATTTCTTTGGTAGTTCATATGAGGAAGTAAGTACAATCCGCTTTCGCAGAGATCTATATTTTATTCACTTTCCGAATGTGAAGTACTTTCTCTTCTCTCATTAATCTTCTACTTTTTATTAGCACACTTTTAGAACAATTGTAAAACATAGTTGCTAATACAGAATCATGTATTCAAGTAGAAGAACCAACTGTTTTGAATTATTCAAGAACATTTTACAACACCTTCGAAAGGTGTGTTCTTTGACACTTGCAAGACATTTCTTGCAAATACCCCTTCCAATGTCCATCCTTTCATAAAGAAAGTTTGTTCCCTTGGAGTTATTTTGCCTTCTTCATTTGACTTCCCTTTTGACTACAATAGTCATGGTCCCTAAACTCCCACTATCTCTCTTGAAACTTATTTCAAATGTGTTATACACATCAAACGATTTGGAGAGCGTGCGGTTATTGTTCACTATATAGTTTACAATAAACTTAGTGAACCATTAGGATAGGGACACAAAGGTGAAGTCCTTGCCTAGTTTCCGTCTCGTTAAGTGGTTTAACACTTCAACACTCAATGATTCAAAATCATCATAAGTCCATATAAATGGACTATTTTTGTCAACCAACCATTATGTTCTAAACATAATAACAAACTTTCAAGAGTTGTTCAAGGCAACTCTCATTTCTTCATACAACAATTTGTAAGTGAAGAATCATGGCACATAAAGTGTCCATGCCCTTGTGCTTACTTCTCAAGTTCCTTGTTCGTGTAACAAAGAGACAAGCACTAGAGTTTGCATTGTCCTCTTCATGGTAGACTTATCTAACATGTTCTTCCATTGATACATTATCAATAGGAAGATTGTGAGGATGAGACTACTTAGGTACTTTTACAATCCATTCAAGACAATCTATGGGATTGTGGTACCAAGTTCGGAAACTAAAGCGTTCGGTTTTTCTTTGTCAAGTTTTGGATAGCGTTTGCAAATATATTGGTAAACAAATACATAACGAATATAAATTGATTGATTTTAAGCCATTTGATTCGGGTCTTTAAATCAAATAGCACCACCCACTATTTTTGGCAAATTCCATATCCTTCATCGGAATTCGAGAGTTTTGTTGAACTCTTAGCAGGGTATGGGAGACTCACCATTACCAAGCCCACCTCAGAATTATATCATTTTGGTTAGCAAAAATAATGATGAGAGAATAACACTTTAGTCATTTACAACTCTTGTAATTACCCATCTAGTTTGGCCTCTAGAGAATGAATGCCCCAGAATTATATCATGTTGGCACCATTGCACTTAGTTAAGTTATTCCCACCATGCTTAGTTTATGTAGAGGTTCAACCACAACCTCAGAATTATATCATGTTGGTCATACTCGTTGTCTACACTCACCTCATCATATGTTTATGGACTCCTCCTGGATGTAAGCACATACTTTGTACTTCCCCATTATAGGGTGAAGCCGGTGCATGAGTCACAAACGATTGGAGCCCACCACGGTGGAAGGCCTACGAAGAGATATTCAAAGCATCTCTCGCTTATCAACTTAATAATGGTTTGTTGAGGGTTTTAGGTCTCATCACATATAAACATACATTTTAATCCAATTAAAACATTTTGGTCCTATTACAACTATTGGTCCATATGATTGATTTAGTAGTATATAATACTCCCACTATGCTTTTAAAACGGTTTTTTAAAGCAAGACTATATGGTACTACTAACATAAGATTTGCATTCATTGATGGACTATATGTTGGAAATGTGCCCTAAAACCAATCATATGATGATACTTTACGGACATTTCAAACTAATGTAGTTTAAATGTAAAGGGCAAAGATTATTGTTTGAGCCGTCTCATATAAATGTTATATGGTTAAACGATAAGTCCAAGGAATATGTGATTGGAAGAATGCGATCTAAAGAAGTTAGATTCATGAGACCATTCTTTCGTTGACACATCCTAAACGTTCCTAATCATAGGATTGTCAATTGGGCATTGACAGTCCGTTAAGATCAGTACGTGCTATGTCTTCTCTCAGGAAGAGTGACTAGTCTCGAGTCATTGGTGTGTATGACATCAAGACAAGTACGTAGGTGCTCAATAGAGAATGAGTTCACTGAACACGATCAACGAAGAGTTCTCATATTCATGTCACATGAGAACTCATGGTTGGGATAATGCAAATTAGTCTTTTGACCTGAGGCATCACAGTTGTCTTGTGGTTAGGTCCTTAATCTTTGATTATGTCAAAGTCACTCCATCAGGAGGGTGTCCAAGGCATCGTTGGGGTTAAGCCACTTAGCCATGAAGGCAAGTGAATGCGCAACAAGGGATCTCTAACCTTCAAACTGTTTGAGGGAGAATACTCTATGATATGATTAAGAATCTTTGGCCAAAGTATGAATAAGATTTAGGAATGTGTTCCAAATCTCATTCAAGGTAATCATATAAGCACAAGACTCACATTGGATAGTAGACATGAATAAACTATCAAACCAAACAATGTGGTCAAGAGTATTGTATTAGAGAAAGACCGTATTGCATTTGTAATCCTAAAACTGAATAGGTTCTCCACCTCTTCTGATTAGCTTGGGTAACCATGACATGCTGCTAGGCGTCAACCATGGTTTGTGGAAGCCCTAAAAGTGTATTATCACTAACGGGAGAATTGAAAGTAAGTTTCAATTCACAATCGATTAGAAAGAGTTTTAATCGCCCACTGCCTCGCTAAAAGGAACCTAATGGATCGTTCACCGAGTAAGGTAGAGTTTGAAGAAACAACGGAGATGAGTAAGAATAATTAAATGGTTTAATTATTAATCTAAGGCTAGGATTAATTAATATGTTAATTAATCAAACGAATAAGTTCGTTAAAATACCTCGGGATAGTTTTGGACCTTAAGGCCCAATGGGCTTCGAACGTCAAGTCCATTGACTTAAGTTGTATGACAACTTAATGAATAATGATTCACAAAGGCCCAAATAGCCCAATAAATCCCTAAGGCCGGCCATGTTAGAGAAAGAGTGGGTTTTGACTTATTTACAAGTTTGCCACTCAAATGAATTAAGGAATAAGTATGACTTAATAGCCAAAATTGATTAAGGGTTATTTTTGGGGGAAAGGATGAGAACACAAGCTCTCATTTCTCTCTAAAATTTCGGCCAACCTTGGAGGGATCATCTAGCAATCAAACTCCTCCAAGGTCACTCATTTCTTCTTCATTATGCCTTGGTGATGAATAATTAGAGGTTCTCAATTTTGGGAACTTGGAGAAACCTTTTCATCCATCCAAATCCATGGATCTAAGATGCAAGGAATGAAGGCCCTCTCTTTGGGTGATTAGCCTTTGCTTATGCAAAGAGGAATCTACAAAGGTATTGATTTCTCAACTCACTTTGTTTTGAGTTGAGTCTTGGTTCACCTATCTACTAGGCTTTGAATTTCATGGGTAAATGTTTTGTTTTAAGTGCATACAAGCATGATTCCGCCTTTAATTGTTAATTGCATGCTATTGATGTTGCTTAAATGAACATGTTTTTCACAAATCTTCCTTCACTATATAGTTGCCTTAGGGCCTTAGGATGACTATGAACCTTTGATTAGATCCAACACGAGCCTTGTGTTGAATCTCGGTCTAGGGATGGTGATTGATTTTAGTTACGCGTTTAATCACATTAAGGTGTGTTGTCTTATTGGGCGTTGGACCCAACTACTCCAATTTCATGCATATCGAATAAAACAAGAAAGGAGTACTTCAAAGTAAATAAGAGTTTATGCTCTTTTACAACAATTGATCAAATCAAATTACTTTAAAGTAAAGAAGAGCTTATGCTCTTTTACAACAATTGATCATATCAAATTACAACCAAAATTTAATCTACACATTCCCATGGTTCAAACAAATTTGAAACGGCCATTCACATAGCTCAATTATAGTAGGCTTAGGTTCATAATCACCCTTTCTTTAATTAATTAACGCTTTAACTAATTAAACTTGAATGCAACATTTTCATTTGGTTTTTGTATCCATAGAATTGATTTAGATGGAGCTAAATGAAATGAAAATCCAATTCTCATTTAAAGAGACAAAACAATTTTGTTCTCTACCTAATTTGGGCCAAAATGCTATGACCTCAACTTGTTTGGGCCATAGTGCAATTAACCTCAACTTTTGGGCTATTTTGCAAAAACTTAAACTTTTGGGGTCACTTTGTAAAAAACACAAAAGTCCACTACTTCATGTAATTACAACTAGAACCCAAAAATTTCCACAAAAGCTAAAACTTCATTAAAGGAGCAAAACAATTTGTCCTTTTAGTGATTTTGGACCTTTACGTAAAAACGTAAACTTTTGGGTCAAAGTACAAATACACAAAAGTATCAAAACTTTATGTAATTGCATAAAAGCCCCACAAGGACCCTAATTGAGTAGGGTGGCCGGCCATTGAAGCAAAGTATATAAAAAAATTTCAAAGTTTTGTAAGTGGGGTGTGTGAAATGGAATAAATCATTACACACCTACCCACTAAAATTTCTTTAATTTTTCAAAACAAATATCTAAGATATTTAAACATAAGAAATATTTCAAAACAAAAACTTTATGAAATAAATCAAAACTTTGAATCAAAACACCAAACCTTTTGTTCTTGGCAAGAACATATCAAGAACAATGAAGAACATCCATGAAAACCCATAAGAGCTCCATGAACATTCTTCACCCAAAAAACATACCAAAACCACTCAAACTTAAGGGAAATAACATACAACCATACTAGGGTACATAGGGGTTCCAAAAGTCACTTTAAAACACTTTTAACAAGTCAAACAAGAACCCAAAAATCCACCCTTTGGATTTGGCCGAATTTCCCCAAAAACATGGCACCAAATTTTAGCTCCAAAATTCATGCTCATATGAACTACATCTACAACATTTGAGATGGCAAATTTTCTAACAAAATTTACATTCAAAGAAGCAAGAATAAAGCTTGTAACAATTACAACATTCAAATCACAAACTATGAACTACAAAACCCAAAAGGATTCACCAACTACTAGACTTAGGCTCTTGATACCACTTGAAGGAAGATTTGTGAAAAACAAGTTCATTTGAGCAACATCAACAACATGCAATTAACAATTAAAAGGCGAAATCATGTTTATATGCACTCAAAAACAAAACTTAATCCATGAACTTCAAAGCCTAGTAGATAGGTGAACCAAGACTCAACTCAAAACAAAGTGAGCTGAGAAATCAATACCTTTGTAGATTCCTCTTTGCATAAGCAAAGGCTAATCACCCAAAGAGAGGGCCTTCATTCCTTGCATCTTAGATCCATGGATTTGGATGGATGAAAAGGTTTCTCCAAGTTCCCAAAATTGAGAACCTCTAAGTCTCCACACCAAGGCATATTGTAGAAGAAATGAGTGACCTTGAGGAAGTAAGATTGCTAGATGTTTTCCTCAAGGGTGGCCAGCCATTTCTAGAGAGAAAGGAGAGTTTGTGTTTCTCCAATTTCCCCAAAAAAAACCCTAAAAGAATTTTGGCTATAAAGTCACACTTATACCTTAATTCATTTGAGTGGCAAACTTGTAAATAAGTCCAAAACCCACTCTTTCTCTAAATGGCCGGCCTTAGGGTATTCATTGGGCTATTTGGGCCTTTGTGAATCATTATTCATTAAGTTGTCACACAACTTAAGTCAATGGACTTGACGTTCGAAGCCCATTGGGCCTTAAGGTCCAAAACTATCCCGAGGTCTTTTAACGAACTTATTTGTTTGATTAATAATCATATTAATTAATCCTTGCCATAAATAATTAAACCATTTAATTATTCTTACTCATCTCCGTTGAATCTTCAATCTCTACCTTACACGGTGTACGATCCATTAGGTTCCTTTTAGCGAGGCAGTGGGCGATTCAAACTCTTTCAAATCGATTGTGAATTGAAACTTACTTTCAATTCTCCCGTTAGTGATAATACACTTTTAGGGCTTCCACAAACCATGGTTGACGCCTAGCAGCATGTCATGGTTACCCAAGCTAATCAGAAGAGGTGGAGAACCTATTCAGTTTTAAGATTACAAATGCAATACGGTCTTTCTCTAATACAATACTCTTGACCACATTGTTTGGTTTGATAGTTTATTCATGTCTACTATCCAATGTGAGTCTTGTGCTTATATGATTACCTTGAATGTGATTTGGAACACATTCCTAAATCTCATTCATACTTTGGCCAAAGATTCTTAATCATATCATAGAGTATTCTCCCTCAAACAGTTTGAAGGTTAGAGATCCCTTGTTGCGCGTTCACTTGCCTCCATGGCTAAGTGGCTTAACCCCAACGATGCCGTGGACACCCTCCTGATGGAGTGACTTTGACATAATCAAAGATTAAGGACCTAACCACAAGACAACTGTGATGCCTCAGGTCAAAAGACTAATTTGCATTATCCCAACCATGAGTTCTCATGTGACATGAATATGAGAACTCTTCGTTGATCGTGTTCAGTGAACTCATTCTCTATTGAGCATCTACGTACTTGTCTTGATGTCACACACACCAATGACTCGAGACTAGTCACTTTCCCTGAGAGAAGACATAGCACGTACTGATCTTAACGGACTGTCAATGCCCAATTGACAATCCTATGATCAGGAACGTTTAGGATGTGTCAACGAAAGAATGGTCTCATGAATCTAACTTCTTTAGATCGCATTCTTCCAATCACATATTTCTTGGACTTATCGTTTAAGCATATAACATTTATATGAGACGGCTCAAACAATAATCTTTGCCCTTTACATTTAAACTACATTAGTTTGAAATGTCCGTAAAGTATCATCATATGATTGGTTTTAAGGCACATTTCCAACATGCAGCTCTTCTTCTGTCAAATTGTTCCAGTTATGTTCATCGCCTTCTACTAGCTCTGCATCTCTTTCTCTATCTTCTTTCAACTTGTAGTACATTTCTACTGTTTCTTCTTTGAAATTTTGAGGCTTGCAGTAAGGCTGATGACCGATCGTTGTCTTACTGTAAATATACATTTCTTCTTCTTCTGGTATTAATACCATATCATATCTAAAATCTTCAAACTCGTTTAAGGTTAGCATTTGGATCCGTTGAAATTTTAGAATATTTTTGTATGAAGGAGTCCACCTATGTGAGGAGATAGGGGATAGTCTAAAGGACTCTTCATTAATCATGGTTATATGTCTAACTTTCTTCTTATGCATATGTACATACCAATCTAGAGGACTACCAATAAAACTTATGCAAATTTCTTTCAATTTTTCTAGATAATATTCTGCTACTTTTATAAGCTTTTTAGGAAATAATTCTAGTTGGGAGACATGGTTGATGAATATTTTATCAAGATAGCCAAACTTTAATAGTAAGGCTGGGGTAACTTCTACTACATTATGGTTTGCCTAATGCTTATAACTAAAATGCCATGGTCTATAATCTCTCATGTTAATCCTAGTCATAGCTATGCTAGCCTCTGGTTTACAAATATAATTCTCTGTACTATCATAAAGACATGGCGGATACATCTTTGTAATAATATTCATCCCTGATTTTGGATCAAAGATGGACTTATACAAAGCACATTGTATATGGGCTCAATAACCTCATTAGCCTCTTGTTATATGGGCTCAATAACCTCTTTTTCTTTATTCTTATGTTGATAAGTTTCCAAACCTATTTTCAATTCTCTTTTCAGGGTGTCACTTTCCTTCTGCTGCATTCTAAGAGATTGGAGTTCTTGGTTCATTTTGTTAAACTTACTAAGTAATGACTCATGGTCTCTAGAAATGACTTGAAGGTTGTGCTCAAGAGAATGAATATGATGCTGGCTTTGATGGAAATTAAAATTAAAGCTATCAAACTCTTGTTCTAAGGCTCTAATTAATTTTTCATGACCTAACCTCATGTTTGACTGTTTGATTTGGATGTTCCAAAAATTATCTAAGGGAACTTGTTGCTTATCAAAAAGCCCTCGTACTCTTGGCTTATATCTCATAGTTGAATTTCTGATTCTTTCAACAATATTGTCATTAAAGTTGAAAGTAGGTGCTGGTGGTGATGCTGGTCTGCTTATGCTATTTTGGAATCCATTGAATGGTGGAGGTCATTGGTGCATCATTATGCTATTGAAGGGTGCTCTTCTGCCTTGTGGTCTTATGCTATTTGATGATGATGGTCCACGATATTCTATTCCAGTTCAACAAATTTATCTTGATAAGATATCAATTAATGTATTGTCACTACCTTTTATATGTTCAAAAATTGGTTTAAAACGATTTCTTGTAATTGAATCAATAAAATTAACCCATCGTCGGGCTGCCTATTTATTAGCATGTATTTTGTTATAATGAGAAACTATATTTTGACAATATGTTCTAATAGTAAATACTTCATTATGTAAAAATAAAGAGAATGCCTCAAGTGAATTAATTATCCCTAAAATTTCTAAATCTGCTAATGGTAATCTTGACTGTACATCACTAAATTTTCTTGATGAATATCTACAAACTTGTTCGTCAGACTTTAGTGACTCCTTATGCTTTTTCTGGTATAGTATATCTACCCATCCTAGTGATGAAACATCTGTTTCAACTATTTTATAACTATCATCTAATAGTAATGTTAATGACTTATGTTTAGTAATTTCTTCCTATATATTTTGAACTAATTTAATATCTTCACTATTAAAATATTTTTGTCCTGTTTTACTAGTTTTACTATGTAATATTGCTATTTTTCTTCCTAAATTGGGGATAAATTTATTGCATAATTTAACAATCCTAAAAATGCTTGTAACTGTTTTTTGTCTTCTAACCTATATGGAAATTCTAAGACCTTTTTAGCTATATGATCTTGTAATTGTATTATACCTGACTTGATATACATTCCTAAAAATTCTATATCTTGCTTTTCTAATGCTATTTTATTTTACTAATCACAATTCCATTATTTATAAATTCTTGTAAAACTATCTCTAAGTGTTTCCTATGTTCATTTCTATTTTTACTATATACTAAGATATTGTCTACATAAACACTACAATTATCATATTTCTTGAAAATTTGATCCATCTTTCTTTGAAAGATCGATGGAGCATTTTTAAGTCCAAATGGCATAACAAGCCACTCAAAATGTCCTTCTAGACAAGTAAAAGTTGTCCACTCAATTGATTCTTCTGCTAATCGTATTTGCCAAAATCCTGCAAAATATTTACTTTCTTGAATTTTATTTATAAGTTCATCTTTATCTGGTAACTTATAACTATCTTCATATGTATTATCATTTAATCTCTTGTAATTATAAATTATTCTAGTCTTACCTCTCTTTAGTTCTGAATGTTTTCTCACAATGAATGTTGCTGATCTAGGTCTAGACTTAGAGGGTCTAATTACTTTTAAATTTAACAACACTTTTATTTGCTGCTCAAACTCTTGTTTATCATTAAACTACAAGGCATATCAGTTGTCTTTATGGATAAATCTGGATTAATTATATCTAATTTTGCTAGTATTTTATTTTTACTCCAATGTAATTGTGGATCTTCTCCTATAATCCTAGTTTGTTCTGGTAATTGTAACAATTCTTCTAAACTCTTTGGTCTATCTAAATGTAATATTTCTATACGGGTTCCTTCTTCTAAAATCGGATATTCATGTTCAAATATTTTTTCATCAAACTCTTCTATATTATTATGCTCATCATTTTCTTTTGAGTTTTCTAAATAATAACTATATTGGCTACTAGACTCTTCTATATTTATGCTTTTGTATGCTTCTACAGTATTACTTTGATTAGTTATTGTAATTCCTCTCTTAAAAAATGTTATGTTAGGATTCATAAATAAAGAACCTTGCAAACTTTTCAATAAGTTTAAGCTTAAAATAAATAGATATGATCCTACTAGTGAAACTGACACACCCCGACCGAGATCAGGACATGCTGGCCGTCACGTGGAAGTGACGTAACCATGTGCACAGTGCGGAAGCTAATAAATCATAATAATAGTACGAATAAATAAAAACCCAGCTATACACAAAGTAAATAACATACATGTGCAAGCGTAAGTGTGAGAAACAAAGTTCAGAGCACGAAATACCTAGTGCAGTCTGGAAGAAACAACATTAAATAAACACACCCAAAGGTGGTCCTACACTGGTGATAATCTGTCAGATAAGCCGGGAAAATCCTCTAGGGAGCCACCACAAGTGCTAGCCAACTAGAACCTAGAAGGGCGCAAAACAGAAAGCTTGAGTGGGCAAAAACAAAGCTTTTCAAAAACCATTTCATAAACAAAGTTCTAACCCCTCGCCGTAAAACCTGTATACTTCCCAGAAAATAGAATATATACATATAAATGAATCATGCTCGAAAAACATGCCATGCCAAAAGCCTCGAAATAAATGTCAGCCGGAGTCACCTAACATGACATGTACGGCTGAATCTAGAGCTCAAATCTCCATCTCACTAACTATACCTGCACACGAGTCAAAACCACCTAAAGTGGTCTGTACGTCAGGACTGGGTGTATAATAAGTACGCTCAAGTGCTACGATCACGTGAAGGCTGGGCGAATAATCGTGGGTCACCTACGAGTCGGAACCACCTAAAGTGGTCTGTATGATAGGACTGTGCACCTAACTTGGATCCAAGATGAGTGTGTGGTGCAGGAGGTGAACATCACGTGAAGGACTGTGCCTAACTCTGGACAGGAGCACTAACACCGGGGGTGCAGGTTATGAGCTCTCTATGCATCTCAAATCACTACTAAACATAAGCATAAACCATAACTCACCTGGCACTTACCTGTGCGTCCGCAGCACCAACACATATATAAATATGCAATAATAATGCATAAATAACTGGGCAAACAATATACGTGGCATATAAACATATAAACATTTCATTTCACTTTCTGGGAAAAACATAAGTATATAGGTATATACGGAAAACCAAAAGCCCACTCACTGGTATGTAGAAGGGTCGTAACCCCCTTGCCTCGAGTGACCGTGCTCGTCCTCGGGATAGGTCTCACCTATATGCGAAATAACTATAAATACGTTAATTTTAAAGCACATAACCAACATTACGAAATAACTTCTCATACAATGCTCAAATGGGATGTATGAATACACCAACGTGATCTACTCAACCTCACGAACAACCCCATATTTTTAGAAAATTTTTCCAACGCCGCATGCGCCCCTACGCGCCGGCCAAGGCACGGCCACACGCGCCGCCCACGCGCTGGCACATCCCTAGCACACTGACGGCGTCAGTTAACGCCGTCAAGAATATTCCATCAACTCTGACGGATTCCGTTAACGCCATTAGGAATATTCCGTCATCTTCTTCGGCCAAACTCTGGCGCCGTCGCCGACGCCGAAAAATCGGGAAAAATTCAAAACTTCGGATCTTCTTCGTTTTTCAACCAAATTTCACAAAATTGGTACCAAAATGAAGCTTACAACAAGAGGAACCAATCCATACCACTTTCAAGCACTAAAACCCACGGAATCTCGCCAAGAAAACACCACCAACTACGGCCAAACCTGCAACTCACGATCCCGACGTCCAAAACCTTCAAACGAACCACCCCGAGCCTCCTAAGGACCTCACCAAGCTTCCTACAAGCTTGAAATTCCCAAAAACACAAGAATTAACGTGTGCATGAACAATGACCAAATCGGGGATCCGAGTTCGACGTGAAAACGAAGGTATCCTTACCTGAAATGGGTATGGTTGAACTCCTAAAGACCTCACGAGCACAACTGTGTAATTTGTTTCCTCGATCTGTGAAGTTTTCAAGGGTTTTGGGTGGTGTCCGTACGAAAAGGATAGGAAAGGGAGAGAGAGAGAGAGCTCGGGACAGATAGGGAGAATAGGAAAGAGGGATGAGGATGATGATGGATGTGTGGTTGGGATGCAACCAACCAAAAACCCAAAACAACCACACAAACAACAATTATCCATTAGGGGCAAAACTGTCATTTCACCTCTACGGTACGAAAAGTCCGGGACGGGCTGTCACAGAAACAATGTTAATGGTAAATTAAATTTTTGTTTTTCTACTTTAATAGACTCATTATTAATGCAATGTGTTAAGTAAACTGGTCTCTCGTCAAACTGTGTTATTCTGACTAGTTTTTCTAATTTTTGTCTATATTTTTCTAGTACTAACTCTTCCCTTATGACACTTTTTGTACTCCCTGTATCTATCATAGCTGTTGTTTGTATCTTATGTTCTTTTGTTAATGCTATTTCACAATTTATGGTAATCAAAGAACTATTTTTTGGCTTTTCTATGCTATGAACAATATTTCCTAATATCTTAGTACTTTCTTGTGATTTTGCTGAATTAATTTCTAATAACTTATTATTATAACACTTTTCGCACAATATTGAATATACATTATAGTATTTATTTGCAACTAATTTACTACACTTATGATAATTTTCTGGCTAACCTAAATTAATGTATTTGTATTCTTCTTCATGTTGTTCCTCTATGAATGCACACATATACTTTTCTAAATCACCATTTGTGCTAATTGAATCTCCTGAGTCTGAATCTATCATAGTAATACTCTCTATACTATAAATACTCTCATTATGACTTAAAGCATCTAAACTATATTGTGACTGTATATCCTCATCTTTTTCTAACTTAAACAACTCCATCAAATGTACTCTTTCTCTCGGTTGTTTTCATAATTTTGGACATTTAAGTCTAATATGCCCAACTTCTCCACATGAATAACATTTACAACTACTCTTATCTTTTGGCGCTTTATATTTTCTAATCCAAGGTCTGCCACTTCTTTTTTAAATTGTTTCGAAATATATTTTCTCTTCCTATATGTTTTTGAAGGTCTTATGCTGAAATTCTTATGCTGTTTGTATGGTTTATATGACCTACATTTGTATATTTTCTTATGCGTATTTTTCTTATGACAACCATACTATTGTGGTAAATCTTTATTTTTACAACTCATGTAAAATTGCTTCCTAATTTGTTTCTTAGCTTTTATTTGACTACATTCTTGTCTAAATATATCATATACATGTTGAATTCTAGGTCCTATTGCAATATAATTTTTTTTTGGATGCTTTTGCCATTCATTCCAAATTTTTTCTCCTATTGGTCCTTTTATTTTTGTCATATAAGTATCTAATAAATTAATATCATTAATTCTACTTGTTCTTCCTAAATATTTAAAGAAATATGTAGTATACTCAGCTATATACTGTAAATCACAAATTTGTAATTGTTCTAAATTTCTAATTGCTCTTATTTGTTCTTGTTTGCTTCTGACATCTAACCTATTATGATTTAAAAATTTTTGTATAATCAAAGTAACAAAACCATCAATATTAAAATGTGTTTTGGCTACATGATGCTGTTCTGGATTTTGTATTTTCCATGACTGAAAATAATCACAAACTAAACCATCTAAAGTATGCTCAAAATAATCTAACATATTTTGTGAATTACTAAAATATAACATTAATGTTGCATATGTGCAACCTTTTTCCCATCTCTCAATCGTTCTTTCCCAATCTTGTGGATCTACATTATCTAAATTTAATATATTTCCTGCTATATTAATTTGTTCTAATCCTCTCAAATATGGAATCCTATTTTTTCTAGGTGGTTTTATCATACTTTCTTCAACATAATCTACTCCAGCTTTACATTGTTCATTTGTTGGTCTCAAAAATTGTGCATCAGTTCTACCCGTATATCCTGGATTTTCTATTCCTGATGTACTACTTTCTTCTGCTGGATTACATTTTACTTTCAATTCTAATAAATTATTATATTCTTTTGATCCTAAATTATGTTCTACTTCTATTTCTAAAATTAATTTTTTCATCTCTTCATCTGAAATTCTATGTAGTCCTAAGTCATATGTCTTATATTTTTCTAAGTATTGTTCTTCATCTAAATGATCAATATCTTCTATAAGCTTATCTACAATATAATCAAAATTTTGCTCAACTAAATTAATATATAAAGTATCAAAAGCCATATAAATACTATGATTTTCGATCTCACTCTCATCCTCTTCTATTTTTTCTAGTTGCTTGTAATTACAAAATCTAATTGTTGTTTTTCCTATACTAGTTTCATATATTTGCACTCTATATGGTTATCTATTTCTTGTTCCTTGTAAATTAGATAATGTCCACTGAGTTCCTTCTAAAAAGCTATTATCTACGGGTTTTGCTTCTATCATATTTACATGTTTACTACTGTAGACATCGAAATTTCAGTGAAATAAATGTTAACCAAGGTATTAAAATTACAACATTTATTTATTTCACCTACATCACACACTCATTTCACCTACAACTTCCATTTACTTCACCAACCTCACACACTTACTTCACCCTACCAACTCCATTTACTTCACCCTACCAACTCCACTTACTTCACCCACCAACTCCATTTACTTCACCCTACCAACTCCATTTACTTCACCAACCTCACACACTTACTTCACACTACCAACTCCATTTACTTCACCCACCAACTCCATTTACTTCACCCTACCAACTCCATTTACTTCACCAACCTCACACACTTACTTCACCCTACCAACTCCATTTACTTCACCCTACCAACTCCATTTACTTCACCTACAACATCCACTCACTTCACCAAAAAAATGGATGGTGGTGATTCACTCTCAAAGCCTATAAATAGGCTTCTCCATCAAGAGGAAAAAACACCAATTCACAAATACATTTCTCTACTCCCAAATTGGAAGAGAACACACCAAAACCTTGAAGCCTTAAGTTCTAAAGCTCTCAAGAAAATCCCGAAGGATCAAGAAAGCACTCTTTGTTCTTCGTCAAATCCTCCTTCAAGATCAAGCCCCGACGGCCCCTTGAAGAAAGTGTTCATCATTCATCATCCGTTCATCCTAAGATCAAGCCCCAACGGCCCTTTGGATCAACAACCTCAACAAACCCATACACCCATTCTTCAAGATCAAGCCCAACGCCCCTTGAAGATCCATTCATCAACTGTTCATCCTTAGATCAAGCCCCGACGACCCTTTGGATCAACAACTCATCCACACACACCAAAACTTTGAAGCCTTAAAGTTCTAAAGCTCTCAAGAAAATCCCGAAGGATCAAGAAAGCACTCTTGGTTCTTCGTCAAATCCTCCTTCAAGATCAAGCCCAACGGCCCTTGAAGAACTCCCACCAACTTAAGATCAAGCCCCGACGGCCCCTTGAAGAAAGTGTTCATCATTCATCATCCGTTCATCCTAAGATCAAGCCCGGCCCTTTGGATCAACAACCCCACACACACACGAAGACCAATTCACAAATACATTTCTCTACACCAACACCAAGACACCAATTCACAAATACATTTCTCTACTCCAACACCAATTCACAAATACATTTCTCTACTCTCAAAATGGAAGAGAATACTCCCCACGGACACCAATTCACAAATACATTTCTCTACTCCCAAAATGGAAGAGAATACTCCCCTCTGAGACCAATTCACAAATACATTTCTCTACTCCCAAAATGGAAGAGAATACTCCCCACACATCCAAAATCCTTGAAGCTTTGAAACTCTAAAGCTCTCAAGCATCCAACCCCCAAATTCCCAAGAATCCCGAAGAATGGAGAAAGCACTCTTCATTCTTCGTCAAATCCTCCTTCAAGATCAAGCCCCGACGGCCCTTGAAGAACTTCCACCAACTCAAGATCAAGCCCCAACGGCCCTTGAAGAAAGTGCTCATCGTTCATCATCCGTTCATCCTAAGATCAAGCCCCAACGGCCCTTTGGATCAACAACCTCAACAAATCCACACATCCAATCGTTCTTCAAGATTAAGCCCAAAAGCCTTGAAGATCTGCTTATCCATCAACCTTCAAGATCAAGCCCAAAAGCCCTTGAAGAAATCCACACAACCATTATTCAAGATCAAGCCCCGACGGCCCTTGAAGAAAGTGTTCATCATTCATCATCCGTTCATCCTAAGATCAAGCCCTAACGGCCCTTTGGATCAACAACCTCAACAAATCCACACATCCAATCATTCTTCAAGATTAAGCCCAAAAGCCCTTGAAGATCCGCACATCCATCAACCTTCAAGATCAAGCCCAAAAGCCCTTGAAGAAATCCACACAACCATTATTCAAGATCAAGCCCCGACGGCCCTTGAAGAAAGTGTTCATCGTTCATCCTAAGATCAAGCCCCAACGGCCCTTTGGATCAACAGCATAAACAAATCCACACATCTATTCTTCAAGATCAAGCCCAAAAGCCCTTGAAGAAAACCAACTGTTCATTCAAGATCAAGCCTCGACAGCCCTTGAAGAAAACCAACCGTTCTTCAAGATCAAGCCCAAAAGCCCTTGAAGATCCGCTCATCCATCAACATTCAAGATCAAGCCCCGAAGGCCCTTGAAGAAACTTCCATCAACCTTCAAGATCAAAGCCACGAAGGCCCTTGAAGAAACTTACAACTGTTCATCCAAGATCAAGCCTCGACGGCCCTTGGATCAACAAATCTACATCTTACGGAGATCGAATCAGAGGACCAAATTTAAGAGATCGTAACCCAAAAAATCATAAACACAAAAAATATTATTTTGTGCACGTATTTCTTGTATTCTTGTTTCAGGAATTTTTCGTGTTCACAAATTTGGCACGCCCAGTGGGACATCTCTACCTCTCATCTCTATCCTCAAATCATCGAAAAACGCAAATGGCATCAAGAAAGGATCAAGTTGTTCCTGCAATCAAAGCAAAGAACAAGAACATCATCGCCGCAAGTGGTGATATTTCGGGCATCATAACCCGAAGTAAGGCAAGAGGTCTTTTTGCCGCGGCTTCCGCCCCTGCATTAACTCTGTCAAAGGAACAAGAGCACCTAAGGCACTAGCCTGTGATCACCCTAGCCTCGCTAAGGGTATCAAGAGGGGAAAGCCCGAGGAAATACTCAGAGTCCCTACTCTCCGACGCTGATTCGAGCGGCAGTACAACCATGCAAGTCATGACCACTGGAGCAACTTCAATCGAGGAGCAGCTAGCCCAGATGAATGAAGCAATCGCAAAGCTCACATGGACTGTGGAAGATAAGGACTTGCAGATTGCCGCACTCGTCAACCAACTAGATGCGCGGCCTGACGTGAAAGTCGACCCAAATGATAGCCTAGTAAAGAAAAAAGTCGACGAAGAAGAGGAGCCTCCAGCAGAGAAAGTCGAAGAGAAGCTGAAGCTAGACCAAGTAACGGCGTTCATGGGATCTCTCTCTATCCAGCAACTACAGGAGATGATTGCAAGCGCTATCAAGACACAGTACGAAGGAAGTTCACATGACTCTGTACTGTACTCAAAGCCCTACTCCAAGAAGATTGATGCTTTGAAGATGCCAAGGGGTTATCAGCCCCCAAAATTCATGCAGTTCAATGGAAAAGGCAACCCGAAGCAACATGTCGCCCATTTCATTGAAACTTGCAACAATGCTGGGACAGAGGGAGACTACCTCGTCAAACAGTTCGTGCGTTCGCTGAAAAGTAACGTTTTTGACTGGTACACTGACCTCGAACCTGAGTCTATCAACAGTTGGGACCAGCTAGAAAGGGAATTCCTCAACCGCTTCTACAGCACTCGTCGTACTGTAAGCATGCTAGAGCTAACCAGTACGAAACAGTAGAAAGATGAACCTGTCGTCGACTACATAAATAGATTGCAAAGATTGGCTTTCTGAAACCTATGCCATTGAGATGTGCGTTCAAGGCATGCACTCGGGGTTACATTACATCCTCCAAGGCATAAAACCAAGAACATTCGAAGAGCTAGCAACTCGTTCCCACGACATGGAGCTGAGTATCGCTAATCATGGGGAAAAGGAGCCGATTACTAACTTCAAGAAGGATAAAGTATTCGCCCCAAATGTAGACAAGACCGGGAAGAAGCCCGCTAATCAAGAAGGATAAAGTATTCGCCCCAAATGTAGACAAGACCGGGAAGAAGCCCGCTAAGGAAGCTTTCACCGTCAACACTACCCCCATCAAGACCTCCTCAGCGCCCATCAAGATCTCCTCCAAAAAGAAAGCGAAGGAGATAAAGACAAGTGAGGCTTCTCGCACCCAAGACAGATACAAGAGCACCTTGAGAGAGTTGGAACAGAAAACGTACCCTTTTCCTGACTCTGATATGGCTGCCATGTTAGATGACTTGCTGGAAAAAAAGGTGATTGAGCTACCCGAATGCAAGCGTCCTGAAGAAATGAATCGCACAAACGATCCTAGGTACTGCAAGTACCATCGTATTGTGAGCCATCCTGTTGGCAAGTGCTTCGTTCTTAAAGAACTCATCATGAAGCTAACACAACAAGGGCAAATTGAGCTCGACCTTGAGGACACGGCCGCAACGCATACCACTACAATTGCGTTTGGATCGTTTACTCCTGTGCCTCTCCAAATGACACCTGACCATTCCCGTGAATGCTCAAGTTGCACGGCACCTCCTACACAACCATCACTGGAGGGAAGTGACCAAGATGCACATGCTGATGATGAAGAAGGATGGATATTGGTAACCTACAAAAAGACAAGGAAACCAAGACCACGAGTCATACAGCCAAAGGTGGAACAAAGAAGAAATCACCACGGCCGCAACAATGCGAAGCCTAAAAGAAACATAAAGCATGATAAGACAACATATGTTGGGGAACCTATGGAGCAGGAGCCACGCATTCTCGTTTCCTTGCATGAGTACTTCCCGAACGACTTTTTCCAACAGTGCACTACTGTGGCCTGTCACATGGTTGAAGTAGAAATAGAAGAGCCCTCAAAAGGCAAAGCTATCGCCACTGAGGTAGAAAAGACCCTCACACCCGAAGAAGGTCTGCCAACACACTTTAGCATCGAGGAAGCGCTACCATTGCCAAAAAAGATACGAAGAGCACTAGCAGCAGTCCTGGCAGGTCCCGGCGATCACGAAATGCAAGAAAGTAACGACGAAGGCTCGAAGCTTCAGCCACATGAATGTGCCACATGTTGTGCCACCCATGACGCAATTAACTTTACTGACGAAGACCTACTGCTGGGATCAAAGCCTCACAACCGTCCTCTCTTCGTCTCAGGGTACGTAAGGGAATACAAAGTCAACCGCATGCTTGTGGATGGTGGGTCGGCCATAAACATCATGCCAAAATCAACAATGACCATAATCGGCATCAAGGTGAATGAACTATCCCTGAGCCGTCTGCTGATCCAGGGTTTTAACCAAGGAGGACAAAGGGCGATGGGCATGATCCGAGTAGAAATGACCATTGGTGAGCTCAAATCAAGCACGATATTCCACGTGATTGATGCAAGAACTTCCTACAGCTTGCTCTTAAGAAGACCTTGAATCCACGCAAATGGGGTAGTGCCGTCCACCCTTCACCAATGCCTAAAATTTTACCGAGAATGAGTGAAGGTGATCCAAGGTGACACCAAGCCATTCACCGAAGCCGAATCACACTTTGCAGACGCCAAGTTCTACATGGACGAAGACATGGTACCCGAAGCTTTTCCGGAATAGATCAAATCCATGGGCAAAGCAGCACCTAAAAAGCAGGAGTGGCAAGCCATGCCTAAAAAACAAAAAGAGCAGGTCGTGCTATCTTCAAGCAAAGACGGTGACGAGTTTGCTAAACCTGCAACAACCAAAGGGAGTAAGATGCCGTCAGAAGGACCGAACGCACCCATATTCCGGTATATCCCGATGTCAAGAAGAAAGAATGGTCAATCTCCATTCGAAACTGGAACAAGAAAAGCCGACACACAGTGGCACACGGATAATGTAAAGTTGCTCAAGACGAATGCAGTTTTGCCTCTGACACAGCTAGGGGGTGCTAAGGCCGCAAGACTACCATAAGGCTTCATAAAAGCTCTACCAAAGAAGGTGGAATCAAGCTTTTTTCCAACCAAGAGGACTGAGGAAGGTTTCGACCCAAACGCCTACAAACTCATGTCAAAGGCCGGGTACGACTTCGCTTCTTCTGAGGCGGCTGGAAAGAAGGTTTCAAACACTGTCAATGACAAAGAACGTAACCTCACCAAAACTCAAAAGAAGTTGAAGGAGCATGGTTACGGAGTTGACAACAACAAAGCCGGACTTGGCTTCACACCAAATGCACCCGTGAAGATTTCAAGCAAAGTGAAGAAAGCTAGCGCTTAACACATCAGCGTGAGCATTGAACAAGACCAAAAAGAGCCTAAACCCGCCCCTCGGACGTCGGTCTTCGATAGGATGAGCCATTCAAGCTCCAGAATTTCAGTGCTTAATCGCATTGGTAGTCAAGACCGAACCTCTGTCTTCAAGAGGCTTAACGCGCCAACATCCCAAAGCTCTGTTTTTGAAAGGTTGTTAAAGCCTAAGAAACAAAGCAACACAGCTATCTCTCCTCTGCGATGATCAGCTTCGAAAAGATTTAAAGATAATGAGAAGCCTTTTGGAAAGAGGAAGACAACACCAAAGGAAGAAAAGTTCGATGGGTTAGCAGAAAAAGGCGACATTCGAAGCTTGATTCCTTCAAGGATGAAGCACCAAGCAATCCTAGAGGTCAACACAAAAGGACCACTGAAGGTAAGGAGGCGCATCATCGTCCACACTAGCAAATCTTCATGCCAACAAACCCAAGAGGACGGCACTGAAGATGAAATCCCTAAGAAAGATGTCACTTCTGGCTCTTTCGACTCAAAGTCATCAACCTGACCTTGCTGGGGGCATGCTCCAAAACCATGTCAGTCAATTCAAGTGAAGTTGAAGGATGGACTTATGTCACTCCAAAGAAAATGCACAAGAAACATACGTCTCCTCCACAAGTTCACCAATCGGAAAGGGGGCAAAGCAACTACCGTCAACCTTCAAAGCTACATGAAAGTGTTGAGGATGATGAAATTATGACACAAAGATCGTCCGTTGCCATCACGATGCGCGATTTCTTCCCCAAAGACTTCTTCAATCACTCAGTCAAGACTCATTGCTATGAAGATTGCAAGGAATGCCTCTCTAAGATCGTTTGACAAATTCAAAAAGCTCCTCGTTCGCACGAGCCTAAAAGGTGACAACCAAACGCTCCTTGCCTGCACGAGTTGAAACTGCAAATGGCACCAAACGCTCCTTGCCTGCATGAGCTGAAACTGCAAACGGCACCAAACGCTCCTTGCCTGCACGAGCTGAAACTGCAAATAGCACCAAACGCTCCTTGCCTGCACGAGTTGAAACTGCAAACGGCACCAAACGCTCCTTGCCTGTACGAGCTGAAACTGCAAACGGCACCAAAAGCTCCTTGCTTGCATGAGCTGAAACTGCAAATGGCATCAAAAGCTCCTCGTTCGCACGAGCCTAAAAGGTGACAACCAAACGCTCCTGGCCCGCAATAGCATAAACTGTGTACGGCAAAATCATCATCAAAATCACCAAAAAAAAAAAAAAAAAAAAAAAAAAAAAAAAAAAGGAGTAAGTTCAGACATTCGGGGGAAACCAAAAGAATCCCCCAGCCCAGTTCAAGATTAAGCCTGTGGAAAATCAACGATTGGAGGAAACCAAAAGAACTTACAGTCGAACTCAAGATCAAGCCTCGATGGCCCTTGAAGAAATTTCCAGCTCAATTCAAGATCAAGCCTCGACGACCCTTGGGTTGACATCTACATTAAGGGACTTCAAAACGCATCTTCTACACGTGACAAGCACATGTCTACGACGCGCCTTGAAGTGGGGGCATTTGTAGACATCAAAATTTCAGTGAAATAAATGTTAACCAAGGTATTAAAATTACAACATTTATTTATTTCACCTACATCACACACTCATTTCACCTACAACTTCCATTTACTTCACCAACCTCACTTTACTTCACCCTACCAACTCCATTTACTTCACCCACCAACTCCATTTACTTCACCCTACCAACTCCATTTACTTCACCAACCTCACACACTTACTTCACCCTACCAACTCCATTTACTTCACCTACAACATCCACCCACTTCACCAAAAAAATGGATGGTGGTGATTCACTCTCAAAGCCTATAAATAGGCTTCTCCATCAAGAGGAAATGACACCAATTCACAAATACATTTCTCTACTCCCAAATTGGAAGAGAACACACCAAAACCTTGAAGCCTTAAAGCTCTAAAGCTTTCAAGAAAATCCCAAAGGATCAAGAAAGCAATCTTCGTTCTTCGTCAAATCCTCCTTCAAGATCAAGCCCCAACGGCCCTTGAAGAACTCCCACCTCCTTCAAGATCAAGCCTCGACGGCCCCTTGAAGAAAATGTTCATCATTCATCATCCGTTCATCCTAAGATCAAGCCCCAACGGCCCTTTGGATCAACAACCTCAACAAACCCATACACCCATTCTTCAAGATCAAGCCCAACGCCCCTTGAAGATCCATTCATCAACTGTTCATCCTTAGATCAAGCCCCAACGACCCTTTGGATCAACAACTCATCCACACACACCAAAACCTTGAAGCCTTTAAGTTCTAAAGCTCTCAAGAAAATCCCGAAGGATCAAGAAAGCACTCTTGGTTCTTCGTCAAATCCTCCTTCAAGATCAAGCCCCAACGGCCCTTGAAGAACTCCCACCAACTCAAGATCAAGCCCCGACGGCCCCTTGAAGAAAGTGTTCATCATTCATCATCCGTTCATCCTAAGATCAAGCCCCAACGGCCCTTTGGATCAACAACCTTAACAAACCCATACACCCATTCTTCAAGATCAAGCCCAACGCCCCTTGAAGATCCATTCATCAACTGTTCATCCTTAGATCAAGCCTCGACGCCCCTTTGGATCAACAACTCATCCACAAACTTACACCCTATGAAGATAGAATCAGAGGACCAAATTTGAGAGAGATCGTAACCCCAAAATCATTAAACACAAAATATTATTTTGTACACGTTATTCTTGTTTCTTGTTTCAGGAATTTTTCGTGTTTACAACTACCTAAAATGTTTGAACTAAATTTTGAAATTCTAAATTAAACTTATGATTATATTTATCAGTCACTTTACCAATATACATTAAGCTAATACACAAATTTTTATACTCTCCTTTCATATTATAATTTTTTGTTCTTATGCTTACTTTAATATATTTACCAAATTCGTTTATTGTCATAACATAATTTCGAATACATCCTATGAATGCTAAGTTTCAACTTAAGTCTACTTCAACTGTTGCTATTGCTGCTTGTTGGTGATTATCCCATCTATCATCATATATGTATACTAAAGCTTTTGTGCCTACTTGTGCTCTGGTTAATCCTGCTATTCCAATTAATATTGTTCGTATGTGAATCTGACTAAAATGTGATTTTCTCAAATGAGTAACTTCTTCTTTATTAATTAAATTAAGTGTAACTTCTTTATCAATATAGCTAACTTCATGTTGACTGATGCTACTTACAATTCTGCTTCTATTTTCAAATAAATCTAATTGATACAAATTATATTTATTTTTCTGTGTTCTCTCAAAACCTCTTCTAATAAATTCTTGTGTTTCTTCTTCATTTGGGTAAATATCTTCAACTCTAACTACTTCTTATCTTTTTCTCCTAATGAGTTCCATTTTCTATTATCAAAAGGATTTATCTTAGGTCTTCTAATATGATAATGTACTTAAAGTTAACTTTTCTAGTTTTTCTAACAAAGATGGTGGAAATGATGAGGATGCTTTATGTAAAACTTGGTTTATTTCTGCTATTTTTTCTTCAACTTGATCTAATTTCTCAGCCAAACTTAAAACTAACTAAATAATTAAATTATTTTGCCCAATAGGAATATTACTTTTAGCTACTTGTGTTGAAAAATCTGTTAAACCTACTGGTTCTTTATCTAGCTTACTAATTTCTTTCAAAGCTTGGATATATTTTCTGCTAGTTCTAAATTTGGTCATTAAACTAATAATCTATTTATTTTATTATGCAACTTATCTGCTTGTTCACTCAACTCTTTTTGCACTAATTGAACTTTTTGAACTTCTAGTTTTAATTGTTGTTGACCCTAAAAACTACCAAGCCTACGTGGTACGCAAACCGAGTAATTAATAAGCTAACTACGTCCTTCGGTTGTGTGAGGGGTGTGCCAACTCGTCGGCCGAACTCTGCTAGGGAGTAAAATGTGTTGATGTTGCGTTGAGCATGCTGCTGACTTCTTAATCTTACGACTGCGGCCGATGAAGGAACACATCTCGGCCTTCGGGTTCTAGAGCCTAAAGACAAGGTTGCTAGTCTTGCGAAGTTCAGGGATCGTCAGCGCCGGGTTCGGTCACAGTGATTATATTCGTAAAAGTAGAAGCATGTCAAACTGGCACCAAACTATACGGACATAAATTCTCAAAAGAGATGTATGTCTTGATGGTAATTGTGGTTCAGTCGTCATAATGCCAAACTCTAAAACTTGTGAATATTCAATCATGAAACAACTCGGCGTTCAATGTGCCGAGCCTAGTAATATGTAACATCTCACTTCGCCGAGAAGGCTAATGAGTGACCTTTGCCAACAAGAACTCAAAAATCCTTCTTGACTGAGACTTGGATAGACAACCAGTCAGCCTCGACGCAATGCTGTTTATCCAAACTAAAGGTGCTTTACGGTCAGCTGATTCTATGGCAACAATGCTGTTTATCTAAACTAAAGATATCACCTGTTACCTTCACAATGCTATTTATCCAAACTGAAGATGTGTCGGCGAGAAAAAGAAAATAAAAATCTCAAGGTTGTTGAGAGGTTTCGCGTAGAGCGAGATCTTGCCCATGGCGGTTTGTGTGTTGAATTGGAGAGAGCCTTCAATGTTGCATGCGACTTTGTATTTAAAGTGGCTGTCTTTTGCTTAATATGGCCTGATAACTTTGTAGAGTCCAACTACAACTCTAACTTGCAGAACTGAAATTGATTTGTGTCAAATGCCAAGGCATATCCTTCAGATTTTGTGACTTTTCAAACAAAATAAAGCCTATCTAGGTTTTATCACATCACATCAGAAATCTAGTCCACCTAGGCTTCTTATCTCATCAAAAACCTCCATTAGAAGCCTTTAAACTCATCTGATTACTTCCATCACCATGCAAAAAGGCATAGCTTACCTAGATTTCTTATCTCATCATTATCCAAGACCATCAAATCCTAGGCTTATCACATAATTCCATCACCTTTAAACCCATCCATGCATACATCCTGATCAAATGAATATCAAATTCATTTTTAGCTTCCAATTGTCGTCAGACATCCCAAATCAATTCGAACTGTATTGTTTGCCTGGGATATAATTCGCATCCTATTTATCTGGTTTAAGAAGATACATATAATTCATATTAAAAGATAATTATTATGATAAAAACCATAACATTATCTTTTAACAATAACAATATTATCTTCACTTTTCCATCTGACGGTTGGGAACTATGCTTACTCAACGGCCTTGATTGCACGGGCCGATGGTGTAAATTTGGATCCAAATAACTGCTCAACTATTTCTAATGATTTGAGTTCTACTTACTTAGACTTACTATCTATGAGGTCAACAAGCTCTTTTATCTCTCTTTTGCTAGGAAACCTTTGAATATTTTTATTATTATCTTCTAACTGAGATGCAATATGATCTAAACTTTGTCTAATTGTTTTTGTGGAACTTTTCTAAAAAATGCTCTAACAACTGGTCTAACAAATGATTATGCTTATTATTTTCTAATTTTATATTTTTTGCTTGACTAATAACAAGATCTACAATACTATTGGCTGGTGAATTTTCTTCACTATGCAAAATATGATTATGTTGTCTTAATGGAAAATACCAAAATAAACTATTTTGGTCTAAGGTTATTTTTCTTTTTTGTGGTTCACTAATTTCTAAATTAAGATAATCTATCATAAATTACATTCTACCTTTTCCTAAAGTTACGACTAACTGGTTTCTTAGAAACTCACTTTCTTCTCTCAAGGTCTCTAAAGTTTGATCTGTTGCTCTTTTTGCTTCCAAAACTTTATGCTACACTTCTATGTTAATATATTTACTAATAAATGAAGGATGTTCTAGATAACCAAGATAAAACTTCTGCTTCTTCAAAGTCCTGCTAATTCTTTTAGATATGTATGCTAATCTTCTCTTTATGCTATTTACAGTTGGGATCCTAGACACCCAATAAATGCTTGGTAGTTATGGTTAACAAGGTCTACAAGGACAATAATATCTATTGTTCATACAAAATAAACAAGTGTGATATCAGTTGTGTTAATGACTTTTGTCCTCAAGGTACTTTACTATTATAATTATACTATTAAAATGCTAAACTTGGCTCTGATGCCAAATTCGTGAAGCAAGCTCGGTTAAATAGTTGAATGACCATTATAACAACTAGACATAAAACCTTGCACATGGAACTTGACATATTTCAGCATGACGGTCACTCATAGTACAAGTATAAGGCTGTAACGGCTGAACTCAGAGGTACAAAAAACTCAAAGGTACCCTAGTTAATGCCAAATTATTTGTATGGCAAGCATTCAACTATAATAGAGTACTCGAATAAAGTATGATCGTCAGTTTAGCAGGTTAATAATATAACTACAATAGTGTTTCCCTGTTTTGAACTAGAAGTCTAATTAAACAAACACACTAAAGAAAGAAAAGAAAGCTTACTTAAGAATTGAAGATTGCTTAAATCTGTACACTTGAACTTTTATTGATATATATAGAATGTTTACAAAGGATGCTAGGAAGGTTTCAGATGCTTGAGTGTTTGTAGATTGAAGTATGATATGAGTATGGTGTTGAGGTGTTTAGATGTTGAGGTGTGTTCATACAATGAAGGGAATTTCTCCTATATAAACTGAGTGAGAATACTCTGGTTTAAATTTTTTACAAATGTATGGTATGGACATCTCCTTAGTACTTGTCATCTTCTATTGTTGCTGAAATTGTCAGCACTGTTTCTGAAACATGGTCCGACTTATTTGTCTTCTTTTTCGCTGTGCATGTGAACTTGCTTGTCTTGATAAATTCATGTGAGCTTCCTGCATGGTTGTCTCATGTAGCCCAATTTTAGCTTTTGCATATGATATCCCTGAAATGCTTTTTCCTTTGTCTTCTTTCCCATGCCCAATTTGGGTATTTTAGAATTGTTTTGTCCTGATGATTAAAAGGAAAGTTTTTTGGGGTTTTTGGTTAATTTTCCAAAGAAAATAAGAGGGCGACCATGTGATATAATCGGCATTTAAAATTCGTTTTTAACCTCGCCGAGTTGTCTTAGCTTGTGGATTAGATGGCTCAAGTTCGGTGAAGGCAGCACATGTGGCATGGGTGTATCATAAGCCAAAAAGAAAAGGGTCTTTATGCTACATATTTTTTGCAAGTCAACACCTACTTTAGGTGTGTCAAAGTGGCCCTTCAACAAAAAGAAAGTATGAGGTACTTTCCATGTATGGCATATCTACAATATTAGTTCCAAGGTGGTTTTGTGGTTCTGCGTACTGCTCTGAATTCTGTTTTTAACCGAATGGAGATGTGCACACCAAGATACGAACTATGAGCCAACTTCGGTGATATCCATTGGGGTTGAAAGTATAAGTGGCATCATTTTCCGTTGTTAAGAGGAAGCCAATCGTGCACCCCATTTATATCGCTATAAACCAAGTTCGGTATCAACTTATTCAGCTACATCGATTTTGACCGTCAAAATTTTTGCATCGATTTTGATCATCAAAATTTTTGCATAGAATCAACTTAAATTCCAGGCTTGGATTCAAGATTTAATCCGGTGTTTCTTTCGGTTCGATGATATATGTCCAACTCCATATCCAGTTCGGCAGTGGTTGAAATTGACTTTCAGAGTTTCGGTGAAGTTGTATCAGCCCACCATGTTGTTTTGCCCAAGTTCTATTGTTGTTTCTACAAAACTTAGTACCATAGCAACACATAGACTTGGTACAGAGCAACACGGCGGTGTGCTTCATAAAACGCAGATTTCATTTAGTGGTAATGAGCAGCACATGAACTTGGTACAAAGCAACACCGTTCGCCACCAAATGGTTGCTTGGTTGGTTTCATTCAGTGATGTGCTAAAATTTTAGGCTTCAAAATAACCACAATACCCTTTGGGCAGCGAGAATGTTTAGGACCTCCAACTACCCATATTTTCCTTCTTTGCTTCGCGGCAGGTGCAGACCTTAGCACTCATGAGACGTACGACGAAGCTTCCAACTTTGAATCAATCAATCATTTCCATACAACCTATAATCTTTTGCTAGCCTATTGGGGCACGATGTTTCCCAGCTACCGGGTGCAGGAGATAATTTGCTCCTGTTTACCATTTACTTGTATCCTTTGTCCTCTATTTTGACCTCCTGGTAGTCTTTGGTCGTGATGTCTCTATCATTTATTTTCCCTTCAAGCTATACACACTACAAGGCCAACAGTACTCTGCTCACCAGCGATCCGGTTCACGACCGAGATTCCGGTTTGTCCTCCTCCAAACTTCAGCTCTTGAATTTGCTCTGTCAACTGCCTCCGGTTCAAATGCCCGCAAGTCAACCACTTTCTTTGCAGGCTTGGTTCAGACTGGAAACTACACGTGGTGGAGAATATTTGATTCCAACATTAATTTCTTGGAGATTGTCGCCCATTTGGTGGAGTTGGAAGTTTGACCGAGATTTCTTTGGTTAAAATATTTGCATACAAATATCAGAGCATATATGAGCTTTGGTCGAAGTCGGCGTAAATCAATTTGGTAGTCTGCATCACCCAAGTTAGCAGGAGGATTCTGTCCTCGACCATATATTTCTTCGACCATAGCTTTGGTGATAAGACTTCTTCGGTGGAGCTTTGGTAAATCTTTATTTGACGGTGCGTGCTAGACGATGACTCTCGATGATGACTCAGGGAGTTGTATATGCTATTTAATAAGCTTATGTATATGCATAGCAAATTCTCCAATTTAAAGTTGTGGTTATGGGGGGTGCTGTCTTTCGGCAAATATTGATTTGGCCGAGAGAAGTTTATGAATAAAGTGGATTTCACTTTTCCATGAAATCTCGATGATGAACAGCTGGGTCAAAGCAGTGTGGGTTTGTCGAAGAAGGGAAATTTCTTAGCATATGGGTTCTTGACCTCCTTGTTCGGCCGCAATGCTCTCGGCAATTATTTGATGTTAGGCTTAATTTCCTTAACCATTCGACTTTCGGGGCCGAAGCTCAAGGAAACTGGAGGGCTGTTTTTGGACCTAAAATTACATCATCGACCTGTGCAATCAAGGTTGTTGAGTGGGCATAGCTCCTAACCATCAGATGGAAAGGTAAAGATCATAATGTTATGGTTTTTATCATAATTATCTTTTAATAATAATTTACTATGAAAGATTAGATATGTATCTCCAAGCTGGGAACACGGTGGCACAATTCAAGTTGATTTGGATGTTTGGCGTGTGAATGTGTAGGTGGGATCAGTTTGGTTGATTTACAAATTCAAGTAGTATGCTGCAAACTGATTATTATGCATTTAAAATATGGTAATAATTAGTATATGTGCCAGAGATTAGCATATAAAGGTGGTGGTTTAATTGGTATAGGTTGTGATGGGCTAAAAGTCCACGGTGGCATTATGTCTTATGCTAAAGGATATGCTTCAGTTTGTCTTGAAGATCCTCGGCTAAAGGATAGGAGATATAACGCATAGTTCAGATGCAATTAGGACTCTCCATGAGTATCAAGTCGCGCCAAGCAGTGGAGTTTAACCTTCATTATAAATAGAGAAGGTAGTTCAACATTCAAGCCCTTTCCAATTCAACACACAAACTTCCATATGCAAACTCTCACTCTACGCAACACATTTTCAGTTTGGATGAACAGCATTATGAAGGCAACCGGTGACATCTTCAGTTTGGATAAACAACACTATTATCGTAGAGTCAGTCGATCACACATCACCTTCAGTTTGGATAAACAGCACTGTTTCGAAGTCAACTGTTTACCTATCCAAGTCTCAGTCGACGAGGATTTACGAGTCTTTGTTGGTAGAGGTGATCTCATCAACCTTTTCAGTGAAGTGAGGTGTTACCAGGTTACTACATTCGGCACATTAAAAACCAAATCTGATATTGAACTTTGCAAAACTAGCAACCTTGTCTTCAGGCTTTAGAACCCAAAGGTCGAGATGTGTTCCTTTGTCGGCTGCAGTTACAAGATCAAGAAATCAGCAACGCGCTTAACGCAACATCAACACATTTTACTCCTCAACCGAGCTCGGCCATCCAGTTGGCATGCCCCGCACATAATCGAAGGATATAATTAGCTCATTAGTTACTCGACCTACGCGCCATGTAGGCTTGGTAGTTTTTAAGGTCAACAGAAATGTATGAAACATTCTTTTAGCATATCCTCGTAGTGCTTGTCACTACGAACGCGAAGGCGTAAACGGAATCAAGATTGAAATTGCGATGAAGATTTTACAAAACTACGAATCCGAGAAATACCTTTGTGAAAAATTACTAATTTATATTTTATACATTTTTTTTTGAAATCATTATATTATTATTTAATTATTAGTTGAGAGAAAAAAGTGGGAGTATTGGCCAATTGGAAAGATAAGGAGAAGAGAAAGAGGGGAAGGCACTGGCTGCCCAATCAAAGAAAAAAGGGGACAAATTAATCAGAAGAAGAGGGAGGAGAGTTTGACCAATGAGAAGAGAAGAAAGGAGGGGAAAGGAGGAAGGAGAAAATGAGAGGAACCAACCGGTTTCCCATTCGACCCACAACCAAGTTTCAACTTAGAAGGTTTTTCGGTGATTCTCATCCATTTTTTCGATGAATTCTACCCAACCCTTACCTGTATACATAACCCTAACCTCCATTCTCTCATTTCCACTAAAATTCCGAGGGTTTTGGCCTCGATTTCTCATGGAATGAAGCAAACGGCTTTGAGGACACCCGGTGCCAATTCGCCATTTTCTGCAACCTTTCCTGTCGATCTTCACCATCAAACAACTTCCATTGAGCTCAAGAAAAATGCCCAATCAGTGGTTAGAGCGTCAGAGTTGATTTGAGGACGAATCAAAAACACCTAAATTCTAGGGTTCTAGGGTTCTGGTGGGTTCATGGCGATTTGAAGCTTTTCACGACCAAATTGGACTTGGCCATAGGTATAAAACTTGCTCTACTCATTGAGTTCTTCATTCTTGTAAAATTTGAGAATTTTTAGAAATAGTTGAATTTTTCCAGCATGTTAGGGCGGCCAGCCGCTGCGTGCGGCGACGCGTGGGCCGAGACCCCACCTGACCTTCCTAGGCTAATTTGAATGCCCTGATTCCATATTTGACATCCGATTAAGGAAATTCCATTGTTTGGGTATAATTTCGCTAAGGCCTACCACTTGGACATTATGTGAATCAATGATCCGACTGTTGAATCGTCACAAAACCTTTATACGTTATAGTACGTAATATTTGATAACCATAGAAACTTTTGGATCAGGAATCTAACATATGGATCTTCCCGAATTGGATTTTTAAGTTCATAAAATAAAACGTTGATAGCAATCCAATTTTAGCAATTGGCAAAGATCCAACCGTTAGATCATTTCGAAACTTTAGGATGTTGTTCTAGAAGCTTATTGAAACTCTTGGGCAGTTACGGATAGAAAATCCGAGATGTTAATCTTCTGGATCGAGTTATGTAGGGTTGTGGACCCTACTGTCGACCTTTGACCGATGGTTGACTTTTGGTCAATGAGTTACAAATCATTCTAGAACGTCCTTGGGGATGTATTTTATGTAAGTTACATGTTCTTTCAATAAGAATTCTGAGACATGATTTGATAATTGTTCTAGGCAACGATCGTTTGTGACTCCTCGATATTTGTGCTAGGGAGTGTGTGTGTGTATATATATATATATATATATATATATATATATATAATTGATAGTTTCCATTCATGCATTTGAAAAAGAGTTTCTTACGTACGCCTGGATTAGACTAAAGTCTATAAGATTTAGTGAAATGATGGGATTTACGAAATATGCTACATCCTACGGGGATGCACATGTATGCTTATAATCTTTGATGCCATAATTATATCTATGGCTATGAATGTTAATATGTTGATTAGAACTATCGAATCACTGTGGCATGCTTATATTCATGTAGTCTACTCATCATTGCTGCACCCCAGTGTTAGTGCTCGCCCAGGGCCAAGGCTAGTCTTTCACGTGTATGCTCACCTCCGCACCGCACGCTCACCTTGGATCCAAGTAGGTGCCAGTCATGTCGTACAGGTTGCATTAGGCAACTTCGACTCGTAGGTGACTGTGAATATCGCCAGGCTTCACGTGGTTGTAGCACTAGAGTGTATATTATGATTACACCCAGTCTTGTCGTACAGGTCGCATTAAGCAACTCTGGCTCGTGTGCTAGCATAGATTGAAGAGCATCAGTTCAGTCGTACAAGTCGCATTAGGCGACTCCGACTTGTGTGCTAGCATAGATTGTTTGAGCACCTGATTTTACTTTTATTACTGTTGAGATTTTGTGATTTTGGATATCCTGCCATTAGTTACTAGATATTGTGCCATAATGAATTTTTGAGATTTTGCAGACTACAGTAAGTATTTTTATACTATACGTAAGAAGTATATTTTGGAAACTATACTTGTTTTATGGCGAGGGGTTACAATATTTTCAGAAAGGTTTTTACAAAACTTTATTTTTAGGCCTACTCACCGTTGTTTTTCGCCCCTCCAGGTTTAGTAGCTGAGTTTTCATACCAACGAGGATTATTGGCAAATCTTGGTGTGGACGATTACCTTCGATGGTATAATTTCTCACCCTATTTTATTGTACAGTACTTAGGCTCTATCATCACATGTGAAATGGGTTCATTCCCGCTCACAGCGCACTCTTATATTTAGGCATTTTTATGCTTAAATTTATTCACATTTCCACATCACTGCATTTTATGACTTCGTCACCCTCCGAGTGTCAGCCAGCATAACTCGATTCAAAGTCCAGGTGGACATTCCGGGTCAAAGTGTGTCAATCTCACTATAACTGAACTAATATAAAATGTGGACAATTTAGTAATTACGCCTAACACAAATTGTACTTGTTTTTTATACTAACATAACAGCAATCTAAATATAGCATATCCTATTTAAAAATTAAAAATAAATAAATAAATACACCACACGTTTCTCCTCCTCTTTCTCTTCTATTTTTTTTTTTTTTATTTTCCTTTTTCTGGTTGTCATCCGTGCTCATTAATAATAAGTTGTAGTAAAATAAAAAATCAAATAAATTAGTTGCACACGTGGAGCATGTGTGCCAATTGCTAGTATTAATAAAGAGGAGGGAATAGCCACTTAGTACTACGGTCTAGTAGCATTCCTCTTCACTAGTAAGTGAAAGATCTTAGATTCGATTCTCGCCAAAGGTGAATTTGAACCACATTATGCTAGCCCATTGTGAGGCCAAGCCTACCCCCCATTCTCTTAGTGTAGATAATATCGCTTGTTCAATAAATAAATAAATAAATAAGGAGGAGGGAATAATTTGTTCTCCAAGTAATACAAAGTCAAATAGAAAAAATCTTCTAGATCTTAAAGAATTCCTAATTTATTTCTACTTAGTATATACACTATTACACTATATGAAATATTAATTACAACACTCCCCTGAGTATGTAAATACTCAAGCAGTATATACATCATATCTTCAGCCAAATATGGAAGTAGTTGATCTCGTGGGCACAATGAGCGAATGCGAGTTTCAAAACAACGGAAAAATGCATAAGAATTAAAACTTGCAAGACCTCGCTCTGGTAAAAACCCAATGTAAGATAAAACCCATGGTCGAAGGAGAAATGTGAAAAATTGCATTAAATCAAAACTAAATGACTTCAAGGCACAAGTAGAACACAAACTTCAAGTATAATGGCACGCCCAATCAGTTCAAGATGATAGAAAATGTAAAATTGTGAACTTTTGTATGCGATTTATATACATAATTAGTTAACCCTTCCAAATAGCCCCAAAAATGATAGCCATCAAAAGCCCTAAAAGCGCGCAAGGGGCCACCCATTAATAGTAATGGAACTCTGCGCAAAGTTTCAGTAAATAGAGCCAGTGTAAGAAATTAAAGGAAAAGGGGAAGAGATTTGAGATTTAAAGGGAAAGAGCATTGTTTTCATTCTGCATAAAACCTTACAAGGCACAGTCTTACATATTTATATTCAACTAAAAAGAAGAAACCTAGCTAAATGAGGAAAACACAGCCACCACTACATCGTTTCAAGAGCTTGGGAAATTTGGGCTTTGAGAAACAAAACTAGTTAAAAGATAAAAAAAAAAGGCATGGGCTGAAAGATTTGATAGGCCCAATGACTTGGTTCCAACAACTCCCCACCTCCCTGAGGATAATGGGCAAGTATGTTGTTGGTTTCCTTCTAGGTAGCATATTCAGTTGGTAACCCTTGCCCGTATGATGAGCCATTTGGTCACTACCTCATTCATTTTTTTCTTTTTTTTTTAATTTTTAATTCTTCTATCTAGAATCTCCTCTGGTTGCCAATATAAGAAGTCAACAAAGTCAATTGGTGGCAGAGTTGGATTAAAAGAAGCGGTGTCGCTTTTTCTTGAGAAAAGACATATGGAAGACGGGGTAGATCTTCAAGTTGGTGGAAGATGGAGATGATAAGCCACAAGCCCAATGCGTGCCTAAATTTGAAATGGGCCATAAAACTTGGGTGCAAGTTTGTTGAATTGGCGAGTAGCCACCGATTGTCGCCTACATGGCTGAAGCTTGAGGTACACCCATTCACCCACCATAAACTCGCGTTCCATTCTTTCTTTGTCATAGATTTGTTTCATCCGATTTTGATCAAGCTGCAAGTTAGCTCATAAAAGACGAAGCAATTTGTCTCAACCTTGTTAAGTTGCATCAACAAAGTGGACCGCAGTTGTTTTAGGAATATAAGTGTGAATGGATGAAGAGGGCTCAACGTATAATGCTTGGAATGGAAACCTTTTGATGGCGGATTAGAATGCGGTGTTGTACCACCATTCGACCAAGGGAAAAAGAGTGAACCACTTGGTGGGTTTATCTGCAGAAAACAGCAGAGCTAATGCTCTAATGTTCAATTGAGAACTTCAGATTGGCCATTTGTTTGAGGGTGGTACGCATTGCAATGATAAAGTTTGCTACCTTGGTGTTTGAAAAACTTTTCCCAGAAGTACTGAGAAAGGTTGGGTCATCAGAAACAATCGACTTCGGCATGCTATGAGATGAAAGATCTCTTTAATGAAGGTGTCGACTACGGATGCAGAAGTATATGGATGTTTAATTGGAATGAAGTGACCATATTTGGTTACATGATCCATGGCCACTAATATTACTGTGTAGCCATTTGAGGATGGTAAGCCTTCGACGAAAACGAGGGCAATGTCTTACCGAATGCCATCAGGAATGGGTAGGGGTTGCAAAAAACTAAGTGGGTGGATGTCTCATTATTTTGTCTTTGGCATTCCGTGTGGGTGGAAACAAAGTGCTTCACATCTTTTTGTATTCTTGGCCGAAGGAAACTGAGAGAAACTCGGTGATAAGTCCTGAGGAAACCTGAGTGACCACCTTGCAAAGAAAGGTGAAATTCTTCTAATTGCGCCACTGTGAAGGAGAAGGAACAAAGATGCGTCGTTTATAATTGATGACACCATTAACAACTGAAAATCCTCGAATGGTTGTGTTTGGTGACTGAAGCAATGTAGGCTAGATAATTTGGACTTGTGGGCCCGTGGCATAAGATTGATGTGATGGATGACACCCTCAATGTTTTAAAATATAATTCTAAGATGGAAAGAAAGCTGAAAATGTAGAAACCCACGTCACTTGGCATAGAACAGGAAAATGATGTACATGCGAGAGGATTTTTCCATGCATCACTTTTAGCATTTTGTTATAATTAATCATTAAATTGAATAAACCAAATAAAAATCCTTATATGTATTTATCATTCAAGAAAGGGTAGTGTTAAGGAGATCAAAATTTTAAACTAAATCTGTAAACTTAGTTTACAAGTATTAATTAAGTATTGATTAATTTGCAAATTTAATTTGCAAATTATATTATCTTGAGAAATGGCAATGTATAATTAATAATACGTTAATCGACACTTAATTAATAATATAATCATCAACTACCACATCATTTGGTTTACAAGTTTAAAAATTTGGTCCCTAGCATTACCCTTTGAGAAATGTCAAGAAGACTCTCAAAAGTCGGATTCTCTACTCTCTGCCACCTCATGTTTTTTAAACGATATTGTATAATGTTGAAACGAGAATTAACATTAAACTATAAGTTGGGAGAGAGTGCATGAAGAATCCTATTTGAGAGAATCTCCTTAAGCATTTCTCCATTCATTTTTGTATGTAAATGCAACAAAATTTCGTTCAAAACAATTGGCGATAATCATTCCAACTCATGACCGAGTATTTATCATTTATAGTCAAAATTTAACCTTTAAATTCACAAATGTCAGTTCTTACAAAATGTTTTAAATATAGCAAAAAATATGCTTGAATTGACCTAAATACATACAAAATTAAAACCCATATTATTTGGGATTCTCACCCGCTATCCCTTCTTCATCTTCTTCCTCTATACAATAAACCAATTTTCAGGCCGAAGCCCTATTTCAACAACTTTAAACATTCACTTCAAAACCTAATTTGGTTTCTTCCTAACTTGAGAGGTGGCCCGATGGGAACTTTCATCCTTCTGTGTTAAAGATTTTTCAAAAATAATATTATTTTATTGATATTGGAGATCCACATAAGACCAAACCACCACTATGATTCCGTGCACCAAAAATTGAAATTGAAATTGAATAATAAAATCAAAGAAAATAGAACATGAAAATAAGGAAACCAAGTTGAACTATACCAATCAAATGGAAAAGGCGAATTTTAACCCAAAAAAATAATCTAAAAAGGTTAATACGTCGTAGAACTTAAAACTTAATTGCAAGAAATTGACTTCAATATATAAAAATTCGTAACAATATGAAACCAAAAAAATTATAGATTTTAATCCTCTTTTAATTGCTATTCAATTAACTCAAGTATTTACCGATGAGAGGTTGTAGAGGCGAAGTGACACACCCCGACCCAGAAAGTCCACTTGGATCTTGAATCGAGCTGTGCTGGCCGACACCTGGAAGGTGACGAAGCCATAAAATGTGATAGTGTATAAAAAGTGAATGAATTTGAATCTAAAAGTGTCTAAATACCAGAGTGCGCTACGAGTGGGAGCGAACCCATTTCACACGCGATGTCAGAGCATAAGTAAGGTACAGTAATGTGGGTAAGAATCATACCCTCAAAAATATCCATCAATACTAAGATTCGCCACAGATTCTTGTCAATACAAACTCAGCAGCTAAAACCTGGAGGGCACCAAACAAAAGGTGTGAGTAAGCAATAAAACCAAGCTTCCCAAAGTTACTACCTCTCTAAAAGTAATGCCCCTAAATGTAAAACCCGTATCGTTTTTCATAAGACAGTACAACATATATACATATATCCAAACCATACTCAGAAATGACCAAAACCACAGTTTGCCATCAAATCCACCATACATTAATAAGTAGGCCAAATGAACTAAATCAATACAAAGTGATATATCAGTTAGAGTCATCTAAAATGACATGTACAACTTATCCGTATCTCATCAATCATGGCTAGCATATAAGTCGGAGTCACCTATAGTGACCTGTACGACTTATCCATATCTCATCAATCCTGGCTAGCGTATAGCTCAATAAGTATACCTGCACACGAGTCGAAACCACCTAAAGTGGTCTATACGACAGGACTGGGTGTAAATAAATACGCTCGAGTGCTACGATCACGTGAAGACTGGGCGAATAATCGCGGGTCGCCTACGAGTCGGAACCACCTAAAGTGGTCTGTACGACAGGACTGTGCACCTACCTTGGATCCAAGGTGAGCGTAAAGTGCGGGAGGTGAACATCACGTGAAGGACTGTGCCCTGGCCACGGGCGAGAGCACTAACACCGGGGTGCAGGTTTATGTGCTCTCAATGCATCTCAATATAACATGTGCAACTCATAGCAACCAGTACGACAGTATCGAAGTTGCCTAACTCATAACTGTAGTCATGCTATAACGCAATCAATTCAACTAGTACCATAAACTCACCTGAACTTACCTGGGTGTCCTGAGTTCACCTTTGCACTTGAAAGCATTCCCAATAATTATATGCAAGTAATATACATATGGATATATCATGATGCAATCTACTACTCAACCATGTCGTAGCATTTTCAATTATAAACAATATGGTGTGAAGTGTACAATCAGTACCGCCCTACTCCCAAACTACTTATTTTCAGGGATAATTATCCATGACAACCCAATTAACTCTAATTTAACTAACTAATTCACAAAACTAAAACTTGTCTTTACCAATTTCCTTCGCATTACTCAATTTCCCAAGCAAGGCTTTTGTCTCAAATATTTTATGACTGCATCTAACGTCTCGTTAGACTGCCTACGTACCCTAAATAGGGATCAAGCCATTCGTAGTTCATATAGGTACTTCAAGCATTCACAATAATTATATGAAGGTAATATACCTAATCAATTTAAAAGTGTCGATAGAACTCTCAATAATATGCACAATAAAAAGGAAAAAATCCACTCACCTGGAGTCCACGCTATACTTCTCTAGCGCCCGCATCGAGGCGTCCTGAATGATCGGTCCCTGCCACGAAGTCCAAAAGTGGACGGAAGATGGTCAATTTTGCCCACGAAGCTGGCGGGTGCCTAAAACTTCCCGACGTCGATTCGTCGTCTACGGTGGTCCAACGGGGTCAAGGTTGATTGGGTTTTGCTCTTGGGATGATGGGCTACAAAGCCCAAGTGGTGGCATCGGCCATTGCTTTGCCGATTTGCCGGAAAATCGAGAAGGGTGGCCGGAGCACCATTGATTTTCGTCAACTTTCGTGGCCTCAAACCTCCACATCCCATGGTTAATCAAGGTGGTTCTTGGGTGGGTTTTGTAGAGGGGAATGAGAGCTTCAAGATGGTGGTGGTGGCATCGAAAAACTCCATCGGAGTTGGCCGGAATCGGCCTTGGAAAATGGGAACCCGCGGTGGGTGCGGGTGGATGAAAACCCACTTCCTTTTTTTTTTTTTTTTTTTTTCTTTTCTTTCTTCCAATTCTGATTGGGCTTTTCCCCACAAGGGGGGGATTTAATTTAAATAAACGCTAAACCTTGAATAACCAATTTCGAACGTCCGTAACTATACCGTTATAATCCGGACTCGCAAACAGCTTTCGCCTATACATTCGTACCAATAAGTACTACGAGGATATGCTAAAAGAATAAGTCCCACATCTCTCGAGTCGATGGTCAATGGAAGTCAAAGTCCTTGCCTCTAGGGCAATTTTGTAAATTCACGCTTTTAAAATAAAATAAAAACGTAAAATTTGGAACGGGTTGTCACACGAAGCCTCTACAGTCTTCGTCCATACTCTTTGTGTGTGGAACTCCAGTCTCCATCTTTGAACAAATGCAAAAGATCAAACATGTTTTAGCTTATGGTTGTAAATCGGTTTTATTGTAAGGGTATTTAGGTCTGTTCCAGTTCGTTTTTTGATATATTTGAAAAGTATTATAAAAATTGACATTTTTGAAATTAGATACTAACTTTTGGCTCTAAGCTATAAACAACAAAAACTCATCATGACCAATGTTTAAAATTTCTTCAATACAGTCAATATTTTAATAGAAATATTGAAAAAATTAGAGAAAGATATGGAAATGGGGGTAAACTTCACTTGATATTGGAGAAAAATTCTTAAGTTTAGGCAAAAATCAATAGATATTATTGATATTTCTAACACATCTGTTAAATATTGAATAAACTCTTATATTTCGTTCAAACTAATTTTTGACAATTCCTAAAATTTTATTTTAAATTTCTTTCATTTTCATCCAAATCAACCAATATTGATATTTCGACCCATATCAATATTTTAAACACGGCTGGTTGGTGACGATAAAATGGCAAAGCAATGTACTGACCTTTGAGTGTCTCTGTCTGTGTGTGCGAGCCACACCTACGAGTCTACGACCCATACCAAAGCCAAAACCCAGCATACAGCGTTTATACGTCCCCCAAATTTACTTGCATTTCAGCCTTCGATTGTCATTTGAGTGAGTGCCTCTCCTCTTACCTTCCCCATCAACCCCTCTCTCACTCTAACCTAACCTTTGTCCATGGATCCTTACAGGGTACTACTCTAATCTTATTCTTTATCTTTCTGGGATTTATTTATCACATGTTTATGCTTTTGATTTTATTTATTTTAGTTTGATTTTCTTGATTAATTATATTTTCTCGGCAACAAACAGAGCCTTATTGGTTTAGCTTTCTAATGGTTTTGGTTTTGGATTGGTTTGGTTTGTCTGTGTTGTTGTTGCAGCACTGCCCTTCAAGTGCTTTCAATTCTCCGTTCTGGACCACAAATTCTGGTGCTCCAGCTTGGAACAACTCCTCTCTGACTGTTGGATCGAGAGGTAATTGTATTTTTATCCCCTTGAATTTATCTATTTATTTTTTCTTTTGATGGATTTTCAATTGCAAATTTGCATTGAACTTTTACTTATTGTGTTTTTTAGTTGCACATCGCTTTTCAAGCACCTTGTCAATAATCATAATCATGTATGTGTGTGTGTGTGTGTGTGTTTATTTCTGTTTTCTGAGAAAGCTTCAATGTTCTGTCTATGTTTTTGTGAGCTACAAGATGATTTTGGATGTTTCTATCACGAACAAGTTGAGGATATGATTAATTTTTTGAAACTCTTGTTGTTTTTGAGATATATGTTTATATATATAATCAATGTTTTAAAAGACGAAGGCTTAGGCGAGGGTTTCAAGGATACCCCCGCCTAAGAGAAAGCCTTGAGGCATGAGGCTATTTTTTAATATATGTATTATATATAAAATATAATACTTGGTAAAAAAAAAAAAATTAATCAACAATCAAACTGACCAGTGACCAAATTGAGATTAGAATATCACTTGAATTATGAAGCAAATTGTGGTGGTATAGAGAATTTTGAAACAAAATGAGGTATGAGATTGGGGTAAAATTGAAATATAGGATTGGTACTGAGAATTTAGGTTTGAGGAATTGGGGATTGGATGAATTATGAATGGGAGAATCATGTATTAGGATGGGGAAGAGGAGCAGGGGGAGCTGCTGGGGTTTATACAAAAAATTTAAACTTGGCCAAAATGATGTTGTTTTGGGCCAAGTTAACAACAACAACAACAATAAACCCTTTTCTCACTAAGTGGAGTAGCTGTATGAATCCTAAATCGACATTGCACTTGGTTCTGTTTTGGGCCAAGTCATTTAAAAAAATTTAAAAGACTTCGCCTAAAACGACGTCTTTTTGGGCTAAGTCATTCAAAATAAAAATCTTTCTTCTTCTTCTTGTTCGTGGTCGTCTTCTTTGTGGAGACGCCACCACTGGAACACAAAGCCCCCAGAGGACAGAGCCTCAGAGCCCCAACCTTCTACTTTGAGGGGTCCCTAGGAAATTTCAAGCAATAATTTCAAATCACTGAAGGGTCCTAGGAATGCCCAGTCAAACGCCTCAGGCACGCCTTGAATAAGTCTAGGCAAGTTTAAGCCTACTCTTGCTGGGCAAGTGCATTTTCATCAACACCCAGCCTCCAAAGCCACCTAGGCGTGCCTCAAGGCGTGTTTTTGAAAACACTTATATTAAGAAAATATATAGATATAATACGCTACTATGACCATAAGAATGTGCACTCAACAAATCAAAAGCTTAATGGGTCTCAAAAGTACACAGTTTTTCCTTATAAAGTATATTTGGACTATTTTCAGCATTCATGGAAACAAGTGTGCGTTTGGCACCCTTTGGAACTTAAGCAAATAAACACATATAATACGCTACTAGGACCATAAAAATGTGTACTCAAAAGATTAAAAGCTTATTGGGTGTCCAAAGTACACAATTTTTCCTTATAGTTTGTATTTGAAGTTAATTATTTCCTTGTTTGACATTTATGTTTAAAATTTTCAACTATAGTTCCTAGTCTATTGATTTTCATTGAATTTATGTGGCCCCCTTTTTTTGTTGCTTTTTTGGTTGTCAAGGTGGATTTTTGGATCGTTTGGTTGCCTGAATCTAAATAAATGTTACTATATTTGACATACTTTATAAATTGTATTACAACTAATTTCATTCTTATCACATATTTTGCATGTAATCTGGATGGTTGATTATGTTGAGTTGAGTAGATGCAGTTAAGAATTTAAAATCTTCATCTATTTTTCAGGTCCACTTTTGCTTGAGGACTACCATCTGGTGGAGAAACTTGCCAACTGTGATAGAGAACAAATCCCAAAACGTGTTGTCCATGCTAGGGGAGCCAGTGCAAAAGGTTTCTTTAAGGTCACCCATGATCTATCTCACCTTTCATGTGCTGACTTCCTTTGAGCCCTTGGAGTTCAGACACCTATCATTGTGCGCTTTTCCACCGTTATCCATGAGCGCGGCAGCCCTGAAACTCTGAGGGATCCTCGTGGTTTTGTGGTACACCCAATCGGTTCAAGAGCTTAATTTGGCAATAATTGTAAACAGTGCAGGTAATTTTAAAAGGGAGAAGGGACGAGAAGTTCAAGACAAAGAAATGAAAGTTTCATTCATTCATTCATTCATTCATTCATTTGTATCCCCTTGAACAGGAAACATTACATTATTTATATTCAAGCTAGAAGATAAAAGAGGCTTGGGCCAAGGGCAACAAAATCAAGTCAAGGGTTGTTAAAAGAGGGTTGCACTATAGCTGATAGGCCCAACCAAGTGATCCTAACAACTCTTCCCTTAAAACGACACCTGTCCTCAGGTCGCAAAATCTGGGTAGCCGGCGAGGATCTCATTAGCTTCCTCCCATGTGGCATTTTCTGCTGGAAGACCAGACCATTTGATAAGCCATTTCGTTACCACCGAGTTCCTCTTTTTGAACATACCAATGTCCAAGATTTGCTCTGGTTGCCAATGTAAGGAGCCTGTGGAATCGATAGGTGGAAAAGTGGGGTTGGGGGAGATATTAGTTCCAATCTGTTTCTTGAGCAAGGACACATGGAAGACAAGGTGGATCTTGGAGTCAGGTGGAAGAGCGAGGCATTACGTGACTGAGCCGATGTGAGCTTGCACTTGAAATGGTCCATAAAATTTGGGCGCCAACTTGTTGAACTGTCGAGTAGGAACTAATTGATGGCGATACGGCTGGAGTTTGAGGTATACCCAGCTACCCACATTGAATTTGCTCTCTGTGCGGCCTTTATCGTAAGTTTGTTTCATTCGATTATGTGCCAACTGCAGGCTAGCACGCAAGAGACGGAGTAATTGGTCATGGTCCTGCAAGGCTTGGTTGACAGAGTGCACAGCCGTAGTGCCAGGCATGTAGGTTTGAATGGATGGAGGAGGTACACCATACAACGCCTAGAATGGCAACATTTTGATTGCAGAATGAAAGGTGGTGTTGTACCACCATTCAGCCTAGGGTATGAGTGATGCCCATTTGTGAGGTCAATCAACCGAGAGGTACCGGAAGAAGTGTTCTAAGGTTCAATTTAGCACTTCTGATTGGCCATCGAACTGAGGGTGGTAGGCCGAGCTGTGACAGAGTTTGTTGCCCTGTTGTTTGAAAAACTCTTGCCAAAAGTGGCTTACAAATGTGGGATCATGATCAGATACAATGGACTTAGGCATGCCAGGTAAACGAAAGACTTCCTTGATGAAGGTGTCGGCAATGAAAGCTGTAGTATATGGGTGTTTGATCGAGATAAAGTGACCGTATTTAGTCAATCTGTCCACTATGACCAGGATAACGGTGTAATCATTAAAAGACGATAAACCCTCCACAAAATATAGAGCAATTTCCTACCAAATGCCGTTGGGAATGGGCAAAGGTTGTAAGAAACTTAGTGGGTGTATAGTCTCATTGTTTTGTCTTTGCCATTCATGGTATAGGGAGACAAAGGTCTTGACATCCTTACGAATACCCGACCAAAGGAAATTCCTTGATATTCGATGGTAGGTGCGAAGAAAACTTGAGTGACCTCCTTGCAATGAAGAGTGAAACTCCTGTAGTATTTTTTGACGCCACTGGGACGTAGTAGGAATGAAGACGCACTGCTTGTAATGGAGAACTCCATTAACTAAGGAGAAACCGCGGATGACAGCGTTGGGCGTTTGATTCAAAGAGGACCAAATTGTTTGGGCTTGTGGATTAGTTGTATACGACTGTTGCAAATCAGGAATGTAATCAAAAATGGGAAAAGATAAGCCCATGAATAACAACAACTCATGGAAGTAATGCGCTGCTCAAGGAAGTGTTTGAGTGGTTTGTGATCAGTGACGATACGAAACTGCTAACCGAGTAAGTAATGCCTCCAATTTTGCACAGCGAATGCGACCACAAGCATCTCTTTGTCATATGTAGAAAGGTGGAGGGTGCGGCCTGACAGAGCCTTGCTAAGATAGGCGATGGGATGCCCCGCTTGACATAAGACAGCCCCTATACCAAGATCTGAAGCATCAATTTCCAACATAAATTGCTTAGTAAAATCTAGTAGTGCAAGAATAGGTGTTGAGATTAAAGCTTGCTTAAGCTTGTCGAAGGCAACCAAGGAGTCTGTGTTCCATGAAAACTTGTCGTGTTGCAGCATATTGGTTAGTGGCTTGGCTATTAATCTATAATGACGGACGAATTTCCGATAATAGCCGGTTAAACCCAAGAAGCCCCATAGGCCTTTGATTATGGTTGGTTTTGGCCAGTCGACTATGGCTTGAATTTTGGAATTGTCGACAACGACTCCTTGTCCCGAAATAGAGTGTCCCAAATAATCCACTTTGTCTTGGCCAAATGAACATTTGCTAACCTTGACTCTCATGCTGTGAGTGGACAATATTTGAAAAGCAGTCTCCAAATGGGAGATGTGAGTGGCCAATGTAGGACTATAGACAAGTATATCATAAAATAATATAAAACTAGGACAAACTTACGCAAGTAAGGTCTGAATATTGAATTCATCAATGCTTGAAAAGTTGAGGGAGCATTGGATAAGCCAAATGGCATGACCAAGAACTCAAAATGGTCGTCATGTGTACGAAAGGTTGTCTTGGCAATGTCCTCAGAGTACATTCGGATCTGGTGGTATCTGGAGCAGAGGTTGAGCTTAGAAAAAATTGCTGCTCTATGCAATTTATCAAGCAACTCATCAATAACCGGGATTGGGAACAGTCCTTTATAGTGGCTGCATTCAAGGCTTTATAATCAATACAGAAGCGCTAATAATTGTCCTTTTTTTTTTACAAGTATGACGAGGGAGGAAAAGGGGTTGCGGCTATTACGGATGACACCAGATTCTAAGAGTTCCTGCACTTGTTTCTCAATTTCAGCCTTTTGGGGATGGGGGTATCTATAGGGCCAGACGTTGACTGGTGTGGTATATGGTAGTAGGGGAATTTTGTGGTTTATTTGGCATGGTGGGGAAAGGCTTGAAGGAATGGAGAAAAGGTGTTGGTAGGTGGTCAAAAGGGAAATAAGGGCTGGGTGGGTGTTAGGAGGTGGAGACAAAGGAGTATGGTAGGGTTGGATGTGGTTAAGAGAAGGGTCGGTATGGGGAGGTGTGTGTTGCAGTGAGTGACAAGGTTGGAATGGTGGTTGAGTTGTGATAAGGCCTTGGAGAGTATGGGTAGAGCCCCCATCAGAAAAGATCATTGTCTTATTTCTGAAATGCCATCTAATAAGGCTGAGGGATTCTAGCCACTCAGAATGGAGGATCAAGTCATAACTTGGTATGTCCAGAAGGAGGAAAGAGCCTCGCAGTGTATATAGCCTTACAAGTTGATTTCCACATCAGGAACTCGGGATGAAGTAGACACTTGTTTGTGAGAGGTGGTGGTGAACTGCACTGGAGCAATAGGTTCGATTATCAATCCCAAGTGATGTGCAACCTTAGTATAGAGTAGATTGCAGTCTACGCCGGAATCAATGAGGACTTGAATGAGGGTGGATGCAATGGAACCTTGTAGTTTTGTCGGTTGACCAAAGTTAATACCTGGAACGGTAAAAAGGTCTAACATGTGGTAAGAAGGATCGGGAGTGGGTTCGCCCTCCGATGTACAATCATGAAACTCGGTGGTATCATACTCTGTGGTGGCTACGTCAAGCAACACTATCATAGGAATTTTGCATTTATGTCCAGGAACGTAGGGTTCAGTGCAATGAAAGCATTCCCGTTTATGGATTTTGTCTTGAACTTCGACGGGGGTCAACCGTTTAAAGGGACCAAGATAGGGTTGTGGTGGTTTAGAGCTAGGAACGGACGGTGTGGTATGGATGTTTGGTGGTTTAGGTAGGTATAGTCGAGAGAATGGTGGCCAAGAGGTTCATTTTGCCTGGTTTTTTGTCTCAAAAATCTTAGCTAGTTTCTGAGCTTGATGGAGCGATTCAAGTTCCAGCGCGAGGAAATCATGGCGGATGTCCTCTTTGAGGCCACCCAAAAACACATGTTTCAGCTGGTTGTTGGTCCAATCAATCACACGATAAGAGAACTTAGTAAATTTAGCAATATACTCATCCATAGTGCCCAATTGTTGGATGTGTGTGAGTTGGGATTCAATATTGACCAGATCACCACCACCAAAACATTGGAGCAAAAGTTCAACAAAGAGGCCCCAATTATCTCTACCATAGAGTTGTTCAGAACCCCGCATCCAAATAGATGCATTTACACCAAAGTTACAAGCTGCAACGAAGACCCATTAATGAGGATGGACCTCATAGTAATCAAGGTATCGCTCAGCCATTGCCAATCAACCATAAGGGTCATCCCTATTTAAACGAGGAAGTTGCATTTTGATGGGTTTAAAGTGATGGGAGGGATTTGGGTAGGTAACAAAGGTTGTAGGGGTGTGGGGTGCAGAAACAAGGGTTGGGGATGGTGCGACATGGAAGAAGGGGGAAACGGGCGAAATGGTGGAGTAAAGGTGGAGAGAGAAAAGGGACAAAAAGGCCTGTGGTTGCAAAGAGTAGTTGGGTCTACTGGTAATGGTTAATGGGGATAGGTTGGGTCGAGTAGATGGAATAGAGGTAGGGATTGGGGTGAAGTTGGGGGATGGAGGGTTCAAGAGACCAAGACCCGAGTAGGTGGTTGTGGGCGGGGCAAAGAGGGAACAGAATGAAGGTTGACAGTGGGTTGTGGCGGGGGCGAAGAGGAAATAGAAAGAAGGCTGATGGTGGGTTGTGGTAGGGGTGTAGAGGGGTAGGATTAAAGGGTGAGGCAGTGGTCGAGGTTGGGGGAGTTAGGTGGGTAGATTTGAGGAGACATAGCTCATCCAGCAGGATTGGAAGGCTGCAAACTGATTGGTCATGGTGTTTTGGAAGGTTGTATTGGAGGTGTTTAAGTCGTCGAGTGTCTTTTGGAACAAAGCGTGTTGGGTTTCCAAAGAGGAAAGAGAATCACATACATCTTCTACCTGGGTAAGCAAATGCTCATGACGAACATCAGCGGCAGCTGCAAGGGCGCGGGGGTCACAATTTGGGGAAGGTGTGGTTTTGCCCATAGGTCGATGGGCTCTGATACCAATTGGTACACCCAATCGATTCAAGAGCTTAATTTGGCAATAATTGTAAACAGTGCAAGTAATTTTAAAAGGGAAAAGGGACAAGAAGTTCAAGATAAAGAAAGGAAAGTTTCATTCATTCATTCATATCCCCTTGAACATGAAACATTACATTATTTATATTTAAGCTAGAAGATAAACCCTAGCTAAAAGAGGCATGGGCTAAGAGCAAGAAAATCAAGTCAAGGGCTGTTAAGAGAGGGTTGGACTATGGCTGATAGGCCCAACCAAGTGGTCCTAACATTTTGCAGTGAAGTTTAACACCAAAGAGGTGAGGTTTCAATGGCTTATTGCTGTTGTATGACCTCTGGATAACGATAGTTGAGTTTTGACACGTCGGTGACCATAGTTATATTCAAGAGCATATTTATTTGTAATTGATGTGCAGTGGTATCTCTAGTGGTGACTTCCATGAAATATGGCGTTCATTCCTTTCTTTTCTTTTCTTTGTTTTTTGTTAAGTATTGTTTTGATTGTCCAGATTGTTGATTTCTTGGTAACATTATTATTAACCATCTATAGCTCTTGGAAATCATTTAGTCATATAGTTTTTGCTTGTCCATACATCCATTCCTCTCTTTACTCATGTTGTGACCTAATTCTTCTTAAACGTTTAACACGGTAATTTTGACCTGGTGGGAAATAATTTCCCCGTCATTTTTGTCCGTGATGGAATGAAATTCCCGGACATGGTCCATGCTCTCAATACTAACCCCAAGTCCCACATCCAAGAGAATTGGAGGATCCTTGACTTCTTCTCCCACCATTCGGAAAGCCTGCACATGTTCACCTTCCTATATTTGATGACCTCGGAGTTCCACAAGCTTATAGGCACATGGAAGGCTCTGGTGTTAGCACCTATACTCTTATCAGAAAGGCTGGGAAGGCCTACCCTGTGTCCAATGGTCCTTTCCCTTTCAAGGTTGATGCCTCACATACGATTATTATTCAATTTTTTTAAACAAATGATATTATCTACTCTAAAAGTGTAGGAGAGTGAACTAAGCTTCACAATAAGCTACCAATAAAGTGCTTCAAATACGCCTTTGATGAGAATCGAACCTAAAACCTCACTTACAAATGAAAAAGAATACTACTAGACCGTAATACTAAATAACCCTCGCCCACGACTATTGACGAATAGTTAATCTCGCCAATCCTTTTCTATTTTCATTTAAAAAAAAAAAAAAAAAAAAAAAGGCGGCGTATGATTAATAAAAAGTTTTCCATTTCTTTTATTGGAGCTATATATGAAGATTATGAATGATGCACTCGAAAAATATTCCTTTAATTTGATTGATACACAGATTCTTAAAATGGATGGATAAAAGGTAGAGCCTCTCCTCCGTGTACAAACATGGATGGGCAGTCCTCTTCGTTTCCCCAATGCTCCTCGGATAGTCGGATTTGTATTTCTTTTGACGGGTAGCTAAGTTTCACGGTGGTGGGTGATCATCCTCAGGGGTTTGAGGAGGGATAGGTATCCAACCTGGTTTCTCATCCCAGTACATGTCATAGTATATGTGACCAGGAGTGTGTTCGGCCACACAGCACCATATACCAATATACCGCTTCGCACGGTTCCTGAATTTCTCTTCCCTTGCCTGACCATAAATTTCACAAAGCATCACATCAGCACACGATAACTAAGCATGTAGTGCATGTTCAGGGATTAATTCAAAACCAAAGTAAAACAGAAACACCAAAGACGATGAAAAGGCTTGCCTTGTCGGTGAAACCCGCGAATGCATCTTGCATAGAAGAAAACTGAATTACTTTTACATCTTTGAATGAGGAGAATACTGTCTTGAACTGCATATACAAGTGAAAACCAATTTCGTGTAAGTTACTCAGAGTTAGAACATCAGGATTCAAAAGACACTACTTATTAATAGGGTACAAAATACACATATATTAATGTATACTCTTTCAAGAAAGAAATAAAATGCACTCACACGCGCACAAACGTGCACACACATATTAATTCAGATTACCGTTTCTTCGTTGCTTCTCTTTGGAAATCTGAGTGCTCCTAAAGGGCTGGTAGTGTTTAAAGCAACAGAGTCTCTGGTTCCTTCTTGACAAAGCTGGACATCAAGCCATGATTCTTTCACCTAAAACGAAGTTCATAAATGAAGTTTTCCGCTTAGTGACAGAATCAATAAAACTGATACTTTTGACTTAAAATTTTCATAGACTCATTTACCTGTTTTGGCATCAATGGATTGTCAAAGAATGAGTATTCTCTAATACCGATTTGGGGCCCAAATATCTCCTCTGGCAATTCCTTAAGCATGACATTCACCTGCAACACACTACACTTTTGTTAGCTTCCACTTCCAGAGGCGATTTCATAATAGAACCTTGAGATACACCAATGTTCCTATGAATTATTTGTTCAATTCTTAGGAAGCTTCACTAAGTACAAACCCATTAATCTAAACAGTGGATCTTAATCAGTTTAAACTAGATGTTAGATTTGACAAATGATGAAGGTGAAGAAAAAAAATTAGAAAATCAAAATTGTCCACGGGCAGGTGTAGGAAAATAATTAAATAACTTCTGTATGCCTCTTTTTCTCTCCTCAAATCCTTTTTTTTCCAGTTTATTGTATTTAAGCTTCTCAAGTATCCAATCCAACCATGCATGAAATTTCTTGAAATTTTTCATATTGTATTAATCAGGGATTAGAGACAGTATTTTGAAGCTTGGCCAATGCCTTTTAAATGTTTATATCAAATGGTCCACACATAGGATAGAGAAAAGGGTAAATTTTGGAAACACATCTTGTGGTTAGATTGTAAAACATATATTGTCCTTGGGCTTTACTTCATGACGCCTACACTTTATGTCATTCCTCAGTAACAAAAAAACCATTGATTTTAAATTAATATTGATGGAAGAGAAGTAGAGATTAGGCATGATTTTGATGGAGTCTTACCAAAATCATGTGCAACAGAGGTGCTTTATTTCCTACCAAACTTAAATTTTGTGTGTAATATAAAGGAAACCACATAGACATGTATGAGACAAAATAAACCACGAGGATGAAACATGTTATAGGGCCTAAGTTATGACTGGTTTATCTGTAGTTCTGTTTACCTAAAAAAGACATTGTATTACCAGATGACTATTATGATGTGCATAAATAAAGAAAAGGGGAAGCCAATTCCCTCAACCATCATGAGGGGCAGTCGCACCACATCCAAACAAAAAAAATCAAATAAGAAAGAAAAGACGCTACCAGAAAACATCCCCTCTAGGAAAACCCCCTTCGCAATAAATCAAGCTAAGAAATGGCAATTGGGTTATCACAATGAGATTCAATCAGAAAATTCAACTCACACTTCTAATACTCCTAGTAGTTTTTAGCAATGCCAATAACAGCAAAGTAATCAGCACAAATAGTCATTCAGACTCCGTCACACGTATAAATTGTGGAGAGGGGAAAAGGCTAAAATTCTAATTGAGCCCCTTGCAAGGATGACCAAGTTGATAATGTGATCACTACTTTTTGTCCCATGACATTGTAATTCAAATCGTTACTTCAAACAATTAAACTTTAGCAGAAAAGGAAATTTGAGTTAATATGGTAACCGACTCAATTTAAAAATTGCAACCCACATCCTGCTGTTTTAGTACAAAGGCTGCTTTAATAACAAACTCTACCAACGGATTGGAAACTTTATTACAAGGGTAATTTTCCGAGCAATCTTGTCTATTGAGGAAGCAAAGATAACAAACTGAATAAAGTTAGCTCCTACAAACTGGACGTACCTCAAATACATGATCTAGAGGGCAAATAAAAGGTTGTCGAGTGATAGATCCCTCAAGAACACCAGGATGGGGAAACCACAGCTTATCCAACCTGCACCACAGTGGAGGCATCACCTATAAATCCCATATAAAAGAGATGAAGATTAAAATACATAAGCAGAAAAATGCATATTTCATCTCAACTATAATGTATTCCAAACTTGTAAACTAAACCCTACAACTGTAACTACATATCCTAGCACACTGTTGTTTGATTAATTAGAGGACCCATTTTTGTCCCTTATCTTATAACCCAAACCAAGAAACAAAAGAGAACAGTATCTATAGTGTACATTAAGTGACAAATCAAATTGCACTGGGTTAAAGTTGAAGCATCCAATCGAAAACCACTTGGTTACTAGGGGAGAGGCCTAAGACTATATGTTGAGATACAAGCACTAGTATATCAGATGTAAAAATTTTATATTTTCAACACCATCTCATGTGTGGTGGTCTGAGGCAAATGGATGGATTAATTTATTATGGGATGAGATGGAGCACGTATGGCCGAATTGGCCACGAAATGTGGATGAATTGCCCCACTCATATACCTTGTCAAAGTTAGACTATGCATTAAAAAACCAGTGGATTATTAGAGGAGACGCCCATGATTTTATACATTGAGAGAGATACAAGGCTTAGAATATCAGATTTGAGATTTCTATATTCTCACAGAAGACATTACTTTGTACTTATGAATATCAGTCAGGATCCTACTATATTGTTAAACGTGTAGGTCCTTACAAGATTTAGACTTTTGAATGACATTTGTTTTTTTACAAATTACACCAAGCCTTGTACGTGATATTCTATGAAGCATGCACAGTGGAACATGTTTGAATAAGGCCCCAATTTCCATGTAAGATGATGATGATGATGATTGCATCAACGCTTGTGTTGATGGTGAATTGTAACTTCACCCAGCTACATCTAAACAAACCAATCTCAAACTCCTTTAATGATCTGGAACTAAATTCATTCACCCATTCATCACCATAACATTTCAGTCCAACAAAATATACTGTGACATAAAAGAAAATGGAGAGATACATATTTTTCTTACCAAGGTTCGATTCAACAAAGAAGCAATAGAAAGAGCCATCCTTATCTGTTTTATCTGAAGAAAAACATTTAGTATATAAATTACAAGATGCAACATTATGATAACCCCGTCCAATGAATGTGAAAAGTTAATAGAAGCAGGTACACGCATACTTGGTAATTAATAAGAGAAAAATGTGATTTAACATTATGCTCCCCATCTAGCAACAAGCTCTTAGGAATAGATGGCTTAAATGACAAAAAACCTCCTGCATAAATTTCCAAATACCTTGTTACAAACGATGTGAAGTAGCAATTGTATAAAAAATAGTCATCAGTACTATTTGAACAAAAGACGTAGTGGCATATCCATGTATTCCAAATCACAAACCTTTTGATTGACGAGGAGGTTTGAAGTTCTGACTGAAAAAAAGATTTAGATAGTGTTTTTCAAATGAACACTGAAATGGTCTCGCATTCCTATAGAATGTTCAATCCCCCAAATAATAGAAAATACCATTCTATTCCAATGCTAATTCTAGCTACCAAATTGTACCTTAGTTTCTTTAGTACAAGAGTAAATAGCAGAACTGTAAATGTGAAAGATCAAGTTCAATGAGATTGGAAAGAAACCTTAGGAGAGATGATTCAAAGAATGATACCAAGCATTCAGTTAAAGCAAACAATTGAAAGAAAAATGCATCCTAATAAGATTGAGAAGAAATAAAATGTATGGCACAATGTCAGCGATATTTCCTTTTAGTACCTGGTGCATCATAGTATTCTGGTGGGTCATAGAAAACCATGCCTTCCCGTAGTCGGTGGCGTTTTCCTTCAGTACCTGCATACTGGAATGTGGTATGCACTGCATACGGCTCCAACCTCAACTGTTGATACATGGCCTGTCATTAAAGCATTAAAGAATTAAAGCTTAGGGCTTATGTGAAACAAAACCTTTTATAGCCTAGGTGGATTACGTCCATGCAAGACACCTAACTTTGATAGCGCAATTAATGAAAAAAAAGGAATAACACTATAAATCTTGCCAAGATAAAATAAGATCTAAAGTCCAAACTATCAAATAAAACCCACACCATCTACCTGGACAAAATATGTATGCCCACTACAAAATATACTTGCGGGCAAAACTCCCAGCTTGAGACTTCCATCAAAAGCATATACAAGTCCACTCTCCTCATCAACTGGTGGTCCTAACTGTCTTCGTACAAGATCATTAAACCCATTCTGGTCCCATATCTTTTCATCAGCTAGAAGCATATCTTTCCATTCCTTAGCCAATCTTTTAGCAGGATCTGTTGGCCGCCAGTGGAAAATTCCAATGTTGTAGGCAGCACCAACTGTTAAAGGCAAAGATACTACATCTTTTTAAAATTCTCAAAAGTGAGGTAACCATAAATCTATCTCTCATGAAAATGAACCATAACTGAAGCAATAACTTTGAAAATGAAAAATAGACAAGGGTGACCAGAGGCTAAGCCGGAGTCAAAATTGGACTGTACGAAACAATGTGGCTAGAGTGTGAACTGTGCATATTAGTTGTTAACCACGGGCACAACTTTTATGTTCAAAAATCGACATTGGTGAATCTTTTAAATCCAGGAAAGAAGTTGCAAAAACGTACAGCATGTGCATAAATTCCTTAATATACTACAGTCAACACTGGCATATATATTAATCCAACTTGGTATATGTACAAGAAGAAAATCCATAGAATCAAATAGACACAAGAGTAACATATTAGTATAGGTTCTTTAGGAGTAGGACAAAAAGCATATTCAGCAGTTCTTTTTCTTTTCTAAGGCCTAAACACCCAAGAATAGTAATGAAGGTATCTACAGAAACGAAGAGTTCGGATCTTGTACTAGTATCTCAGAGCGGTCGAACCATGGTAATCCTTTGTGGTGGGATACATTTTCATATCGCCAGATGTTATGCAAGTTTTACAAAAATCATCCACATGGAATAGCTTCATACAAAGAATAATGGAGAACAAAAAGAGAAATATTTTTATACAAAATATTCACCTTGTTGCCAAATGTCCAACCTGTCATCAGTGACTGTTGGCACAACTTGATCACTGGAAGTTAAGACATCTGCTTCCAGATAGCGAGCAAGATATGGAACTGGGTCCTGTCCCACGAAAATGAAAATAATTTATAAGAAATTTGATAACTCATAATGCCAGACAAAGGAACTAAACAATTAAGACTTAAACTAGCTGCAAAGTACCTTCAACCAAACCATGTCTGTATCACACATCAAGAGTTCAAAACCATAAGGGAGGATTGAGTCTATCAGGATAACCTTTTCTCTTCCCATCTTGTGGAATGTTGGCGATCCCCATCCGACATCTAATGTGCTCATATGGCTGCCCATGTCAAATACTGGAACTCCTTTCCAATACAAAGCCTCCAACAGTTTGGTGTCCATTGCACCTAACTCATCAAGTTCAAACTCAGAGTTGCAGACAAAAAATTCGGGAAATGGAACAATATATGCATACAAACTGAGAATACGGGTAGCTTACCAATGAGAAGGTTAGAAAGCCCCAGATCAGTCAAGTGTTTAACCCAGGTCAGGATAAAATCCATGAATGCATAATTCCCAAATGTCACTATAACGACATTATCCTTCACTCTTTGCTGAACTAGCTCTTTGCTCAGTCTAAATTTCTTCAAAGGTGGCATTTTCTTTGTGCGTGTGGGAGCTTCCCAAATAGGTCTTGTTGACATGCTTTGAGGCCCCAGTGAAGGTGTGGACATAGCTTGAACTATTTCTGGTTGAGAAACATTGGGTGCTTGCTCTAACGGAGGAGAACCTACATATGTAACAATTTATGCATTCACATAAATAAAACACATGCACGAACAACAAGGAGACTGGGATAATAGACAGATTGCTTATTGAATGAACACAAACCATAGCAACAAGGGGTGCATTGAAAAAAAAAATAAAAAGGTCTTGAGTTATACAATATTACTGACTGCAGGGTAATCCATAATAAAACATCAATATTAAATATACACAAAATTTGGTGCATATATCCAAAGCTTGGAGTCTGTGCAGAACTCAAACATACATACATAGACCGAAAGCACTAAATTAGCGCTAACTCCAAAACGGCAAAATAAGAGCAAGAAAATATGTTATACAAAGGCAGTTACTACAATATATAAATTCGAAATTTTGGTATATAACAACAACAAGAACCATAGAGTCGATCACCTTTTCTTCTACCCAACCCGAAAGGAACATAAAAATTAAAAATTAAAAAAAAAGCACCACCAAAGGTAAAAAAATTGATCATATAATTCCTAAATGAGGTTGCATTCATGTTCCCCGGTTACAATGTAATAGCTGAATCAGTTTCATCACTTGGCAATGTATGTAAGCAGTTGACATCGTAATTAGTTAGAAAGACAAGTTCATACTTCATATGTGTTGAATTATTAAATTCATAAAACCCCATTTCAAATATGCAATGTAAGTGCTAAAATTTGAAGCTTTTGCGGATAATGCATGGTACTTGTAAGAAAATCAACGGGGAGAGAGAGAGAGAGAGGGAACCGACGGGAAAGCCAGGATGTGGTGGAATCAGCTGCAGACTTGCCGGAGTAGATGGCGGATATCACATACAAAGACGAGAAGACAATCCCAATTATTACAGCGGCGTATATCGTCGCGAACACTGGTTTCGCCTTGTCCAACGCATTCTTCCACCCCATTCTTCCTTCCATTCTTTTTTTTTTTCTTAGTGGGCGATTTTGGTTATTTGATCACCATTCCCGCGTTATTACCTTCTTCCTTCTTCTTTCTTCTGGGAGGGAAGAAGAAGAAAGAAAACCGAAAACCCTAATTGAAATCCCAATCAATCTGAATCTGAAAAAAAGGAGAGATTTATTTCAATTTGTCTTCTTAGCTGCTCTCACAGGCTGCCCAGCTGCGAGATCAACTCTTCCAGGCTTCATGTTTGCCCGTTCTTCTCACAATTTCTATTTTTTTTAACTAGAAAAACCCACATGATTACTAAAAGGGATAAACTTGGCTCCTTAATTGTTAATGAAGAGTTCCTTTTCAATATGAGGGTATTCGATTAGAATTTTGAGAAATTTTAATTCTTTTAATGAATTTAAAAATATTTAACTAAGATTTTAAATAATTCTTTAAAATTCAATGAGTATTCAATCAAGATTTTAAGATGGTTTATTAAAATTATTTATGTCACATCTCAACTCGGGCCCCCACCACATCCCGAGCTTGACTCCTGACTTCACCATAGCACGATATTATCCGCTTTGGGCCCCTACCACACCCTCACGGTTTTGTTTCTGGGAACTCACACGAGAACTTCCCAATGGGTCACCCATCCTGGCTTTGGGCCCCTACCACACCCTCACGGTTTTGTTTCTGGGAACTCACACGAGAACTTCCCAATGGGTCACCCATCTTGGGATTGCTCTCGCGCAAACTCGCTTAACTTCGAAGTTCTGATGGAATTCGAAGCCTGAGCTCTCAAAAGGCCTCGTGCCAGGTAGAGATGGAAATATACATATAAGGCTTACAGGATCCACTCGCCTGAGCGATGTGGGATCTTACAATTTGAAATCCAACTGCATTCAATTAAAATTTAAAAAAATTTGATAAGGTGTATTCAATTATGAATTTATTTTAAAATTTTTTTAAAAGTTAAGGAATTTGAGGGAATTTGAGAGATTTCGTAATGTATTTTAAGTATTAATAAATCTCACATCTCCTCTCAGATTTCAATGAAATTAAATCAAAACTTTATATGAAATCTCTACAAATCAATTAAACTCCATCACAACCTATGAATGTATAAATCCTTTAAATTCCCTCAAAATCTCAATTGAATACACCCTTCTTATTTTGTCATCATGAGTACTAAAATTAAAAATAAAAAAAAATAAAAAAATACAAGAAAAGAGGGGGGACATACAAAACAAGTGGTTGAAAAAAAAAATACAAGAAAAAAAATGGGGCACTAGACCTTAACCCTCTTGAAAAAAGAAAATACAAGAAAAAGATAAGGTGGACATGGACCAAACCTCTCCAAAATAAAACCTAAAAGGTAAGAACCTGCAAGACAAGTTGTAAAACAAAAAAGGAAAATCCAAAAAACAAGTTAAAAAGAAACCACACATCAAAAAGGGGGGACACCTGTAGATTGGCATACCCAATAAATTTGATTTTAGAAAAGAAAGAATCTCTATAGGTGGAGTAATATGCCAAACAAGTGAAGACGAGAGAAGCCATAAATTGGCCAATTTATCAGCAACTGCATTCCCTTCTCGAAATGTATGAGAGCAACGAAATACCATGTGTTGTAATTGGGAAATACAGTTCTTCCAACAAGTCTAGAGCGACCAAGGAGGACAAAAAGAACCAGAAGCAAAGGAAGATACCACACTAGAAGCAATGTTCTAAAAATCGGCCTAGGTGGCGCCTAAGCGCTGGGCGATGGAGCTCTGACCCGATTTAGACCAAAACGTTCAGTTAGGAGGGGAAGACTTAGGTGGGCTAGGGGGAAATCTAGGCAGTTTGAATCTCGCTGCAAATCCCAAACTCGCTGCAATTTTGCAGAGCCCCGGTGAATTTTTGCAGCTCGTCTTTGTGAAGATGAAGGAAGAGAGAGTGCAAAGAGGAAGAGAGTGTGCGAAGAGAAAGAAAGAGAGAGACTATTAAACATTTCATTATGTGGTGGCGCAAGTTGGATTTGAGATCCAATTTTGAGGTTTTGATTCTTCTGAAAGGGTGAAGAAGAAGAACGAAGATGAGGGAAGAGAGTGCGAAGAGAGAGAGAGAGAGAGAGAGAGAGAGAGAAAGAGAAAGAGAGAGAAAGAGAGAGAGAGACTAAAAGATCCAATTTTGAGGTTCTGAAAAGGCAAAGAAGAAGAAACGAACAAGTTATACAAATGACATTTCACTTTCCAAGGTAAAAAACTGGTGATAACTAAGGTCTACCTTGGGTGATGTGAAATAGGGTGGACAGCTACTACTTGAAGGGTGATGACTGATGACTAAGGACCACCCACTTGTGTGGGCTTTTTATATAAATGTTATGTGTCATCACCCACTTACAAGTTTGGGATGTATATTATATATATAAATGTTATATAAATTATAAATTATTTAGATAATATTTTCTTTTTTTTTTCCCAGGCAAGCATATTATATATGCACATAAAACATTCACATATGTATATTCTTCTATAAGAAATAACATATTATTCAATAATTATTTACATCTAATATAGTAAATTTAATTAATTCATATAATATATAAGAAATTTACCTAAATCCACCTAGGCCGCCTAGGCACCCGACTAGATCCCACCTAGCCACCTAGGCGCTAGCCCACCGCCCAACCTTGACTAGAAGAGTCACTTTCAAGCCATAAATTTTGTCAACCTTGCTCGTAGGCGAACTCCATAGCAAGAATGACAGCATGAAGCTCTGCATAGAAAGAAGTACGATGCCCCAATCCTAGTGAGAAACCACCAAGAAAATAATCTGCAAAATCTTGGAAAACCCCACCATAAGCTGTAGGACCTAGTTTATCTTAGTAAAGCCATTTGTATTCACTTGACCTAGGAAAATGGAGGGGATGCAAAAGAATAGGAACTATAAAATGAAATTTACAGGACTCAGCCGCGATTCCAAAAGAGATTAAAAGTTGCTTATCCAAAAACACGTACATGACCATGAGTGAAAAGTCACACCTACCTAATCCATGCCAAGGTGGAACGACAAAGGCATGAAAAAGAATGAGGCTTACTTTCAAACTTCATTTTATTACGCATCTTCCAAATAGTCATTAGTAAGAAAAACCCTAATGTTGGTCAGACATTGTGAAGTTGTGGAGAAAACTGCTTGACACAAAAACAAGCTATAAATTCGAGAATGAATCAGTAAACTAAAAAATAGTGCCAAATTGAGTGGCAAGCCAACACCAGGCATGTTGTGTAAATTCACAATTAAAAGAATAAGGGCTCATAAATTCAGAGTTATTGTAACATAGTTGGCATATTGGAACCATAGGAATGCCCTGTCGTTGAAGTTGATCCTCTGTTGAGAGTTTTTTGAAAAGAATCTTCCAAACTAAAATAGATTAGTGATGTGGAATGAAGGGACGCCAAATAATGGAAGCCCAACTTTTAACAGGAAACCGATGATGAACATTTTCATAGCCATCAAAAAATGAAAAGACTCTAAATGTATAAGTTTCCCAAAAAGACACGTCATTGTCCTCATCAATTGGAAGAGGCATCTCTAAAATCTCTTTAGTCAAATCTGGAAAAGTAAAAGAAAAAAATAGAAGAAATAACCCATTTTCCCATATGAATAATGTTTGAGACCTTAGTGAGAGATAGAGAATGAGCAAGTTCAGTAGCACCAATAACCTCCACAATAGGCATAACTAACCACTTATCAACCCAAAGAGAAGTTGTTCAGGCAAAGATTTCTCTGGAGAAGATTCCTTGGACCTCAGCACTGCTCCCCAAAAGATTGGCACTTTCGATGTATATGTTTGGTAGTCGGGCTCTTGCTTACCTTGTGTGCTGTAATAAGAGCTTAAAGTTAGTTCTGAAAGGTGCCTTTGTGGGGCCTTAGGTGTAGACCTTGAGGCTCGCAATCAAAACTAACTAAATGCTTAAGTGTGCCACTGCTATCTCAGTATAATAGATGTTGAACAAGTGTGTTTTAAGTTGATTACTTGGGCCCCAAGTTACTCCAACTTCTTGTTGCTAAAGGATCGTCATAGATGGGTTAAGTCTATATTAAGTTCTTTTTCTTGCCTTGTAAATAAGGACTTTTAGTTCATGGTTTTGTATGTTTGAATGAAGGGAGTCTAGAGCCCATTAAGTTATTCGTTTAATCCTAAACTAATCTTTAATGAAAACATATCCATTAAGCTAACCAGATTCAAATGCAAATGGGACTCTTAAAATAGAAAAACAGGTGGAAATAACTTGAATACATGCTGGAGAATGCATTAAGCAATATATCTACCAATTTAGAAAACAAACAAAAAGCTTTGGGCAAGATTTAACCTTGTTTGGCAAGGTTGAACTTCTTGCAGTCACTTCTCTTTGAATTTACAGGGGTTGTATGCTAAAAAGGGATGGATGGTAAACAATTTTACACAAGGGAATCGATACTACAACACTGAGGGATGTAGCAAAGCTTTTACACTAGAGAAAAGATAACTTTCTAAGGAAACTATTGGCTAAAGAACTAAATCTAGGTTGATTTCAGCTTTTGAATGCAAATCTGGCTTGAGAGCAGAGTTTGTACGTTTGTTTGATTGGTTGTTTGAGTGTCTTTGTCTCTGGGGCTTGCCTTCCCTTTTATAGACAATTTGGCCTGACTGTTGTAACTTTTGCTCTTGCCCAAAAGCACTTTGAGGGTAGTGAGTCATTGACTTTTTACTAACAATGCCATTGGAAAGTGCTATTTGGTTGATAGTAGGTTAGTCTTCATCACTTGTCATTTCAATTATAGGCACGTGGCTTGTATCTTGGCTGAGAAGGCTTCAATTTGCTTCTAGGTTCGATGCTAGGCTTTGAGCAAGTCTCATTTTTAGTTGGCATCCTTGGGTTTCCTTCATTAAAGCCTAATATTCAAATATTAACCCAAACAGTACCCCCTTTAATCATTGTTGAGTTTGCAAATCGAGGTGTTAATGATGATTAAACAACCGCTGCATGCCTTTGCTCGGGACTTGCACCAATCAAAACAATCGTTTGTTTAACAAAACCTTTGCACTAACCCACGAATTCCAACATTCGGTAACTGCATTACTATATAATCTTCAGTTAAACCCCTTAGCCAAATACCTTGGCAATTCCAAACCTTCAAATTTCCAGAATCCCTAGTTTTCTAAGAATTTCCCAGAATTCTCTCTTATTTCTGCTCTTTCTTGCTTCCTGGCCTCAATTATTCCCTATTATTTTCGAAATTAACCAATGGTCCCAAAAACTACTCCATTTCCCTGTGAATCAAGTAAGGGCATCACCACTATGCGTCACTTGTTCAAAGACCTTCATCTCCCTTAGGCAGGCTTACAGAGTTCACTTTTCTTCAAAGAGGGAAGGGTGCACTCCCTGGGGCCTGCGTGGACCTCTCAGGTCCCAATTGTAGTAGAAAGTAACATGCTTAAGGCAAACTGGTTCACCCCCAACCCGTACTTGGCCAAGTCGGGCATTTCAGCCTCCAAGTGGTCAAACCACCGCTGAGGCTTTCCTTTAATGAAGGACTAGGGCTGGACACAGTGGATAACCGAGCTTGAGCCTACTTTTAAGCAGAAGTGGATGAATAACGGCATATATGAGCTAATCATGCTTTCCAAGACCACTGTGATTGCCAAGCCTGAGCTGTTAACCACGACCCTCATTTTTTGGAATTCGGGGACAAACACCTTTGATTTCAGGATGGGTCCCATGTCCCCGACCATTCTTGACATGGCTCAAGTATTCGCGCTAAAGCCCTTGGGCAGAGTCATGAACGTCACCCACGACTAGGCTCCCTCTTCTCACCTGACTGCTAAGAGCTCGAGCATCATTGATCCCATAACTCAGCTGGACTACAACTCTTCTACTTTTAAGAGTTATAGGACTTCCTTCATGGGTTTTTATCACGCTTGTCAAAAAGAATTTTGGGCCCTCCTCTTTTAATGCCAGCAGAGACCAAAAGCATATGTATTTCTTGTTGTACTGGCTCAACAAGCATGTTCTTCTCAACAAGTCTAAGGGAGTAAAGGTTGAATGGATAGTGGAGGCTTTGCATAACTTTGATGACGTGGCCACATGCCTTTTCCTCCTTGCTCATATTTATCATGTTCTCCTGAGGCGCTTCTTTCGAGACCAACCTCAACAGGCCAACCTGGATGGTCCAGTTGTGGTTGCAGTGGTACTTCCTCGAGTTTCCTGAAGGAGTAGACCCTGCCCGTATTCTAGCCAAGGCTTCACCTATCAATCACTCTACCTTATCTTGCCTCTACTTCTTCAGAGTCTGCAGGACTCCGGCAGACTTGGAATGGAGAGCTTCAGTACTAAGAAGATATCCTTGGTTCTTTGACTAAGCCTTCCAAGTTGCCTTCGGAGAATACGCCAGCCTTTTTTGTAGGGAGAAATTTATCAGTTACATCCAGTCAAAGGATCTGGCATGCGGAGTCCCTAGCGATCGTTACAAGCGCGAGCTGGAGGTTTACCACCTTAGCTTCTGTGCTAGATAGTTGGGGTTTAGAACAGCCATCTCAGTGCCTTTCTTCGACTTTGTTCATTGTGGCACCTCTTATTATCTTCGTTCACCACAAGAAGCCACATTTCGGGTTACCCAACGCATCCTCGAAGTTATGAGCAAGATCACTACAAAGCCCATGGCTCTTAACTTTGAGTGTGCTTCAAGATTCTCCACTTGGTGGGAGACCAAGTGGGTTAAGAAGTACCGGGGGGGGGGGGATCTCAAGAAGTCTCACGACTGCCTTTTTATTCAACTTTCAATCAAATTCTATTCTAACTCAGGCGAGCTCGGGAATTGGAAGGAGATGATTCACCAGAAGAACCAGCTCCTTCTAATAGGTATCTTTATCTTCTTAACTTGTATTTTATGATATTTTATTAATTTGCATTCTTCTAATCCTTTCCTTGGTTACTTTACATTTGCAGCCCAAGGTAACATCGTAGAGGTAGATGTCGGGTTAGAGGAAGAAGCTATAGATACATTTGTCCTCCAAAAGGCTGCGGCTAAAGCAGAGAGATAATGAGTTGGGTTTAGCCGTGTTGTAGGCCTCCTTTGTCCATTCCAGGTTCGCAGGCAACGCTAACGAAGAAAAAAACCAGGGCTAAATCTTCTAAACCCTCCAAGTCTTCCGCCTCTGTAGTTGAAGTGCGTAGGAAGAAATAGATGGCTTCCAGTAAGTTATCTCCCTTCCTCCTATTTAGTTGCAGTTTTAAATTCTCATGAAGTGTGAGCTGATATTTTCTCTTTTATCTTGTCACTAGGGCCTCAAGTAACCAACAAGCCCACTTTTGTATCAAAAGAAGAGCCATTGGGTGCAGAGATGCACCGAAGGCCAAGGATCTTCTTGATACCACTCTTGATAAGCTGGAGGTATGACCTGCATCTTAAGTTACCCCTTTGGAGTTTTCCCTTTTCTTTTCTTTCATTAACTCTTTGCCCGATTGCCTGAAACATGCTGTAAAGGAAGAAAAGATCTCTCAGCCTAAGGCCTCTTCATCTCCAACCCGAATGATTTAAGCTTCCCCTCTTCAGGCTAAATCTTCAAGGGTATACTTTTCTCACTCTTGGCTTTAAACTTGCAACTTTATTACTTTGGAAGCTAATGATTGACTTTCACTCCTCTGTAGGACAAGGCTAGAAAACCTGCATCTTCAATCCGGCAAGGCTCAACTCCCATGTCTTCCATTCCTCCTCCCACATTGGTGGTGACTTCAGCCTCCCAATTTAATCCAAGTACTGGGGAAATGTTGCATTTTGTGGATGACAACAGTAACTTGGTGAGCATTTTGATCTTAACATTTTTATGCTTAATGTTCCCCTTTCTTTTATACTCATTTTTCTTCTGCTTTTTTTTTTTTTTTTTTTTTAGTCTTCCTCAACACAGAAGTCATAACAACCAGCAATAACTGCATTTGGGGAGCCCATAGTCGCTGAGATCCCTGTGGTCTCAGAGGTGACTAGCTTATGGGTTTTTCCTCAAACAAGCAGCAACCATAAAGGAGCTTCCTCCTCCTATTCAAGATCCTGCCCACTTTTCCTCATAAGTTAGTTACTGACATTTGCCCCTCTCTCCTTGATATTTATAAGTCTCTGGTGAAGGCTAAGGCATCATCCTTCCTTCTCAAATAAGTGAAAATGATCCTCCTTAGCCATTAAGGGAAACAATTCATCCTCCACCGCCTTCCAAGACTTCAGGGTTAATTCAGGTACACTAACTCCCTTTTCTAGCTTTCTCTAATCTTATTCGAACGCTTCATTCTTGACTTTATTTTCCCTTTGTTTGTAGCAGGGTCTTGGAGAGGGCTCGAGGAAATCTCCCCCGCCCTTGGTGCACAAGATAGATCTTCCCCGGCCTCCTATAGCTTCTGGGGTCATAGAGATCTCTATCTCTAAGCCTAAGAAGAAAGCCAAGGCTCTCGTTGCTTCTGCCTTTCGGGTTTCTTCCTCTGTTGAGACTAATTCCACTATTGCATCTTCTGAAGAAGCTAGAGCAATGCCCTTATCCACTGCACCCGTTTCTGTGATAGCATCTCTGCCCGAGCTTTTCAAAGAGTTCGGGCAACTCAAAACAAGGCTAAGATCTTTATGGCATCCCTTTGAGCCCCAAGGCTTTCACGATCAACACCGAATCTTCCAATAATGGTCTATGAGGGACTTCTCAGCCTCAAGGCTCTCCACGATGTAGAGAAGGCTATTACTAATCTATTTAAGGCTGCTCAACTATCCAAAGTTTAGTATGAGTCATTCCTCACTTACTTTGAGAACTTTAGGCCTCTAAGAGATCAACATTAGCGGGCTGAGAGGCAGGCCAATCGACTGAAGTGCTTCAAGGTGAAACAATCCAGTATTTAGGCTCATATTCAACAGCTGGTGGATGAATGTTCAACTACAGAATAGAGGATCAAGGTAGTGACTTTTGAGATCCAAAAGTTAAAGGAGCAACTTGTTGTGCTGAAGGCTAAAAAAACTACTCTTCTCAATAAACTTGACCAACAAATTGAAGAGCTGAAGAAAGCAAATTTGGAGATGGAGGATGTTGAATCTCAACTCATCAATAGCAGCACCATTTTGGCCGAACCTACCAGAATCTTTACAATCATGGAAACTTATTATTCTAGAATAATTACTTTGGGTGAAGATGCAAATCTGTTAGGCTAGGACCATTGAAACTTCCTTCCTTCTTATGAAATGAAAATGAATCCCTTTTTCGCTTTTACTTGTTTCACATCCTGTTTCACATTGAGGTTTTTACTGTAACATCAATCTTCAATTATCTTTGAAATAACTAAACTTCCTCAATATAACAATCCCTGACATCCCACAGAGTTGAATGATATTTCTTTAAAAACTTAACATTAACTAGATGCCTTTGCAAGTTCCCCTCTAAATCTGCTAGTAATATCCTCCCTTCTCCAGCACTTGGTTGATAATGAAAGGACCCTCCCAAGTAGGGCTCCACTTCCTAAAGCCTCTGACTTGAGCTCCTAAGGCAAAATTGCCTTCCAAACTAATTCTCTTTCCTTGAAGGTTCTCAATTTCACCTTCTTGTTGTATGCTCGGGTAACAACTCTCTTTCCCTTTTGAATTTTATCTAAAGCTTCAATTCGGGCTACATCTAGATCTTCAACTCCTTGACACATAGCCTGAATGTATTCTTCACTGTGTAGCCCAAACTGGTTTTGGATCCTAACAATATTCACATTAATCTCCACAGGAAGCACATCATCTTGCCCAAAAGTTAGGGCATAAGGAGTAATTCCAGTTCCTGCCCTCTTGGAGGTTCTATAGGCCCATAAAGTGTCTCACAACTTCTTATGCCATTTCTTTGGACTTCATGCCACCATTCTTTTAATAATATTCACCACGACCTTGTTGCTGGCTTCTGCTTGACTATTTGACTGTGGGTAATAAGGACTAGATTGGATCATCTTTATCTTAAACTTATTTGTAAACTCTTTTACTTCTTTTGAAATAAAAGATGGCCCACGATCTGCAACAATTGTCTCGGGCACCCCATACCTGTGTAAGATCTTAGTTTCAATGAACTTTTTGACAGCAGTTGAAATGATATTCTTCACAGCTGAAGCTTCTACCCATTTGGTAAAGTAATATGTTGCCACAATTATGAATGTGTGTCCCTTGCTAGAAGCTGGGTATATTTGCCTGATGAAGTCCATTGCCCATCTTCTAAAGGGCCAAGGTTTGACCACAAAATTCAAGGGTACTGAGGGCACATGTTGGAGGGGTTCATGCCTTTGACATTCCTCACACCCTCGGGCATAGGCCTTGTAGTCTTTCTCCATGTCGAGCTAGAAGTAACCATATCTTCTAAGTAACCACCTCATCTTAGTTCTAGCTTGATGCGCTCCATAAATTCCTTCATGTACTTCAACCATTACTCTCATCGACTCTTCTTGGCCTAAGCATTTTAACAAAAGTCTATCTGGAGTTTTCCTTAACAGATTCTCTTCACACACGACATACTTAGTTGCTTGTTGTCTATTTTTCTTACTTGTGGGACAAGAAGGATTTTTCAAGTATTGAGTAATAGGTGATCTCTAATCTTCTGTCTCTGACTCCTTAGTCATTACATCTAGGTTGACTCCTCTATCAAGGATAGAAGGGAGATTTCTTCTTTGCACTTCCACCTTTACCTCGAATCTTCTTTCTTGAATCTGTGCTCCAGAAGCCAACTACGCTTTCTCATTAGCCATTACATTTAATTCTCTGGGAATATGGTTGACTGATATCTCAGGGCCCTAATAACCCAACAATTAAGTGGTTACCAAGTAATAACTGGCCATGGTAATGTGTCTACACTTATATTCCCCATTTAGCTGATTGATCACCAATTCTGAACCACCAAATACTTTAACTTCAGTTGCCCCCAACTCTTTCAAGATTTCCAGACCAATTATCAGTGCCTCATACTCTGCTCGATTGTTAGTAGTTTCTTGATAATCTAAGAGAAATGAATAACAATGGTGAGCACCCTTGGGATTAATGATGACAATGCCGGCTCCAGTAGCATTTTGAGTGCAAGAACCATCAAAATATAGTCTCCAAAGAGTGATCCAGAAGGTAGTTATCCTCTTTATCTCTTGATGAATCCATTCTTCTTTGCCCGAGAAGGCTTTGCTTGGTGGGATCTAGAGACTTGCCATCTCTAGAGTTCCTGGGATGTTGATAAGTTATCCTGCGATTCTTGGTGCTTGGCTAAATGGTCTGCAATTCCTTGTCCCTTGATCGCTCTTTGAGGCACATATTAAAAACTGAACTCTGATAATGCTAGAATCCATCTAATCCTTCTAGTTAGCATTGGTTTTGACAGCATGTATTTGATTACATCAATCTTGGCAATGATGTGGATATGGCAAGGCAACATGTAATTCCTTAACATGCAGGCAATGAAGTGTAGAGCCAAACACAACTTCTCCAATGAGGTATAACTTGTTTCTACCTTAGTAAGGATTCTATTGAAGTAGTATATTGCTTGTTCCTTCCCACCTTTATTGTTTTGAGCTAGCAATTTTCCCATTGATTTTTCAGAGGCAAAATGTAAAGCTTTAAAGACTTTCCTCTCTGAGGTGGCATAAGTACTGGTGGATAGGTCAAGTAAGCCTTTATTCTGTCAAAGGCCTCTTCGTGTGGTAGGCCTCACTCAAACTCTTCTTGATCTTTCAACTTTAACAGAGGAGTCAAAGGCTGAATCTTACCCGCCACATTAGCAATAAATCTCCTCAAGAAGTTGATATTTCCCTAGTAGCCTCTATAGTTGTACCTTATTTGTGGAAGGAGGTGATTCCATTATTGCTTGAGCTTTATTTTTGTCGACCTTCACCCCTTTCTAATGAACAATGTCATCAATGTATACTTCCATGCTATGGCCAATCAAGTCATGAAAAATAACATTCATTGCTCTTTGATAGGTTGCACCAGCATTTTTAAGCCCAAATGGTATAAGTAAGTATTCATATGCTCCAACATGGCCTGGGCATCTAAAAGCTGTTTTATGTATATCTTCTTTAGCCATTTTTGTCTAATTATAACTAGCATCATCTGTAGGCGTGGATCCATTAATGTTTCTATAGTTAACACAACATTGAACTGCATTAGTTATAGCTTTTAATACAGGTACAAATGTTGGTCAATCACTCGACATATTTGGCAGGCCTAATAAATCCAACTTTTACCAGTCTCTCAATCTCTTCTTTGACTTTTTCTTCGATCTCTTTTGACATTCTCCATAGTGCCTGTTTTACAGGTTTATATCCCTCCTTAATAGGCATTCTGTGTTCTACTAAGGTTGAATCTAAACCTAGCATTTAATTGTAATGCCAAGCAAAACAGTCTTTAAACTCATGTAGAAAGCTGACTATCTTTGCCCAATCTTTAGCTCCCAACAGGCCACTGATCTGTATAGGCTTTGGATCCTCCTTACTTCCCAAATCAATGGTTTCTAAAGAGTCTTGTACCTCTGGTGTTGGCTTGTTAGGTTATGCACACAAAAATTCAACTAACTCCAGACTCTCGAGCATATCCTCTGGCCAATCCAAGTTATATATGCATTCAACCATTTTTATGGCTGCTTCTAACTCTTTTCCAAAAAACTCTTCTTCACTTCTATTCTGGCTGCTTGAAGCTTCTTCCTTCCATTCTTCTTGTTCTTTGGCCGAGCTTTCCCTTTCTTGTTTTATCTCTCTCCTATATACCAACAGTCTTTTGATTAAAGACCTGATTGCAACTACTTGGTCCTTTTTTCTTTGTTCCAACATTACTGGTGTTGGGGAGTTAGGATAATATGGGGTTTGTCCCATTCTTCCCTAGTGAGAAACAATCCTTGTTCTAGAAGCTTTTGGGCTGTCACCTTAGTCGGGCAATCGTTCTCATCAGCTCCTATGCATTGGAGAATCCCAACATTGGGATTATAAAAACTGGCTTTTGCAACATTGGAAGTAGGGAGGAATGGCCGTGATTCGGCCTTTACCATCTACCAAAACCCTAGTCTCATAGCCCCTTCCTCATGGTAAACAGCTACTTGTTGATGCAAATTAGATGGTATAGAGAGACTCTGACGAATCCAATCCCTACCAAGCAAAGCTCCATAAGTAGAATTATTGTCCACCACAAAGAAAGCTAAAATGATTTTCTTGGAACCCAAGTCAACCTCCAAGGGCAATATCCCATGAGTTCTGGTAATGGCTCCAGAGAAGCTAGAGACTGTCAAGTTAGTCGGAACCTCACTTCTTCCCAATTTCTTCATCATTTTAATGATATTATATTGACCGCATCTCCTCCATCAATCAAAACCCTCTTGAAGGGTACCCCCTCCAAATGAGTAGTTACATATATGGGCTTGAGATGGTTAGCCAATACCAAACTCGGGAGGCTAAAGACCATTTTATCTGAATACACCCTTTTGGGCTCTTTCTTTGCAAGCTCGAGCAAACCTGTTCTGCCCACATCTCTTCTTATTTCCTCAATGCTAACATGTGCTATCATAGGTTTTATGGCCAAATAATCACCCTCCATTGTGGCAGGTTGATTATGCTTGGCGCAAAACATAGCAGACAGAACATATGTCATATTTATGTGGAATTGCTAGGTTCAGGTAAATCCTTTTTTTTCCCCCCTAATATGGTCCATGAATTCATGTAACCATGTATGTGCTTCTTTTGGCAACATTAGCTTGGGTAACCTTTCCTCTCGAGTTCTACCAAAGTTCGACATTTGCCCTGGAACTTCACAAAGAGTATCAACCAACAAAGTTAAGGGCATTCTCCTTTCAAGCGAGATAGTTCCAAAACATATTGGTTCTGGACTCCATCTTGGGGTTGGCATCATTACCATATTCTCTTGAGTTCTCCTCAAGATTTTGTACTTTCCCGAATAAGGGCTTTGTGGCACATGATCTCTCTCCCCTTCGGTCTTGCTATTAGCTCGTTCGAGCTCATTTTTGCTCTTCCATTTAAGTTGATTTCTTTTGCCATGAGGCACTTTTTCAAACTTCACATTTTTATAGGCTTCTGATGTAGCAGGAACTTTTAGTGATTTCATATGGGTTTTGTGTTGCCTTTGGACTCTCCTAATCATAGAAGCTCCCATTTCCTTGTCAGGTCTCCCATCCTTTCCAACTACATACCATTCCGCCCGAGTCGGGCAGAATCCTTCTTGGTGACTAGGGATACTATGCTCTTTGTTCTTCCTTTCATCTTGACGTCATTACCTTCATAACTTGGCTAGGGAGGCCTAACCTCCACCCATTTTGGTATTTTGGCTTCTTTATCTTCCACTTCTTCTGAGGTTTCGTGGTTCCTAAATACCTCGAACAAGTTTTTTGGTTCAAAATCTCTTCCTAATCTTTGGAAAACATTTCTAGAGGTCTCCTCAGCAGCTTGCATGATGTTTCTACGAGCTCTTTGTTATTCCGTCTCTCTTTTTCTGATTAACTCTTGATCAATAATAACTTCTGATGCTGGTGCTTCTAGCTCACATACACATTGACACTTGCTACACAACACCAGCCCTTTAACTATGGCTGTTTTGGGTTTCTCGGGCAACATGATAGCTTATTCTATAGGCCTGTCAACTTGCCTTCTTTCTACCTTTACTTCCCAAGTGGCTTTTCCTTTTTCCTCCTTAGCCCAAATCAAGTTAATCATGTTTATTGGGGCCTCTGGGAAGGGATCTATGTTAGTCATCATATTAGCCTGAGGTTTCTCTAAGAGCAACTTTCCTTTGACCATAAGGTCTTGTATCCAGTCCCAGAACTGGACACAATTAGTTATGGAATGGTTGAAGGTATAGTGCAGCTTGCAATACTTTTTTCCTTTTAATTCTTCTAGCTTAGGCATATTCTTGGTGCTGTCGGGCACAATTACTTTTTCCTGCACCAACTTTTCATAGATTTATGAGGCCTTTGTTAAATCAAAGAATAACTCTGGTCTTTAAAGGGCTTCATAGGGATAAATCCACCATTATTCATCACCACTTTCTGATCCTTGACTGGTTGGATTAAACATTTTACTATTAAAAGTTTGAAAGGGGTTTAGGCAAAGATTTCTCTAGAAAAGGCTCCTTGGACCTCAGCATAGGTCCCTAAGGGATTGGCACTTCATCTTTGTCTTTCTAAACCTCATCATGAAGTCTTCTGTAGACTTATGCTCATATTGTTTCACCTTCACTAGATCATTCATAGTCATCTCAGGCTCCACCGTATAAAACTGTTCATGAAAAGCCATCTCCATTTGCCTCCAGTTAGCAATAGAATTGAGGGGCAACAGAGAATACCACCAAGATGCTAGGCCAACCAACAAGTTCCCAAACAATCTTAACTTATAGTTAAGATTGTCTTCAAATGCCACACAATGGTTGGAGAACTTGAAAATGTGATTTCTAGAGGACACACTGCCATATTCTTCACTAAAAATGGGAAGCGCGAGCATCTTAAAGTTGAGGGGAAAAGAATTATGTTCATCAATATACTCCGGATATGGCTCATGGTAGGTGATCCTAAACAGTGGGTGAGTCTAAGGTTGAGCATTCTGGACCACCATCCCCCTTAGTTTGGCTAACTCTTCTCTGAGTTGATGGTTGGCTATATTATTAGGTGGGGTATTAAGAGGTTCCCACTTCGGGCTTCGATCATTGCCCGAGAAGGTTTCCTTTGTTAGTTCAGCCTTCCTCGATCTGGCCCCTCCTCCCTTATTAGCCAATGGTGGTGGCCTATAAGGGGATGTTTGTCCACAGTTGTGAGCTCAACTTTCCCACTGGATTCTCCAATTAATTGGGGCATCCTAAAATTCTTTCTTTCTTGCCCGCTCTGCCCCCTACTATCTAATGAAAATAATAGGGGGTCGGGCAATTCTGTTTCCAAGATCTCTTCTAATATTGGCTAACTAACTCCAGATCCTTCCTTATTTTTCCCTTTATCCTTTTTTCCTCAAACAAAGGAAATAGGGGCACAACGGGTTCTTTTTCAGGGCTTGTTTCTCTCATCCTTTCCTTGGCATAACCATTTTTTTAGAGTAAAGTACTCCAGATCTAATCTTCTTTGTAGACTTCCTTTTAAGGAATAGAGTCTACTTACTTCTCCTCTAGTTTCCAAAGTAATCTTCTCCATACTTTTCAACACTTGCACCATGGTGGCTTATAAGTCTTCATTAGTTACCTTTCCTCTTGACTTCTTAGATGCAGTCAGACTCTCCAAAGTAGTTGGTCCTCGTAGGGAAGGGAAATCTTCTAGATGGTCTGTCATGCTTGATCTTAGTAGACACTAGGGTGGCCCGTATTCTATGTTCCACCTGAAGGTTCGCTCTTTCCTTCTCCTTCTTGGCATACAAGACTAATATGATCCCACGAGGTGTGCCAAAACTATGTTCAGGCAAAGATTTCTCTAGAGAAGGCTCCTTGGACCTCAGCACAGCTCCCCAAGGGATTGGCACTTTAGATGTATATGTTTGGTAGTCAGGCTCTTGCTTGCCTAGTGTGCTGCAATAAGAGCTTAAAGTTAGTTCTGAAAAGGTGCCTTTGTGGGGCCTTAGGTGTAGGCCTTGGGGCTCGCAATCAAAACTAACTTAATGTTTAGGCGTGCCACTGCTATCTCAATATAGCAGATGTTCAACAAGTGTGTTTTAAGTTGATTACTTGCGCCACAAGTTACTCCAACTTCTTGTTACCAAAGAATTGTCACAGATGGGTTAAGTTTGTATTAAGTTCTTTTTCTTGCCTTGTAAATAAGGATTAGTTCATGGTCTTGTATGTTCGAATGAAGGGAGTCCATAACCCCTTAAGTTATTCGTTTAATCCTAAACTGATATTTAATGAAAACATATCCATTAAGCTAACCAGATCTAGATGCAAATGAGACTCTTAAAATAGAAAAAAAGGTGGAAATAACTTGAATACATGCTGGAGAATGCATTAAGCAATAGATCTACTAATTTAGAAAACGAAAGAAGAGCTTCGGGCAAGATTTAACATTGTCTGGCAAGGTTGAACTTCTTGCAGTTACTTCTCTTTGAATTTACAGGGGTTGTATGCTAAAAAGGGAATCGATACTACAACACTGAGGGAGGTAACAGAGCTTTTACACTAGACAAAAGATAACTTTCTAAGGAAACTATTGCTAAAATGACTGAATATAGGTTGATTTCAGCTTTCGAATGCAAATCTGGCTTGAGAGCAGAGTTTGTATGTTTGTTTGATTGGTTGTTTGAGTGTCTTTGTCTCTGGGGCCTGCCTCCCCTTTTATAGACAATTTGGCCCAACTGTTGTAGCTTTTGCTCTTATCTAAAAGCACTTGGAGGGTAGTGAGTCATCAACTTTTTACTAACAAGGTCATTGGAAAGTGTTCTTTGGCTGATAGTAGGTTAGTTTCCATCACTTGTCATTTCAATTATAGGCAAGTGGCTTGTATCTTGATTGAGAATGCTTTAATTTGCTTCTGGGTTCAATGTTGGGCTTCGGGCAAGTCTCCCTTTAAGTTGGCATCCTTGGGTTTCCTTAATTAAAGCCCAATATTCAAATATTAACCCAAACAGAGGTACTATAGCCATTCCCAACCATCCAACGACACTAATGAAATAAGATATGAATAATGGATTTAACACCAGGCCATATAGAAGATCGTTTGTAACAAGAAGAGTATAAACGACCATGTAGCTGGAATCGCTCTCGAAAATAAACACTCAATGGAGAATCAAAGTAATAATAACGCATCCAAGTTTTAAGAGAATAGTAGGATTTGGAGAGCAAAGATCACGTAATCCCAAACCACCCTCATTTTTCAGTGCACAAATTTGTGATGAAGAAACCATGACAATCTTCTTTGAGGTCACCTCATCTGACCATATAAAATTGTGAGCCCATCGCTTAAGAGACCTCAACAAGGAAGAATGCCACTGATAAATAGAAAAACTATGCAAAATCATACTCTACAAAAGCATATAGAAGAATTCGACGAAAAACTTTATGAATTTACTATCTATATTATATAATTAATTGATTAAACAAATTTAATATTAATTAATTTTTATTAAAATGTCTATAATATAAATAATTTTGGTTATACTTAAAAATTCTTTGACTTAAGCACCATCTAATTTCCATCGTAAAAGCCAAACTCTTGGGTGCTAAAAGAAAAATATGAGATTTTTGTGATGTATCACAAATACAACTAAATAAACCAAGTGTTATAATATAAATAATTAAATACTTGGAAAAAAAAAATATCTGAGGCAATTCTGTTTCCAAGATCTTTTCTAATACTGGCTGACTAACTCCAGATCCTTCCTTGTTTTTTCCCTTTATCCTTTTTTTCCTCAAGCAAAGGAAATAGGGGCACAACGGGTTCTTTTTCAGGACTTGCTTCTCTCACCCTTTCCTTGGCATAACCATTTTTTGGAGTAAAGTACTCCAGATCTAATCTTCTTTGTAGACTTCCTTTTAAGGAATAGAGTCTACTTACTTCTCCTCTAGTTTCCAAAGCAATATTCTCCATACTTTTCAACACTTGCACCATGGTGGCTTATAAGTCTTCATTAGTTACCTTTCCTCTTGACTTCTTAGATGCAGTCAGACTCTCCAAAGTAGTTGGTCCTTGTAGGGAAGGGAAATCTTCTGGATGGTCTGTCATGCTTGATCTTAGTAGACACTAAGGTGGCCCGTATTCTATGTTCCACCTGAAGGTTCGCTCCTTCCTTCTCCTTCTTGGCATACAAGACTAATATGATCCCACGGGGCGTGCCAAAACTATGTTCAGGCAAAAATTTCTCTAGAGAAGGCTCCTTGGACCTCAACACAGCTCCCCAAGGGATTGGCACTTTAGATGTATATGTTTGGTAGTCAGGCTCTTGCTTGCCTAGTGTGCTGCAATAAGAGCTTAAAGTTAGTTCTGAAAAGGTGCCTTTGTGGGGCCTTAAGTGTAGGCCTTGGAGCTCGCAATCAAAACTAACTAAATGTTTAGGCGTGCCACTGCTGTCTCAATATAGCAGATGTTCAACAAGTGCGTTTTAAGTTGATTATTTGCGCCCTAAGTTACTCCAACTTCTTGTTACCAAAGAATTGTCACAGATGGGTTAAGTTTGTATTAAGTTCTTTTTCTTGCCTTGTAAATAAGGAGTCTTAGTTCATGGTCTTGTATGTTTGAGCGAAGGGAGTCCAAAGCCCCTTAAGTTATTCGTTTAATCCTAAACTGATATTTAATGAAAACATATCCATTAAGCTAACCAGATCCAGATGCAAATGAGACTCTTAAAATAGAAAAACAGGTGGAAATAACTTGAATACATGCTGGAGAATGCATTAAGCAATAGATCAACTAATTTAGAAAACGAACGAAGAGCTTCGGGCAAGATTTAACATTGTCTGGCAAGGTTGAGCTTCTTGCATACACTTCTCTTTGAATTTACAGGGGTTGTATGCTAAAAAGGGAATCGATACTACAACACTGAGGGAGGTAGCAGAGTTTTTACACTAGACAAAGGTTAACTTTCTAAGGAAACTATTGCCAAAATGACTGAATATGGGTTGATTTCATCTTTCGAATGCAAATCTGGCTTGAGAGCATAGTTTGTATGTTTGTTTGATTGGTTGTTTGAGTGTCTTTGTCTCTGGGGCCTGCCTTCCCTTTTGTAGATAATTTGGCCCAACTATTGTAGCTTTTGCTCTTACCTGAAAGCACTTGGAGGGTAGTGAGTCATCGACTTTTTACTAACAATGTCATTGGAAAGTGCTCTTTGGCTGATAGTAGGTTAGTTTCCATCACTTGTCATTTCAATTATAGGCAAGTGGCTTGTATCTTGGCTGAGAATGCTTTAATTTGCTTCTGGGTTCAATGTTGGGCTTCAGGCAAGTCTCCCTTTTAGTTGGCATCCTTGGGTTTCCTTAATTAAAGCCCAATATTCAAATATTAACCCAAACAAAGGTACTATAGCCATTCCCAACCATCCAACGACAATAATGAAATAAGATATGAATAATGGATTTAACACCAGGCCATATAGAAGATCGTTTGTAACAAGAAGAGTATAAACGACCATGTAGCTGGAATCACTCTCAAAAATAAACACTCAATAGAGAATCAAAAGTAATAATAACGCATCCAAGTTTTAAGAGAACAGTAGGATTTAGAGAGCAAAGATCACGTAATCCCAAATCACCCTCATTTTTCAGTGCACAAATTTATGACCAAGAAACCATGACAATCTTCTTTGAGGTCACCTCATCTGACCATATAAAATTGTGAGCCCACCGCTTAAGAGACCTCAACAAGGAAGAATGCCACTGATAAATAGAAAACCTATGCAAAAGCATATAGAAGAATTCGACGAAAAACTTTATGAATTTACTATCTATATTCTATAATTAATTGATTAAACAAATTTAATATTAATTAATTTTTATTAAAATGTCTATAATATAAATAATTTTGGTTGTACTTAAAAATTCTTTGAATTAAGCACCATATAATTTCCATTGTAAAAGCCAAACTCTTGGGTGCTAAAAGAAAAACATGAGATTTTTGTGATGTATCACAAATACAACTAAATAAACTAAGTGTTATAATATAAATAATTAAATATTCGGAAAAAAAAATATCTGAGTCTTCATATTAGATAACCCGACGCCCTGAAAACTTCTCTCTTGCTCGCAGGCTCGCAGCCTCGACGACTCCTCTCCTCTCCAGTGGTACGAAAAATGGAGGGCTATGATTGTCTGGGTTCGATCAAACGGCTGCAAAACTTCTCTCTGCTTGTGTCCCTGCGACGTTGACAAGGAGGATCACAATTCACAGCATAAGAGATTCAATCAGTTTCGGTAATTTCTCAATTTAGGGTTGTAATTCAATTCAATTCTCTGAATGACAGGTCACTGGGCTAGGTGCTTTCTTTGATCGTTCCTTCTTGTTGAGGTATGCTGCTGTTGTCATTGTGGTTTCCACAAATGCAAATTCTGTGCCTTTGTTTCATATGGAATCAATCAAAACACTTCTGAATTTGTTCAACGTATCTTCGTTAGATTAACTTCACCTCTAAGCTTCCAACAAGAAATATTAGTTTGATTCACTTCAATATCAATGTCAAAACGCTTTCAAATTATTAGTTTATTGGGAACAGACTGTCAGATTCAACCTTTGCATATATATTTTTAGCTCCTTCTTGTAAGTTGTCAACTGTAACAGATTTTGTATGCACCACAATTGCAATGTAATTTTTGGGGTCTGTCACGTTGATTATGCTTTTTATTAATATTGTTTCGACCAATGTGAATGTATTGTTGGCTGCACTGTGCATGTTTATCGTGTTTTTCTAAATTTCCGTTGCCTTCCCAACTATGTTCTCATTCCCAGTCCGTTTCGTTGTAGGAGCCCAAACACCACCTAAAGTATGACTCTTGGGGTGACTCATTGTGTCGCCGCTGTTCCAACATACCCAATCTCTAAGCGTCGACATAAACCTCCTCAGTCTTTCTCTCTGCGGATCTTATCAAAATCGAATCAAGTTTCAGATCTTAAAACTCAGCAGTCGACCTTTTATTCTCTCGAGCCAACAAGAGAGTGAGTTTCCAAATCATTTCATATACTCATAATGTCCCACGGAACCCACCTGGTCAACTCGGACTTGTGCAGGTGTGAGTGCTTCAATATGTACAAGCAGCAGGTTCCTTATAGTCAGGCATGGGATTGGCAGAAGAGCATAGTTGAGGATAAAAAAACTCTGATAGAGAGGAATGAGCATTGCCCAGACTCACTGTTTGTCCTTCAGCATCGTCCTGTGTTTACCTTGGGAACTGCTAGTTCAGAACAGTTCCTTAATTTCGATATCAAGGATGCTCCGTTCGACATTTATCGAACTGAACGTGGTGGCGAGGTTACATATCATGGTCCGGGTCAGGTACTTCAATGCCTGAATTTAAACATTTATGTTTTCGAAGATGTTGCCATTGTAATTTGAACTTGTTAGCCCATCGTGATAAAGTAGGAATCAAAATCTGAACATGTGACTTAATTGTTTATAGGGTCAGTTTTTCTAACCTTGGATGCATACGTTTTTCATTGTAGATAGTTATGTACCCTATTATGAATCTACGAAATCACAAGATGGATCTTCATTGGTACCTCAGGTCACTTGAGGAGGTGATTATCCGTGCTCTTTCAAAGACATTCTGTATCAAGGCATCTCGGCTTGAGGGCCTCACTGGTGTTTGGTATGGTATGCATCTTAAAACAAAGGCATGCTGTCTCCTTCCTTTTGTATTATAGCTTATTATCATTGCCAATACCGGGTTGTTGCTCTCATCCTTGTTCTTAATTTAGTCATGTTGAAAGAAAGTTTAAAAACCAAGAATATTGGTATTGAAACTGGCAGCTGGAATTTTCCTGTGATGTTTATATTTGAATTTTTCTTCAGGAAACCAGAAACTGGCAGCCATTGGAATACGAGTCAAACAGTGGATAACATATCATGGCTTAGCAGTGAATGTGAATACAGACTTGACCCCTTTTCGTTGGATTGTACCTTGTGGGTTACAAGGCTATCAGGTTGGAAGCATTAAAGGCTTGCTTGAGGAATTTCAGACATCTGCAGAGTGTGGAATAGCAGATCTACCTGATCCCGATGATGGCCAGCTACTTGATATTACTTGTAGATCTTTGATCCATGAGTTTTCAGAAGTTTTCCAGGTTAGAATCAATTATGAAACCATGTCAAGTTTGGATTTACAAGCCATCTGAATCTGAAATAGGAAAGAATTTAGTCGAGGGCTACATTTCTAAATCCTTTGTCGGTCTGAATGGATATGGCATGTTGACGCTCTCTGAGCGTTTTATTTTTAAAGAGTCCCTTGAGAAGTAGGTCATGACAACAGCAGAACATTAGAGCAGGATTACATATTGCTACTTTTACATCCTTAGAAGTAACAACCTAGCATACTTTTCAGTGCCACTATAAGGTCGCCTGGGGTCACATAGATAGCATTCAATTTCCGATGGAGGTTCTTAATACCGTTGTAACAACTTTTGCTACAACAGTTGTAATAAAAACCGTCAGTTTGAATGAATACTTGAGTGTACTTAGACTGAAATTGATAGGGCTCTCAACTTGTATTTAGCGATGCACGTTATAAGATCTACATGAGAAGATTAAGGTTCGAATCCTTGCTTTCCACCGGACTGATTTCTGTGCATGTTGATGTCATTCTATTGGTTAAATTGACAGATTACCTTGAAGAGCCTTTCAAGCTAATTGCATTTGATACTGGGAAGAGCTTTTCTACGAAGCTATGCAACTAGTTCCTTACATCTTTAATACTTGTGGTTAATACGATGGCTATCATATTGATATAGGTGACAGTTTTGTGTCGACACATGTTGATATTGTGACGTTATTATGTCAATATATTGATATGGTGCACGAAAGAAAAATACAAGTTGCTATACATCGTGGAATACAATAATCTGCTATCATTCCATATCTGCAGCAAAGCAGAAAAAAACTTGATAAAGTTCTAATATGAACACATAATACCCAATCTTAATCAAACAAAAATTGAAATGAAATCAAGAAAAGTGAAGAACAGATCAAGGGGTAACATCATTGCAAAACCGATAAAGGTCAAGGTCGGCTTTTTTAGGAAGGTGGCTGAGAAGTGTTCGGATACTGATGAAGTTTTGAACATGCCAACACTCGCTGGTCCAACGTATACCCTTGGAATTGCCCGTGGAGCTTGTTTCAAATTTCAATGGCTGACGACAGACCAGTTACTCAAGCTGCATTTCAAGCATGAAGAAGAAATGCGAGCAGCTCTTCATTTGTGGCAAGTGTTTTAACTTTGACTCTTGATCGTCATCTTAGTTGCATAATGTTGCTCTTACACGAAATCACGGCTATTTGTTACTGTGGTTCTACGTACATGTTCAAATTAAAGGATGCGATCAAAGTTAATTTAATTAAGATTGCTACGTACTAATGCTTCACAAGAAGCATGAATCCAATCACAAAATTGTACGAGTAATAGTAGGCTAGTAGTTAAGCCTCTCGAGTTAGAGGAGACTTTCCACTTCAAATTGTTTTCTTTTTTGCATCAAAGTAACATCCATTGCTCATCGTTTTTCTTTTAATACATCTCTTACATTACGATAAGAGGTAGAAAAATGGCTCCAAATGATACACCAAAGTAGACTATTGATTCTAGATGTGGGTTCGGTTCCGTTCGGTTTAGTCTTTTGCCAAAACCAAAAACCAAACTAAAGTTACTATTCGGTTCAGTTCAGTTTGGTTTTTCTTTCCGTTTTTTTAGTTCCAATTTTTTTTTTTTTGTGGTTTTATTTTCTTTGGTTCGGTTTCGGTTTTCCTGTTAGTTTGTCTGGTTCTCACATACACACATGAAAAACAAAGAAGGAAGGAAGTAGGGTTACAGGGCGATAAAACCACGTTGTATTGATCAAAGGGGTTAAAAGCGACAGGTCAATTAACAATCCGCTAATTTAGAAGTGAGGCCCGATGAATCTTTGTAATTTGCCCAACTACTTGCACCTAATTCGTCGGGCAAAGACGACAATTTTATTTTATTTCAAACAGTTAAAAAGATCATCAAATATGATGGTCAGGTCAATTCAGTGTGTGGTTTTACTCTCAATAACCGTTCTTTAGAAAAACAAAAAATCATCAAAATCAAAGGTCCTAAAGCTATTAAAGGATTTCTTCCTGTTACCTAATTTTTAAACGTTTGTTTTTGGTGATTTTTAGCATATGAGATCTCGAGTATATACAAACAAATTTGATTGTTGGATTGTTGAAACTAATTCATAGAATGCCTATCTCATCAAAACAATAGATTCAAAAAACACTTCAGAGTTTATTTTATATTTCCAATACGTAGAACGTAAACTTTTGTGGTACCTACTAGTGTAAATATTTTAAATTGATGGTTAAGTCATTCATTGTATTCTTCTAGGGTATAAAAAAATCATCAAAATCAGAGCTAAAATGAACGTTAAATCATGATTCTTCTTTTCTAACCATCAAAGGATTTCCCGTTACCTAATCTCTGAACATTTATTTTTGGTGATTTTTGGAGTATGAGATCTCAAAGTACATACAAATAAGTTTGATGGTTAGATCGTTGAAACTAGTTTTGTAGAATGCGTATCCTGTACAATTAGTAGATTCAACAAACACTTAAGAGTTTATTTTATATTTCCATTAAGTAGAACATAAGCTTTTGTAGTATTCACTAGTGTAAATATTTTAAATTGATGATCGAGTTTGTTCACTATTTCTTATAGGGTCGAAGAGTGTAGTTGTAAAAAATTATTAAAATCAGAGCTGAAATGATCGTTAATTGTGAATTTTCATTTTTAATCGTCGATTTCATTCCATTATCTGATATCTAATCGTTTGTTTTTGGTGTATGTGGTTCGAAGTATATACAAACAAGTTGACGATTAGATTGTGGAAACTGAATTTGCGGATTGCAAAATCATCGAAGGAATTTAATATGCCAACCATGTCTCTCACTTTGCCTGACGAATTTATCCACTTGACCTAATGAAACAAAACCCTAAAACCTAAAACCTTAAACCTAATTTAGCCTTTGTGTGACGGAACCTTTATGGTCTATCGGGCAAGATTTGACACAATACGCGCCATTTTTTCCCCTTGCGCCAAATGTTTGCCTGACGAATAAATACCCTTGTCCTCCAACATTCTTTCGTCACACCTTACTTTTGTCAAAATCCTAAATGTTGACTTGTTTTGTCTGACCAACAGAATTTTTGTCAAGTAAAATAACTTGACCCAACTAAATATAGTTCTGTTGGGCCAAATTTCGTAGGCAAATAATATTTTCTGGTAGTGACCCCATATCGCACCACCTAGAGGAGAAGGTCCTAGCAGATTGATGTCTTTTTGCTTCACTAACCAAAAATTCACTCGTGTGTAACCAAAAATCGTGATCCTTCTTTTCTAACCATCGAAGGATTTCGTCCCGTTACCTAATCTTCAAACATTTATTTTCGGTGATTTTTGCAGTATGAGATCTCGGAGTATATACAAACAAGCTTGATGGTTGGATTGTTGAAACTGGTTTCAAAGAATGCATATCATGTCAAAATAGTAGATTCAACAAACACTTAAGAGTTTATTTTATATTTCTATTAAGTAGAACGTAAGCTTTTGTAGTGTCCACTAGTGTAAATATTTTAAATTGATTATCAAGTTTGTTCACTGTTTCTTATAGGGTCGAGGAGTGTAGTTGTAAAAAACTATTAAAATCAGAGGTGAAATGATAGTTAATCATAATTTTTAGTTTTTAATCGTCGATTTTGTTTCGTAACCTGATATCTGAACGTTTGTTTTTGGTGTATGTGATTCGAAGTATATACAAACAAGTTGGCGATTAGATCGTGGAAACTGAATTTGCAGACTGCAGATCATCGAAGGAATTTAATATGCCAACCATGTCTCTTACTTTGCCTGACGAATATATCCACTTGACCTGATGAAACAAAACCCTAAAACCTAGTCTAGCCCTTGTGTAAAGGAACCTTTATGGTCTGTCAAGCAAGATTTGACACAATACGCGCCATTTTTTCCCCTTGGCACCAAATGTTTTCCTAACGAATAAATATCCTTGTCCTCCAAGATTATTTTGTCACACCATGCTTTTTGTCAAAATCCTAAATGTTGACTTGCTTTGTCCGACCAATGGAATTTTTGTTAGGTAAAATAACTTGACCCAACTAAATATGGTTTTGTGGGGCCCAATTTCGTAGGCAAGTAATATTTCCTAGTAGTGACCCCTTATCGCACCACCTGGAGGAAAAGGTCCTAGCAGATTGATGTCTTCTTGCTTCACTAACCAAAAATTCACTTGTGTGTAACCAAAAATCGTGATTCTTCTTTTCTAACCATAGAAGGATTTCGTCCCGTTACCTAATATCCGAACGTTTATTTTTTATGATTTTTGGAGTATGAGATCTCGGAGTATATACAAACAAGTTTGATGGTTGGATTGTTGAAACTAGTTTCATAGAATGCGTATCCCATCAAAATAGTAGATTCAACTAATACTTAAGAGTTTATTTTATATTTCCATTAAGTAGAACGTAAGCTTTTGTAGTGTCCACTAGTGTAAATATTTTAAATTGATTATCGAGTTTGTTCACTGTTACTTATAGGGTCCTGGAGTGTAGTTGTAAAAAAACTATTAAAATCAAAGGTGAACTAATAGTTAATCATAATTTTTAGTTTTTAATCGTCGATTTTGTTTCATTACCTGATATCCGAACGTTTGTTTTTGGTGTATGTGATTCGAAGTATATACAAACAAGTAGACGATTAGGTCATGGAAACTGAATTTGCAGACTGCAGATCATCGAAGGAATTTAATATGCCAACCATATCTCTTACTTTGCCTAACTAATATATCCACTTGACCTGATGAAACAAAACCCTAAAACCTAATCTAGCCTTTATGTGATGGAACCTTTATGATATGTCGAGCAAGATTTGACACAATACGCGCCATTTTTTCCCCTTGGTGCCAAATGTTTGCCTGACGAATAAATACCCTTGTCCTCTGAGATTATTTTGTCACACCATGCTTTTGTCAAAATCCTAAATGTTGACTTGCTTTGTCTGACCAATGGAATTTTCGTTGAGTTAAATAACTTGACCCGACTAAATACGGTTCTATTGGGCCAAATTTCATAGGCAAATAATATTTTCTGGTAGTGACCCCTTATCGTAGCATCTAGAGGAGAAGGTACTAGCAGATTGATGTCTTCCTACTTCACTAACCAAATATTCTCGTGTGTAACCAAAACTCGTGATTCTTCTTTCTAACCATCAAAGGATTTCATCCCGTTACCTAATCTCCGAACGTTTATTTTTGGTGATTTTTGGAGTATAAGATCTCGGAGTATATACAAACAAGTTTGATGGTTGGATTGTTGAAACGAGTTTCGTAGAATGCGTATCCGGTCAAAATAATAGATTCAACAAACACTTAAAAGTTTATTTTATATTTTCATTAAGTAGAACGTAAGCTTTTGTACACTAGTGTAAATATTTTAAATTGATGATAGAGTTTGTTCACTGTTTTCTTATAGGTTCAAGGAGTGTAGTTGTAAAAAAAATATTAAAATCAGAGGTGAAACGATCGTTAATTGTGATTTTTCATTTTTAATCGTCGATTTCATTCTGTTACTTGATATCCGAATGTTTGTTTTTGGTGATTTTTGGTGTAAGTGATTCGAAGTATATACAAACAAGTTGACGATTAGATCGTGGAAACTGAATTTTTAGAATGCAAAATCATCGAAGGAATTTGATATGTCAACCATGTCTCTCACTTTGCCTGATGAATATATCCACTTGACCTGATGAAAGAAAACTCTAAAACCTTAAACCTTAAACCTAATTTAGCATTTGTGCGACGGAACCTTTATGGTATGTCGGGCAAGGTTTGACACAATGCACATCGTTTTTTTTTCCTTGGGGCCAAATGTTTGCTTGACAAATAAATACCCTTGTCCTCTGAGATTATTTCGTCACACCATGCTTTTGTCAAAATCCTAAATGTTGACTTGCTTTGTCCGACCAATAGAATTTTCGTCGGGTAAAATAACTTGACTCAACTAAAAATGGTTCTGTTGGGCCAAATTTCGTAGGCAAATAATATTTTCTGGTAGTGACACCTTGTCGCACCACCTAGAGGAGAAGATCCTAGCAGATTGATGTCTTCCTGCTTCATTAACCAAAAATTCACTTGTGTGTATACTAGTAGAGGACTAACATTTCGGGGACTCAATAGCATTGAATTCGTCCGCATATAAATCTAAAGGTTGGAATTCTGAACTTGTAACACAGGCACGTCAATTAACCATGATAACATGGATTAATTAAATATGATTAAACGGAATCCAATATGCTGCAAATTATGCATGTTAATTGGATTATTTATGCTTACCCACACTTCAGCACGTGTACTAAAATAGTTCACAACCCAACAAATGAATCTATCTTTCTATAGCCTCTAAATAAAGCCCTGCACTCTATGGAAAGAATCGGTAATGGAAAATAATTAACTATGTGTCGTGTAAGTATGACCGATTTACCATAACATCTCTCGAATTAATGTAATATTAAGGTACTGAGTTTTATATATTTGGCATAATTTGTTATAAGTACAATTACTGTTAATGCAAATTAATACTTGGTGTGTAATCATCGAATGCTTCTTTAAAAAATTTGCTACTAAGTTTAAGTCATGAGAAAGGAATATACATGTGTCCATTATTTTCAAAGGACGAGGCTGTTTAAACTCAAAACTAATCAATACTTCCAAACAAATTTTAGTTTTCGTTTTATTTGAAAACAAAAAATAGTCGCTAAAAGTTGTCTATTCTCATTTATTATTTTAAAATAAAAAGTAAAATAAGTATGAAATAGATTCTTAGATATTAACTAAGTTAATGACTTGGTTCATATGAACTACCATTTTTCGTCGTTAAAGATCAAAGCTTGACTTTCTTCCATTGTAAGGAAATAAAACTTGGAAGAGTTTTGAAAATTAAGTCTTGGAGATCTTGTGATAATATAATCAATTCATTCCATGAAAAATATTTTTTATATGTATCATTATCAAAGTCAAAATTGAAGTGATCTATATTATATATAATTGTGCCTATATATAATTGTTTATGAGTGTTTATATATACTCAAAGTCAAAGTTTTTACTGAATAGAGGAAGTGTCCTTACTCAGTTGCTTGATCATGCTAGCATAAACTATATCCTTAATCATGCTACTATAAACTATATTATATTTTTCAAATTGAAAACTAAAAATAATTATTAAGTGTGTAATGTAATGCATGTTGACATATCTTGATAACATTTGACAGGTTGTGTCGGCATAATTTGATAGGGGCTTTCGGCAGCACTCAGGAAGTTGCTTTGGAATGATGTCGACAACTTGGTAAACAACGACAAGTCCACCAAATGATTGACGAAATGACTCACTGAAAAAACAACTTTCGTAAAAAAAAAAAAAAAAAGAAAAAAAAAACTTAAATCTTTACACTGAGACCCTCAAAGTTCAAAACTTGGATTCGCCACGAGCTCTGCCCTAGCTAGTATATATAAAGTGTCTAATAAATTATCGCAAAGATAATAAGGGAAAATTATTGTTTTTAGACTATGCCGATCAAAACTCCAAATTCACAACTGGCTTTGTCTGATGGAATTTTGAATTATACGCTATGGTCGTCGAATAATCGATTTACCTCAAAGCACGGAGGCAAGCTTCCAAGAATTGATGCCACTTGAACTGTACAATCCACCATGGTTATTGGTATTGCAAAACTTTGTATTATTTATTCGGTCAAACCAAAAATGTTTAGTTTATGCTTTATGCTTACCGGATGTACATATTACGTACGTGCATGTATGGTTCGAATAAAATGAAGTCACGTGTCTACAGTGGCATGCATGGGTCCGCACGTCAATTAAACATTATAGGTTAAAAGCATGCATGTTTATATTCGATAATTAAATTAAGTAGTTTGATTAAGTATAAAACAATAAACTATTAGAGTTGACAGTGGATGCCGTTTTACTCTGTTTATCCCATTCTCTTAATCCATTTTTCTACGTTAACAAGCATTAAATACTTTAGTTTAATTGAGGTGGGAGAATGAACACTTTGAAAACAGCTAGCCACAACTTATCTGTAAAGCAGAGAATGACTTGTGACGAAAGTGATTATGCAATCTATATTATTATCTTAGACTGAATTCGGCTTTGCGGAGTTTCCAGCTGTCCGAACGTCCATTTGTTTGTTTCTTAGGATTTTGTCTTTTTCATAGTTTGTATTTAATGTTTCATCGCCTGCTCTTAGAACTCTCCACAAACATTTTAGTTTCTCTAAAATAATCTCTGGCTTAGGTATCGGAGATTTTTTTTACTAACACCACACTGCTGTTAGATATTGGCACTTGGTGTCATCTCTTTTGCAGGGTTTTTTGGTCAGTTAAGTATACATGCATCCACAGTATATATATATATATATATATATATATGTGTGTGTGTGTGTGTGTGTTTGTGTTTATACGCATCTGATTTATATTTCGTTCTTTCTTTTTCTTAAAAAGGGGACCAGCAAGTGGTTTTACCACGGCAGTCCATCTTTTCGGGGTCTAGACTCACAGAGGCTTTTCAGTTTCCAACTATTTGAACGTCCGTTTGTTTCTTAGCATTTTTCTTTTTCATATTTTGTATTCTATGTTTCATCGCCGTCTCTTAGAATTCTCTACAAACAGTCTCTAAAAGAATCTCTGACTGAGATATCGAAGATCTTTCGACTAACACACCACACTGCTGTTAAACATTGGCGGTTGGTGTGATATCTTTTGCAGGGCTTTTTGGTCAATATTTAAGTATGCATCCACAGTATAAATGTGTGTGTCTCCATATATACGCATCTGATTTATATTTCGTTCTTTAGCTAGATTTACCCCCTAAAGGTTGAAATACCAAACGAAATATCAAATATATAATACTATACATGCATGGGTATGGGGTAGTAGGGCAAGTTGGAATTGTTTTTGTCTCCAATCCAATCCCATCCCATCTCATCCCCTTCAGTCTCATTCAAGAATAAAGACATGTGCATCAAACAAGGAGAGGGCTCATAACAAATAATTAACGTTGAATCCAGGCGTTGAATCCAGGAAAATGACTAGTTTTGAGCAAGGGGGGGGGGGATTATGATACTATATAGTGGATGACCGATGACCCCATCCCTCCCTTCCATTTCTTATAAAGAAATTGTACTTATCTGAATCCCGACATGTTATAAACTCCATGCTGCAAATTGCAAAAAACTGGGGGGACTGCCCTTTCAAGGAATCAAAGGTGGTTTTCTACAAACTGGGAGTCATCTGGTTTTGATTTGGGCCCATAGAATCATAGAATACAACTATGACTTTTGACATAAATACAAATATATACGTACAAACGTACGCATTTTAGACACGTCGTCACGCGTAGACATGAGTTAAATGTGTCCTTTTTTTTTTTTGCTTATCCGGACATGATTTAAATGTTAGATCACGGCTTTGGTTATTAAATCTGCAACATCTTCCTTGTCTCTTGTAAGGTATAAATTGCACCCTTTCAATTGATAATTCACCATGTTCCCAGAACGTGAAATTGAAATAAATCGCTTAATGGTCAAATTATCTTTAAGCTGGGGAACCGCTCACAGAAATTAGCTTTTTATTCTTTGGTCTTTTATTGGCTATATGTGTACAAATATTGTAAACTTTTAGACCAAATCTCAAATTAGGAATGTCAAATATTGTACCACCATATAAGTTTTGAGACTTCCTAACCATCTCCAATTGATTTTGAGTAGGACATGTTTGGTACTATTTTTGGAATAACGAAAACCATTTTATGTTAATCAAAAGAATATCTGAATAAACTTGGCACAAAAACTCAGAAGTTTCGGTGTCATTGAAGTTTTTTTTTTGGAAACATCTAGCAGGGTGCTTTTAGGGAACATCCCTAACTTCTTTTTGAGGAAGCAGCTGAAATTTTAATAAAGATTTCAACTTGTTTGTAACATATATGTTCCCCTCAAAGCCATTAAGTATTACTCAGCTCTAAAGCACCATGAACCTATTAAAGAGTTTATTATGAAGCATCAATGCCAAAAGGACACGAACAAACTCCAAAACAAGCAATACAATAAAAAAGTATCTTGCCAGGCGAACAATTTTGTCAGGCCAAAGGTAGTTTCGTCGCTCAAAACTTTAGACGACAAAATTTCATCGGGAAAAGTTGGTTGCGCAAAATTCGTTGCTTGAAGTCTTATCTGACGAAAATAAAAATTCGTCGGCCAAATTCTATTTCGCCTAACGAAATAAGTCATCGGGTAAAAGTGCATTGACTGCCTTGACCCGACAAAAGTTATTGCCCGACGAAGTTTTTCATCTCCCTGCACCAAATTAAATGCTACAAGAAGTTTGGCACGACAAAATTTTAATCGGGGAACTATTCAAAACCAAAATAAAAAAATAAAATAAAGTTTGCTCGACGAATATATTCGTCGGGCTAACATTTTTAAAATTTCTTTTGTAAAATTCGATATTAAAACAATATTTATAGTAAATAATTTATTTAATTCTAATTATATTAATTTGAAAAGCTAAAGTTAATGACAACTTTAAAACATTTATATAATTACATTCAAAATAAAATTGTTCATACAATTATGTAAAAAGGACTAAACTAATTAACCTAAATTGCTCGGGTGGATGCTGAGGTGGTTGGCAGAATGGCGCCTGAGAGATTACTCGGAGGCTTGGGATTGTGAATGTCAGAAGCTGACATTGCTTGGGCTATCCTAGCAATGTACATGGGCACTACTTCTCGATCGTGCGCAGTAGCTTCTTGCTCGCAAGCAGTTTCTTCTCTCATACGTGCCACTTCTTCTCTTTGGCGCACTAGCTCTATCTCCACCTGCTGCAGTCTGGAAGATATCTCGATCAAATGATGAGAGATCGTTGAAGAGGAAGACCACTCGAGGTCCCAACCTTGACCTACTCCTAGGTCGTTGTGTTCGTTGCCCTTAACCACGTCCATCAACAACTGTAGAGACACGTTTGGATCAGGTGTCACCTCCTCCATAGGCACGTACGTTGCTGTTGGGAGAGGCTAGCGAGGTACTCGTTCTTCTTCTACGTCGTAGAAGTCTACCAAAAAAAAAAAAACCAATTAAGATTATCGGTCATAATTTAAACCTTTTTTTACTGTAATGAAATTTAAATTTAAAATGTAGAACATATTACTTGCAGAAATGTCGTCCACGACCTAGTCGCTATAATTAGCATGTGTCTCCCCTCAAACCTCCACTTCTAGGAAATGCAAACCACCCGCCTGCCGTTCCTCGACCTAGTAAGATAGGAGTCGAGAACCGAAGTGATGAAGGTACAAATTTTTCTTTGATTACTTTTATTTATTAAAAAAAAATTAATCAAACTTAAAGTAAAAAACAGAAAAGTTGAACTAAAATTAAAATAAAACCTACTTGAAATTTTTCGATCTAAATATAAGTGCACAGTTATTGCCACTCATCTATCATCTTAAGAAATTCCTCGAATGGCCGGTAAGAGTTGTATCAGGAGACCAACACGTCTTGTAGTAATAGTGTAGCTCGTACTTCCTGTCACATCCCGGCCCGGGGCGAATCACTTCCCGGGCCTGCTCCACCACCGTAACACGATATTGTCCGCTTTGGGCTTACCATTCCCTCACGGTTTTGTTTTTAGGAACTCACGAGCAACTTCCCAGTGGGTCACCCATCATGGGATTGCTCTAGCCCCCTTCTCGCTTAACTTTGGAGTTCCTACAGAACCCGAAGCCAGTGAGCTCCCAAAAAGCCTCGTGCTAGGTAGAGATGGGAATATACATATAAGGATCACTCCCTTGGGCGATGTGGGATGTCACAATCCACCCCCCTTAGGGTCCCAACGTCCTCGTCGATACACACGCGACCAGGGTTAGGCTTTGATACCAAATTGTCACATCCCGGCCCGGGGCGGATCACTTCCCGTGCCCGCTCCACCACCGTAGCACGATATTGTCCGCTTTGGGCTTACCATTCCCTCACGGTTTTGTTTTTGGGAACTCACGAGCAACTTCCTAGTGGGTCACCCATCATGGGATTGCTCTAACCCCCTTCTCGCTTAACTTTGGAGTTCCTACGGAACCCAAAGACAGTGAGCTCCCAAAAGGCCTCGTGCTAGGTAGAGATGGGAATACATATAAGGATCACTCCCTTGGGCGATGTGGGATGTCACACTTCCAATCCGTAAACTTTTCCCTCCACACCGAGTCCTCTACATTGATCTTGAAGTTGGTCTGAAACAAAAAAAAAAAAAATTGTATTAGTTTAAACCCACATTAAATAAGTAAGAGCAAAAAATAAAAAAATTAAGAAAGTTTAACACTTATTAAAATTTGTCTCATCATCTCGGCATGGACCTTGGGGGGGGGGGAGGAGGGGTGGTGCACGTCATCCATGAATCAACAACCATGGTACACTTGGTGCAGATGATGGCACCCCATGTCGTGACTTAACAAGCTTATGACTTTATCACTCGTTCGCCGATGACTCGGGTTGTAATCAATCTGGATGTGAGCCTGTGATACCCGGGTAATCCAGTTGCTTGCCAACCCTTTAATAGATCCCTCAGACTTCGCTCTTCAGGCCGCTGGGGAGGTCCCTATCTCATACCTGCTACACGACAACAAAAGTGGCCGCTGACTCAATAATGGTGCCTAGGTGGCATTGGGGGCCGACTGCTCCTTCTGGCCCGAACCAGAGGCTGAGTGACACACCCCGACCAGAGTCAAGATGTGATGGCCGTCACGTGAGAATGACGTAGCCAAGTGCGCAACAGACGTGATACTAATAAAAGAAATGTGAATAATTAAATACCGAACCTAAACTTATTTAAACTAAAGATAGAATATAAGGGTGTGAAAGTACTCAAATATAAGATACACGCATATCAGCGCATAGATAAAATGAAAGTGCAATCGAACTAACTAAGTACTAATTATACAAACAGGGAGAAGATCCCTACTTTTATTTATGGAAACGTCAGAACCGCCGTGTAGTCCTTGTGAGCCACCAAAGACAAGCAGCTACCTAAAACTTGGAGGGGCGCAAAACAGAAGGGAGAATGAGAAAAAACAAAGCTTTAGAAAAACACATTTATCTTTATGAACATAATAACCCTTCTCCATAAAACCCGTATAATTTCCAAGAAATAGTAATATGCACGTATATAAAAACAATGTTCAAGAGGAGTGAAAACAGAATTATGCCATGTCATAACGTTCAACACTAAAATATGTAAGCCAGGTGAAAAGTCGATATAAATTAGCATGCCAGCCAAAGTCACCTAAAGTGACCTGTACGACTGGACCTATAGCTCATCAACATATGTCTACACATGAGTCAGAGTCACCTAATGTGACATGTACGACAGGTTGGGTGTAAATAAATACACTTAAGTGCTACGATCACGTGAAAGTTGTGCGATAGATCGCAAGTCACCTATGAGTCGGAACCACCTATTGTGGTATGTACGACAAGCTAGCACCAAAACTTGGATCCAAGGTGAGCGTGCAGTGCAGGAAATGAAAAATCACGTGAAAGCTTTGCCCTGGCCTCGGGCGGGAGCACTAACACCAAGGTTAGGCCTGGTAATTCCTGACATGACCCAATAACCCGACACGACATGACACGAAATTAACAGGTGCTCGGGTCGACATGATAACGAATCGGTTCATTATCGGGTAACCCGATAAGCACTTGTTAAGATAACGAGTTGGTTCGGGTATACACGTGGGTAACACGATACATGATAAGCAAAATATTAATTTAATAATTTTATAACCCTACAAAAATACTCTAATAATTATATATATTAATTTAACATTTTTATACCCCTAAAAACTATAATATATATATATATATATATATTAACTATAATAATTATAATAATTATATATACTATAATAATTATACCCCCAAAATATTAACTATAATAATTATATATATATATATATATATATATATTAAATTTTAAATTAAATTTTATACCCCTAAAAACTATAATAATTAATATACATCATGCCGCCCTTTGAAGAAAAAGGGAGGGAAAAATGAAAATTATAAGAAAAGCTGAAAAGGAAACAAAAAACAGAGGGAAAGATGGGACCTAGTGGTATTTTCAATTTTGCTTGCTACTAGTAGGGTGGGTTTTTCCACCGTGGTCTCTCAAGTGTGCACTTGTTATTGTTAGGATAAGATTTGACAGCTGTGTTCCTGACACGTGTACATCATTTACCTCTCTCTCTCCTTTTTTTCTTGAGAAAATTTTCATTGTAACAGAAACACAAATAGTACACCATGTGTTTTAATAGAAGTGGTGAGAATTTTTATTTTTTTAAGTTATTAACTTTTTATCACACATATCCCACTATTTTTATAATGACACGTGATGTACTACTCCATGTACCGGTCAATTATACGTACAAAATAAATAGATTTAAATCTACTTAATAAATATATATATATATATATATATATGTATATACACACACACCATTGAACTTGATGGGATACGCATTCTACGAAACTAGTTTCAATGATCCAACCGTCAAACATGTTTGTATATACTTCGAGATCGCATACACCAAAAATTGTAAAAAAACAAAGATTCTGAGATCAAGTAATGGGACATAACTTTTCGACGGTTATAAAAAGAAAAATCATGATTTAACGGTTATTTTAACTCTGATTTTGATGATTTTTTACAGGTACACTCCTTGACCCTATATGAATACAATAAATGAACTCGATCTTCAATTTAACATATTTACACTAGTGGATACCACAAAATCTTATGTTATACTTAATGAAAATGTAAACAAACTCTTAAGTGTTAGTGAATCAATTGTTTTGATGGGATACACATTCTACGAAACTAGTTTCAACGATCTAGCTGTCAAACATGTTTGTATATACTTCAAGATCTCATATGCCAAAAATTGCAAAAAACAAACATTTAGAGATCAAGTAACGAGACAAAACTTTTTGACGGTTATCAATGAAAAATCACAATTTAACAGTTATTTTAACTCCGATTTTGATGATTTTTTTACAGCTACACTCCTTGACCCTATACGAATACATTGAATAAACTCGATCTTCAATTTAAAATATTTACACTAGTGGATACCACAAAATCTTATGTTATACTTAATGAAAGTATGAATAAACTCTTAAGTGTTAGTGAATCTATTATTTTGATGGGATACGCATTCTATGAAACTAATTTCAATGATCCAACCATCAAACATGTTTGTATATACTTCGAGATCGCATACGCCAAAAATTGCAAAAAACAAACATTCTGAGATCAAATAATAGGACAAAACTTTTCGATGGTTATCAACGAAAAATCACGATTTAACGGTTATTTTAACTCCGATTTTGATGATTTTTTTTATAGGTACACTCCTTGACCCTATGTGAATACAATGAATGAACTTGATCTTCAATTTAAAATATTTACACTAGTGGATACTATAAAATCTTATGTTATACTTAATGAAAGTATGAATAAACTCTAAGTGTTAGTGAATCGATCGTTTTGATGGGATACACATTCTACGAAATTAATTTAAATGATCCAACCATCAAACATGTTTGTATATACTTCGACATCAAATACGCCAAAAATTACAAAAAACAAACATTCAGAGATCAAGTAACGGGAGAAAAGTTTTCTACGGTTATCATTGAAAAATCATGATTTAACGGTTATTTGAACTCCGATTTTGATGATTTTTTTTACAACCACACTCCTTGACCCTATGTGAATACAATGAATGAACTCGATCTTCAATTTAAAATATTTACACTAGCGGATACTACAAAATCTTATGTTATACTTAATAAAAATATGAATAAATTCTTAAGTGTTAGTGAATCTATCGTTTTGATGGGATACGCATCCTACGAAATTAATTTCAACGATCCAACCGTCAAAATTGTTTGTATATGCTTTGAGATCGCATACACTAAAAATCACAAAAAACAAACATTCAGAGATCAAGTAAAGGAACAAAACTTTTCGACGGTTATCAATGAAAAATCACGATTTAACAGTTATTTTAACTCCGATTTTGATGATTTTTTATGGCTACACTCCTTGACCCTATATGAATACAATGAATGAACTCAATCTTCAATTAAAGTATTTACACTAGTAAATACCGCAAAATCTTATGTTATACTTAATAAAAGTATGAATAAACTCTAAAGTGTTAGTGAATCTATTGTTTTGATGGGATACAGATTCTACGAAACTAGTTTCAACGATCCAACCGTCAAACATGTTTGTATATACTTCAAGATCGCATACACCAAAAATTGCAAAAAAAAAAACATTCAGAGATCAAGTAATAGGACAAAACGTTTCGACGGTTATCAACGAAAAATCACGATTTAACGGTTATTTTAACTCTAATTTTGATGATTTTTTATAGCTACACTCCTTGACCCTATATGAATACAATGAATGAATTCGATCTTCAATTTAAAATATTTACCCTAGTGGATACCACAAAATCTTATGTTATACTTAATGAAAGTATAAATAAACTCTAAGTGTTAGTGAATCTATCATTTTGATGGGATACGCATTCTACGAAAATAATTTCAACGATCAAACCATCAAACTTGTTTGTATATGCTTCAAGATCGCATACTCCCAAAATCGCAAAAAACAAACATTCAAAGATCAAGTAACGAGACAAAACTTTTCAACGGTTATCAACAAAAAATCATGATTTAATGGTTATTTTAACTCCAATTTTGATGATTTTTTTACAGGTACACTCCTTGACCCTATATGAATACAATGAATGAATTCGATCTTCAATTTAAAATATTTACTCTATTGGATACCACAAAATCTTATATCATGATGATCGATGAAAATTGAGGATTTTGTAAAAGGAATAATATGCAAGCTTTGTGTTCCATTGGCAAGGTTTAAACTTTTGAGAAAGGCTTCACAACCTTGAAAACAAAAACTCCTTCATTTTGCATATCCTTGCACATTTAATATTTTGTAATAGACTAGTAGTGTATGGATTTTTGTTTATTAGGCTCTTATTTTCAAGTGTAGATGTAGTACTTAAACGACAAATGTGTTTTAATGTTTTGAAGTAATATTTATGTGGCAATGCGTGGTATGTGAAAATTTAAGAAAAAAAATACATTTTTCTTAACAGGTCATAGCAGGTCATAACGGATTGTTAGGTAAAGTGACCCGACCTGTTAAGGACCCGTTAAGATAACGAGTGTGACACGACACGACCCGTTAAGATAGCAGGTGTTACATGAAAATGACACGAACTCGACAGACACGACCCGTTTGTCATGCCTAACCAAGGTGCAGCATAATAAGCCTTAAATGCATAAATGCATAGCAATATGCAATGCAACAAGGCCACTCACATGCTAACTCACCTGAAGCTTACTTGAGCCTCCGCAGAATCAAATAGTATAATTCACAATTCATACTAATGCAACAATATAGTAATAAGCGATATAGACATAGCATACAAGGCATAAATTCATTTAAAAATGTTTTTTGGAAATCTTAAAGCATATATATATATATATATATAACAAATGCCCACTCACTGATAAGTAGTAGGATCGTAACCCCTAGCCTTGCTTGGCCACGCTCGTCCTCGGGGTACGTCTCACCTATATGCAATACAACTATTTTAATGTTAATTCGATAGCACATAAATCAAGCCTAGGATTAATTCCTCATACGTTGCTCAAATGGGGTGTTTGAATATACCAACGTGATGTACTCAACAACACGAACACCCCCATGTTTTTAGAAAAAATTTTGGATGTCAGACGCGCCCTCACACGCCGACCAAGGCACGTGCCTGGCACATGGGACGGAAACCTTAACAGCGTTAGGAATATTCAGTCAAAATAGGTAGAATATTCCATTAAATGGTAACGGCGTTACCTAATGCCGTTAGAATATTCCGTTAAAGTTAATGGAATATACCTTCTTCTTCTCCAGTCACTCGTCGGTCTCCGCCGTTCGTCGCTATCTGCATTCGCCGGTTTCTGGAAAAATTTTAAATGCTTATATCTAATTCATTTCTTAACCAAAATCCATGAATTTTATATGAATTTGAAGGTCTTAAAGAGTAGAACACGTTCGTACCTATTAGAAGTCCAAAATCCAACGGAAAATGGTTGGAAAATCCCTTGACAGCTCTGGCCAAAACTGAAGTTCCTCGAAATCGTGTGATCCGACGTCAACACAACCTCAAACCTACTCTGGAGTGTTAGGGAAGTTGCATGGGAGCCTTTCCAAGTCCTAAAACCTCTTCATCTTATTGAGATCACGTCAAAGAAACTTTGCTCTTCGTCGGATCTCGCAAGTTAACGGGTTACAACTCACCAACTCGGAAACTAAGGGTACCATTGGGTTCGTGAAGTTGAAAGGATGGTGATGGTGGTGATTTCCAGTTCGATCCGTGTTGATTCGAGGTGTAAGTGAGCTAGGGATATCTCAGGTGCAAGAAGAAGAAGAAAGAGGAAGTCTCGAGAAGGAGAGAGAGAAGGGAGAGTGTGGGTGTGTATGTTCTGATTAGGTAGAAGAAAGAGATATATTTTAATTGGTCCAAATGAAATAAAAGCCCAAATAGCTAATGGAGGCCAAGGAAATAGGAATTAATATGATTGGTTCTTTATTTTGGCCCGTTACGCACTATATATATATTCATAATTTTTTCGTTACGCTTCCCATTCAAGTCTAACACACATCATTGCACCCATGACGTCTGGTATGATTTAATTACGACGACAAAAATAATAATTTAGAACTGCATATGTACGTCCACATCACTTAGCCAACGAGGGCATATTCGTCATTTTATACACTCAGGGAGAAAATATATATAATAATTTGGGACGGGTCGTCACACTAAGTGGTGACCACTAGTTATCAACCACGACATTTGTAACAAAGGTTCGCAATTTCAAAATTTTCCTACAATTTCTCGTATTTCTAGAATTTTACCAATTTTCATATTTTCCTACAAATTTCACAAAATTTCATATATTCCTACAATTTCACATATTTCTCAACTTTACAATCTGAAATCACAATTTCACAATTTTATGTAACAACCGCGAAACCCATACCTAAAAGCACCTACAAACACCTAAAACACTACCTCGTCCCCCCACCCCACCCCACCCCACCCCCATCCCCCACCGTACCCCACCCCACCACCTCATTGATCCCATTTATCCCAAATCCAAAATCCAACAATAGCACATAGATTATCCCAACCCTATCCCCTTCGGACCCAAATATATTGAGCCTGCTGAGCAGGGGATTCGAGCCGTTGAAATTTGATCCAACGGCTACAATTATTATAATTTTTAAGGGATCCTCCTATTTTTAGCGGATCTTCCTAATTATCAGTTGAAGATTAGTAGGGAGGATGTCCCTAAGACAGCTTTCAGGACTCGTTATGGTCATTATGAGTTTTTGATTATGCCATTTGGATTGACGAATGCGCCAGCTATTTTTATGGATTTGATGAACTGAGTATTCCAGCCATATTTGGATAAATTTGTTATTGTCTTCGTTGACGATATTCTGGTGTACTCTAAGTCTAAATCAGAGCATGTTCGACATCTTACTTTGGTGTTGAAAAGGTTGAGGGAACATCAATTATATGCTAAGTTTAGCAAGTGCCAGTTCTGGTTAGATCAAGTAGCATTTTTGGGGCACGTCATTTCAGCTCAAGGTATCTTGGTGGATCCTCAAAAGGTGGCAGCTGTGGAGAAGTGGGAGCAACCACGAATCGTTACTGAGGTGAGGAGTTTCCTTGGTTTAGCAAGGTATTATCGACGGTTTATGAAAGATTTTTCCGTGATTGCTTTACCACTGACGAGGTTAACGAGGAAAGATGTTAAATTTGAGTGGGATGATAATTGTGAGCAGAGTTTCTGGCAGTTGAAGTATTGTCTCACTCATGCACCTGTTTTGGCACTTCCAGACGATAGTGGTGATTTCGAGGTCTATAGTGATGCTTCCTTGAATGGTCTGGGATGTGTGTTGATGTAGCATGGTAGGGTAATTGCTTATGCTTCATGACAATTGAAGCCTCATGAGTTGAATTATCCTACGCATGATTTGGAGTTAGTGGCCATCATCTTTGCGTTGAAATTGTGAAGACATTATCTTTATGGAGAAAAATGCAAGATCTTTACGGATCATAAGAGTCTTTAGTATCTTTTCACGCAGAGGGATCTTAATCTTCGTCAGCGGAGGTGGTTGGAACTGCTTAGTGATTACGACTGCACGATTGATTATCACCCTGGTCGTGCAAATGTGGTAGTTGATGCACTTAGCAGGAAGTCTCAAGGCTGTATCAATGCGTTGTACGCTAGTCGCATTCCTCTTCTGGCAGACTTAAGATCCACGGGAGTGAGGTTAGAGGCAGAAGATCAAGAGGTGGCTTTACTTGCTAATTTTCAAGTTAGGCCAATTTTTGTTGATCGTGTGCTTGAAGCTCAGATGGCAGATGAGAAAACTCAAGAAATAATCCAAGCAAGGAATTAGGGGAAAAGGAAAGACCTCAGAGTTCGTGAATTGGATGGCATGCTTATGCAGGAGGGTATGATGTTTGTGCCTAATAATTTGGATTTAAAGAAAGCAATTCTTGATGAAGCACATATCTCGGCTTATGCTATGCATCCAGGAGCTACTAAAATGTATCATACCATTTGACCATTTTATTATTGGCCGGGTATAAAGAGGGAAATAGCTGAGTATGTGAGTAGGTACGCCGTTTGCCAGCAAGTTAAAGCTGAAAGGAAGAAGCCGTTTGGGTTATTGCAGCCGCTTCCCATTCCAGAGTGGAAATGGGAAAACATTACTATGGATTTTGTGTACAAGCTTCCGCATACACATAATGGTTTTGACGGCATTTGGGTGATTGTTGATCGGCTTACTAAGTCAACACATTTCATTCCAGTGAGGGAAAAGTATTCTTTGGGCCAATTAGCTGAGTTGTTCATCTCAAAGATCGTGAAGTACCATGGTGTTCCTGTGAGTATTGTTTCAGATCGTGACCCAAGATTTACTTCTAAATTTTGGGTGGCTTTTCAGGAAACTTTGGGTACGAGATTACTTTATAGTACATCATATCATCCTCAGACAGACGGACAGTCAGAGAGAACTATTCAGACGTTGGAGGACATGTTGAGATCTTCGTTGTTACAGTTTGGCGATGCTTGGCACAAGCGGTTGGATTTAATGGAATTTGCCTACAACAATAGCTTTCATTCGAGTATTGGCATGGCACCATTTGAGGCGTTGTATGGTAGATCTTGTCGTACACCCTTGTGTTGGTCAGAGGTCGGAGAAAGAGTTTTGGTGGGCCCGGAGATTGTGGAGGAGACTACTCAAAATGTTCAGGTAATTAAGTCTAACCTGAAGGCAGCCCTGGATCGACAAAAGAGCTTAGCAGATTGGCATGCTACAAACAGAGTGTATGAGGTTGGCGATTGGGTGTTTCTGAAGCTTTCACCGTGGAGAGGTGTGGTACGGTTTGGAAAGAAAGGTAAACTGAGTCCTAGGTATATCAGACTGTACATGATCACTAAGCGAGTTGGTGAAATGGCTTACAGGCTTGAGTTGCCTTCTGAGCTAGCAAAAGTGCATAATGTTTTCCATGTGTCTATGCTTCGTCATTATGTTGCGGATCCGTCTCATGTGATACCTCCTCAACCCTTGGAAATTAATTCGGATTTGACTTATGATAAGGAACCAGTGACTATTTTAGATTGGAAGGAAAAGGTTCTGAAGAACAAGACTGTGAATTTGGTGAAAGTTTTGTGGAGGAATCATACTACGGAGGAGGCTACTTGGGAGCTTGAAGATCGGATGAGAGATTTGTATCCTCGGTTCTTCTTTGATCGCTAGTGGTTGGTGTGAGTGGTCGTTATGAATTTCGGGACGAAATTTTATTAAGGTTGGTAGGTTGTGACAGCTTGTCTTGGTTTTTTCGTACTGTAGGGGTGAAATGACGATTTTGCCCCTAGTGGATAATTGTTGTTTGTGTGGTTGCTTTGGGTACTTTATTGATTGCATCTCAGCCACACACCCATCTTCATTCCATCACCCTTTCCCGTTGACTCTCTCTATCCCGAAGCCTCTCTTTTTCTCTCTTTTCTTCACCATATGTACAGACAAGAACCAAAGTGCTCGAAAATGTTACAGATCGAGGAAGAAAATCATACCTTTGTGTTCATGAGCTTCATACGAGTTCAACCATACCCATTTCAGGTAAGGACACCTTCGTTTTCACGTCGAACCCGAGATGTTCTATTAGGGGTACTGTTCATGCACACGTAAAATCTTGTGTTTTTGGGAATTTCAGGGTTGTAGGAAGCTTGGTGAGGTCCTTAGGAAGCTCGGGGTGATTCGTTTGAAGGTTTTGGACGTCGGGATCGTGAGTTGCAGGTTTAGCCTGATTTGGTGGAGTTTTTCCTGCGACATTCCGTTGGTTTTAGTGCTTGAAAGTGGTAAGGTTTTGTTCTTCTAGTTGTATGCTTCGTTTTGGTACCAATTTCGTGAAATTTGGGTGAAAAATGAGTGAGAAATTAAGTTTAGAAAATTTCCCGATTTTCCGGCAATGGCGATGGCGCCGGAGGTTGGCCGGAGAAGACGACAGAATATTTCGTCAGTTTGGACGAAATATTCCTAACGGCGTTAGGTTAACTTTAACGAAATCTGTCAGATATAACGGAATATTCCTGACGGCGTTAACGGACGCCGTCAGTGTGCCAGGCACGTGCCTGCACGTGGGCGGCGCTTCTGGCCGTGCCTTGGCTGGCGCATGGGGGAGCGTGTGACGTCCAAAAATTATTTTAAAAATATGGGGATGTTCGTGAGGTTGAGTAGATCACGTTGGTGTATTCACACACCCCATTTAAGCATTGTATGAGAAGTTTTAACCTAGTTTGGGTTATGTGCTTTAAATTAACGTTTTTATAGTTGTTTCGCATATAGGTGAGACCTATCCCGAGGACAAGCGCAATCACTCGAGGTAAGGGGGTTACGACCCTTCTACATACCAGTGAGTGGGTTTTTGGTTTTCCGTATATACCTATATACTTGTGATTTTCCCAGAAAATGAAATGAAACGTTTATATGTTTTAAATGCCATGCATTGCGTTTGCCTATTTAATTATGCATTAGTAGTTGCATATATATATATATATATATATATATATATGTTTGGTGCGTCGAATGCCCAGGTATGTGCCAGGTAAGTTATGGTTTATGTTTGTGATTAGTAGTGATGTGAGATGCATAGAGAGCTCATAACCTGCGCCCCCGGTATTAGTGCTCCCGCCTAGAGTAGGGCACAGTCCTTCACGTGATGTTCACCTCCCGCTCCACACGCTCATCTTGGATCCAAGTTAGGTGCACAGTCCTGTCGTACAGACCACTATAGGTGACTCGTGATTATTCGCCCAGTCTTCACGTGATCGTAGCACTTGAGCGTATTTATTTACACCTAGTCCTATCGTACAGATCACTTTAGGTGGTTCCGACTCGTGTGCAGGTATAGTTAGAAAGTTGTGGATTTGAGCTCTAGATTCAGCCATACAGGTCACGTTAGGTGACTCCGGCTGACAGATTACATGGCATTGATTGACATTACCTGAGTACTTGCATTTTATTTAGAGGCATTCGACATGGCATATTTCTGAGCATGTTTTATATATATGTGCATATTCTATTTTCTGGGAAACTATACGGGTTTTACGGCGAGGGGTTAGAACTTTCGTTATTGAAATGATTTTGAAAAGCTTTGTTTTTGCCCACTCACGCTTTCTGTTTTGCGCCCCTCTAGGTTCTAGTTTGGATAGCTCTTTTGGTGGCTCTCAAGGAATTCACGACATATCTGATAGATTGTCACCAATGTAGGACCACCTTTGGATGTGTTTATTTAGTGTTTGCTCCCCTGGACTGCACTAGGTCTTCCGTGCTCTGAATATTATTTTTCACACTTACGCTTGCACTTGTATGTTATCTACTCAGTGTATAGCTTGGTTTTTATTTATTCGTACTTTTATTATTATTCTTAGCTTTCGCACTGTGCACATGGTTACGTCACTCTCACGTGACGGCCAGCATGCCCTAACTTCGGTCGGGGTGTGTCACATCTCTTCCTAACTTTTCTTCATATGTATTATCATTTAATTTCTTATAATTATAAACTATTCTAGCTTTACCTTTCTTTAGCTCTGAATGTTTTCTTACAATAAATGTTGTTGATCTATGTCTACACTTAGAGGGTCTAATTACTTTTAAATTTAACAACTCTTTTTTTTACTGCTCAAACTCTTGTTTATCTATTAAACTACACGGCATATCAACTGTCTTTATGGTAAAATATGGATTTATTATATTTTGTGATATCCTGTCCCCAAAATTATTATTTTATTTTATTCTTGACGTATTTCGAAGATTTGATTGGAACTAGTTCTTTATTTCTCCAAATTTAAGAAAAACGAAGTGAGGGGTACTTTAGTCATTTCTAATTTTCTCGACCTTTTCGGTCAACTCTTGAATTGGTTAGGTAGAGTTCGATTCCATGAGTGCGTGGGCATAAACAGATCTTATTTCCGAGTCCAAACGGAGAAGTTAGAGTTGTTTGAAGTTGGTGGCATTATGCTATAATTGGAGTGAAACCTCCAGAAAAGGGGAGAGGTTTTCAGAAAATGGGGAGGGGGGAGCTGCCTAACCCGTTTTAGGGAGAATTGGACCCATAAACCCACCAAACTTGACCCGCTTGTATCTTCTTCATCCGAGCTCCGTTTTGGGTGATCTTGGTGTCCATGGAAAACTCTTAACGAGCCCTACATCTCTGTGATGTTAGATTTCCCCATTTCTTTTCCATCTTTGCAGTTCGAGGTCTCAAAGGCCACGACTTTTCCGGCGGTTTTATCATTTTTCCGACGATTCCGGCAACGATTTCCTTCCGAGTGAGGTATGAAACTTCATCTACTCTTCATAATCTTCAAGTGGGTATGCTTAGTTTGTGCTTTGGTATTCATTTTAGAGTTGGGTGTTTAGAACCCTAGAAATCTGGTTTTCTCCGGTGAAATTGGACGGTTTCCAGTTAGAATTTATCGCCGGTCTAGTTGTGAAAAGTGTTTCCCTTGTTGAGCTCTAGCTACCACGTAAATTTGAGCTCATCTCGTTAATATTGAAAATTCGGGGTTTCTAAACCCTCCATCTTGACTTCCACCGCGTGTGGCGGTGCGTGGGATCGTTCACGAGTGTTGTCTAGGTTTCAAATACCATCTAGTGACCATGTGAACCTATGTCTAGCTCGGTTTCCAAAGATTCAATTGTTTGGTGTGGTGATCAATTTGGACCGCCACTTGTTTGTGTGATTGATGACAATCCGACCATTGGATCATAATGAAACTTTAGTATGTTATTCTCGAAGCATAATGTGGACTTTGGGAAGTTATGGATCATAAATCTGATTTGCGGATCGTTGTGGACTCCATCGTTGACCGAGAGTTGAATTATGGTCAACATGTCTCGGAACGTTCTAAATAATAAAATTAGTACTATGGGAGACTTAAGTGAAGTCTAGTGGGCCTACATTGGTTAGAGAGTGACTTGAACATATGTGATATGGTTATTACCTTGATTTCTTATATTGGTATCATCTGTGAATTTGACTGGGTCTTATAATGTGATTCTATTGAAATGTGATTATATATATTTAGCCATAGACCTATGTTTATTAAACATGATTTGGCTTGTGTACTGATGATGATCGTGATATGTGATTTGACGTGCATATTCGAAAGGTGGTTGATTTACATAGATGGTATGATATGATGAAATGTGAGTGACTTTAATATATGTGAATATGAAATGGTTTTATAATCATTTTTCCTATAAATTGTTAATTTTCATATTTAGCCAATGATATAGTTATATGAAGTGGGATTTGACGTGCATATTGGAAATATGGTTTGTTTTGTATGAGTGGCTTGATTTGCTGAAGGTGAGGGCTAGTGGTGGAACGTTAACCCATTGTCATGGGGTTTGTTGCTTTGAAACATGTGTCAATGCTCGTTTCATTATTTCATTTCTTGTTTCGTTGAGCCTTTATAACTTGAGTAACTTGATTCATGTGTTGTTTCATTGATTGGTGATTATGCAATGTACTCCGCGATTCCGTTGAGTGATGATCCGGAATCGTATCCTGGTTTGGATTCCGTTGAGTGATGGTCCGGAATCCTTCCTACTCCACTCCGCGATTCCGTTGAGTGATGGTCATGAATCGTATCTTGGTTTGGGTTCCGTTGAGTGATGGTCCGAAATCCCTCTTACTCCGCGATCCCGTTGAGTGATGGTTCGGGATTGTATCCACCTTAGTTCATTGAGTTTAGTTTGAGATGGTTGCAAAGGTGTAGGCTTTGGATGAACTATGTTGCCCTAATTCTACTTTCATTATGTGTATGTGAATATGGGTGTGAGATGTTATGGTTGTTTGAAATGAACTTTTGGATGTCTGGGTGACTCCCTCGGAGTTTTCAAAAGTTTGGTATTGATTTCTTATTAAAGATTTATATTCAAGGTTTATAAATTATAATTGATGGCTGGTTTTATTATTGTATCACATGCTTATTTTATTGTCCCTCACCCGAGCCTCTCAGTTTATCTGAGTGCCTAATTTATCAGTGCACCAATTCCATAATATTGGCATTGACTTTACATATGACAGATCTGGGTAGATTATGAGAAACCGCTTGATATTTTGGTTCCATTGAGTGGTCCGGAACCCCATGTTGTTGGATTCCGTTGAGTGGTCCGGAATCCTTGCTCTTGTTCATTCCGTAAGGTGATCTTAGAATCCTAAATTCGAGTGGATGGGAATTACCCATAATAGATATTGTGAAAATAAATTAGAATTACCATGTTATTATTCATAACCCAAGTTGGGAATTATGTAGAGTTCTTTAATTAAATTCGTGAAATGATATGTTATCTCACTGATTGATTAACGTAATTAAATATTAATATTGTGCTTCGTGATTCCTTGATATGTTACAAGCTCTGTATTGAGATATAATGTTGGAGGTATAATGATTGGTATGATGAAGTGAAATGTGATTTGACTTGTGTATTGGAAATGGTTGTGACATGTGATTGAAATGCATATTGAATTGCTTGGGAGATGTGAGGTCTAGTAATTGAACGATAACCCATTGTGATGTGGATCTGTGCTCGATATTGCTTCGTTTCGTTGAGTTTTCGTGAATTGGGTAACTTGAATCATGTCTTGTTCCTTCGAGCCGTTGTTATGCTTCTTGGACTTCCTTTCAATTCGGTTGGGTGGTCTGGAACTGAGTTCTGTTTGGATTCCGTTGAGTGATGGTCCGGAATCCCCTTTGGTGCCTTGGTCTGTTGGGTGGTCCAAAATTCCCTTTTCCAAAGATGTAGTCTTCAACTGAATTGTGTTGCTCTAGCCTTGCATTTCGACATGTTGTATGTGTTATTGATGATGTGATGGTTGACATTATTGATTGATGTGATTATGGAATGACGTTGGATATGAGTGTGGTTATCATGAGTATTTTAGTTGATTAATATTTCTAGAGAATAATGTGTACTTTGTTAATTCTTAACTATGTTACACCTATGAAATGCGATTTTATGTGGGAAACGTGATGAATTATGTGATGGATGAAGTGGAAATGTTAATCGTCATGTGGGATTGTTATGTTGGATATCATGGTTATTGTTATAATTAGACTTGTTGATAAATGTGGCTAGAATGGTATTGTGCTTCGTTGGTTCTTTGAAATGATATATGTGGTGAATTGTGGTATCATGTTGCGACATAATGATTTATATGTAGTTGGAGGGGAAATCATGATTTTCAGGTGAGTTTGTTATGTAACCCTAAGTTGAGTAATTTCATGCTCGTCAAGTTCTATTGATTGATTGAGAAATGTTATGCCTTTCGACTTAATCGGACTGTGTTATATGTCAATTATTGTGCGTGACGAACTACGAATGGCTTGATCCCTGTCTAGGGTACGTAGGCAGTCTAACAGGGAGGTTAGATGCAGCCATAATGCATACAAAAAATAACTATGCGATTCGATTATTGAGTTGTGCTTGCCCATATCCAGGAGGTGGGGTATGATAGATACGGATTTTTTGTGACGTCACATGTCAATTCTGGACGTATGTCGGGGTTGGGGCGTGACATATTTAATTTTGCTCGTATTTTATTTTTATTCCAATGTAATTGTGCGTCTTCTCCTATAATTCTAGTTTGTTCTGCTAACTGTAACAATTCTTCTAAATCTGTTTGGTTTATCTAATTGTAACATTTCTATACAGGCCCCTTCTTCTAAAATCGGATATTCATGTTCAAATATTTCTTCATCAAACTCTTCTATATTATTATGCTCATCATTTTCTTTTGAGTTTTCTAAATAATAACTATCTTGGCTACTAGATTCTTCTACACTTATACTTTTGTATGCTTCTTCATTATTAATTTGATCAGTTATTGTAATACCTTTTTTGAAAAATGTTATTTTAGGGTTCATAAATAAAAAAACCTTGCAAACTTTTCAAAAAGTTTAAGCCTAAAATAAATGGATAGGATCGTACTGGTGAAACAAATGTTAATGGTAAATTAAATTGTTGTTTTTCTACTTTAATAGACTCATTATTAATACAATGTGTTAAGTAAATTGGTCTCTCATCAAACTGTGTTATTCTCACTAGTTTTTCTATTTTTTGTCTATATTTTCCTGGTACTAACTCTTCCCTTACGACACTTTTTGTACTCCCTGTATCTATCATAGTTCTTGTTTGTATCTTATGTTCTTTTGTTAATTCTATTTCACAATTTATGGTAATCAAAGAACTATTTTTTGGCTTTTCTATACTATGAACAGTATTTCCTAATATCTCAGTTTCCTTTGATTCTGTTGAATTAATTTCTAATAACTTCTTATTATAACACTTTTCGCACAATATTGAATATGTATTCTAGTATTTATTTGCAACTAATTTACTACATTTATGACAATTTTCTGGTCAACCGAAATTAATGTATTTATATTCTTCTTCATGTTGTTCTCTTATGAATGCACACATATACTCTTCTAAATCACTATTTGTGCTATTTGAATCTTCCGAGTCTGAATCTATCATGTTAATACTCTTTATACTATAAATACTCTCATTAGCACTTAAATCATTTAAACTACATATTGACTATATATCCTCATCCTCTTCTAACTTAAACAACTCCATCAAATGTACTTTTTATCTCGGTTGTTTTCCTAATTTTGGACATTTAGGTCTAATATGCCCAACTTCTCCACATGAATAACATTTACAACTACTCTTATCTTTTGGAGCTTTATATTTTCTAATCCAAGGTCTGCCACTTCTTTTCTTAAATTATTCCGAAATATATTTTCTCTTCCTATATGTTCTTGAAGGTCTTATGCTGAAATTCTTATGTTATTTGTATGGTTTATTTGACCTATATTTCTTTTTGTATATTTTCTTATGCGTATTTTTCTTATGACAACCATACTTTTGTGGAAAATCTATATTTTTACAACTCATGTAAAATTGCTTTCTAATCCGTCTCTTAGCTTTTATTTGACTACATGCATGTCTAAGTATGTCGTATACATGTTGAATTCTAAGTCCTATTGCAACATCATTTTTCTTTGGATGCTTTTCCCATTCATTCCAAATCTTTTCTCTTACTGGTCCTTTTATTTTTGTCATAAAAGTATCTAATAAATTAATATCACTAATTTTACCTGTTCTTCCTAAATATTTAAAGAAATCTGTAGTATACTCAGCTATATACTGTAAATCACAGTAAATTCTTGCTTAATCAAAGTAACAAAACCATCAATATTAAAATGCGTTTTAGCTACCTGATGCTGTTCTAGATTTTGAACTTTCCATGACTGAAAATAATAAAAAACTAAACCATCTAAAATATGCTCAAAGTAATTTAACATATTTTGTGAATTGCTAAAATCTAACATTAATGCTGCATGTATGCAACCTTTCTCACAACTCTAATAAATTATTTTATTCTTTTGATCCTAAAATATGTTCTACTCCTATTTCTAAAATTAAAATTTTCATCTCTTCATCTGAGATTCTATGTAGTCCTAAATCATATGTCCTATATTTTTCTAAGTATTGCTCTTCATCTAAATAATCAATATCTTCTATAAGCTTATTTACAGTATGATCAAAATTTTGTTCAACTAAATTAATATCTAAATTATCTAATTGATATAAATTCTATTTATTTTTCTGTGTTTTCTCAAAACCTCTGCTTCTTCTTCATTAGGATAAATATCTTCAGCTTTAACTACTTCTTTTCCTTTTCTCCTAATGAGTTCCATTTTCTGTTATCAATAAGATTTATCTTAGGTCTTATGATTATTTGTATTTAAAGTTAAATTTTCTAATTTGTCTAGCAAAGATGGTGGAAGTTATGAAGATGCGTTATGTAAAACTTGATTTATTTCTACTATTTGTTCTTCAACTTGATCTAATCTTTCAGCCAAACTTAAAACTAATTGAATAATTAAATTATTTTACCTAATGGGAATATTACTACTAACTACTTGTGTTGAAAAATCTGTCAAGCCTACTAGTTCTTTATTTAGCTTACTAATTTCTTTCAAAGTTTGGATATATTTTCTGCTAGTTCTAGAATCGATCATTAAACTAATAATCTATCTATTTTATTATGCAACTTATCTACTTGTTCACTCAACTCTTTTTGCACTAATTGAATTTTTTGAACTTCTAGTTTTAACTGCTCAACTATTTCTAATGATTTGAGTTATACTTGCTTAGGCCTACTATCTATGAGGTCAACAAGCTCTTTTATCTCTCTTTTGCTAGAAAATCTTTGAATATTTTTATTATTATCTCCTAACTGAGATGTAATATAATCTAAATTTTGTTTAATTGTTTTTATGGAATTTTTCTAAAAATGTTCTAACAACTGGTTTAACAAATGCTTATGCTTATTATTTTCTAATTTTATATTTTCTGCTTGACTAATAATAAGATCTACAATACTATTGGTTTGTGGATTTTCTTCACTATACAAAATATAATTATACTTTCTCAATGGAAAATAACAAACTAAACTATTTTGGTCTAAGGTTATTTTTTTTTTTTTGAGGTTCACTAATTTCTAAATTAAGATAATCTACTTAAACTACAATCTAATTTTCTCTAATGTTACGGCTAACCGGTTTCTTAGAAACTCTCTTTCTTCTCTTAAAGTCTCTAAAACTTGATCTGTTGCTCTTTTTGCTTCTAAAACTTGATGTTGCACAGAACTTCTGTATTATTATATTTACTATTGCTTCTAAAACTTTATGTTGCACTTCTGTATTATTATATTTACTAATAAATGAAGGATGTTCAAGATAACCAAGATAGAACTTCTGTTTTTTCAAAGTCCTGCTAATTCTTTTGGATATATATGCTAATCTTCTCTTTATGCTAATTATAGTTGGGTTATCTTCTCTTTATGCTATTTATAGTTGGGTTCCTAGACACCCAATAAATGCCTGGTAGTTATGGTTAACAATGTCTATAAAGACAATAATATCTGTTGATCATACAAAATAAACAAGTGTGATATCAGTTGTGTAAATGACTTCCGTCCTCAAGGTACTTTACTATTATAATTATACCATTAAAATGCTAAACTTGGCTCTGATACCAAATTCGCGAAGCAGGCCCAATTAAATAGTCGGATGACCATTATAACATTTAGACATAAAACCTTGCACATGGAACTTGAAATGTTGCAGCATGACAATCACTCACAGTATAAGTATAAGACCTTAACAGCTGAACTCAGAGGTACCCTAGTTAATGTCCTGTTATTTGTATTGCAATCATTCAACTATAACAGAGTGCTTGAACAAAGTATGATCGTCAGTTTAGTAGGTTAAGAATATAACTACAATAGTATTTCCCTGTTTTGGACTAGAAGTCTAATTAAACAAACACACTAAAGAAAGAAAAGAAAGTTTACTTAAGAATTGAAGATTGCTTGAATCTGTACACTTGAACTTTTATTGATATATATATAGAATGTTTACAAAGAGAAGTGTTTACAAAGAAGTGTTTACAAAGGATGCTAGGAAGGTTTCAGATGCTTGAGTATGATGTGAGTATGGTGTTGAGGTGTGTTTGTACAATGAAGGGAACTTCTCTTAGATAGACTGAGTAAGAATACTCTGATTTAAAATTTTTACAAATGTATGGTATGGACATCTCCTTGGTACTTGTCATCTTCTACTGTTGCTGAAATTGTCAGCACTGTTTCTGAAACATGATCTAACTTATTTGTCTTCTTTTTTGCTTTGCATGTGAACTTGGTTGTCTTGATAAATACATGTAAGCTTCTTGCATGGTTGTCTCTTGTAACCTAATTTTAGCTTTTCTATGTGATATCCCTAAAATGCTTTTTCCTTTATCTTCTTTCCCATGCCCAATTTGGATATTATAGAATTGTTTTGTCTTGATAATTAAAAAGAAAGTTTTTTTTGGAGGATTTGGTTAGTTTTCCATAAACTTTAAGGATAAATCGACAAATATGTTTATTTATAGTACCTATAAGTAGCTCGGCTTCTGGTCAGCATGAATATTCTAGTAATTATAAAAGTGGTGCGATCGGAAAGGCTGCAGTAGCTTGGCTACTGGTCAGCATGAATATTCTAGTAATTATAAAAGTGGTGGGATCGGAAAGATTGCAATCTGATCTCCCATTATTGTTTTGTTGATTTTTTTTAGGTCACGTAACATAAAATCTAAAAAGGTAAGGATATGTTCAGTTGTGCATTTTGGTAAGAATATGTGGGGTTCACTTGGCCTTTACAAGGGTTGCTAGCAAGCAACAGTTACGAGGAGTCATTTAGTTTGACCGAAAAGGAAAGCTGATGTCAATCCCTTCAAAAAGATTTACACCTTTTTGGTTTGTGGTAGATCACATAGTCCTCATTCAAGGGAGGGAGGATAATCTTGTCTTACAGTTCGCATATAATTGTGTGTATATGTACAGGGATGGACCTAGAAATTTCTTTTAGTGGGGGCAACTTGAAAATCAATTAAAAAAATCTTATTATAGTATGACTTATAACCAATATGAAAATAGGGATGATTTCAAATAAAATGTATCACAATTCTAATGTTACAAAAATTTCAATGTAGCAGTGGAAAGTGGCAAAGTGATAAGAAAATTATTAATACATAATTACACAAGAGTGAGGTTTTTCGGTTTGAATGATAGAACAAAAACACTTTTGCTCATATAATATTTGATATGGAGTAGTTGGATACTAGGTACATATATTTTCTTAAAAAATAACGCGTGTGTATTATATAATTGTAGTATGCGACTTAACAAACGAATCACTTGAGTGGGGGCATATGCCCCCAATGAGCCTTCATTGGCTCCATCCTTGTACATGTAGGATATAGAGGATTAAGGGAAACATTTTGATAAATACTTTTATATTTTTTTTAAGTTTTTAAAATACATAACATCTAAGAGTTCAAATGACATGAATACTTATGTGGATTTTACCTAATATTAAAGACAAAAAAAAAAAACAAAAAAAAACAAAAAAAAAACTGAAAAAGGATACAAAATCAGACAAAAGTTAAAAATAAAAAAGGGAGAAAACCCTGTAAGTAAAGGACTCTGCACTCAAGTTCATTTGGTGTTGTAAATTGCTAGCAATAATCATCATTTGGGTCCTCTTATTTTCGACATGTCTATAGAAAAGAATTTTGTGGTGCATAGTTTAGCAAACTATAGTTTTGATTTAGATTTAGGCAATTTTTTCTTTAATAATCTTCCTTCTTGTTCAGTTAATTTTGTTCTTATGAAACGACTTAGGATGCCCCGATATAGATTTATTATTGATTAGTTTTTCTGGGGCTTTTGTTTTTGTACCCATTTTTCAACCCAAAAAAAAGTACCTTCATGTCTTGAGTCTTCATTCTCCTCATTTTTCATCCCAAAATAAGTTACTGGAATGATTTATCAGTACAGAAGTGTCCCACAAGTACATACACACACATATATGTTTCACTTCACATAGTATTGTAATGATTATACTTTATATTTTTTAAGTTTTTTCTTTAAAATATTATTTTTACAAAAAAATCATTTAAATCAGAAATCATATGATTGATTAAATAATCATTTTAAAGTTATTGGAATGATTCGTGAGTACAGAAGTGTCCCACAAGTACACACACGCACATGTAATATGTTTCACTTCACATAGTATTGTAATGATTATTTTTAAAGTTTTTTTTTTCAAAGATTATTTGTGACATCCCACATCGCCCAGGGGACTGATCCTTATATGTATATTTCATCTCTACCTAGCACGAGGCCTTTTGGGAGCTCACTGGCTTCGGGTTCCGTAGGAACTCCAAAGTTAAGCGAGAAGAGGGCTAGAGCAATCCCATGATGGGTGACCCTCTGGGAAGTTGCTCGTGAGTTCCCAAAAACAAAACCGTGAGGGAATGGTAAGCCCAAAGCGGACAATATCGTGCTACGGTGGTGGAGTCGGGCCCGGGATGTGGTGCGCCCCGGGCCGGGATGTGACAATTTGGTATCAGAGCCTAACCCTGGTCGCGTATGTGCCGACGAGGACGTCGGGCCCCTAAGGGGGGTGGATTGTGACATCCCACATCGCCCAGGGGTGATCCTTAAATGTATATTCCCATCCTACCTAGCACGAGGCCTTTTGGGAGCTCACTGGCTTCGGGTTCCATGGGAACTCCGAAGTTAAGCGAGAAGAGGGCTAGAGCACTCCCAGGATGGGTGACCCTCTGGGAAGTTGCTCGTGAGTTCCCAAAAACAAAACCGTGAGGGAATGGTAAGCCCAAAGCGGACAATATCGTGCTACGGTAGTGGAAGCGGGCTCGGGAAGTGATCCGCCCCGGGTCGGGATGTGACATTTGGTATCAGAGCCTAACCCTGGTCACGAATGTGCCGACGAGGACGTCGGGCCCCTAAGGGGGGTGGATTGTGACATCCCACATCGCCCAGGGGACTGATCCTTATATGTATATTTCATCTCTACCTAGCACGAGGCCTTTTGGGAGCTCACTGGCTTCGGGTTCCGTAGGAACTCCAAAGTTAAGCGAGAAGAGGGCTAGAGCACTCCCAGGATGGGTGACCTTCTGGGAAGTTGCTCGTGAGTTCCCAAAAACAAAACCGTGAGGGAATGGTAAGCCCAAAGCGGACAATATCGTGCTACGGTGGTGGAGCGGGCCCGGGAAGTGATCCGCCCCGGGGCGGGATGTGACATTACTTTTACAAAAAAATTATCTAAATAAAAAATCATATGATCGTTTGATTAAATAATTATTTTAGTGTGTCTTTGAAACACCGTTTCTTCCATTTTGCTCTCTACAAGTAGATATCTCAATGATTATTTGTATAAATTTTTATAAGAACAATCTGTAAATAAGGAATTAAAATATAAACAGTTTAAATTGTTGAAAAAGGCCACGGATGGAAATTTACAAGAATTTCATCAAAAAAATTTATTTGAGCAATCTCTCTCTCTCTCTCTCTCTCTTTCTATATATATATATATATATGTGTGTGTGTGGAGATGGATCCGTGATATTTTTTCTTTTTACATAATTTTTTATACACATTTTTTATGAAGTTTACTTCATTATGAATTTTAACGATCCGAATCGTCTATCTATTTGAACATACTGCGCTTTTCTTTTTTGGACATTCAGCTAGGTACACTATAAAAGATGAATGAATGTGCACTTCAAATGTCACAATAGTCCACCTAGTGGGTCTTTCACTCCATTTTTAAATTTATAGACACGAATGATAGCTGGAACCGAGTACTCTCACAAAAAGGAAAGGAAAAAGAGGCCAAATAATCCAATTCAGATGATCCAAAATTGACTTCCCTCTTCCAACTTTGATATTTTATCAAATAGGTTGAATATATATATATATATATATATATATATATATATATATATATAGTGCTACTGCATGACTAAACATAACACCTCAAAGAAAAAAAACAAAACTTTATCAGCTTCCTGTAACTTTCAACCTTCAACAGATTTTACAAATGAGAGTTACATACCACAAATATAAGATTTGATCTTCATCTTCTCGTTTTAATCAAATAACCAAAATATTGAGTTTTCAGTTGCGTAGGTTTGATTGATCCTCCTTACAAGGTCACTGTCATGATCTCATACTATCAACAACTGTTGTTTTAGCCGGCCTTTTCTCATTCTATATTGTTGCCTTTGGTTAGGTTAAAATTTTCGTAATTTCCCACTTACTTGTAACCTATACGGTTGATTGGTTATGAAGATATATAATGGTGATTATGAATTTGATATATATAATATATCTAGCTATGACTAGTCTCATTGTAATGACAAAACTTCATGGAAATTGGCTAATATGATAAAACAAAAAATATTTGTCATTTCCCTATTTAGACACAGTATTTTATTTTAGGTTAGTTGTTTCAGCACTTGAATGTTGACTCATTAGAACATCTAATTTCCCAATCTTTATTGTGCATCATGAGTGCATCGTAGGAGTCTTTGTAGACTCATTTTTATTGTATTGTTTTATGGAGATATAATGAATCCCCTGTTTCATTCAACATGATCCACCTGTCCGTTTAGAGTGGATCTTTCTTACTAAACCGAGTGTAAGGGTGGGACCCGGCTTCATGTCCTCATTTCCATACACTCTCATTCCCTCCTATTTGGTGCGATCACGGTTAAGTCACGTTAATATTTTATATTGATTTTTTTATAGAGATAATAAGACAAAAAACAATAGTAATATAAAATGTTGACGTGGCTTAACCGTGACCGCACAAATAGGAGGGGATGTGAATGTATGGGAAGTGGGAGGGCAGAGAAGCCAGGTCCGTAAGGGTGTGCTCAGTCTAATCTTACCATGAGGTGATAATGAATCTCTCACCGTCACTTATCTTTTAAACAACCAATCACTTTAAAACTCTCTTTAGTTACAAACTCACGCTCCAAAACTCGTCACCGAGATATATACCATGGGTATACTTGCATATGTACGTATAAATTCTAAGGACTTTCTTGAGTATTCTAAAGTACTTGTTACTCTAAGTATTTTAACCGTTAAAAAAATAAAATCTAATGCTTAAAACATCCATAATATCCAGTACTCTGGAAAACCACCCCCGCCCCCCCCCCCCCCCTCTTTTTTTTAAAAAAAAAAATAAAACCTATTCAAATATTATGACTTCCAATTCCATCCAAAAAAAAACAAAACATGTTTGTGGCATATGTTTGTTCGAGACGCGTGGATATATGACTTTCAAACTTTAGTTCTATTTTCTCTCATTCTGTTCAATCATCAGCTACAAACTATTATGACGATAACCATTCTTTTACTTTTCCCTTTATTAACGTACAAAGTTGGCATCGATCACCCCTTGATTTTCTCTTGGATGGAATTCTTCCTCCTTAGCTCACATTTTATGGTTATGAGATGTTTGTATTATTTTATGGATACATTGGACACCTGTCACCTCTACCCTATCCTCTCAAACTTAATTTGTGTCACATGTTATTTATATACAACCAACTTAGCGTTAGCACATATAGTCCCTTCCTTCTGCTGAGGGTTTGATCATTTATAACGTGACTCTGCACTGTATTTCAACGATTCAATTGTTCATCTTTTATATTTCCCTCATAGATTATTTCCACAAAAAATGATTAAAATATGAAACCATTGTTTGTTGGATTAATTGGTAGTGATATTAGCGTTTCCTTGAAAAAAATGTATGCAATTGGATGTTCTAATCGATTTGGATTTATCTAATTTTTACAAGAATGACATATACATGGATGATGTACTAAAATATAGACCGTTTGGATTGTTGAAAAATGTTAATGTATGAACAACACAAGATGTCCCTCAAATAAATTATTTCAGGGATCTCTCAAAGAAACGGGACTATATGTATTTATGTATGTGTGTGTGTGTGTGTGTGTATGCGGGTGTGCGTGTGTGTGTGTGTGTGTGTGTGTGTGTGTGTGTGTGTGTGTGTGTGTGTGTAGCTTGTGGAGGAGTTTCCAGGGATTATCATGGTCAATTTTTTGGTGGTTTCTACCAAGGGATTGACCATCGCAACTCTTTCTTTGCAGAATTATTAACAATTATTATTGGTGTAGAGTTGCATTGTTTTCAGACTATGTTGGCTTTCCTGTCTACCACTTCTCAAATTAATTTGCATATTTGCATATAGGTTTGACTCACTTTCTTGTTTTTTTTTCTCTTAACCTTGTGATGTTGCTTAATCTGTTTTATAGGTTTGGGTTTAGAGGGGTTAAGTTTCATACTCCCCCTCTTTCCTTGTATCTTTATTGTTCTTATTTCTAGAATGGTAAGTTTTATGTCCCTCTAGCTAGGTGTAACTTCTTTTTCATTATCATTAAAATTCTACTTGTACCGTCAAGGTTTTCTAAAAAAAAATATAATATATATATATATGAAGCATTTAAGGGAATGAATCCTTTTATATATATATATATATATATATATATATATATATATATATAAATGGGGATTAGTTGTGAGGCCCACACCACATCGAACTTTAACAATTTGAACCGTCAATTTTTCAAGTTGTACCTTGTTTGTACCATACTTGACCAATCCCGAAACTACTAAGCACCGGTCAACAGCATACCGTCAAGGACCCACAAGACTTTTCCTCCAACCAGGAGGCCAATCACAACACGACACATGTCGGTATCAGAGGCCAATCACAGCGCAACACGTGTTGATATCAGAGGCCAATCACAACACGACACGTGTCAATGTCAGAACAAAGCTAGAAACTCTCTTCTATAAAAGGGGATCATTCTCCCACAATAATCCCTAATGTCATTTGTACTAAACTATTCACTAGAACTCACTAAAAGAGAGCCTGAACCTATGTATTTGTGTAAGCCCTTCACAACTAATGAGAACTCCTCTACTCCGTGGACGTAGCCAATCTGGGTGAACCACGTACATCTTGTGTTGTTTGCTTCCCTGTCTCTATTGATTTACATACTTATCCACACTAATGACCAGAGCGACCTAGCGAAGGTCACAAACTTGACACTTTCTGTTGTACCAAAGTCCTCGCCGATTTTGTGCATCAACATTTGGCGCCGTCTGTGGGAATCGCACTTATTCCTACTCTCTCCAGCTTTGTCAAACTTGTTTCCACCATTCGTACACTTTTTTTCGACCAGGCACCCTTCTCCAACATGGGGAGTGAAGGGAGCCACAGCACGCAGAACGACACCCCCTCGCACTTAGTGCAAAGCAACAAAAGAAGGAACGAAAGAGATTTGCTCTTCAGGCTAAAGTCGATGAGCTAGAGGCTCAGAACAACAAGATAGCGATAAAGAATGAGATCCTCCAAGAGCAGTATGAGAAGCTCTTCGGAATGCTCCATGAAGCTAGGCATACTCAAACACACGAACTCATCGCCCCTGGGGAAGTCAACCACCACCTGGATGCCCCCCAACACGGGGGATCACCTGCCTTCAACATGGATATCCCTAATAGGGAGCGAGTTACTCATCAAGGTGTTGATCAACATGAGACCTCTCTCGACCCAGCTGCTTTGACCCGAAGCAGGAGAAATGGAGGAAGGCACCTTCTTGAAGAAGGAGTAGAAGGATCAAAAGCCGTTTATCGCGACTGTCAGGACTTCCTGAGGCGACGTCGAGAAAACCCCATCCATATAAGCTCGAAGGTTAATAATCCAAGGGTTTCTGAAAGGTTCAGTCCTCTTCCATACCCCAAGCCAATTGCCAATCTAGGCAATGAGCGACATGTCCTAAAGGAATATGAAGGTACGAGGGACTCAGGGGTGTTTCGACAAGCTCGCCCTGGAAGTCAGTACGGTGATTCCAAAGAAAAATCCCATGCCCTTGACCAAGCTTTCCTACTTCCAAGAAGAGATGGAGACTTACGGAATAAGGATCCAGCAGTACCTGACTCCACTCAGGACCCCCTTGTCCTACAACTCCTTGAGGAAGTAAACAAGTTGAAGGCCGAACGTTAGGCCGAAATACCTAACTGGAACCAACCTAGGCCTGGCCCTCTTACAAGGAGGATCCTCGACCCCCCCTCCAAGCAAAGACAAAGCAGAAGCTTGGCTTACAACTCTACACTGGAAGGGAGGACCCGATTGAACACCTTACCCTCTTTAATTCCACCATGGCATACCTGATGCACACTGACGAAGAACGATGTCTTCTCTTCCCCTCTACACTCTCTGGCGAAGCTCTGAATTGGTATTGCCATCTTCCACCTGAGACAGTACACTCATTTGAGGAACTGAGGAAACTATTTGTCTCTCAACACATCTTCCAGACAGATCGTTTGCATTCCACAGATGACTTGTACACTATTCGCCGGAAGCCGAATGAGTCACTACGAAAGTATGCCGGCCACTTCAGCCATGAGTATTCTCGCTGTGCTGAGGCAGATGACAAGACCGCCCTTAAAGCCTTCACGGCAGGCCTATACGACTGTTTGTTCAAGTACATGATCAATGCTAACACTTGGAAGACTTACTCTGAGGTAATGGCACATGCTTATAACCATGCCTCTGCCGAGGCAAGGACATATCAAGGGAAACTCCCTATAGCCATCCCTTATCAGCAAATGGGGAGTGGAAGCCAAATCCAACCTAATGAGAAGACCTCAACCTTCCAAACAGCAACGACGCTTCCCCCTGCCTTACCTAATACCTCGCCAAGTTAACAGGCGTATCATTCTCAGGGCAAGAGGAAAGACTTTCATCCTCACTAGTCTCATTTTAATAAAAAGAGTAAGGGGCATTATCGCGATAATCAAATGTATCACCACGATAATACCCGCCCCCAGGCGGTTAATGCAGTGGACCAAACACGTGTCAAGAATGGTCCTACCCTGAGGTATGAGCCATACACACCTTTGAACGCCACATGCACGACCATTTACCCCAGTATAGCTCACTTGATACCAAAGCCAAGGCCGAAGGAGCCAAATTTCAAGTCCACGAAGAACACATGCATGTTTTGTGGTTACCACAAGTATAATGGCCATGACAGCAAGAAATATATCACCCTCTGTGATCATATTGAAGCTTTGGCACGTGAAGGAAAAATTGACCAGTTCCTCCTTCACCCTTCAAGGGATAACCGCAACCAACGCCAAGTGAATGTGATATATTCCATAAGCGGTGGCACACCTATATCTGAATCTTCCAACAGGGCCATAAAAAACAATGAACGAACGTTGAAGCCTGGCCACCAAGTGTTTCACGTGGAAGACATCAGGGGAGGCAAGTATCAAAAGCCTAACTGGGATCCAATATGTTTTTACCCTGAGGAAGAAAGAGGTATCGTCTATCCTCACAACGACCCACTGATTGTGGAGGCTCACATAGCCAACTTTGACGTACAACGAATCCTGGTAGACACGGGGGCATCGGTTAATATCATGTTTGCTGAAGCTTTCAAAACACTTAATGTAGCTGAACACTTGCTCGATCACTCGGTTTCTCCTTTGATAAGCTTCTCTGGTGATGTCGTGCAACCTTTAGGAAGCGTACATTTACCCTTCACAATCGGTACAGGCCCGTATATAGCCACCATCACCACTAACTTCTTGGTGGTTGACTGCCCAACGTCATACAATGTCATCTTTGGGCGCACAGACATTAATGATCTCAAGGCCATGGTATCCACGCATATGTTGTTGATGAAATTTCCAACCCCCTATGGCAATGGTTACATCAGAGGAGATCAACTTAGTGCACGGTCATGTTACAACACTTCAGTCAAGCAACAACACTTACATGTACCCAAAGAAACACTTTCTATACATGACCAAGTTATCAAGACCAGCTCAGACAAAGCCAACTTGAATATTCACGGTGGTAACAATCAACCTGACGATCTTCGAGATAACACTTTCACCCAGCATACACAACCTGCTGAAGAGTTGGAGAATGTCTCTATCTCAAAAGATTATCCAAATCGCATAGTGAAGATTGGCACCACTTTGTCACCACCCATTCGGTTGGCATTGATCTCTTTTTTGCAGGAGAACACTGAAGTCTTCGCCTGGTCATACGAGGACATGTCAGGCATCTCTCCCAATATCATCTGTCATCACTTGAGTATTGATCCCAAGACCAAGCTGGTGAGACAGAAACGAAGATCTTATGATGCTGAACGATATGAAGCAATGAAGGCAGAACAAAAGCATAGGCTTCATTCGTGAAGTCAATTATCCAACGCGGGTAGCAAATGTGGTCCTTGTTAAGAAAAATCTGACCAAGGAAAGTCTCTTGCCTCAAAAGATCTTGTGGAGAATGTGTGTCGACTACACCGACTTAAACAAGGGATGCCCGAAGGATAGCTTTCCCCTTTCTCTCATTGATAGACTTGTAGACTCTACAGCAGGGTGTGAACTCTTGAGCTTCATGGCTGCTTACTCAGGATACAATCAAAACCTCATGAACCATTCGGACCAAGAACACACAGCCTTCACCACTGATAGAGGACTATATTGCTATAAAGTCATGCCATTCGACCTAAAGAATGCAGGGGCGACTTATCAAAGATTAGTCAATTCAATGTTCGTTGAACAGATTAGGAAAAACATGGAAGTTTATGTGGATGATATGTTAGTCAAAAGCAAACATGCTGACCAATACATTGCCAACTTGTCTGAAACCTTCTCCATCCTGAAGAAGTATCGAATGAGGTTGAACCCCAACAAATGCACTTTTGGTGTGGGCTCTGGAAAATTCTTGGGCTTCATAATTAGCCAACAGGGCATTGAGCTAACCCCGAAAAGATCAAAGCAATCATGGACATGAAAGAACCAGTAACCTCAAAAGACATCCAGAGCCTTACTGGCAAGGTGGTAGCCTTGACCAGGTTCATCTCTAAGGCCACAGACAAATGCGCTCCTTTTTTCAAAGCACTTAAGGGAAGTAAGAAGTACATTACGCGGACCGATGAATGTGCCGAAGCATTTAAGAACCTCAAGGAGTACATGAGTAAAGCCCCTCTGCTTTCCAAACCTGAAGTTGGCGACACCCTAATTGTCTATCTATCTGTCTCAGCTTCAGCAATTAGTTCCGTCCTCATTCGTAGGGATGGTAGTATCGAACGACTTGTCTACTACGCTAGCAAGGCTCTACAAGATGCGGAGACACGATACTCCAACATTGAGAAATTAGCTCTAGCATTAGTCAGGTCTGCTCGGAAACTTCGCCCCTACTTCCAAGCACACTCCATCATCGTGCTTACCAATCACCCCCTTCGACAAATACTTCAGAGTCCTGACACTTCGGGGCGAATGATCAAATGGGCCATAGCACTGGGAAAGTTTGACATCTCCTGCCACCCAAAGCTAGCTGAAAAGAGCTAAGCAGTTACATATTTCATTGCCGAATTCACTTATCCCGTTGACATTTCTCCTACACCTGAGGCAGCAGCTTCATCACCCCTAGAAACCCGGAAGATAGAACCAACACTCCCAGTATGGACTCTATATGTTGATGGCTCATCCAACCAACAGGGTTGTGGAGCAGGATTAGTCCTGACTACCCCCGACAAAGTGGCAATGAAGTATGCTCTTCGCTTCAAATTCAAGGCGTCAAACAATGAAGCCCAGTATGAGGCCCTTTTAGCAGGCTTATGTTTGGCCAAACACCTTGGAGTTAAACAAATTAATATCTTCAGTGACTCCCAATTGGTGGTTAACCAGGTCACGAACAACTTTGACGCTAAGGATAACTCCATGGCAGCGTATCTTGCGCAAACGTAGCTTTTGCTCAAGCACTTCCACTACCAGATCACCGAAGTCCCTCGAGCGGCAAATAGTCATGTAGACGCTTTGGTTCGCCTCGCCTCAGCAGTGGAAGACAAGATTGGGAGAAAAATTCATGTCGAATTGTTGGCAACACCAAGCACCATGGTCACAGAAGTGTGCAACTTGCAATAGGGGGAAAGCTGGATCACCCCAATTTATAAATTCCTTGTTCATAGCACTCTCCTAAATGATAAGGTCCAAGCTAAACAGATTCGATACAAGTCTACCCACTATCTGATCATTAATGACCAACTCTACAAGCGAGGTTTTAACCTACCATACTTACGGTGCCTCACACCTGCTGAAGCGGAAATTGTCCTTCGAGAAATATATAAAGGAGTCTGCGGAGATCATGCTGGCTCTCGATCCCTAGCACACAAGGCTTTTCGCCAAGGATATTACTGGCCAACACTCCACCAATATGCTATCAGAATATCCCGCTCATGTGATAAGTGTCAACGCTGCGCAACTATTCATCACTCCCCTCCCGAGCCTCTTACTCCTATGATCAGCCCTTGGCCCTTCGCCCAATAGGGACTTGATTTGATTGGCCCAATGCCTGCAGGAAAGGGCAAGTTTCGCTATGCAATCGTTGCAGTTGACTACTTCACAAAGTGGGCCGAAGTAGAACCCTTGGCATCCATTACTGAGGCAAAAATAGAAGACTTCGTATGGAAGAACATCCTTTGCAGATTTGGCATTCCTAATGCGATAGTCACAAACAATGGGCGACAGTTCGACAACAAGAAGTTCAGGATGTTCTGTTCTAAGTTCAACATCAACTTATGTTTTGCCTCTCCGGCTCATCCCCAGTCTAACGGACAAGTTGAGGCCATCAACAAAATAATCAAGCGCACTTTGAAAACTAGCTTGGACAAGGCTAAAGGTTGTTGGCCAGAATTTGTACCCCAAGTTCTTTGGTCATACCGTACTTCATATCGGACTTCAACATGAGAAACTCCATTTTCACTTGCCTTTGGTACAGAGGCTGTTGTCCCAGTTGAGCTTGAGCAAGCAACGTTCCGAGTCCAGAACTACATGTAAAGTGAAAATGACAAGCAACTCACCCTCAACTTGGATCTAGTTGAGGAACACAGAAACCAGGCTCACTTGAGGAATGTCGCCTACAAGCAGCGCATCTCTAACTACTATGACTCAAGAGTCAAACCTCGCTCTTTTAAAGTGGGGGACTGGTATTGAAGAAAAGACTACTCTGCGACAGAGTCCCGAGTGAAGGCACGCTTAGCCCAAATTGGGATGGACCGTTTGAAGTTATTGGCATCAGTCGCCCTGGTTCTTACAAGCTCAGAAGCTCTGATGGCAAGACCCTTGGCCATCCATGGAACGCTGATCACTTGAAGTACTATTACAAGTAGACTCACACTGTACAAGCGTTGAGCTACGGCCATTCGGTATCCTATGTAATGAAGGTCATTTGGCATCAATTCAATAAAGAGGTGATTTAGGCAACTTGGTCTTAACTCCCTTACATCCCTATCACTGAAACGCTCAGGTTTGAAGCTTCAACACGAATGCTTACAACATGAAATAAAGTCTATATATATGTCAACTTGACTCATATCCAAACAAGGGATCTATTCAAACATAACCAAACATTCATCAATGATAGTACAAATACTTGGCAAATAACATCAAAGCGCACAGTACAATGTTGCAAACATACACAAACAAAAAACCCTCAGCCTTATAACATGGCATATGCCAGACAAACAACAAACTAGTACATCCAAAGTACATGGCACATGCCACACAAACAACAAACTAGTACATTCAAAATACATGCAGAAAAAAAGGCACTATGAGTCATCCTCATCTGAGGCCGAACCCCTGATATCACTCTGCGTTTCAACCGCATCGCCATCGCCACTATCCTCGGTATCTCCAGAACCATCCTCACTCTCCTGACACTGCTCACCGACACTAGCCTCATTATCAGAGTCATCCTCACTACTAGGATCAACTGCGAGGACGAAGGCTTCACCTCTTTGTCGGTACTCATCCATCTCATCACGGTACTTTTGGATAATGCTTCCATTATCGTAACGCTCAAGGACGGCCATCCATTTCCTTTTCTCAAAATTAGCCGCCCGGATGCAATGAGGTTTAAAAGCATCTTGAAAGGCCTGGGAACCTAAGAACTCCTGCACGGCAGCGTCCCTCTCGGTTGGGATACTTCTCTTTAGCTCAGAAACTTCAACCAAGGCACTATCCAACTCCCCTTTCACCTTGGAAACTTCGAGGATAGTAGTCTCCAACTGTTTCCTAGTCCCCTCCAGTTGTTTCTTGAGCCTCACGTTCTCACCATTTCGCCTCTTCAAACTTTCGAAGTGTTGATCTTTGAGGCAGATGGCCTCAGCCAAAGCTTTGCTCATTTTTCTAGCATCATTCAGAAGCTGGTTATTCTCTTTAAACTTTGCCTTGTACCGCTCGACCTCTCGTAATCTGTCGTCGTACTCAGTCATGACCTACATGATAAGATGATTGTCACTACCAAGAAAAAGAGGGAAGAAAATAAAGAAATGACAGAATAACACTTACATAAGAAGATAGCCTTATCTTCCGGTCACGATCTGATTCATTCTCATCTAGCAGCTCGCCAAGCTCGTCAACAGTGGATCGACGTTGTGCCAAGCAATTATTGACATACCTAAAACTACTTGGCTGCATGGCAACCTTCAAATCCTTCCAATGGATGCTGCCAACCTCTTCCTTATACTTCCTCTTACGGCTGGAGCTAGGGTCACCTTCTTGGTCAGTGGACTTTATGGTTGGAGGAAAGATGGGATCGATGGTAGGAAGAGGAGGCAACAGTCATCTCTCCTTCCCTGCAACTATGGCAGCAGCACGCCCGATAGCCTCAGCTTCAGCTCTTTTTGAGGCAGTGATCTTGAGGACCTTCTCTTGCGACTTAGGTCTAGGGGCTGGCCTCACCCGGTGTTTATAAGCTCCCTTGTGAAACAAAATGTCATGTACGGGAACTAACATGGGTGTTTTCCCTTTCTTGGTGCTAGTCCCCCCTTTCTTGCTCATTTTCTCCACTGAACAAGAAAAATTAAAGTAAAGAATACAACTTTGTAAAAGAAAGAGGGGGCGAAATGAAGGATACAACTTACTTGCTCGTCTCTGGCACTCCGACACTGGGGGTTGGAAACCGTACTTTTGAAACAAAGGTCGTAGCTTGCCCAAATGTCTATCCTCCTTAGGCACCCTTAACACCTTCTCTACATCAGCCAATTCCCATCCGGACAATTTGATGTTGCCTCGAGTTACTGCATAAAGGAAAATGTTAGACGCAAGAAGAAACTACAACAAATAGCAAACAATGCGAACAATGGATACATTACAACCTACACTCTGGAAGTGAGTAAGAACACGTCGCTCAGGCGTGACACCCCTAACATGCTCCCAATCATCATAAAGAAAGCACCAACGATTTTTCCAAGTGTAGTACGCCTTTTTCTTACCAAAGACAATACGTTCTCTCTCACTCCGACATGCACACTCGGCATATCCTGGGCATACTTTCATTGGGCGCATCTTATAGCAGTAACGCCACTGATGGAAGGAAGGCTCACCTAACCCATATTCCATCCAAATAATATAAAACCCGATCAAGGTATCCCAAAAACTAAGATTGAGTTGCCCAGGCGCATATCCAATGAAAGATAGCATCCATTGCAACCAAGGGTGCAAAGGCAACTTCACCCCTAAGTTCAGTAATATTTGAGTATAGAACAGGACATGACCCTTGGGCGGTTCAGAGGGCAATTCTTCATGATGTACCAAACACATTCCTACACTGCGGGGGATACTACATGATTGCCTTAGAGCGTCAAGCTACCTTTCGCTATCTAACAAGTTTTTCTCTAAAAGGTCTGCTGTGAACTCAGAGCGAAATATGGGTATGGCGTCAAAAACAACCCCCTCACCCACTAACATGAAGGAGGAAGAACCAATATTGGCTAAAGTTTGACAATTGCGAAAATCATCCAACGTTTCTTTGGTACAAGACTCTAACATTGCAAGCTCAAACCTAGAGCTAGAGCTAAGGGAGCCCTCATCACTAGGACTTCCAGACTCTGATATCTACAACAAATAGAAACAAACTCTATCACTACATGAAAGATCGAAACATAAGGAAGTTCCTAGGGCATGAAGAAAAAGCTCAACCAGTTCATCATGTTCTTAACCAAATACATGAACACTTAAACAATTCAACCAGAATGAAAGCATGCGATCTAGTGGAGAAGATTACCAACCTGAAGATGATGCAAAGCAATGCCGGAATCCCTCTCAACTAGAGAACACTCTGTCTTCCAAAATTACTACAAAATAAGCAAATGAAGGCAAGTTCAAGGTGAAGACTTATCCTTCTTATATAAGTTCAACAAGACCAAACAAATTCAAAATTCAAATTCAAACCATGAGAAAGTCTCACATGGAAAGTCTTCAAACTTCCACAAGCTAGGGAATTTCAAACTTCAAATTTTCTGTTCCCCCCATTCCAAAAAAAAAAAAAAAAAAAAAAAAAAAAAAAAAAAAGGGAACGCAACAACTTCATCAATGGAAGACAACTACAATTCTCAAAAGCTTCACACACTCTTGATCAAGATAGTGTGAAGCAAAACCAACTTATGGTGCCAACAAAAGCTTCAACAAGTGAAGGGCAACAACAAATGTCAAAAGCCTCACACACTCTTGATCAAGATAGTGTGAAGCAAAATCAATTTATGGTGCCAACAAAAGCTTTAACAAGTGAAGGGCAACAACAATTCTCAAAAACTTCACACATTCTTGATCAAGATAGTGTGAAGCAAAACCAACTTATGGTGCCAACAAAAGCTTCAACAAGTGAAGGGCAACAACAAATGTCAAAAGCCTCACACACTCTTGATCATGAAGGGCAACAATAAATGTCAAAAGCCTCACACACCCTTGATCAAGATAGTGTGAAGCAAAATCAATTTATGGTGCCAACAAAAGCTTCAACAAGTGAAGGGCAACTACAATTCTCAAAAGGTTCACACACTCTTGATCAAGATAGTGTGAAGCAAAATCAATTTATGGTGCCCAACAAAGCTTCAACACAAAAGCTTCAACACCAAAGCTTCAACACAAAAGCTTCAACACCAAAACTTCACCTACAAAGGTTCAACTCTTAACTACAAAGCTTCAACACAAAAGCTTCAACACCAAAACTTCACCTACAAAGGTTTAACTCTCAACTACAAAGCTTCAACACCAAAACTTCACCTACAAAGGTTTAACTCTCAACTACAAAGCTTCAACATCAAACAAAGCTTCATTAATGGAGAGCAACTACAATTCTCAAAAGCTTCACACACTCTTGATCAAGATAGTGTGAAGCAAAATCAAGTTATGGTGCCCAACAAAGCTTCAATACAAAAGCTTCAACACAAAAGCTTCACCTACAAAGCCTCAACATAAAAGCTTAACCTACAAAGCTTTAACACCAAAGCTTCACCTACAAAGCTTCAATACAAAAGCTTCAACACAAAAGCTTCACCTACAAAGCTTCAACACAAAAACTTCACCTACAAAGCTTTAACATCAAAGCTTCACCCATTAAAAAATTAAAAAAAAAAAAAAAAAAAAAAGAAGAAGAAATTAGCCTAGGCCTCCCCTTCTTTGGGCCTAACAACTTTCATACAAAATATATATGAATGAGGAGTTTTGGGCAACCACTTAGAAAGGAAAATGGTGAAGTTTTGTTTGGAAAATTGCCTACTAGCAAGACACCTCCCTCGTCAACTCCCTCGACCGGAGACTTGGGGGACTCCTACCATATACCACTACACCTTGGTACTCAAAAATTTCACGACTACTCAGTGCCTTGGATTTTTCAAGTCCTCAACCGAGAAGTTTTCCTCACTCAAGAAATTAAGGGAGCACTACTTCAACCTACAGGGTCCACCCACGAAGTTTCAACATGCAAACTTCAACAAAATAAAAAATTCAAAGAACTTAGTGAAGGATACCTTAGCGTATTTAACACAACACGTTGAATGAAGTAAAACTTATTTATTGATATATTCGATAAATTACAAATACGTGCATACACATGAATCAAAACAAACAAACAGGAGGGCGCCTTCATAAAGGCTGCTCAGGAGAAGTCTCAACACTCGACAAAGCCCCAGAAATAGGAGGCACCGGAGGGTGATTATTTGGAACCTCAGTACTGGGCAGAACCCCAGAAAGAGGAGGCACCAAAGGTTTATCATTTGGAGCTTCAGTATGTGGTACAGCCCCAGAGGACGAAGGCAATAAATGCCTTTCGAACAAACTCACAAACCTCTGATGATCATTTAAAATCTGACCCTCGGATTCCTGTAACTGGTCAAGCTTTCTCTTCATGGTTGTAGAATAGCTATGTGCGAGCATGTGCAACTGTCTATTCTCGTGCTTAAGCCCTCTGATCTCCTGTTTGAGACTTATCACTTCAGCCGCTAACGATTCAACTTGGCGGGTTCGAGCAAATAGGCGTTGGGCCATATTAGACACAAAACCTGCACATTGAACACTGAAAGCCAGAGAATCCTTAACAACCAACTCATCAGATCGTTTGGAAAGTAGTCTGCTGTTTTTGGGAGTAAGAAGATTCTTGGCCACCACCGCAGCAGTCATATCATTCTTCATCACAGAGTCCCCAATAGTAAGGGGACCAGTAGGAGATAAGAAGGATGGGTGTCATATGTTATCCTGAGGAGACATGGCTAGCTCTCCTACAGCATTCAAGTCCAAACGACGGTCGGACGAGCCAGACATTCTCAGAAAATATGAAGAAAAAATGAGGTACAGTAAGTCTCAGAAGTACGAAAATAAAGGAAAAATTCCTACAAGCAATAACTTTCTGAACGTACTCCTTGAACTTAATTGGTGCTCCTATAAAAGAAAGAGCCAGATCTTCAACAGGGCTGCTTGTTCAAAAATCGAAGAGGCACCACGCTCCGAATTTCGAGAAGCAGATTTCCTGAATTAAAATTTATTAGCAATCTTCACACGCGATATCAGTTTCTCGGATACCAAGGACAACTTTGCCAAATAACTCTGACAAAGTTAAGACAAACTTGCAAAAATGCCCAACCTTTCTTCACATCTGAGAAAACACTCCCAACAGGATTGCTTGCCCAGAAATCGAAGAGGCATCGCTCTCCGAATCTCTAGAACCATATCCCCAACAAGATTACCTGCTCAGAAATCGAAGAGGCACCGCTCCCCGAACTTCGAGAAGTTGGATTCATTGGATAAAATTTGTCCACAATCCTCACACGCAACATCAACTTTCTGTAGGGGTGGGCACGGTGCGGTTCCACCCCTAAACTGGAACCGGAACCGAAATATATTAACGGTTCGATTCAGTGCGGTTCCACTTAAATTTATGACTAGAACATTACGGTTCGGTCTACACCGGTTCCGATTCGGTTCTTGCCGGTTTACGGTTCCTAATAATAAATTATTTGAACACCAAATCATTATGCATTCAAATACATCTTCTAAAACTGATTACATAAAGTTGCATACAACACATCTTTTTTAATGCAAATGTCTTTGGTAGTGGCACCAAGTCAACAAAAAGAGACAACTAAAATACATATGCACTGGTCAATCAGTCAACAAACAAAAAAATGATGAAACAAATTGTAGGTTTTCAGACTTCAGAGAGCAAGCAAGAAGCAGCAGCTCCTGTACACAAATTTTCAACCTATTTTTCAACCTATTATACCATGACATGTGTGTGTATATATAATTTATTTATTTATTATTAATAAAACGGTTCGGTTCGGTTCGGCCGGTTCTTGGTCATTCGAAACTGGAACCGGAACCGGTTTGAACGGTTCGGTTCGGTTTTTCACTCAAAGTTGACTTTTCCGGTCAACACGGTTTTTTTTTGGTTTTTTTTCTTACGGTTCAATGCGGTTTTACGGTTTGGCGGTTTTTATGCCCACCCCTAGCTTTCTGGATACCACAGACCACTTTTTCAAAGTGCTCTGACAAAGTTAAAACACGTGAACCTTGCAGCGACCACTACATTGCTTTGACCGAGAAGGGTAAAGGAACAACATTACCACTCATTGTTGGGACAATTCCTATATATGTCGACCTCCATCCTCCACAGCCAGGCAGACCTGCTAAATAAAAAAAAATTGCTCAAAGAGAAAGAATGCAATTAGTCGGAACCTGAAATCAAACTTCCGATGTAGAACTAATTGCTCGGAACCTTTGCCTGGTCGCTTGCCTAGCATTGCTCTCGAGTACTCATCCTCAACTGTTGTCAAGGTCATGAATTCATTCGGCAAATACCGCAGAACAATTGGTATGATATTGGCTCTTTACAGTGAAGCTGCCAAGCATGAATGAGTCACTGAGAAGTAGTGCTCTGAATGACCATTTAAATGCAAAGGTTGCGCACCATTTCTGCTATACAAAAGATTGAAGCAAAAGGTTCAACGGCGAGCTAGAACAGATCACTATAGCACGACGCCCTTCTTGTGGAACCGCACAATCCAGACGCAAGAGTCTAAGTCAAATCCAAGCTCAGCATCATTGCTTTAATTGAAGAGATCGAGAAGCCTCAACAGCCTTTTTTCTAGCACCGTCGTCGAAGAACAAAGCTTCGCCATACCACATCTACTACTTTGTCAAACAGCAAAAGTATCCCATATCATCAGGATCGAACATCTTCTAGGTCTGACGGACTTGTTTTGACCCTCAAATTCTGGAGTCGGCTCGCTCATTTGGAGGAAATCAGAAAACCTTCCAGCCCAGTTCAAGAATACACCTGTGGAAAGTCAAGTACAACAAAGCACGTGCCGATTCGTCTGTCTTCTCCAAAAACAAGAGTACCTCATATCATCTCTTCTCCCTGTTTCTTCTCTTTATCCTTATTGCTAAATGAGAGACAGGGAGAATGAGTACAATCAGCCGGAACCCAAGATCAACCTACTGATCTGAGACTGATTGCTTGGAACCTTGATTGCTTACCTTGTCTGTCACCTCCTTTGGCAGATCTCTCGCTTAGAGACTTAGGGAACTCCTACTATATGGTTTGTATCGCACTTGACCAAACCCGAAACTACAAGTAAGCTTCAAATGAAAATGATACATTACCTTGTGCGTCAATGCCAACCAAAGATATCACTCCTGGATGAAGGAAAAGTACTTCCAAGAGAAGATGCCACATCTACTTACAGGACAGAGAAGGCAAGTGAACACGACACCACACTTTGGTACTTGGAAGTTTCGTGATTACTCAATGGCTTGGATCTTGCAAGTCCCTAACCGAGGAGCTTCTCTCACTCGGGAACTTAGGGGAGCACTGTTTGTACCATACTTGACCAATCCCGAAACTACTAAGCATCGGTCAACAGTATACCGTCAAGGACCCACAAGACTTTTCCTCCAACCAGGAGGCCAATCACAACACGACACATGTTGGTATCAGAGGCCAATCACAGCGCAACACGTGTTGATATCAGAGGCCAATCACAACACGACACGTGTCAATGTCAGAACAAAGCTAGAAACTCTCTTCTATAAAAGGGGATCATTCTCCCACAATAAGCCCTAATGTCTTTTGTACTAAACTATTCACTAGAACTCACTAAAAGAGAGCCTGAACCTATGTATTTGTGTAAACCCTTCACAACTAATGAGAACTCCTCTACTCCGTGGACGTAGCTAATCTGGGTGAACCACGTACATCTTGTGTTGTTTGCTTCCCTGTCTCTATTCATTTACATACTTATCCACACTAATGACCAGAGCGACTTAGCGAAGGTCACAAACTTGACACTTTCTGTTGTACCAAAGTCCTCGCCGATTTTGTGCATCAACATACCTCATAGATCATCCTTACAAAATATTAGCCAAATTGGAAATATTTGAAGCATCTAATTGAGTTCAAAGAAATTGACGAACACCTTGTTCTCTAAGAATCATTGAAATTTCATCGTGATAATTAAATAGGCAAATGATTTCGGATTGAATTGAATTTTTGTAAGGATGATCTATGAATCAAGGCTTACAAAATAGATGGTTTGAATTGTTGAAGTTTAATCCTGGTTACTCTCAGGGTGTTGACACTCGTATCATTTCTTCTATGGGAATCTGACCTATCCCTAGCAAGGTGCCTACTATTCTTCATGTGCTTTGGTCTCCTCTTGGTTTTCTTGGATTAAACTTAATACAAATGTTGCTGTATGCGGATGAGTTTTCAAAGATTGCCATGGTCATTTTCTTAGAGATTTCTACCAATGTATTGGTCATCACAACCCTTTTTTATTTTTTTGTAGAGTTATTAGCAATTATTCATTAGGGTTGGCATTGTTTTTGGCTGGAAAGTAACTCTTCTAGTGTTATTTCCGTTCTCCAATCGACTAATTATGATTTTCCTTGGTCTCTTTGTACGCAATGTTATATTTGTTTGGATCGATTCAGAAGATAACTTTCTACACCTCTCACATATATCGCAAATGAAATGTTTTTGGGGATCATTTTAATAATATGGGCTTGTGTTCTCCACATTTATTATGGCATGATTCTCCTCCCCCAACAGCTCGTGCTACTTTGTTTTCAGACTATGTTGGCTTGTTTGGCTTTTGTTTCTCAAAAGTGCATCTCGACATATATGTTTGTCTTACTTTTTTTTTTTTCCTTACCTTGTGGTGTTGTTCGACTTGTTTACAGGTTTAAACCCTTGGGCTTTAGAGGGGTTAGGTTTCATATCCCACCCTCCCTTCTTTTCCTTGTATATTTTTTGTTTTTGGTTCTAGAGGGTAAGTTTTATGTCACCTCTTCATTTTCATATAAGTTTTCTCCTTTTTTGTTTCTTGTATTATGAGGGTAAGGTTTTAGTCCCCCGTAACTAGGTGTAATTTCTTTTTTTCATTATCAATCAATTTTCCCTTGTACAACTGAGGTTTTTCACCCAAAAAAATAAAATTGTTTGGATATGGTTTTGACTTTCTAATTTAATTTCATATTTCCAACAAGACTTTTTTTATTAGCACCCCACATAATGTTGAATACACCCCATATTAAAATTTAATATTAAATAATTTATATACCCTAATGCAATGCCAATTTCGACCTCATAAAGTTTAAAAAAAAAATAAAAAAAATCTAAATACATCTCAAATCACTTTTAACGTGTATATCTGAAGATTATTTATCTTTTTCAACTCTCAAAACCATTCTCACCCTCTGATGTAGAACAAACCTACTAAAGAAAATGTAGAACAAACCTACTAATGAAAATACAAAGAGACATCAGTAAAACTAGAAAGAGCTCAAACAGGTACTGAAAGGGTGTTGTTCGATCAAATAAGCTTAAGTGTTATTTCGAAATACTGTAACTCTCAAAGAATGAGTAGTGTTTGGTTTGATTTAGAAGGAAACGTTAGTGATTTTGAAGAGCTTCTCTAAGACGGTATTGAACAGAATTTGTTGCAAAAATTTGTGGTAGGAGTTTGCCCCTGCGAGATGAAAATGATGTAGGGAACCTTCCTATTGCTTTGAAGAATCTGAGTAAAAGACTAAAAGTGAAGAATTTGCAGCCTAAGATTTCAAATGATCATATTGTGCTTGAGGCATAATCGTGATATAAGTGACTAGAACATGAAGAGATTTGACATGATCATTTTCGTGCCGATGCTGAAGAGAAATTCAAGGATTTTACAATGTTCGGGAAAAGGGGCAGACGGAGGCTAAATTCGTTTTTGATCTTCAGTCTATAGGGCTTAGAGAGTCACTATTTTCGTTATTTTATTTATGTGCATATTGAGGGAAGCCATAGCCAAGAAAGAAGGGAAATTGTAATTGTATTGGAATCTACATGTTAAATGATTAATAAGATTTGTTTCTTTTTTTTAAATCTAGTGGATGTGAATTGTGCATTGGCTTTTGACATTACTGTTAATAATGTGAAGAGTGTGGTATGTATGTAAAAAATGTAGGGTGTATGATGCAAGACATATGTTGAGAGTGTGGGGTGTGAGGATGTTATGGGAATGTATGTAAGGTGTATTAACAGGAATTTTAATTAAAAAGGCAAATGTGAGATGTATTAAGTATATGAGGTGTATTCAACAATATGTAGAATGTTAATATAACAAGCCTTCCAACAACTATGAATATTTAATTAATACGTCTTAAAATAGTTGGAGAGTTACTACGGATGATAGAGGATGAGATAAAGGTTGCCTTTTGTATTGCTCAAAGAGGTGTTTTTGCATTTAAGCTTTTCGCACGTCTGTTAATGTGTTCTTCCGGTTAAAAAAAACCTGCACTTATTTCGTGATTCACCAATGCCCCAGCGGACGAGAGATTTTTCAGTGTGACCGTCACACGGAATGGTACACCACGTGTTGTTATATAAAATGTAGGATATATGTGTTTAAAAGTTAATAACTTAAAAAATAAAATTTCCCACTACTTACATAAAAACACGTGATGTACTACCCGTATTCTCGTTACATCTAAAAATTTCTCCTGTCGTAGGTCAAACTCCTATACGAGTAAACTTGCAGGGTACACGTTCTTTATGCATTGCTTCTGCACGTGCTCTCTCTCCTCTCTTTCCCTCTCTCTCTCTAAAACCCTTACCGTAAATATAAGAGGCATTCCACTACATAGTGAGATAAGAAGTACATGAGTCTCACTATGCATTGATAGCAGACTGGTTCATTTTGAATGCAGTTTTGATACAACATGAGGAGGTTGTGTGCATTTGACAGGCAAATCAAAGAGTAGATTAAAACAGAGTCGGAGGGTCCCACAAAAGGCATTGTTAAAATTCAAAATTAAGTGGAGAGTTGTAAACCATTCTGGCAACCCCAACCCCAACCCCTCGGCTTCCGTAAAGCCAAAAATAAAGAAAGAAGGAAGGGAGAGTAAAAATAGTAAAACAAGTGAAAGCGTAAGAATGAGCTGGAGGGAGATTCCGTGTGTGGGATTCGAGCTGTAAATGAAAGGGGCACGCCGCACACCTTCTCTCTTCCTCTCCCAATACCCTATAAATATTCCCACCACTTCACTTGTTTTCTTCACAACACAACTAGTTGTTTTCGTCCTCTTCTTCTTCTGCTGCTGCTGCTACTTAATAGTTTTCTAGTTACTAGTCAGTCGGTTCACTACAATTTATTTCAATTCAATTCCAAGAAAAACAAGAAATATAATGGAGTTGAATCTCCTAAACTACATGTTTTGCATCTTTGCCTTTCTTGTCTTATTCCTCTTTGTCATCAATTCCCTCATCACCAAGCTCTTCACTCCGGTTCGCCGGAAATTCCCACTTCCACCGGGTTCCTTGGGCTGGCCTTACATTGGAGAAACCTTCCAACTCTACTCTCAAAACCCAAATGTCTTCTTTGCCTCTAAACAAAAGAGGTATTTGCTCTTTTAATTCACATCTCGGTTTTTTTTTTCTTTCTAAATTGAGTGACTGGCTAGTTGATTTTATGTACTGATGATATATGTTTTGAACATTTTGATTGATAGGTTTGGGTCAATCTTCAAAACCCACATCTTGGGTTGTCCATGTGTGATGATTTCGAGCCCGGAAGCGGCCAAATTCGTGCTTTCTCGAGCCCATCTGTTCAAGCCAACTTTTCCGGCAAGCAAAGAGAGGATGTTGGGGAAAGAAGCCATCTTTTTCCACCAAGGAGATTACCATGCCAAATTGAGAAAGCTTGTCCTTCGTGCCTTCATGCCGGAAGCCGTCAGAAGTATCATCCCTGACATTGAATCCATTGCCAAAGACTCTCTCAAGTCTTGCCAAGGCCGCTTGATCAACTCCTTCCAAGAAATGAAAACGGTGAGTAATTATTGCCACACCCCACTCTCTCAACAGAGCAAAACAGAGAGAATTCGAATTAGAAGAGCTGTACGGGAATGTTCTCTAGCCAAATGCTGAATCTAAACTGCTACACATGGCAAAAATGGAGGTGGTTGCCTGACGAGACTGACAGTCGCCTCAACTAGTTTGACAAGATTAACAGTCGGCCAAGAGAACATTTTCCTGCAGTGAATTGTTGTGCTGATATAACATTTTTGGTTGACATAATGTTAAATTGTGTACCGATGAATCAATTTTTGGTGGTGCAGTTCACATTCAATGTTGCACTCCTTTCTATATTTGGAAAGGATGAGATTCTGTACAGAGAGGATCTGAAGAGGTGTTACTACATTCTTGAGAAGGGATACAATTCAATGCCCATTAATCTTCCAGGCACACTGTTTCACAAGTCAATGAAAGCAAGGAAGGAGCTTGCTCAGATCTTGGCCAAAATTATATCTAAAAGGAGGCAAAGGATGCAGGTGGAGGAGGAGGACCATAAGGATCTTCTCGGATCATTCATGGGTGGCAAAGAAGGCCTCACGGACCAACAAATCGCCGACAACGTTATTGGTGTCATCTTCGCTGCCCGTGACACCACGGCCAGCGTCTTGACTTGGATTGTCAAGTACCTTGGGGAAAACCCAAGTGTGCTTCAAGCAGTCACTGTAAGCATTCTAATCATCAAATTCATTTTTTTTTTTTTTTTGAAGTTCCTTTTTTGGGTTCTAATTTTTTGTAATGGCTGTGATTCTACAGGATGAGCAAGAAGCAATAATAAGGTCAAAAGAAGAGGAAGAGGATAAAGTTCTGAGTTGGGCAGATACCAAAAAGATGCCCATGACTTGTAGGGTTATTCAGGAGACTCTTAGAGTTGCTTCCATTTTATCTTTTACTTTCAGGGAAGCTGTGGAGGATGTTGAATATGAAGGTCAGTAATTACCAAACCAAACATTTACTACTTTTCTTCTTCTATTTTCTTACTTGAAATTACTTTAAACTTAATAATCTGTTGTTTGCTGATGATCAAATGTTGATGTGTTTTCAGGTTATCTGATACCAAAGGGGTGGAAAGTTTTACCACTTTTCAGAAATATTCACCACAGCCCAGAAATCTTTCCTGACCCTGACAAGTTTGATCCTTCCAGATTTGAGGTAAACGCTACCATCATCCGCCATAAATTCATTCTTCATTCAAAATATTGGATACATTGGAGATAGATGCATGTATTGTATAGTGGATATATACTCATCATCTTTATGTTACTGTCTGACACAGGTTGCTCCAAAACCCAATACATACATGCCATTTGGCAGCGGGAACCACTCATGTCCAGGGAATGAATTGGCCAAGCTGGAGATTTTGGTCTTTTTGCACCATCTAACAACAAAGTACAGGTGGGTACTTTCACTTATTTGGTAGTTTTGAGGGGAGAGGGTAGGCATGCAACGGGCAGTGGCAGCACTGCAGAGCTGCAACCACCACCTCCTCCTCAATTTCTAAAAGTAGAATGTTGTTATATTTATATAAATTAAATAAATTTGTTGATCTGGTTGTGGAGGTGGCTGACATGTTATGTATGTGGCTTTGTGCAGATGGTCTATTGTTGGTGCACAAAATGGCATACAGTATGGCCCTTTTGCTCTTCCCCAAAATGGCCTGCCCATCAGATTATCTCCTAAAACTATCATATAACCCTATGATACTCCCAAAACAGTCCGAGTCCCCAACTTTCAGACCCTGACCCTTGTGGCTGCGACTTGACAAACAAATCAAGAAATATACATTTCATGCACGAGAGAGAGAGAGAGAGAGAGAGAGAGAGAGAGAGAGAGCGCTAGACACAAATCTTATGCATGAAGAAACCCACCCCCCCGAAAGTCCAATTCCTTTTTCGCAAAAAGAGAAATGCAAACGCAAAATAAACATGTGAGAGAAACAAATTAATCATACATCTCCATCACCTTCGTCTGCCCAATTTACATCTCAGTATACTTAAAGCCACCGTATATTATGACCACGCTCCAAAAACACCCAAAAAGTCAGAGAGGTCTAGATACAGGAAATTAAACATGTTGCGGCAGAGGAAGCCAAGCTTACAAAGAAGAGTATTCATATAGCAAAACATGATATGCAAACCATATCATGTTTTTTTTTTTTTTCTTTTTCTTTTTGGCATGCAAGAGATCATGAAGAGGAAAATTCCTCACCCAATGTGACAATTGTATTTAAGTAGGTAGGTGTATTCTAATTTCACAATATTTTTCTTCTTTTTAAAATAAATGTAAAGAGCCGCAAGGCAAAAATGAGATTCAAATGAATGGAATAACAAAGTTAATTTTGTTCTGTATATGTATTATTTCAATTCCAACGACTGAGACCAGTATATACTTTGCATATCATACTTGCTACTAATGGCAACCTAATATATGGAAACAAAAAAAATTTATTATTGACATTTAAGAAAATTATTTGCATGGCTCATTTATGAAAAACATAAAATAAAAATTATACTTCTTAAGGTGCATGATGATTTTTTTCTTGAGCGTCAGCAACACAGCTTCAAACAAAAAAACATTTTATCACATGCACTCATAACAAGTGTTATAATTGCAGTAATAGTGATACTTAAAAAAAAAAAAGAATAATTAACCAAAACAAAAAGGAAAGAGACGAAGAAATGCCAGAAGATCCTTTATATGGGGCATGGATGCTCTTCGGATTCAATTGTCTTAATCCTAGGGATCTATCAATTCGGACCGTTGAAATTTAATTCAACGACTACAAACATAGTTCACTTTAAAGTTATAAAAATTTTAACTGTTGGATCAAATTAATTAATCCCTAGAATTAGGACAATTGGATCCGGAAAGGATCCATGTCCCTTTATTGCATACACATGCCTTTGACTTTGTACATATATCTCTCAATTACACCAGGACAGCACCACTAGTCATTATAATGTCTTTTGATAGATTTAGACAGCTGTAGTTGCTTAGACAACAGATGAATCAATCATACATGCATACATATCAATACTATACTATGTTCCCATTTTTCAAAAAAATGGGAACACCTTCTTAACCATTAGATTTGATTTCAATGAAATTTTATGATTGAGATTAAATCATAAGTCACAAAATCTCAACCACAAGATTTTATTAAAACTAAATCTAACGGTTAAAAGGATGTTTGAAAAGTGGGGATCCCTTCCCCTTAAAGGCTTCATATATACATATATATATATATATATATACACACATATATATATATATGTATGTATGTATGTATATATATGTATGTATGTATACATGTACACGCACCCCTTATTTCAAGAACTTTGTTCCCCTTGTATGTATAGCAGCTAGAGGATGGCATGGCAGACACGATGTGCCATAGAAATGGTTCTCATGGACCTCATTCATTGAATATATGGACTAATATATCCAAGATATCTTTTGGTGCAAATTTATGCCAAGTTTCAACGTCAACTTAGCGGTCAACAGCTGATTATATTGATATTGTTTCTATTTAATTAACTGTACAATTTGACATGTATTGCTTATTACAAAAAACATTGGTGTTTTAAATAGTAAAACTATTTGTTTATAAATACTAATATATTCTGTCAAATGTCCAATTTGAATTTGCATTCTTAAACAATTTATTGACAACTTTTAGCTTAGAAGAAGTTTTCTTCAATCTCCTGTAACACTCTAGCTTTAAGAATGTTTATTTTCTTGCTTAGTGTCCTTGACAACAGTGGCGTAACCAGGATTTACAAGTAACGGGGTCATAGTACCAGTTTGGTATTGCTGAATTTTTTTTCAAAAGCAGGGATGAAAAAACAGTTGAGCTCAATATTGTGTTTGGTAACTCAGCTACAAAACACTTATTTTCAAAATTGCTGCGAGAAACAGCTGAAAAGTGGAAGCAACTATTTGCTGCTTTTAAAAACCAACTTTTTATCTTAGAAACACGGGTGAACAATAATGTTTAATGAAAGTTTCCAAATGCCGATCCTACCCTCACCTCTTGCGTCGTCCTCTTCCTTGCCCTGCCATCTCACTTATTGAGCACATGATTATTTATATTGCCGATGAGATGATGTGTCGTGATATATTTATGGATTTACTGTTGATATACTTTTGATTTTACATTGATACGTGGTATGATTTTTTTTTCCGAAACTATACAAGTGTCACAGCGAGGGGTTATAACAATTTAGAAGGTTTTTATTAAAATTTTATTTCCAGGGCCACTCACCCTTGCTTTGTTTCCACCCTCCATGTTTTTTTTTAGCTGAGCTTTCTTATCGACGAGGATTCGTGGCAAATCTTGGTATTGGAGATTACCTTCGATGGTATGATTCTCAATCCACTCTACTATACTTTACTTATGCTCTGACATCACATGTGAAATGGGTTCATTTCCGCTCACAGCGCACTCTCGTATTTAGGCACTTTTAGATTTAAATTTATTCACATTTTCCCACATCACTATACTTTATGGCTTCGTCACCCTCTTGGTGTTGGCCAGCACAACTCGATTTGGAGTCCAAGTGGACTTTCCGGGTCGGGGTGTGTCACGTGCCTAGCACGCTGACGGTAACCCTAATGCCGTTAGGGAATATGCCGTTAAATAATAGAATATTCCGTTAAATATACCTGACTCCGTTAGAATATTCCGTCAAGGTTGACGGAATATGCTTTGTCTTCTCCAGTGGTTTGCCAGATTTCGTCGCCGGCCGCCGCTGCACTCGCCGGTTTCTGGAAAAACTTTGAATCTCAATATCTCCGTCGTTTCAACACCAAATTTCACGAATTTTATATCAAATTGAAGCCCTGAACTAGAAGAACACAGTCTTACCTTTTAGAGGTCCTAAAACCGATGAAAAGTGGTCGAAAAATCTCTGGAAAATTCTAACTAAACTGGAACTCGTGGAACTAACCTATCCCGACATCCAAATCCTCCAAAAATTGTTCCCCAGTCTCTATGGAGTAGTTTTAAGACTCCCTGAAGCTTTACAAATCCGTGAACTAACCACGATCACGACGGAGCAACAGAGCACCACACCAGAGCTCTTAGGTTCTTGGGTTCCCGTGATCCGTTCTTTGATCCAATGGTATGGATAGGTTCGTGAAGTCACCAAAAACACGTTGATGCAAAGCTTAAGCTCGATCGATGAAGTTTGGATGGTGTTTGAGAGTTGAAGGCTTGGATTGTACGAACAAGGGAGAAGAGTCGAGAAGAGAGAATAACGAAATAAAGTTTGTATGTGCGGGTGTGTGTGTGACTAAGCTACGGGATTGGGCAGAAATAAAAGAGCAGGGCCTTGATTGGGCCATAAAGTTTAGGGCTAACAATTTAAATAAAAACAAACCCACAATTCTAATTGGACCTAAGAAAGTAATAGGTACAGTAATTGGTCCATTTCCTTAGCCCACTTATACATCCACCACACATTGTTTCAAGGGCAAAATCGTCATTCCTATGCTTTCGAAGATAAAATATATTTTAATTCGGGACGGGTTGTCACAACCTACCCCTCTTTAGAAAAATTTTGTCCCCAAAATTTTGTATAATACATAATAAACCACTAATATTCATAAAATAAGCGCGGATACATATCTCGCATATAATCCTCTGTTTCCCAAGTAGCCTCCTCCACTGAATGGTTTCTTTATAAAACTTTCACCAAGTGAACAATTTTGTTCCTCAGAACTTTATCCTTCCAATCCAAAATCATCACTGGCTCCTCCTCATAAGTTAAATATGGATTAATTTCTACTGGTTGAGGAGGTATCACATGTGACGGATTAGAAACATAATGGCGAAGCATAGAGACATGAAAAACATCATGTACCTTTGACAACTCTGGAGGCAACTCAAGTCTATAAGCAACTTCATCGTCCCGCTCGGTGATCTGGTATGGTCCGATATATTGAGGACTTAACTTACCTTTCTTACCAAACCGTACAACACATTTCCACGGGGATAACTTCAAAAATACCCAATCTCCCACATTATACACTCTATATGTGGTATGTCTATCAGCAAGGCTTTTTTGTCGATCCTAGGCCGCTTTCAGGTTAAATTTAATTACCTAAATATTCTGAGTAGTCTCGTCCACAATCTCTGGGCCCACTAATACCCTCTCACCAACTTGTGACCAACAAAGAAGGGTACGACAAGATTTACCATATAACGCCTCGAACGGTGACATCCCGATGCTAGAATGGTAACTATTATTATAAGCAAAATCCATCAAATCCAAACGCTTATGCCAAGCGTCACCAAACTGCAATACCGAAGATCTCAACATATCTTCTAATGTTTGGATAGTCCTCTTAGATTGCCCGTCCGTCTAGGGATGATAAGCAGTACTATAAAGCAATCTCGAACCAAGAGCTTCCTAAAATGCCACCCAGAACTTAGAAGTAAACCTATGATCTCAATCAGATATAATACTAACTGGTACCCCGTGGTAATTAACAACCTCCTATATAAATAACTCAGCTAATTGGCTTAGGGAATAATTCTTTCGAACTGGTATGAAGTGTGCTGATTTAGTAAACCGATCTATTATCACCCAAATGATGTCATAACCATTCCGTGTACGAGGAAACTTGTACATGAAATCCATAGTAATATTTTCCCATTTCCACAGGGGAATGGGAAGTGGCTGTATCTACCCAAAATGTCTCTTCCTTTCAACTTTAACTTGCTGGCAAATTGCATATCTACTCACATGCCCTGCCAAAAGTAGAAAGGCCGAATGGTGTGATACATTTTAGTACTTCCAGGATGCATTGCATAAGCTGAAACATGTGCCTCATCAAGAATATCTTTCTTTAGCTCAGCAATATTCGGTACGTACATCCATTTCTCCTGCATAAGCATGCCATCAGATTCCTGCACTCTAAGATCTTTCTTTTTCCCCTGTGACACTGTTTGAATTAATTCCCGAATTTCTTCATCATTCACCTGAGCCTCAAGTACACGATCAATCAAAATCGGCCTGACCTGAAAGTTAGCAAGTAAAGCTTCTTCCCGATCTTCCACCCCTAACTTCACTCCAGTGGATCTCAATTCTGCGAGAAGAGGAATACGACAAGCATATAAAGCATTAACTCGACCTCGAGATTTTCTGCTAAGCGCGTCTGCCACTACATTTGCATGACCAGGGTAATACTCAATCGTGCAATCATAATCGCTGAGCAACTCTATCCACCTTCGTTGTCGGAGGTTAAGATCTCTCTAGGTGAAAAGATACTGAAGACTCTTATGATCTATAAAAATCTTACACTTTTCTCCATATAAGTAATGCCTCCAAATTTTCAAGGCAAAGATAATGGCTGCTAACTCAAGATCATGCGTCGGATAATTCATCTCATGAGGCTTTAACTGTTGCAAAGTATAAACAATGACCCTTTCATGCTGCAACAGCACACAACCTAAACCATTCAAGGAAGCATCACTGTAAATCTCAAAATTACCACTGTCGTCTAGAAGTGCCAAAACAGGTGTGTGAGTGAAACAATACTTTAGTTGCTGGAAACTCCATTCACAATTATCGTCCCACTCGAATTTAACATCTTTCCTCATCAACCTTGTTAGTGGTAATGCTTTAACTGACAAATCTTTAACAAACAGTCTATAATAACCTGCCAAGCCCATAAAACTCTGTACCTCAGTGACGGTTCATGGTTGCTCCCAATTTTCAACGACAACTACTTTCTAAGGGTCCACCGGAATACCCTGGGTCGATATTACATGCCCCAAAAATGCCACTTGATCTAACCAAAATTGGCATTTGCTAAACTTAGCATACAATTGATGTTCTCTCAATTTCTTCAAAATCAAAGTGAGATGTCGAACATGCTCTGCCTTAGACTTGGAATACACCAAGATGTCATCAATAAAAGCAATGATGAACCTGTCAAGGTATGGTTTGAATACCCGATTCATCAGATCCATGAAAGTTGTAGGTGCATTAGTTAATCCGAATGGCATCACGAGGTATTCGTAATGATCGTATCGAGTTCTAAAAGTCGTCTTAAGAACATCTTCACTTCTGATTTTTAATTGATAATACCCAGACCTCAAATCAATCTTGGAAAACACGCAGGCACCTCGAAGCTAATCAAATAAATCATCTTTACACAGCAACGGATAACGGTTTTTAATCGTTACCCGATTCAGCTGTCGATAATCAATACACAGCCTCAAAGTTCGGTCTTTCTTCCAAACAAATAAAACTGGAGCTCCCTAAGGTGAAATACTAGGCTGAATAAAACCTTTATCAACCAATTCCTACAACTAGGCTTTCAATTCCTTAGCCCGCTTATACATCCACCACACATCATTTCAAGGGCAAACTCGTCATTCCCACACTTTCAAAGATAAAATATATTTTAATTTGGGATGGGTTGTCACATAAAAGTTTACCAAACACTATAATACTCCTTTTTTTTTTTTTTTTTTTTTCCAAAAACACTTTTAGAAAAAAGTTTACCAAACACGCTGTTGCTTTATTTCACAACTGCTTATTCTCACAGTACAGCAGAAGCAGTTTTTTTTCAAAGCACAGCAATACTAAACCAGTCCATAATATCAATACAAAAAGCTACCATTTCGTAGGTACCTTCTAATTCCTATCAACATATACCGAAGGTTTATGCCGACATATGTCAACATTTGTAGAGGCTTGTAGACGATGCATGCAGGACACTGTGCAGTAATGTTGAAGACTATCAAGGCATTTCAACTAAAGTATTTTTTACAAGAAGAAAGAAAATGAAGACAAATATGATAGAAGAAAATAAAAGTAGGAGGAGAAGGTTGTAATTTAGTTTCCTTAGTTGTTTATAGTGGTCAAATATGATATACAAACAAATATAAATGGAGTTTTTGAAGTTGTTGGGGTCAAGTACAACCAATGATCCCATGTTGGCTCAGCCACTGCTTGACAACATGTTCACGTCTTGATCATTTGTTATATTTGACTTAGTATGGAAAAAGCAACTCCAAAAATATGCAGCAAACAGCTCTTTGGACCCAACCTACAATGTGTTTGAAACATAAATCTTTCATTGTTTAAGGTATCTTTTTCATAATTCGTGTAAGAAAAACAAAATTTAGCACAAATCTTTATCAATCGTCAATTAGGAATCATAAATAATAGATGAACACAAGTTTTAGTGAAGCCATCAAATGGTCATGAAAATATCTGTGACTAATTAATATCATATATTTTGCTATTTATATGAATGATCTTTATAGATAAAATAAAATAATGAATGTCCCAAACCCTGAAATCATATTATGTGGTGGTCAAGAAAAATGGTTTGCTCCATACTTATAAATATTACATATCTTGCATAGAAAATATCTCAATAGAGTCCTGAAGGCTGGTATTGACATTCCCAAGGTCTAAAGAAAACTATTAACTTGGAACTCTTGGATAGATTCTCTCATACAATTAAGTTTTATTTTTAGTGCGTTTTAATTCAATAAATGTTTGTCTCGTATTTGAAAAGTGCACTATCAGTAAATAAATAATTATTGTGGTTGCAAAAATACGTCGTCTTTTGTCTTGACGAATTTGTACCTACAAAACAACTAACACTTTTGATCAAGGCCAAATCCACACATGCGCCAGGGGGGAAACTAGTGTAGCTGGAGTATTTATAGGGAGGTGGCCGACAATAAGGTTAAAGATTTGCCCTACACATGGTGGCTTCCCATTGACCAAGTTGTGTAGGATGGATGAGGAAAGAATAATTCCAATATATTAATTATGAGATAATATTGTGGAATTATCATTAAGTATCCTTGACTAATGGTGATGAGGATTCCTTACTTGTTTGAGTTGACCTTCAATCGGGAATGTATTAAAAATAAGATTTGATGATTAATCCTATCTTTAAATGCCTTTGACTTTTCCATGCCACGAACTTGAGAGCTTGGTGTAGTCATAGTTAGCTGCTCAGGCTTCCATGGATGTTGAGCTGTGCGTGTGAATATTTGTGGGCCCTTCCCATTTAATGAAGATAATCTTGTCTTCTTCAGAAGAAAATAATTTCATGTGTCGTCTTCTGAATTTTTAGGATTACTTTTTGCTCCACAAATGCCCCACATTTGTTGGGTTGCACTTGAAAATGGCAGTTAGTGTAGAAATCCCAAGCCGAGTAGGCGAGCAAATAGTTATTTCTTGATTTGATGTAGGTTATCCACTTTGACTTGGAGTTTAAGTCTTCTAGGAAATAGAATCCAACTGCTTATAGAGCAATTTTCTTCCAAACAAGAAAGAGAAAAAAATTAAAGCCGGTATCATATCTTCTTCTTCTTCAAAAAAAAAAAAAAAAAAAAGAAAAAGAAAAAAAAAGAAAGAGATAAAATTAGAGGTATTGTCCCCCTCCAATTTCGCGTGATGAAGTTTTCTGTTGCGTTTCTGACCTAAATTTCGTTGCGTAAACACTCTTGTGCGACGAAACTTTGTATTTCATCGAGAAAACTTTTGTGCCTTGAACTTTGCCCGAGTATAGTGGGGCGACGAAATTTTCATTGCCCAAAGTTTTAGTGACAAATTTACATGTTGCGCGACGAATGGTATTTCATCGGGAAAACACTTTTATGTAGTAGTGTGAGTATGAGTGTAGGTGTTATAGCACAACGATTGACTTTTCCTTAAGGGGCAATGTTAGGAAGACAATCTATTTAAAGTATAATTTTTAAAGCATATGATGTGGTTGTTAATGATTCGATTATTACTTAAGTATTGATTAACGTTCTTATTTCCTATTGGTGACATATCACCTTGTTTGCAAATATGATTAAAAAAATAGGAACTTTAACGAAAAGTTCCCGGTACTATTTACTTTTACAAAAAACCATATTTTTACACGAAAAAGTCAATCATGGTACTATTTACTTTACCCTTTATTTTGTCTTTATCGTTAAAACTCAAAGTTTTTATACTATTTTCATTAGTTTTCCTTAAAAAAAATTATCTACCTAGTATTACTCTTTCCTTAAAGACCTCCAATTTTGTGATCTGGTCAAAATAGAGTTTAAAGTTGTCGTCACTCTGAGATGATCTCAGGTTAATATGCTTTGAAGAATTAAAAGCTGGCACTCAATTAAGGTATACACATGTCATGCATAGCATACATCTTTAAAACATGGTATTAGTTGAATATTAGAGTGCGAGACAAAGAAGACTACAAAATAGTAAGAATAATATTTTTAAGAAACTAACCCTAACCTTAAAAGGTAATAAGAATATTATTAAACAAACAAGAATGCCGAAACGGCTACAAAACCCCAATAAGCTACATCGTGACTAACTTATTCTCGACTGAATAACAAGCATGCTATTTATAATAAACTAACCCTAAAAGGTAAGAAACTGAAATCCTAATTCTAACGTGCTAAACCCAGAAAACCAAATATTGAAGTAAACCTAAATACTAATATTTTCTAACAGTAATAAGTTCATTTGTTATCTTTAGAATTACAAGACCAGCACATCTCGTTTCATACTTAGCATGCTCCACACAAACATGATTTTTCAGATGCCTATTCGATTGTCTTAAGATTTGACTTATGTTGGCATGATTAGAGGCTGAAGCATCGTCTACATTTCTTCCACATCACTTCATCATGTTTTTCTTCACTCTTTTTTCATCTCACATTCTTTTGATGTATTTTTCTTCGATCTCTATCATGAAAAATATGCAAACAAAGAATTAAAATAATTCTAAAATATTCCAACGTGCATGTGTTTGCATTTCGGAAGACCAATATTCAAACCTAATTATTAAGCTAAGAAAACTCAACGAAATTACATCCATAAAACTGCCCCATATAAATGCATCATTTTTCCACAACATGAAAAGCTACGTGGGGGACATGTCTACTAACTACTTCGATAAGTAGTCAAAATTTTGGCTCACGTTTTGAGCTTTATGGAAAAGTCATGAGAGATCAAAGAGATATTTTTATGACGTGAGATTTTTCAAGTTATGGGAAAGTCAATATAGGCTTAGTTGTCAGAAATATTATTGTAATGAAATTATAGTGTGAGATGGGGAGATGGCGGACGGGAGATGTTTCAAGTAATTGACCTACACAATCAAGTCTAGCAACGTGTTGATTTATCACTAATCCTTCGACTACAATATTCTTGGAAAATACTTATATATGACATGGGGTGTACAATCAACACCTCATTTTCATTGTTTTGTGTCTATATAAAGCAACGTAAAACTTCAATAAATGAATTTTTGATAAATTAATGGACTCATTTAAATTAATTTCCTTTTTCGTACATTGTCTTCCTTTCTCCCCATACCTCCCACCACTCTCCCTTTAATCTTCTTCACCTCTAGCACCCAAAAAAAAAAAAAATGCCATGATTATCAGACGAGCTCTAAACTTTTGATTGTATTGGATTTTATTGACTGAGTAGTTGGACATCGAGAATAGCGTGGGACCTTGATGAACAAGAATGGCATGTGCAAGCGCGAGAAGAAAAATCTATTTCACTCAAATTCAACAAATTCAGTCATAATTCTTCATCTTAATTTCCTTCTTCAATCCCTCTAGCGCTGCCACATATATGGCCAAGACCTGCTCATCAATAAACTTTTATGCTTTGCCCACCTAAAAAGAATTTCTAAATCCATCACTGGTCACGATTGCTTTAGTACCAAACTGCCGTAGAATTGACCTCATTTTTCAGTTCTTCCAAGAGAATAATCGTCAAATGATAGCTTTCAATCTAATATGTGTCCGCACAACTGAGTTGGAGCTCAAAAAAGAAGCTAAACAACTTAAAGTCAATTGCTCACATTGATTAGGATTGGGTAGTGCACCTTAGGCCATCATTATTTTGAAAGTACTTTTATTTTGCATTGAAATGGGAATCATCATCCAATAATTAAGGAATTTCGAGATCTAAGTCGGCAGATGTCCACCCTTACTAAAGAATTGATGGGCTCACTTGTGAGACTTTATTTTAAAAGGCCAAACTATAAAATATAAATTTAAACTCGATGCAATTAATAACGAATTGCCAACTTTTAAGGTATTGGTTATTATGAAATGGAGGCACATCATTCATTTAGCTTGTATCGAGTTAAATTGTGAAGAAAATAGCGGTTGTATATAAATTACCAAGTCTCAAGAAATATTAAATAATTTTTCATTTTTATATTTTGTAAGCAAAGCATCGTATATAGATACTAAAAGTTTGGGCATGAACAAGGTTTTGAAAATGCTCGCACACAAAGCCCAAAGGGTATCATGTAATGTTCAGGTAAGATCCAATACAATTATACAAGTAGACAAGAGGGAAACCATCAAAATTCAAAAGGAATTACAATGGTTGTAAATTTGAGCAAATACTACTTGACCAACCGAATCATGATACAACCGTCTACAGGGAAGTTTGAAGCTCCTGTTGTGCAAGAATAGCACCAAATTAATTGGAAATCAACTCAAGTTAACTCACAGGAAATATACCAAATGAAATGCAAGAACAAAGTAGAAATGATAGCAAGATTTAAGGAGGTTCCTCAATTTTCAATGTAACTGGAGTACGTCTTCAAAGTAGTAGGAGCTCACCAATAATCCACTATCAACCAAATATGAGTGTTTACAAAGTGTTTGGCAATCTCACAACCGAAAACTTCAATCCACCCAAGACCTCTCACACACCAAAGAAACAAATAGATAAGGAAATATCATGATTAATTTCCTCTATGTACAAAGTTAAAAGCTAATACAACAAATACAACTTTGATTGAGTGAGTGCTAACCAAATAATGAGCAACATCTCTTCTTATCTATCAAATGGGGTTGTTGGCAACTTCTCTATAGGCAGTGACAACTTCTTTTCTTTCTCTCTTCTGCTTTCTACTAAAGGCAGTAGCTACTGGCATGTAAAAACCCTCAGTGCCCCCATTGTGGGATCTCACATGAATAATAAAAAATGGTTGATGGGTTCAACAATGGCCCACTATAATTTGGCCACACATTCAACAATTTCTACTCTGGTCAAATTTCCGAAAGCACCATGATGAGCCAAACCAACATAATCAACAATCAACACAAAATCCCTCCCGAAAGTAGCAAGAGAATAACTCATGCCAAGCCAAAATGTTCCAAAACTCCTACTACTTAACAATTTCTTTATATAGGGAAAATGTGAGCCAACTTCAAGCAATGAACAAACTTGGTTACACTAACAACCTTAGTCAACATATCAGCGAAATTGTTTTTAGTTGGAATCTTTTGAAGAATGATCTCCCATTCACTAACGACTTCATGCATTAACTGATAACACTCATCTATGTGCTTAGTCCTCGCATAATCAACCTGATACTTAGCCAAATAAATGGTTCTCTAACTATCACAATGCACCTCCACCTGTTTCTCATCAACCCCTAAATCTCTGATAAGTCCACATATCCAAATTGCCTCCTTTATAGCTTCACCAATTGCAATATATTTAGCCTCAGTAGTAGACAAGGCAATGTACGACTGAAAAATGGACCTTCAATAACCCTTTAGCCATAGTAAACACATAGTCTGTAGTAGACTTCATTTTATCCAAGTCGCCTGCATAATTTGAATAAACATAACCAACTGCAAAGTTACCCGTACCAAAGTTGTCCCTCTTAAAGCATAAACCAACATCTCTAGTACCATAGAGATACCTCAATATCCACTTGGCTGCATGTCAATGCTTTTTACTAGGGTGTTGCATATATCGACTTGTCATACCAACTACATAAGCAATATCAAGTCTGAGCCTAACATTGCGTACATCAAACTACCAACCAAATTAGCATATGGTATATTTTCATTTGCAGCTTCTCTTTATCAGTTTTAGGACATTGTAGAGAACTCAGTTTAAAATAAGGAGCCAAAGGGGTACTAACCAATTTGGATGAATCATGAACACTCTAAATTTCTGAATCATTTTCAAGGTATTGCTTTTGATTCAAGCACACCAAACCTTTTTCTCTATCTCTAGTGATCTCCATGCCAAAGATCTTCTTCGGCTCACCAAAATCCTTCATCTCGAACTCATCTTCATTTGTTCCTTCCATTTCTCAATCACTTCAACATTCTTTGAGGCAATTAACATATCATTAACATATATTAATAAATATACGAAAGATCCATCTTGCAACTTCTTGTAGTGCACACAATGATCATATATTTACTTCTATAATAATTTTGACCTCTCATAAATTTATCAAACATCAAATATTATTTTCTTGGTTGCTTCAAGCCGTAAAGGTTTTTTTTTTTTTTCCATTTTGCAAAACAAATTCTCCTTGCCTTTCACTTTATATCCATCTGGTTGACACATATAAATCTCTTCATTCAAATCACCATGTAGAAAAGTTGTATTTCACATCAAGTTGCACAAGCTCAAGATCATATTGTGCAACAAAAGCAAACATAACACAAGTTGAGGAGTGCTTCACAATCAGAGAAAATATTTCATTGTAGTCAGTGCCCTTTTTTGTGCCTACTGTTGAACCAAATTCGCACACCACCATGAGTGATAGGGATGCTCAAATCCATTTAACTGTAAAAGAACACACAATCGTGAGTAAGCCTAAGACCGATGGGGTGTGTCGGTCAAAGGCTCTCCGACAATCAAGTTAGTAAGTAATATTAAGACTCAAGAAGCAGGCAATAGAATAAGTGTGACATTACTAGAGATAAACCCTAAAAAGGTGTATTTATACTAGTCGATGAGATGATCTTTTAGGATATTGGAATTCATATTAAACCAGAAAATAGAAAGTAGATATTGCATCGTCTTAGGTAAGTTTTGAGGTGAATTCCGGGGAGTTCGAGGTGAATTCCATCCCAAAACCCTCTACATTTCACTTTGGTAAGTTTTTGGGCACATTTACGTAGTTTGGGGTGAGATTTGAGTTGAGAAACCTTTATTTAACCCTTGCATGCTTTGTGTTCGATTTCCAGAATTTAGCATCGAGCATTAATCAGTTCTCGTCGAATCCGAGGCAGATTTGACCCCAATTCGTCCTAATCTGAGTTTAGGTAAGGTTCTAAACCTTTTTGTGATGTTGTAATGGAGAATGGGTTGAAATTCTCATTGGAATCGAGCTAATTCATGCTCTGGCCAATTTTTGGGTTTATTTGCAGAATCCAGCGAGTCTCTGACGGCAGCTAATGGTGGTCAGCGACGGATTCCGTTAATATTGATTGAATCTGTGATGACAAAGGTATATTCCGTCATCCTCCTAAAAGTTTTCCAATGATCGGCGCGTGACTCCGACGATGATAACTACGTCGTTTACTCATTGGTCCGTGGCGGTGAGTACGATGGCGTGTTCGCTGTTGATGGTGGCAGCGATGGCGACACGTCTACTAGCGCATAGCGATGTGTGAGGTATTCGGGACCTATCTTTAGGTTTTTCGGCGTCCTGAATCATGTGGCGCCCATTGTTGATGCAAAATCAACATTTAAATAGTAGTTTTGGACGTAGGATTAATTGTTAGAAATTGCTTATTCAAGCTAAGCTCTAAATTCACAGGTACAAGTGAGATTAAATTGGAACCAGGCAAGAAGCTTAACGAGGAAATACGCTCAGCATACATGTCAGTGGATCCCTTCAAAAACTAAGTTTTCGATTAAATTGTTTTTGATAAATTGATTGATGAGATAGTCTTTGATGAGACTTGAATAGAAATTGAGTTGATGACACTATTGTTGATTTACTTGCTTTGGTGCTTTATTTTCACCACATGGTCTTAATGCATGTTATATAGCTAGCCACGACCACATGATTATTTGCAGTGTTGATATTTCTAATTGATACTAGATGTACTAGTTGATGCTAGCTATTGCAAAGGTTGATGCTTATATTCACTTGCTTGCTAAACTAAACTAGTCAATGCTAGTTTTGAGATTTGTTCGAGTATATGATCCTTGATTGAGATAATGTGTATGATTAATGGTTGTTATGATTTGATTGACGTTGGAAATGTGATTCTTGATTGTTTAAACTATATATGCTTTTTAAAATGGGGGTTAGTACGTTCGAAATAATTTTGACTAGATATATGATTATGTTCCACTCACATTTTATTTTAGTGAGGACAAAGAGGCTTTTGGGGAAGACATGTGGGCGTGGTAGTGAGGCTATTCTCCTACGGAGTACGGAGTAGGGTGATTTTGGGGTAGGCAATTCTCCTATGGAGTAGGGTGATTTCCTTTTTGTTTTTATCTAGTTGTAATAAACTGCATAATCGTACTGTTTGATTATGCATGGCACTACACTTAATTTGTGTAAACCGTTGTATACACTGCTATAAGCTCTTGATTGATGTGAGAATAATGGATTGTATCCCTTGACTTATGTCTCCAAGTGGTGGGGAGGTTGTTTAGGACTTGTAGGATAGTTTGAATTAAAGAGGCACCTTGGTTCAAGTTTATTCACATCATTAGTTCCTTACTTTGGCTTCGTTAGTAAGTTGATGGTGCTTCATCATTCTTGCGATGAAGTTACATTGTCAACTTGGTGTCGGCCAGCATATTACAGCCCCATAGCTAGTTGGTTATCGAGTTGGGGTGTGTCATTGTGTCCTGAAGGTATTTAGTTTTGACTTAATGCAACTTCTCACTTTTCTCCTTAGACTATGTGTTTTATCTTACCCTGATTTTTACCATAACAAGGTTTTGTGAGTTTTACACCTTATGCATTATTCCCTTTGTTTTGGGACTCTTTCACTCATTGCGCCTACAAGCAAACTTCATCAACTGCTTTCATATTTGCTTGAAGATCTGATTCGTCTACTGCTTAAGTATTTACACACTCATGCCGGAATCTTGTAATTAATATTTACCATGGAGTGAGTGTAAACCTTAAGTAAAAATAACTTAGGAATCCCTTGGGATCTAGAAAATCTTTCCTATTAGACTTTGTATTACTTGAAAAACAAGTTATCCTCTCAATTTTATTACTATAAATAAGAACACTAGGTAAATCCCTCAAACCCTTCTCTTCTCTTTGACACACCCCTCTTTTTATCTCTCTAAATTTTAGCTCAGCTCTCAACAAAAATGATATTCTTACCTTAGGAACTGGGGTGGCTCACAAAATGAGCTAAAATAAAATTTTGAAAATTAGAGAAATTGACAGTGATTCACAAGTTCGGAAGGGAAATACCGAAATAGAATAACAAACTACCCCAAAAGGAAAGGTTGAGAGAGACAAAGCCCAAACCCTAATTCGAAAAAACAGCAACGGCTTTGAGAAAAATTTCACTTCCTTTCCCTTTTTCAATGGCGTCGACTGAATCTGGGGAATCGTACATCGGGAGCTTCATCAGCCTAATCTCCAAGTACGAAATTCGATATGAAGGCGTTCTCTACTTCCTCAGCGTCCAAGACTCCTCCATCGGCCTAAAAAATGGTGCGTTTTCACGCTTCCATTTCTTCCTATGTCTGCAATCTCCGCACACGTATCGCACATTTGTAATACATTTATATATATGTGCATTTGGTTGATTCAAAGTCCATTTGAATGTACTCGTGGATTGCCTAAAGTTTAGTATTCGGGCTCCAAATCTTTTTGTGCATGTACAATATAATATATATATATATATATATATACACACACACACGTTTGCAGCTAAGTTGTAGTTTATATCTGTCAGCCCTTAAGGGCCATGGTTTACTTCAATTGCTTGGTCGACGAATTTTTGCCACAAATTATTTGGTTTGGTAATCTTTCTGTGAGTTGAAGGAAACAATGGTTGATTCAATGCCCATTGGAATCCATATGCTTGGGTTACCTCGGGTTTGTCTTTTCGGTCCACAAATCCTTTGGAAGCAAAATCTCAAAACCATATATTTTTATTGCAGCTAAGTTGTTGCAGTTTATATCTTTCAGTACATAAGGGCCGTGGATTGATTGCTTGGTCAATGAATTCTCGTCACAAATTATTTGGTTCGGCAATTAATATATCTGTGAGCTTTGGAAGAAGCAGTGTTTGAAAGATCAGTTCAATCTAGTCGATTTATATAATTATAAAGTTTTTGATCCACTATATGCTCCGGAGGAGCGCGTTTGGCAATTGTCATTTGATTAGTACTGTATAGTTTTCATCGAAGGTTAAACTGTTATTCGTCTGTCGGGGAGAGGTTTAATGTATTCATAACTTATGATGGACTGAGTAATAATTCCATTATAAATTTGTAGCATACATCCAGCTTTTGGAATTGTGAATTAGTTATTTGATGATGATGATCGAGTTTTTTGAATGTTAATCAATTATTCGTCTCTCGCAGAGGGAAAGAGAGGTAGATGTTTGCAGTTATCATTCTTTATGTTGGACTGAATATCCGGTTATTGTAACTAAAAATAAAATATAATCTGGTTTTAAATTTGTGACATACCTCCACATACTAAATTGGATCTGACTTTCTTCCTTCTTTTCTCTTTTATATTGAGTGGAAGTATGAATGTTACAGTACTAGGGGTTGAGTTTGTTATTAATGCTCGGTTGGTTAGCATTAATATTACCGTTCTCTAAAACTCCAGAAGTATTTGCATACAGTTTCTATTTTTTGACATGAAATTTATCTTAAAAAACTGTGTACATAGTTACAATTGTTTTTGTGTTCATAGAGAAAATATTACTGTTCTCTAAAACTCCAGAAGTATTTGCATACAGTTTCTATTTTTTGACATGAAATTTATCTTAAAAAACTGTGTACATAGTTACAATTGTTTTTTTGTCTTCTATAGTTGGTAAGTCAAACATTGTAAATGCATTAACGTCTGTATGATGTTGCAGTTAGGGCATATGGAACAGAGGGTCGTAAGAAGGATGGCCCACAAGTTCCTTCAACTGATAAGGTGTATGAGTATATCCTATTCAGAGCAAGTGACATTATGGTAAGAGGGAAACGTTATATACTTGATTAAATGTTTAGTTTACTCTCCTTTCTTTTTTATGTGTATCCCTCGATATAAAGTTGTCTTGCTTTATTTTGGTTACTTCTTGCTTTGTGTTGCTAGGCACGAAATTGTTTTGTATTTTTGTTTCTTCTTAGTCTTCATTAGTAAATTTTTTTATATCATGAAGAACGAGAAGAGAAGTAGAAAATGAATAGAAAGTAGGGGGAAACAAAGATAAACACGTGATAGAGATTGAAGAAGAGAAGCGAAATCAAAGAGACTGAGAAGAAGAAAGGAAAAGTTGGATAAAGTCCATTATTTGTTATTAAATCAGATAGGTGAAACTATGAAACTCCAATTGTAATAAGGCCTGTTTACATACGCCTCCATATTAAGATTAGTATAATTTAAATATAGATAGGAGAGGTAAGTCCGGACCTGTGAGCAAAATTTCGTTACCTAATTAGTATGGAAACTAAGAAACTTGTGCACATATGAATGATGCTATATTTATTGGAAAATTTTGGGGATAATAAGAAATATGTGAGATAACATTTTCTTTTCTGAAGCATGCAATATTCTGTGTGCCTTTAAATTGGTTTTCTTCTATATTGCGTCCTGCTTTTTGTCCTTTTCTTTGCTTTCACTATGTGTTGTGCCCCTTTGAGGTAAGTGTGGCAAATTTGGTTCTAACAGTAAGGATCAACTTTGATACTTCACTTAACTCTCCCTCTCTCCCTCACACACAGACATACAATTTTTTTCTGTTCTAGAGAATTGGGTGATTTTTATAGATGAGATCCCATTGGGATGAAAATGTTTCTAGACATTATAAACGGATGAGTTTGCTGGGGTGGTAAACTTTGCAGATTGCACTATAAATGTACTGGTAATTGTCTGTTTTCACAATTGTAGGATTTGCAAGTCAAGTCCCCTACGCCAGCTTAAAGAGAAGAACAGTCATGAAGATCCTGCTATTATACAGGTATTGAAATTTGGTTAATCATGCTACTCACACCAGTACATACGCAATTACAATCTGTGCCTGTAGTTACAAAATATGATTTCATATATTTAATTCATTTTCTTCTTTGCAGCCACACTATGCTGGGGCACCTGTAAGTTCTCCACCATCAGCCTTAGTTGGAGTCAAAAGCTTGACAGAAACAACTCATTGACAAGATACTCCTGCCTTGAATAGTAGAGGACAACATATTGGTGTATTGCCTTCTTATCATTCTGGAACTGATGTTGGTCCATCAGGACGCACCTCTTCTACTCAACTTCTCAACCCTCCAGCATTTTCTTTTCCAATGTATTGGCAAGGATACAATGGTGCATCCCTTAATATGTCTGATCATCCACTTAACCATATTCCATTGCAATCTTCATCTGCAACATCACATCCCTTCACAGTGCAAAATAAGGCTCCCGAAAATCAGTCATCTATAGCTTTTGGTGTGGAAAATGGATCCGAATGTCTTACCCCTCTGATTTCGTCTTCTGCACCAACTTTTGTACATCCAAGCTTTTCTGTCTCTGTAGCTCCTGGAAATTTTTCTTCTCTTGATATGCCTTCATCCTTGACTTCACAGGTATCCTTACCATCTAACTCTACACCTCTAAATGCTAGCCAATTAACTATGCCCTTGTTTCCTTCACCTCGCCAAAGACTTGGATACAAGTGAAACACAATTTGCTAGCGAAGCTGTTTCTGATCCAGTACCAGTTCTACCTGCGCAATACATGCCTTATCCTGGATCGTTTTCTGTGGGTTCTGGGTCCCTTGCTAACACCACCCCCATCTTTGTTAACTCCTGATCAATTGGCATTCTCTAGATCACGCATGATGGACACTTTGATGCCAACCTCCTCTAGTTCTTTATCCATGATTCCTCCTCCCACAACTCAAGCACCATTGTTGCTGCTGCCCACTTCTAACCAATAGCTGAGATTAGAAAGTAGCATTTTTTTTCTTAAACATTATGATAACTAAGTTTGTCTCCCTATTATGTTTTCATTTTCCAATGCCAAAGTGTCCTCTTGAATTAGCAATTGACTAGATATTTTCGTTTTGAGCCTTATACAAGGGTGAGGTGTTCATATGAAATTTTGATTTAAAAAAAAAAAAAGAGTGATATTAGAATTAAGAAAATGAGTGCTTTTAGACGGTCAATTGCTTTTAACTACTGTACTTACCGCAGAATTTCAAAATTACTTAAAATGCTGGTGTGGGTTTTTGCCCACATGCTTGTAAAGCTCTCATTAACTATTGGAACTATTGGGACCAAATATAACTTTCGTGTTTGCTTGCTGGTGTGGGTGTGCCCACATCGCACTCATCTTTGTCAGTGAGGGAGGAAGAGAAGGAATTTACAAGTACATTGTTTGTACTTGTATTAGGTGTGTGCATGCGTGTCACTTGTGGAAGGAATGGATGGAGAGAACAAGTGATTTTCCTGCTTCGAACCATGCGGCGTTTTGTTTGTACTGTTGCACTGTTTGGAACCTAGTAACCCATATATGGGGATACCTTTCGAAAATGATGCTTTATCGGAAATCTCAGAAGTCTGCATTTGCATTCTGACGTACACATTGCTCTACATGAAATAGATGTATGCACTTCAATGTATTAAAAGCGTGAGGCGTGGGCGAGGCGTCCGAGGGGAAGCCTGGCCTAGGCGTGAGGCGTGAGGCAAAGCCTCATGGAACCTAAAATTTAAATATATATTATATGTAAGTATATTTATAACAATATAATACTTTGTAAAAACAAATATAACTATAACTAAATCAAAGATAATATCATCTTCTTTATTACTAAGTCTAGTTGTACTTGGAAACTATGTCATATAGTCTCAAAATGTTATAATTATTTATTTTGTTGTAAGCAATTACAGAGAACTTCAAGGAAAATAAGAATGAATGGTCACAATTATAGGAAAATTTCAAGCAAAATAAAGGCTTAATGTTGCAATTATAAGTAATTTAAAAGGAAATAAAGGCTGAGTGAAGTAGTTATAGGTATTTAAAATGATATAAAGCAATAATTATGGGAATTTGAGGAAAATAAAGGGTTGAGTGGAGTATTTATAGGGTATTTAAAATGAAATAAATGGGTGGAGTATTTATAAGGTATTTAAAATGAAATAAATGACGAAAATAAAGAGTTGAGTGGAGTATTTATAGGGTATTCAAAGACAAAAATTAAAAAACAAACCCACATTTCACAAAAATTAAAGTTTTATTCTTCCATAGGAGCAGATGCCCTCTGCAAATCTGATATCTACATGGTGGTGCTGGTATCTTCGAGATTTTTCACTTGTGCAAAGTTAGTCTCTGCCTTTGCACGACGCGAATGATACTTGACAATCGCCTTAATGGAAGCTCACAAGATGTGTGACCAATGTTCTCTTGATACATAATGATAATACATATGATATTCAGTAGAATCTGGATTAACGGTAGCTTTGACCTTATTCTTGAAGTTAGAAGCCTTAAGAGCGAGGGAATTACACGTTGGTGCCGAAATTCTTTCCTTGGTTGGGCCTCTGCTCTATTGACCTTGCACACGTGGCTGAAAGATTCGTCCCTAACCGCGTTCATAACAAAGTCCTCATCTTTTGTGGGTTCGAGAAGTGGTTGCTTGCGATTTAGGCGTAGTGTTCGAGCCAGTGGGTCGAGCTTGGTAATTTTTTTATCAACAGTTGGTTCTACTTTTCAGGGAGAAGTAAACAAAGATCAAATCTAAAAATTTGGTAAACATCTATGCCCGATATTGTTGTTGCAGGATAATATTGGTGGAAGGTCGAATAGGTCTTCTCCAGAAGATTTTGTTCGGTCAAGTCCTTGTTATAGAACTTGAGAAGTGATTGGATTCGACAAACTTCAGAGTTGTATTCATTCACAGATGTAAAGTCTCGAAAGCATAAGTGCTGCCAGTTGTGTCTTGCTTTAGGCAAGAATATTCTTTCTGGTGATCGAAGTGCTCTGCCAGAGTGAGCCAAAGTGTGTGTGGATCCTCTTCAGCGAGGTACTTGATTTTTAGTACATCATGCATATATCTTCAAATGGCATGGCGGGGGTTTTGTCAGCTTCACCAACCAGAATGTCCATAGCCTCCTCAATGGTGGCTCTGAGACTTTTGGCTGTAAGATGAAGTTTCATGTCTTGAGCCCACTTCAGGTAATTTCTTTCTAATACTTCCAAAACGGTAAAGTTAAATTTATTCAAGTTCGACATGTCGGTGCAATGGAGGGAATAAAATCATGGTTAGTCTTATGGAAAATCAAAGATCCATAGATATACAATTAGAACATTTGGGTCCTATGGACATGTATTGGTATAATTTAACATGAAAACTTTTAAGTTTCATGGTGTATCTTTTGACTAAAAATTTCGGGTTTTAAAGGCGCTAAATTTGATACTATAGGTTAGAGTTTAGTGTGAACTTTGAGTTCATAAACAGGGGTACTTGCAAGAACATATGATACAATATACAATCAAGGTACAGTGAATTTGGGGTTGCTTCAAGAGCTCAAGTGTTAGTAGCTTCGGGACTACAATAGGATGTCAACGGTTCAAAGAAAAGAAATAAAATATGGAATTGTTAATTCCAAAAAGTGAAATGCAGGCCAATAATTCTGAATTTTTGTCGATTGAATTGATAGCTGAGGACTTAAATTAATTCAATAGCTCAGGACCTTACGGGGTCGATCGTGGAAGAAAAAATAATGACACTAATGTCATATTAATTTTGATTGGCTTTTGCAAAAAATTAAGAAAATATAGCCTAATAGGGCTTGAGTTGAGCACACCGCAAAATAATTGCGTGTGGCTAAGAAGAAACATTGGATCTAAAAGAAGGCCCTACAGCAAAGCTGCAAGTTGGGTTCGGCTCAGGGATACAAAAGCAGTCCATCAGCATACAAGTAAGTTACAGGCTTGCTGTAGGTAAGCGGGCCGAGGAAAAGAAAGGCCCAGCAACAAGGAAAGCTTTAAGTAGGCTCGGGAAATGATGCAGGTGCAGCCCAGCATGAATAGCAAACTGCAGGCTTGCAGCTGGAACATGGCCCGAGAGGAAACGTAGCAAAGCGGAAGGCTTAGGGTTGGTTTGGTATTGCTGTGCTTTGAAAAAAAGCTGATTCTGCTGTGCTGTGAAAATAAGCAGCTGTGAAATAAAGCAGCATAGTGTTTGGTAAACTTTTTTGTAAAAGTGCTTTTCAAAAAAAAAAAAAAGCAGTATTATAGTGTTTGGTAAACTTTTATGTAAAACAGATGTGAAAAAAAACCAGTTTTTCAAAGCTGGGTTTTGCAGCTTCTTGTTTTTGGCTTTTTTCACCCAAAACTGTGAAAAAAAGCTGAAGCTGAATGTTTACCAAACACAAAAACAGCTCCTAGCTTTTTTTTTATAGCAGTTTTTTTTAGAATCACCTCAGTATCAAACCAAGCCTTAATGGTATGAGGGTCGAGGGTTACTTGCCCATTAGAAAGAAACCCATGTGGATGCTTGGCCTTCGCGCGAATACAGCAAAGCCAAGAGGGCTATTACCTTTGTCTAACGTCAAAACGAAGTCGTCCAAGGCTCAGGCCTGAGTTCCAGGCTCAGCTTGGTTTAGCGATTCGACTATAATTTTTCCCATTTTTTGGTTTTAAGTTTTCATAACAAAAAATTTCATGCTTTTATTTTATTTCTGTTTCTTTGACTCATAAAATTCCACCTAAAAACTATCAATTGTGTATGCATGAATATATATATATATATATATTATAAAAAATAGTCTGAGCTTCATGCATCATAGTAAATTTATAGAAGAACCTCCCCCACGAACCTTCAATTCCTTAGCAGCAAGAGCTTGCTAATAACATCTTGTTGGCTTATTTAACTGAAGAATTATAAAGAGAGAGAGAGAGAGGCGCGTCAAGGAAGAGAGAGAATTTGGTGAATTTCAAGGTGTGTATTATCTCACCCTATTGTGCCTTTAAATCCTTACCCAATGGAGAATTTGGTGAACTTCAATTCCTAACGAGTCTCTTGCCAAACTAAACATAAATAAAAATTACAAATAAATAATAAAGAATAAAGTGTAAAAGAGCAAATTGAGAGTGTGGCAAGAGACTCGTTAGTATTAAGGGGGAGGGAAAAGTGCTTGAAACTATTACAATAATTTAGGGGGAAATGAGAGTTTCAAATTTAGAAAGTATAGGTCGAAACTCAACACTCTATCCATTAGAATATTGGAGCGACTAGTCAATTTTAAGTGGTTGGTTTAATTAGTATATGTAAAGCTTGCAAATTAATGCTTCTTCTACCAAGTCCTAAGATGAGCGTGAATTCTGCAAGAGGAGAGGCCACTATATATACACACATATAATATTTGCCAATCAGATTAAAATCCCCATAGGAAACTAAACCTATAGCCGGTCCCTAAAGCTTCTCTATTTGATAGTTATAACAAGTAATGCTAGGGAGATCAATTTTTTTAAACCAAATTTGCAAATTAAATGATGTGGTTGTAGATGATTGGATTATTAATTAAGTGTCGATTAACGTGCTTGTTTCTTATTGATGACACATAATTTGGTTTAAAAAATTTGGTATCCATAACATTACTCAATATTCCCACATTCTCCCACTTAAGTTTGAGAACAGTTTTAAGCACACAACCTATTCAATTCCAAATAGTTTTTTTTTTTTTTTTTTTTTTCGAATTTGAAGTGATTAAATGCATAATTAGTAATTAAACCAGTGGAGAATCGGAGATGATTCACGGCATATAGTTTATAAATGTGTATCCACCAGCTCAAAATTAAATTAAATTGAAACTGAAATTAATATTATTATATATAAAGAAGCATGCTCAACATTCACGCGATGATAGTAAAGGCTACATGGAGGAGGATACTCACCCCTCCTAATCTCTCTCTTCTTTCCTCTCTTCCTATGAACGGTTACGATTAAGTTACGTCAACATTATATATTGATTTTTTATAGAGACAAATAGACAAAAAAACAAAACGTGAAAGGAGGGAAGAGAAGGAATGGGAATAGGAGGTAACCTAAGCTAGGCGGTCCGTACATACGTGGTCTTCACAAATCTACATATTGACTGCTATGCATGTCCTTGTTCGGGCACTCGAAGGAACATATGTATGATAAATTTATAAATGACATTCCAAATACGGATTTACAAGTTTTTTTTACATATTTTTGTAATGCTCATAGAGAGCATTTAACTTTTTTATCCTTGAACACTTAATCTTATAAAACTTGAAAATCCCTTTAACATTTATGGAAACCAAAACTACATGTCAAGCTCGCTCCACCACTCAATATTTATAAGGAGAGTAATGTTAGTGAGACCAAAAATTTTAAATTAAAATTGTAAACCAAATGATGTGCTGATTGATTATTGAATTATTATTTAAGTATTGATTAATATGACACATCATTTTGTTTGTAAGTTTGGTTTAAAAATTTGATCTTCCTAGTATTATCTTTATAAGAAAAATCATTAGTACCTGATATTTTGTCGGCCCTAAATACTATTGCAGACTAAGCTGCTACTGCGCTTATATTTGGACTTATGCCATTTTCTCGTCTCTAACGAATCACAGTTTGATTTGCCTCTTTAATGATCTTTGTTATCATGTAGGCACTCAAAATAATAAAAAAAGGCTAAATTAAACTCATGTGTGAGAGAGGGAGAAAGAGATTCCATGCGTGCTATTACTTCGATACGCATTTTTTTTTTATGAGAGGAGTACCCTTTTGGCCATAGGGTTTGGTCATTTGAAAACTGCAGTTGAAGGAAAAAGAAGCATTAAGAATTTGAGAGGCATTAGAAAACACTTGGGTGGTGGTCATCAACCCTAATATATGTTAGAATTTGTAGCTAGATGCTTTGTGATGTGTGTGTGAGAGAAGAACAAATTGAAATGCACAAAATTGGAAGAACAAAATCTGAAAAATTCTTCACTCAGAGATTGTTACTTTGGTGATGCTTCATTGATGATTCACACAATGAGCTTGTAAGCTTACAACGGTCCAAGCATATTATCTTTAGAGGAGAGAGAGAGGGCAACACATCTCAATCAATCTCAGCCCTTTATTCAATCTAGCTTATGAGCTAATTACATATGTCATTCCTCTAGCTTATAAGCTACTTAACCAACACTCTCCAATAACAATATTACACCTGGAAATTCAACATAAATCAGTGAACACATTTACATTTTAAAAATCCCCTTTAAATTGTGCACTGATTTCACTCCAAGCATACTTCTCAGATAGTTGAACCTTTCCCCTGACAGAGACTTTATAAAGATGTCAGCTACTTGTTCATTTGTAGGACAGTACTTCAAATCAAAATTTCCTTGTTGCAGTGCATCCTTGATAAAATGGAACCCTTTATCAATGTGCTTTGTTCTTTGGTGGAAAATAGGGTTCTTAGTGATTGCAATAGCAAAAATATTGTCACACCACAATGGTGTTGCTTCTATTTGCATTTCACCAAAATCTTCCAAAACAAAACGAAGCCAAATAGCTTGAGTGGTTGCCTTTGAAGCACTGATATATTCAGCTTCTGCCGTAGATAGTGCAACACAGCTTTGTTTCACTGAGGCCCAAGAAAACATTCCACTTCTAAATGAGAAAGCATAGTCTGATGTGCTTCTCATGTTATCTTCTGAGCCACTCCAATCACTATCACATTACCCTATTACGACTGCCCCTTTTCCCTTTTCATACCCTAGACCATACTCCAAAGTTACTTGCACATATCTTACGACTCTTCTTACTGCACCAAGATGTTTGTTGGAAGGAGAATGCATGAATCTTGCTAATAAACTAGTTGCATACATCAAATCCGGCATAGTTGTTGTGAGAAACAATAAGCTTCCAACAATTTGCCTGTATTTTGACTCATCTGCAAGTCCACTCCCATCCTCATTTTCAACTTCTCATTTGGAACCAATGGTGTACTCACAATTTTGCAATCCTGCTACCCAAACTTACTGAGCAAGGAAGCATCATACTTCTTTTGGTGAATGAATATGCTAGTATCAGTTTGCATTATTCCCATTCTAAGAAAATGGTGCAACAAACTAAGATCAGACAACTCATACTTGGTGAATCATTTCGAAATCATTTCTTGTGTAAATTATGTCATCTTCATAAATGGAGACAATAATGATTCCTCCATTTGCACTGCACTTTGTATACATTATTTCCTCACTTGAGCTTTTCTAGAAATCCACACTTTGTGAAGTATGAATCAATCTCCCTATACCAAGCTCTGGGAGCTTGTTTTAAACCATAAAGTGCCTTATGCAATTTGTAGACCTTATATTCCTTTCCTTCAATCACATAGTCTTCTGGTTGCTCTACATATACTTCCTCCTACAAAATACCATTTAGAAAGGCTGATTTAGCATCCAATTGAAACAATTTCCAACTCTTCTAAGCAGCAAGGGCAATGAATATTCTAATAGTGTCAAGCCTAGCAACTGGGGCAAAAGTCTCATTATAATCAATTCCAGGCTTTTGGGCATATCCCTTAGCCACCAACCTAGCCTTGTTCTTTGTGCCAACAACACCATAATTATTTTATGAACCCACAATTCCATTCCCAAAACCCTACGTAGATCCTGCTAGCGAAACGTGCCCAAAACCATTCTGAGCAATTTCCCAAACTATGATTTCATCATGGTCCTTCCATCTATTAGTGAAATTCTTTATAAAGCTATCCCGATGAACTAGTTGGGAAGATAGGACCACAACCACCAAATTATATGGAAAGCCAACAAAGCAATTAGAGATAGCATTTACTCCCACAACTACCCCATCCTTATCTCTGTCAATCAAAACCAAATGATTCCCAAAAGGACGTTCAAAGTCCTGCATGTCTGTCACCCCCTCCCGCGGGGGAGGGAACCCTGCCATAATCGTACTTCCCAAGAGGAAATCGAAAACACGTTGTGCATTAGTCCCTATCTCGAGATTTGCTTGAAAAAGTATGAAAATTGATGCAGATAAGCTAGAGTTGAGAAAACCTAGCGACAATCCCAAACCCTAAAAATGGCTCTCCTCGAAGACGAGAAAGCAACCCTAACAAGCAACTCTTTTAGAAGTTTTATTTATGTTTTGTTTGTTTAGTTGAACTCATTTCATATCATCGTTCAAATTGCTCTCACCACTGTTAATTTTGGTGGATGCTTACCATACAACTTATTGACTGCCACGTGTCCCATATTCTAACCTTAGTAAACTTTCTAATTAAATATATCCTTTTTAATTTTAAAACTCATTTTAAAAATTAAAAATAAATAATAACTAATAAAAAATCTCTTTGAAGTTCCCATCAGCAACCTCACAATATCTCTCTAATTAAAATCGCAGCAACCTAGAAAGAAAGGGGCATTTTTTAGTATATCTAGTATTACTCTTAAAAAAAATGCAAAATTCTTTTTGGCCCTGAAAAGGGGCATTTTCCTATTAATTTTTGTTGTTTTCACAAACACACAAAACAACTTACCTTCCCAATTTAGGCAATTCCTTCCAATTCCCAACCGTTTCTCAATTCTCCAACTAAAACCGACTCACCAGAGTGACAAAACTCAAACATAGGAAACCAACCAAATAGTTCATCATGGCATCGCCGCGACATCTGCTCTCAAACATCTGCTCTCAAAACCCATCAGAGCAGCAACACCACCACCTTCGCCATTATTGTCATTCTTGAACAGAACTTGAAAACTAAGCCCAAATTTGAATACGGCATTGAGTTTGGTCCCCATGCTCTCCGATTCATTGTCTCCATGGTTGCCAGCTCTAGGTCTAGCGTTTCTTCTGCTCCATACACTCATCCTCCCCATCCATCAGTTCCAATATCATTGTCACTGCTGGAGTCGGCCAAAATTCACAAAATTCACCAAGTAGAAACCGTTGAGGAATGCTTAGATAAGGTATGAAAAATTTAAGGGCCTTTTTCGTATCATATTAAAAAAAATTTCATAGTTTCTCTAGACATTTCTTAAAAACATATTTTAAAAACAATTTTCTGTAAGATTCAAAAACTTGTTTGGTGTGAGATTCAAAATTGTTTTCAAATTTTAATAATTAAAAGAAAAAAAAAATCTTACAACAGCTCTTTGTCGATTTGAAAACTACTACATAATTCAATTGGACAGACAGAGATATTTAAAGAGAAGGTCGAAGGAGACGGAGATTAGAGAGAGAGAGAGAGAGAGAGACAAAGGACTGAGAGAGGAGAGAGAAATATGAGGGAGATTTAGAGGGAAGAGAGGAGGAGAGGAGGAGAGAGAGATGAGAAAGAAATAGCAGACAAAGGAGAGAGAAATAGGAAAAAGATTCTGGGGAGGAGGGAAGAGAGAAAAAGAAAGGAGAGAAAGAGAGAGAAAGAGAGAGAAATGAGAGAGAGAGAGAGAGAGAGAAAGTAGAGATGACACAGATTCATAGGAGGAGGGAGGAGAGAGAAATTTGGAGGGGAGAAAATACTAAGAGTAAGATAGGATAGAGAGGAAAATCGGGAGTGAGAGGAGATGAGAGAGAAAAATAATGGGTTTGGAGTTTAAAAACTGTAAAAACTCACTTTTAGTGTTTTTAGAAGTAGGCTAATTTTCAAGTTAGTTTTGAATTCAGTTTTTATTTTTTATTTTTATTTTTTTTATTTAAAAAAAAAAAACAGTCCTACCAAACATGTATTCAAGTTGTAAAACTTAGAAAATATTTTAGAGTCTAAAAGGTTTGATTCAAGTAGAATACCAAGCAGACCCTTGAAATTTTTATCAAGTAACCTCTATTGGTTTTAGCATAGTCTGAATTTTAACTATATTTTTTGGGGTGTTTGGTGGATATGTAGGTGGTATACAAATTTCGGTTCTTGGGATTTGTGGGAGTTTTCATTGGTTCCTTTATGGTTTTAGCTAGTTAGTACTATGGTGTATTGTATTGCCACCTCTGACTAGGGTGGTTAGGTTTTAAATGTCGTAGATTGATACCAAAATTATTATGGCAGCCCATCGTGTAGCTTATACAGTTATCCCAAATCTCCAAACCTGAGTATAATAAAAAGTTTCGTTCTATGTTAGCTAAACAATGTTTTGATTCAGCTGTTCTTTTTTTACTTTTGTTGCTAAATTGTGATTGTTATATTCATTTGCCATCTCGTTAGGCAACCCATTTTCTTTGTTATTGAGAGATATCTCACAATTGGGATGTTCTCTAGATTGGCATGCTTAATAAGACTAGAATAAGTTGTGTAGGAAAAGAAGATTTTTTTTGTAATTGTAGAAAATATAGCATAACTATGATGAATTTAGGAAAAGAAAATGGTTGCAAGGAAAGATAAGATAAACACATATATCGTGCCTAAAAGCAAGTGAATAGACGGTGTCGTACTGTTTTTTCTTTCATATAAACAGGAGAGAGTGCCTCAAAATGATGCAGACTGATATTCAATAGAACTTAAAATGTGCCAACCAATTTTATTGAAAAAAATATATACCACAACTTACAAACAATCGCTTAACTTCCATAGCTACCAGCAAGTCACAACAACCAAGACCAAATCAATGCAATTTAACATTTGAAGCAAAGATGTCAATTGAGCCAAACTAAGAAAGTATCTCTTGATTCCTCTTTTGGTTATAAACCTGTTCGTTGAAAGATTTCCCTCGCACAGCTCCCTGAGACGGTGGCACTTTGTTGCTTGGTGTGCTGCAAGAAGAGTTTGTAGTTAGTTCGAAATGTGCCTTTGTATGGTCCTTGGTGTAGGCCTTGAGGCTTGCAATCAGAGCTAACAAGAATTTAGGTGTGCCACTGTTATCCTAGTATAATAGATGTTGAATAGGTGTGATTTAAGTTGATTACTTGCGCCCCAAGTTACTTAAACGTCTTGTTATTAAAGGATTGTCACAGATGAGTTAAGTATGCATTAAGTTATTTTTCTTGCCTTGTAAACAAGGGCTTTTAGTTCATAATCTTGTATGTTTGAAATGAAGGGAGTTCAAGGCCCTTTTTAATCTCTTTCTCGATCACAATTTATGTTAATGAAAGCAGGTTCATTAACTTAACCATTTTCAAACATAAATGGGACTTCCTAAGTAGAAAACAGTTGAAATTAACTTGAGTACATACTGAAAAGTATAGTAATTAGGTGATAGATCTACTACATGAAAGTACAAACAAAGAGGCTCGGGCAAGATTTCACCTTGTCGGACAAGGTTAAACTTCTTGTAACCACTTCTCTTTGGGTTTACAGAAGGTTGTATGCTAAAAAGGATGGAAAATAAACAGGTTTTACTTGAGGGAATTGATATTACAATACTACGGGATGGTTGTAAAGCTTTTACACTAGACAAAAGATGACTTTTCTAAAGGAACTATATCTAAAAAAGACTGAATCTAGACAAGTTTCAGCTTTCTGGGTACGAACTGGCTTGAGAGCAGAGTTTATATATCTTTTGATTGGTTGGTTGAGTCTCCTTGTCTCTAATGTCTCTTTGTCCTTTTATAGACAATTCGGCCCGACTGTCTTGGCTTTGTTCATGGTCGATGACTCTCGGAGGGTAGTAAGTTTTCATCTATTTACTCGTTATGCCACTAGAAAGTGCTTTTTGGCTGATAGTGAGTTGGTCTTTGTCATCTGTCACTTCAATCACATGCACATGGCTTATGCCTTGGCTGAAATGGCTTCAATTTGCTTCAGGCCTTTCGACTGGGCTTTGGGCAAGTCCCTATTTTGCTGTGACACCCTTGGGCCCTATTTCATAAAGCCCAATGTTAAACATTAACCCAAATAGTGCCCCCTTTAATCATTGTTAAGTCTACTAATTGAGACATTAATAATGATTAAACACTAGCCGTATGCTTTTACTCAGGACTTGCACCATTTAAATAGCCATTTTTGAATAAACCTTTGCACTAACCCACGATCTCCAATGTTAACTAACTACCCATTATATAACCTCCATTTAAATCTCTTGGCTGACACTTCTAGCAATCCTTGTTTTCTGAGTTTTCAGGATTTCCAAAATTTCCTTGCTTTCACAGCTCTTTCTTACTTTCTGCCTTCGATTTTCTTCATTTCTTCCCCAAAACTAACCATGGCACCTAAAACTCGCCCTGCAGGTGAGTCTAGTGAAGGGGTTGGTATCATGTGCCACTGACTCAACGACCTTCATCGATCTCAGGTAGGCCTGAACCTGTTAATATTCTTCGAGGAAGAATGAGTTCATTCCTTGGGGCCGGCCTGGACCACCCGAGTCTCTATCGTAGTGGAGAACAACGTGCCTTCTACCAACTAGTTCACCCTCAGCCTCTACTCCACTGAGGCTAGCATCTCGGCCCCCAAATGGTCTAATTTCAAAATAGGTTTTCCATTGATGAGGGATGAAGCTTGGTCGCAATGCGTCGACGAGCTCGAGCCCATCTGGAAGCAAAAGTGGATGACCAATGGAATCTATGAGCTCATCATGCTCTCCAAGGTCACGATGATTGCCAAGCATGAGCTTCTAACCACAACACTCATTTTTTGGAACAATGGGACCAAAACATTTGACTTTAGAATGGGTCCTATATCTCCAACTGTCCTTAACATGGCTTAAGTCTTTGGGCTAAGGCTCTAAAGCAGGTGTTGGCCATTACCCACAATTGGACCTCACCTTTTTGCCCGACTGTAAAAAGCTCAGGGGCCTCTGAGTTTATCACTCGTCTGGAGTATAACTCATCGACAATCAAGAACTATGGGACATCCTTCTTGGGCTTTATCCCATTTGCCAAGAAGACATTCAGCCTGCCCTCCTCCACTGCGGACAGGGCTCAGGAATACATGTACTTCTTCCTATATTGGTTGAACAAGCATGTGTTACCAAATATGTCGAAAGGAGTAAACTTGGTGTGGATTCCTTTGGTGGAGGCATTGCACTTCTTCAATGACGTCGCCATAGGGCCTTTCCTCCTCGCACACCTCTACCACCTCTTTTACAAGATGACCATAGGTGAGCCCTTTGAGACCAACCTTAATGGGCCAACCTAGATGGTCCACCTATGGCTCTAATGGTACTTCCTTGAGTTTCGAGCACCACCCCTGGAGTTCCTTGAAGAAGTGGCTCTAGCCCGCATCTTGGTCGAGGCGTCTCCTACCAACCACTCTACTTTCGCCTGCCTTTACTTCTTTAGAGTCTGTCAAAGTCGGGCAGACTTAGAGTAGGGTGCCTCTGTGCTCAGGAGGTACCCATGGTTCTCAGACCAGATATTCTAAGATGTTTTTGGGGAAAATGCCAGTGGTCTTTGCAAAGAGAAGTTCATAAGTTGCATCCATCAGAGAGATCTGGCGTAGGGAGTACGCAGTGGCCGAACTGGCTATGAGCGTGGGCTAGAAGTCAACCACCCCAATTTCAATGGTAGACAATTAGGCTTTAGGCAGACGATCTTAGTGCCTTACTTTGACTCCATGCACTGTGGAACCTTTTATCGCCTTCGTTCTCTTGCCGATGTGACCTTTTAGGCAGCTTGGTGCAGTCTGGAAGTGATGAGCCGCATCGCCTATAAGCCTGTATCTTTAAATTTTGAGTGTACTCCATCTTTTGCCACTTGGTGGGAGGCCAAGTGGTCGAAGAAGTACGATGGAGACATCAGAGAGGCCCATGATCATCTCTTCGAGTAGGTCTTCTTCAAATCTTACCCAAAGAATGAGGAACTTAAGAACTAGAAGACAACAATCAACCAGAAGAACCAGCTTCTTTTGATAGTTACACCCTGCTAATTCTGTTTTGCTTTTTTTGGTGATGTTTCCATAATCTATCATTTACTAACTCTTATTTTGGTTTTGCAGGCCAAGGCAACACTGAAGAATTGGATGTCGGGCCAGAAGAATAAGTTGCAGATGCTTTGGTCCTCCAAGAGGCCCTGCCGAGGTTGCAAGGCAAGGGGCAGGGTCCAGCCAAGCAGCTGGAGAAGCTGGGGACATTTCTTAGCTCTTCAGTGATTTAGAGGCTGAGGCTGGGCCTGAGGTGGAGATGCAGGCACCTCGACGGGCGAAGGTAACCGTAATGGAAACTTCAAAGTATAAGCCCGAGGAGAAGCCTTATCCCCGACTTGCTTTTCCTGGCCCGAGGGCAACCCCTACCAGGAAGAGGACTAGAGCTCAGACGTCTAAGGCCTCCAAAGCCTCTGTTGCCTATCCAGCTGAAGTGGGCAGGAAGAAGCAAAAATCCTCTAGTAAGTGATTTTAGCCTTATTTTTTCTTCCTCAACTTCGACTTTCCTCAAGTTTGTACTAACACTCCCTATATCTTGTATTAGGGTCTTCTACTACTAAGAAGCTTGCCCCCACTTCGCAAGGATCGCAATCGGGCATAGAGGTTTGATAGGAAGACAAGGAGGTCCTTGAAAAGATCCTTGAGGAGTTGAAGGTATAGCTTTCATTCTTTAAGTAATAAGTTACTTCTGAAGTTCTCATTTTTGACCCTTGTGCTAATTTTTTGTTTGTTTGCTTGAAATACAACATTAGAGATGAAAGGATCTCCCAGCCTAAGCCTTCTTCTCCTCCAGCCTGAGCGGTGCACTTTTCCCTTCCTTAAACCAAACCCTCACAGGTTTACTTCTATTTAACCTCTGGTTAAGTTTATGACTTTCCAAATTTCTAAGCTAACAATAATCTTTATTCTTTTCTAAGCAAAGGTTGAGGCACCTGTAACTTCAGTCAAGCAAAGCTTAGCTCCTACCATTTCTACTCTTCGTTTGGCAATGGTGGTGAGTCCTACTTCCCAGTTCAACCTAAGGACTGGAGAGATGTTGCACTACGTTGAAGATGATAGCACTTCAGTAAGTACTCTTCTCTTTAAGCCCTTCAGAATTCCTTTTTAAGTTCTCCCTTAACTTGTACTTATACCTTATTTTGCCTTCTTTTAGTATTCTCTAATGCTTGAGGCTACCAAGCAACCACCAACAACTTTTGGGGAGCCAATAGTCCTTGAGATCCCTGTGGTCTCAGAAGTGACTAGCCTGAGGGTTATTTAGGTTGCTTCTCAGGCCGGCCCATCTGGCTCTCCCAAGGCAACTGCGACCACATAAGTGCCCCTTCTTAGTACTTAAAAGCCAACTCAGGTAGAAAAGTCTTCTCACTTATACTTTCTTTGGTTTAAGTGCAAGCTGAAACTCTAACTTACTCCCTTCTTTGTGTAAAACAGGCTTCTGGTGAGGGCTCGAGCAAGTCCCATTGGCCTGCAGTGCGCAAGGTGGTCCTCCTTAGGCCTCTCAAAGCCTCTAGGGTTACAGGGATCCTCATCCCTCGGTTAAAGAAGATTGTTGCTGCTGCCACCTCCACTTCTGGGCCTTCTCCCTCACTTCCATCTGAAGCTGCCTTTGGGGGTACTGGAGTGAAGCCCTTTCCCTTTGCCTTCATTCTAGCAACAACCTTCTTGCCCAAACTAGTGAGAGAGTTCCGACAAATCAGGACCAAGCTGAGGTCTCCAAGGCACCTTTCTGAGCCCCAACCTCTTCTGGATTTGCGCTGAGTCTTTAGGGAGTGGATGTAGAGGGACTTCACTGCCTTTTTTAGCCCTAATGCTCTTCAAGACGCAGAGAAAGCACTACTGTGTTATTCAAGGCTCAACAGATGATGAAGGTTCAGTACGAGTCTTTTCTCTCATTTTTTGAGAACCTGAGGGCTTTGAGGGATCAGCATCAGCAAGTAGAGAAGCAATCAAACATAGTTAAATGCTACAAGGAGAAACATATCAGGATTTCTATTTCTCTGCAGCAGCTGGTGGATGAGGGTTCAGCCATGGAAGATAGGATCATGGTGGTGTCCTCCGAGATTTAGAAGTTGGAGGAGCAGTTATCTGCACTGAAGGCCAATCAAATGACCTTTTCAAGCCAACTCTATCAGAAAATTAAAGAATTGAAGAAAGTCAATCTGGAAGTGGAGGATGTAGAAGCCCAACTAGACAATAGCAACATTGCCTTAAAGGAACCAGGTCGAATCTTCACAATCATGTAGACCTATCACTCTAGGATAGCTGGTTTAGCTAAGGATGTAAAACTATTAAGCTAGGGTTTTTGTAACTTTCTTTTGATGAAATGAAATGAAATGGCTTCCTTCTTCACTTCCCACCTGTCTTATTTTTACTTCAAAGCTTAATTGTGGTAAATGAATAAACTAACTTCAACCCTCAAAATGCTTAGACTTCCTCAATATAACAATCTCCAACATCCCACAAAGTTGGGTGATATCTCTTTAAAAACTTAGCATTGACTGGATGTCTTGCAAGTTTCCCTCTAAATTTACCAAGTAGTACCCTCCTCTATCTAACACTTTGTTGATAAAGAAATGACCTTCCTAAGTGGGGCTCCACTTTCCAAAACCTCCAACTTGGGCTCCCAAGGGTAGAACTGTCTTCCATACCAACTCTCCTTTCTTGAAGGTTTTTAACTTCACTTTCTTGTTGTATGCTCGGGCAACAGCCTTCTTCCCTTTATAAGTTTTGTTCAAGGCTTCAATTTGAGCTACATCCAAATCTTTAATCCCTTGACACATAGCTTGAATGTATTCTTCACTGTGTAGACCAAACTGGTTTTGAAGCCTCACAGAAACCTACTTCTTATGCCATTTATTTGGATTATCTGCTACCACTTTTTTAATAATGTTTACCAAGATCTTATTGTTAGCTTCTGCTTGACCATTTGATTGGGGATAATAAGGACTAAACTGGATCATCTTTATTTTGAACTTGTTAGCAAATTCCTCCACTTCTCTTGAGATAAAAGATGGCTCTCTATCTGTAACAATTGTCTCGGGCACCCTATATCTGTGTAAGATCTTGGTTTCAATGAATTTCTTCACAGCAGTTGAAGTAATAGTCTTCACAGCTGAAGCTTCCACCCATTTGGTAAAGTAGTCTGTTGCCATAATTATGAAGGTGTGCCCTTTGCTGGAAGCTGGGTAAATTTGCCTAATGAAGTCCATTGCCCATCCTCTAAAAGGCTAAGGTTTCACTACTGAATTCAAGGGAACAGAAGGTATGTGTTGGAGGAGTCCATGTCTTTGGCATTCTTCACAACCTCTTGCATAGGCTTTACAATATTTTTCCATGTCGGGCCAAAAGTATCCATATCTTCTCAGCAGCTATCTCATCTTGGTTCCAGCTTGGTGTGCACCATAAATGCCTTCATGCACTTCAGCCATCACCCTCATTGATTCTTCTAGGCCTAAGCACTTCAACAGAAGTCCATCTGGAGTCTTTCTTAGCAGAGTTCTATCCCATATGACAAACTTAGTTGTTTATTGCCTGATCTTCTTACTTGTGGGGAAAGAATGATCTTTTAAGTACTGAATGATGGGTGTTCTCCAGTCTTCTATCTCAGTTTCTTTGGTCATTACATCTAGGCTGAACCCCTCTTTCAAAGATAGAAGAGAGATTTTTTCTTGTCCTTTCACCCCCCACCTTGAACTTTCTTTCTTGGACCTTTCCAGAAGCTAACTGTGCCATCTTATTAGCAATTAAATTTGCTTATCTGGGAATATGATTGACTGAAACTTCAATACCCCAATAACTCAACAATTGAGTAGCTGCCAAATAATAACCTGCCATTGTGATGTGCCTGCATTTATAATCTCCATTCAACTGGTTGATAACCAACTTAGAGTCACCATACACCTCAACTTCAGTTGCCCCCAACTTTATCAGGATTTCCAAGCCAATGATCAATGCCTCGTACTCTACCCGATTGTTAGTAGTATCTTAATAATCTAGAAGGAATGAGTAGCATATTGAGTACAATCCTAGCTCCAACAACATATTGAGTATAAGATCCATCAAAATACAAACCCCAATGAGTGATCCAAAGGCTAGTTATTCTTTTTAGTTCTTGCTGGATCCATTCCTCCTTGCCTGAATGATTTTTACGTGGTGGGATCCAAAGACTGGCCACTTCTAGAGTTCGTGGGATGTTGATAAGTTCTTCCTGTGATTCTTAGTGCTCGGTCAAGAAGTCTGTAATAGCTTGTCCCTTTATTGCTCTTTGAGGCACATATTAAAAATTGAACTCTGAAAGTGCTAAAATCTATTTCCTAATTCTTCCAGTTAGCATTGGCTTTGATAACATATACTTGATCACATCAATTTTAGTAATGATATAGATGTGGCAAGGCAACATGTAATGCCTTAACTTGCAGGCAGTGAAGTATAAAGCTAAACACAGCTTCTGAACTGGGGTATGTCTTATTTCAACCTCAGTAAGTATCCTACTAAGGTAGTATATTGCTTACTCCTTCCCCCGTCATTGTTTTGGGCCATCAAGCTTCCTATTAACCTTTCAGACGCAGAGATATAGAGCTTCAAAGGTTTCCCTCTCTAAATGGGCATGAGCATTGGTGGAGAGGCTAGGCAAGCCTTCACTTTATCAAAAGCCTCTAGGTATTATGGGCCCTATTCAAACTTTTCCTGATTCTTCGATCTTAGTAAATTAGTCAACGGTTGGATCCTGCTCGCTAAGTTAGCAATGAACCTCCTTAAAAAGTTGATCTTCCCCAGAAGCCTTTGTAATTGTACTTTGTTGGTGGGAGAATGTGACTTCATTATAGCCTGAGCTTTATTTTTATCCATCTCGACACCTCTTTTATGAACGAGGAATCCCAGAAACTTGCCTGATCTGACTCCAAAAGCACATTTCTTAGGATTCATTTCAACTTATGTGTCCTTATTCTTACTAAGGCTTGTCTGAGGTCTTTTAAGTGTTGCTCTTTAGTTTTAGACTTCACCACAATATCATCACTGTATACTTCCATGCTATGCTCGATTAAATCATGAAAAATAGCATTTATTGCTCTTTGATAGGTAGCACCAGCATTTTTTAGCCCAAATGGCATGCCTATATACTCATATGCTCCTACATGTCCTAGTTACCTAAAGGTTGTCTTATATATATCTTCTTTAGCTATTTTTATTTGATTATATCCAGCATTCCCATCCATGAAAGATAAAACTTTGTGTTTTGCAACTGCTTCTATGGATAGGTCAACCATGGGTATGGGGTATTCATCTTTAGGCGTGGCTTTATTAATGTTTCTATAGTTAACACAACATCGAACATCGTTAGTTACAGCTTTTAATACAAGTACAATGTTAGCCAACCATTCAACATACTTTGCAGGTCTAATAAATCCTGCCTTCACCAGCCTCTTGATCTTTTCTTTGACTTTTTCCTCTATCTCTTTTGACATTCTCCTTAGAGCTTGCTTTATAGGTTTGTACCTTTCCTTAATAGGCATTTTCCAAGGGGCCACATCATCTGGCTAGTCTAAGTCATATACACACTCAGCCATGTGTACGACTGCTTCTATCTCCTTTCCCAAAAACTCTTATTCCTCTCTGTTCTTGGTGCTTGAAGCTTCTATCTCCCACTTTGCCTCTTCCCTGGCTGAGCTTTCTTTCACTTCTTTTCTCTCTTTCCACATCATCTGGTCTCTTGATTAAGGATCAGACTGCAATTACTTGGTCCTTCCTCATTTGCTTTGATGTCATTGGTGTTGGTGGGCTAGGACAATGTGAGGCATGTCCCATTCCTCCTTAGTGAAAGACCATCTTTGCTTTAAAAGCTTTTGGGCTGTCACCTTAGTCGGGCGGTCATTCTCATCAGCTCTCAAACGCTGCAAGATTCCAATGCTGGGGTTGTAGAAGTTTGCCTCTACAACATTGGCTGTAGGGAGAAATGGCCGTGACTCGGCCTCCACAATCTCTCAAAATCCCGGTTCCTTGGCTTTAGACTTGTGGGTTGATAGCAACTTATTGATGCAAAGTGGATGACACAAACAAACTTTGGTGAATCCAATATCTGCCTAGCAATGCTCCATAAGTAGAGCTGATATCTACCACAAAGAAAGGCAACATGATTTGCTTGGACCCAAGTCAACCTTCAAGGGTAATATCCCATGTGTTCTGATGATGGCTCCAGAGAAACTTGAAATTGTTAGATCAGTGGGAATAAGATATTTCTTACTTCTACACAACATCTTCATCTGTTTAAGTGGGAGCATATTGGCCGCTGCTCCACCATCTATCAACAACCTCCTGAAGGGTACTCCTTCCAGATGAGCTGTCACATATATGGGTTTTAGATGGTCTGCCAAAACTAGGTTCGGCCTACTGAACACCATTTGGTCAGAATACACCCTCTCGGGCTCTCTTTGTGCAAGTTTGGGCAAGTCTGCCATACTTGATTCCTCTTTCCTAGCTTCCTCAACATTAACAAATGCCATCATTGGTTCTGTTGCCAAATATAAACCCTCCATTGTGGTTGGCTAATCTGGTTCGGCACAAAACATGGCTGATAAAACATAAGTCATGTTTACGTGGAAGTTGTTAGGTCCATGTACTTCTTGTTTCTTTCCTTCAATCTGATACACAAACTCTTCCATCCAAGCCTGAGCATCCTTCGTTATCATTAACTTGGGCACCTCCTTCTTTACTGCTATATCAAAATTAACCAGGTGCATTGGGGTTTCACAGAGTGCATCTTCCAGTATAGGTGAAGGTATCCCCCTCTTAGGAGAAATGGTCCCAAAACAGAAAGGCTTTGGCCTCCAGCCTGGTGTAGGCATCATCATTACATTTTCCTAAGCTCTCCTCAAAACTCTGTATTTTCCTGGATGAGGATTCTGAGGTACATAGTTTCATTCACCCTCCATTTTACTATTAGCCTTCTCTATCTCTTTTTTACTCATCCATTGGAGTTGTCTTCTCCCACCTTGTGTGGCCTCCTCAAACTTGACATTCCCAGAAGCTTCTGAAATGGTAGGGATCTTCAATGAGTTCATATGGGCTTTATACTGCCTTTGAACCCTCCTTATCATAGATGCCCCCATCTCTTTAACAGGTCTTCCATCCTTTCCAACCGCATACCATTTTCGACCGAGTCGGGCTGAATCTTTCTTAGTAACTAGGGGCACTGGGTTCATGGTTTTTTCTCTCCGTCCTTATCTTGCACTGCCATGATAACTTGGCTGGAGAAGTTTCACTTCTACCCACCTTGGCATCTTGGCTTCCTTGTCCTCAGCTTCTTCAGAGGCCTCATAGTTCCTGAATACCTCAGAAAGACCTTTAGGTTCAGAACCTCCTCCTAATCTCTGGACTACATTCTTAGAAGTTTCCTTCTCTGTTGCCCGAATGACACTTCTGCGGGCATCTTGTTCTTCTACTTCTTTTCTTCTAACTAACTCTTTGTCAATAATGGTGCCCGATGCTGGCACCTTTAATTCACATTCACATTGGCATTTACTGCACATGACCACTCCATTGATTACAGCCACTTTGGGCTTGTCGGGCAATCTTCTAACACCTTCAGATGGAATAACCGTTTACCTTCTATCACCCTTCTTTTCCCAAGTAGCCCTTCCCTTTCCTTTCTCAACCTAGTTAAGGTTGATCATGTTGATAAGGGCTTCTGGGAAGGGATATGTGTCAATCATTATGTTAGCTTGGGGTTTTTCTAACAACAGCTACCCCTTGACTATGAAATCCTGGATCTAATCCCTGAACTGCACACAATTGGCTATAGAATGGTTGAAGGTGTAGTGAAGCTTACAATACTTTTTCCCTATCAGCTCTTCTAGTTTGGGCATTTTTTTGGTGCTGGCATAATCACTCTAGCCCTCACTAACTCTTCATAAATGTCTACAACTTTGGTCAAATCAAAAGAATAAGTTTGGTAATTCGGGGGCTTTATAGGCACAAATTCTCCTTCATTCATCATAATCTTCTGGTTTGTGACAGGCTGGACTAATCCCTTCACCATCAAATGTTTAAAAGGAGTGATCATCACAGCTGCACACAATTCAACACCTTTTCCCATATTGTTGTCATTCTCTCTCGGCTCTAGGCTTTCAAACTCCAACTAATGTATTGGGGCTTTGTTCTTGTAGAATAACGGTACTTTTGATGAGTGTTTCACTTGCTGTTCCTCGGTCAACAACCTTTCATCCTTGGTAGCTACAATTACCAATTCCTGAAGCTCATTAAATTGCACATCATAAAACTTTTTCCTTAAAGGTAGCCTAAGAGCCTTTCGGGCAATAGTATGAGCTGAGCATGGTTGATTAGAAAATGGCACCTCATCCTTGTCCTTCTAAACCTCATCATGAAGTCTTCTATGGACTTATGTTCATATTGTTTCACCTCTACTAGATCATTGATGGTTATCTTGGGCTCCACCCTATAGAACTGCTCGTGGAAGGCCATTTCCATCTGTCCCCATTTGGCAATGGAATTAGGAGGTAACATGAAGTACCATTGAGATGCCAAGCTAATCAACGAATTCCCAAACAATATCAACTTATAGTTAAGATTGTCTTCGAATGCTACACAGTAGTTGGAAAACATAAAAATGTGGTCTCTGGAAGACACCTTATAGTCCTCACCACTGAAGGTTGGGAATGCATGCATCTTGAAGTTGAAGGGAAAAGGGTTCTGCTCATCAATATACTTAGGGTAGGGTTTCTGGTATGTGATCCTGAACAGCGGGTGACCTTGTGGTTGAGCATTTTAGACCACCGTCCTTCTCAGCTCAGCCAACTTATTTCTAAGTTGTTGGTTTGCCGCATTGTTGTGAGGAGTATAAGAAGGTCCCCACTTTGGTTACGTTCATTGCCCGAGAAAGCCTCTTTCTATGGCTCTGGCTGTCTCCACCTAGCTTTCCCTCCTTTATTAGACAATAGTGGTGACCTATAAGGAAGTGATTTGCCCGCAGTTATGGGCAAACCTTTTCCACTGGACTCTCCAACTTGTTCCATACTTCCTTCCATCTTGCCCTATCTGCCCCTACCATCTATTGGGAATAATAGAAGGTCGAGCAAACTTGTTTCCTGGATATCTTCCACTTCTGGTCGACTAGACTCGGGTTCTCCTTTCTTTTTTTTCTTTTATATTTCTTCTCCTCAAGTAAAGGAAATAGAGGGATCATTGGTTCCTTCTCAGGGCTTGCTTCCTTGATCACTTCCCTGGCATAACCATCTCTTGGCGTGGAGTAATCTAACTCCAACCTCCTCTGTAGAGTCCCTGTTAAGGAACAAAGTCTGCTAACTTCTCCTCGGGTTTACAGATTGATCTTCTTCATATTTTTCAACACTGCACCATGGTGGCTTGCAAGTCTTCATTTGTAACCTTTCCACTCAACTTCTCAGAAGAAGTTGGGCTCTCCAGAATATCAGGACTTCGTAGAGATGGAAAGTCATCGGGGCGATTTGTTATATTTGATCTTGTTGGACAAAAAGGTTGCCCATACTCTGTAGTCCACCTGAAAGTTCATTCCTTCCATCTTTTTCTTAGCATACAAGACTATTGAGTCCCACTGAGTGTGCCAAAAATATGTTTGTGGAAAGATTTCCCTCTCACAGCTCCTCGAGGCAGTGGCACTTTGTTGGTTGTTAGTCTAATACTTACTGCTTGGTGTGCTGCAAGAAGAGTTCGTACTTAGTTTGAAAGGTACCCTTGTAGGGCCTTTGGTGTAGGCCTTGAGGCTTGTTAACTTTCAAAGATAACAAGGATTTAGGCGTGCCACTGTTACCTTGAGGCTTGTTAACTTTCAAAGATAACAAGGATTTAGGCGTGCCACTGTTATCTCAGTATAACAGATGTTAAATAGGTGTGATTTAAGTTGATTACTTGCGCCCCAAGTTACTTAAACTTCTTGTTATCAAAGGATTATCACAAATGGGTTAAGTTTGCATTAAGTTCTTTTTCTTGCCTTGTAAACAAGGACTTTTAGTTCATAATCTTGTATGTCTAAAACGAAGGGAGTTCAAGGCTCGTTCAATAACTTTCTCGATCACAGTTTATGTTAGTGAAAGCAGGTTCATTAACTTAACCATTTTCAAATGTAAATGGGACTTCCTAAGTAGAAAATAGTTGAAAATAACTTGAGTACATGCTGAAAAGTATATTAAGTGACAAATCTACTACATGAAAGTACAAACAAAGAGACTCGAGCAAGATTTCACCTTGTCAGACAAGGTTGAACTTCTTACAGCCACTTCTCTTTGGGTTTACAGAAGGTTGTATGCTAAAAGGGATGGAAAATAAACAAGTTTTACTTAAGGGAATCAATACTACAATACTAAGGGATGGTAGCAGAGCTTTTACACTAGACAAAAGATGACTTTTCTAAGGGAACTGTATCTAAAAAAGACTAAATCTGGACAAGTTTCAGCTTTTTGGGTACAAACTGGCTTGAGAGCAGAGTTTGTATATCTCTTGATTGTTTGGTTGAGTGTCCTTGTCTCTGATGTCTCTTTTTCCTTTTATAGACAATTTGGCCCAACTGTCTTGGATTTGTTCTTGGCGATGGCTCTTGGAGGGCAGTGAGTCATCATCTATTTATTCGTCATGCCACTAGAAAGTGCTTTTTGGCTGATAATGAGTTGGTCTTTGTCATTTGTCACTCAATCATAGGCACATGGCCTATGCCTTGTCTGAAATGGCTTCAATTTGCTTCAGGCCTTTAGACTGGTCTTCGGGCAAATCCCCATTTGGCTGTGACACCCTTGGACCCCATTTCATAAAGCCCGATGTTAAATATTAACCCAAACAAAACCAGTTAGTTGTTCATCACTATGCACATATGCAGTTCAAATAGTGCTATACTCAACCCTTTTCCAATACAAATTGACAATGTACCACATGTTCATGTTTCTTTTTCTCTCTGTTTCAGTACACACAGGATTAGAAGCAATATGCATGGTAGCTTGACTGTAACAGAGCATTATGCATAGGCTATGATTAGATGAATCCGAAGTTGTTAGCCAACATGTGGTGCTAAATTAGCTTGCTAGCTTTAGATGCCATTGCCTGTATTCTGTTTCAGTACTTGAGCAAAAAACATGACTACATACTTAGCTCTTTCAAGTATCCAAGTTCCTTCAACAAATGTGCCATAGCCAGTTGTGGTTTATAATTTTGTAACGAAATTACATCCTGCCCAATCTGCAGTTTTATACTAAGTATTTGGGTATCAGGTATGATTATGCGTCGTGGTGAATGTGGCTTTCGATGTATCCTCCTCCTTTTGTTTGATTCAGGAAGTGAAATTGTAGGAGGGATTATGAATCACATGATACAGGATAAATTGATGCTTTTACGTTGATATTGACACATTTGGGCCTTTGTCTTCAATGCACTGATTTAAAATCTTACCCTGATATGCAGGGCTGCACTTATGTTGCGCTGTCCTTCATGGAATACTCTGTAAATCGCAGTAAAGTGATCTGGTTGGTGGTTGAGGCTATTGGTGAGTATCCAAATATTATATTTCACGATTTATGGTTTTACTTTTTATTGTCCTTGACTTATGAAACATGAAACAAACATTGGTTTTACTAGAGATGTTTTTCAATTTAAAGAGAGAGCAAACAAGAGGAAAACATTGAGAGAAATAGGTTGTCTAAAACAGTTGATGATTTGCTCTCTTGTAGTTGTTGCGCAACTCTTTTGTAGTTGCTGTTCAATATTACCATTAAATTGTAAACTTATGCCATAATCCCCTGCATGCACTGAGTGGTCGTTTGTGTTTTAAGAATTTCATGTCTTTAATGTTGGAATATGAGTATGAGATGGAGGAGTTTTAGGGGCAGGATATAATGTTTTCAATTTGATAGGAAAGTCTTATCAGAAAAAGGAATGCTAGTACTTATTGTTATTTATTTTTTAACAAACGATATTATCTATATTAAAGAGGAGGGGATTGAGTTTAGCCTCACAATGAGCTAGCAATAATGTGGTTTAATTTCGCCTTCAGCGAGAATCGAACCTAAGACCTCTCACATGTGAAGAAGAATACCACTAGACCGTAGTACTAAGTGACAAATGCTAGTACTTATTAAAGAAGGATTCTGTGTAGCATTGAAATCGATTTCTTGTGGAATAAGGAAACACGATTTAGTTTCCTATATATGGATTTTAATACGGATTCCTAATTGATTTGGCAAAGATTATATGTCTATGTATATAGTGGCCTCTACTCTCACAGAAACACGGTCATGATTGGACTTAAACCTATTGTGAGTCAAGCAATTGGTTTTCTGCAACAGAGGAGAAGGTTCATTGCATGCTTCGTGCTATAGATTCGGGTTCAAGAACTTCTACACGTATGGCTTGCTCTTACTCTTTTCATATACAAATATTGATCTGTAATTTATTGTAATTCATGTCTTAGTCTTGACTTGTAGATTTAATCCAACATGTGATATCAGAGACACAAGATTTTAATATATGAGCTCGATCCATAGAGATAAAATTGTTTTTTTATCAAGTGAGTCGAACTCTGGATCTGGGTATTGCAAAAATGGACAATGGGGAAAACAACAAAACAACTAGTTTTTAAAATATTAAAATCTTGGGAGTTTTCATTAAAAGGGTTTGGGCTAAGTTTATTTTAATCAAAACCCATGCTATAGCTTTTTTTAATGAAAAGAATTAAATATTAATAAATAAATAAACCCTTAAATTTTAATAAAAATAACAAAAGAACTTAAAATTTAATGAAAATGACACAATTTTAATATAAAAAAAAAATTTGATGAGTGGGACCCGTGCGTCCATCACAGACACTGTTTACGAAACTGAACAGTATTACACTATTTATTGGTCCAATTTCATAAATAGTGCCTAGTTCTTTGTCATGTTTCATAAACAATGCCTAGTTATTGGGTCCAGTTTCATAAATAGTGTACAGTAATTGGTACGAGTCAAAAATAGTGTCTCTTTCTTGGTCCGAATTCATAAATAGTGTACAGTAATTGGTACGAGTCATAAATAGTGCCTAGTTCTTGGCCATGTTTCATAAATAGTGTCTAGTTCTTGGTCTAGTTTCATAAATAGTGTATAGGCTAGTTTCATAAATAGTGCCTAATTCTTGGTTTCATTTCATAAACAGTGTATTTATTGGTCAAATTTCATAAATAATGTCTACTCATTGGTCAAGTTTTAGGAATAGTGTCTAATTCTTGGTTCAGTTTCATAAGGTTTGAAACTTAGACCATTTTTGGTTCTGTAAAAGCACCCATTACACCAAAAACGATGAACCCAGAAGTGATCCTTTAGATCAAAACCTTAAGAAGATTATGCTCTTAGTAATTATATTTAAATAGCTATTTTCAATTACCAAATTAAAATTCCCTCACATTTTTTACATACCTACAATAATTAAATATGGCTCTCCATCCAATTTCTTGAGCTTGGGTGTCATCTTGGAGAAATTTTTCTGTGTGCCTGTAACACCAGTTGTACACCATGTATTATTATGTAAGTGGTGAGAAATTTTATTTTTTATGTTATTAATTTTTTAACACAAGAACCTCATACTTGTATAGAGACACATGGTGTACCACCCTGTGTTCCGAGAACATTGAAAAATCTCTCTTCATCTTGACTACTACTGGGAAACAACACTACAAAAATAAAACTGGAAAATGTAATTCAATTTGAAGTCTTTTTCTTATTCTTGAAAAAAAAAAAAATCTCTTAATGATAGCTGACAAAGGGAGAAAAAAGAGTGGAAAAAGGGGTTGGGGGATACGCGCGCCGCCCAACACGAGTCACGATTGCATTTTTTTTACTTTTTTTATTGTAATTTGTTTCCTTATCATTTAATAAAGTTAGTAGATGGGTTTTTATTAATATGCAAACGCTCATAATCGCATCCTCTATGCTTTGATGATGGGTATATTATTGTTTGAATTTTAAAACCATACAAATCCTCATGGATAGTATTTTTAAGGGAGTTCAAAATATATAAAATTCATAATCATTAATGTGTAAGTTTGAAAAATGTGAAAGCATATATAAACGCTCATAATTGCATCCTCTACGCTTAGACGATGGTTACATGGTCACTTAGATTTTTAAAACACTCAAAATCTCACGAATAGTGTTTTTTATTTGAGTGCAAAATTAATAAAATTAATAATAACTATTGTAGAAGTTTGAAAAATGTAAAAAATAATAAAAATCAATCACTCGTAATGACAAGCTTTATGACACACCTCGACCCAGAATGTCCACTAGGACTCCGAATCAAGCTGTGCTGGTCGACACCTGAAAGATGATGAAGCCATAAAGTATAATGATGTGGACAATGTGATTAAATTTAAACCTAAAACTGCCTAAGGACCAGAGTGCACTGCGACAGGAACAAGCCCGTTTCACATGCAACATCAGAGCATAAGTAAAGTATAGGAGTGTGGGTAAGGATCACACCCTCAGAGGTAGCCACCTATACTGAGATTCGCCACAAATCCTCGTTGATACGGACTTTCAACAACTAAAACTTAGAGGGGCGCAAAAACAAGGGTGAGTGGGCCTGAAAATAAAGTTTTTAATAAAAACCTTTTGAAAATATTATAACCCCTCGGTGTAAGACCCATAGAATTTCTCAGAAAATAATAATACATACGTATATAGAAATCATGCTCCAGAGTAGTGAAAACCAAGTATATGACATGTCAAGTATCTCAGCAATGAAATAAGTCAGTCGGTGAAATAAATCAATGTAAAATGATATGCCAGTTGGAGTCACCTAACGTGACCTGTATGGCTCTAAACCAGCACACGAGTCGAAACCACCTAATGTAGTCTATACGACAGGCTGAGTGTAAATAAATACGCTCAAGTGCTACGATCACGTGAAGTATCACAAGTCACCTACGAGCTGGAACCACCTAATGTGGTGCGTACGACAGGGTGGCACCTGCCTTGGATCCAAGGTCAGCGTACGATGCAGGAGGTGAACGATCACGTGAACGCTGGCCCTGACCTCGGGCGGAGCACTAACACGGGGGTGCAGGATAATGAGTACCAAATGCATCCAAGCATAGCCATATACATCACAACCACTAACATCATAATGTACTCACCTGTAGCTTAACTGGGCTCCGCAGCATCATTCAACATTATGCAAAGCTGTACTAATGCATAGGCTAAAATGTAAAGCAACCATGACATGGCATTTTAAATGAAATTCCACTTAAAACCATTTCTAGGAAAAATGGGAAACGTATATATGTATATATAGAAAACCGAAAAGCCCACTCACCTGGAGTCTGCACTGCAACTCCCTAGCATAAATATCAAGGCGTCACGAACGATTACCGCCTAGAACAATTATCAAATCATGTCTTAGAATTCTTATCAATAGAACATATAACTTACATATCCTATTCAGGAAGATCCGTACGTCGGATTCCCAATCTGTAAGTTTCTATTATCCTCAAATATTATGTATTATAATCCAACGGTCGAATTGTCGATTGCTATAATAATTAAGTGGCGGACTTTCATGGATTTGGAGCAAGTCCTCTGCGGCACTCGCGGGGTGTTCTTCATGAAATCTCCATCATTTCGTGTCAATTTTCGCTAGAATTGGATGTTGGTATATGGTGATGAGGTTTGGTAGGGGTGAATGGGTGAAAATCACCTGAAAAATGGGTGAGAATTGCCGGAAAATGCTTCGAACCTAGCGGCACCGCCGGTCGGATCCGTGGGTATACGGGTGAAGGGGATGGAGGTCTGGGTTGGATGCCACTCACCTCTCTCCTTTCCCCTTCTTTCTTTCTTTCCTGATTGGCCACCTTAGTTCTTTCTCCTCTTCTAATTGGTCTCACATCCCCCTCCTTTCTCTCCTTTATAATTCATCACCACCGCCCATCTTTCTTTCTTTTAATCTGGGCCACAATTCGTTTGCACTCACGCATTTGCAGCAAGAAAATGAACCTTACATGACACGACAAGGCAGTCAACAAAAGTCAACACTTTGCCTTGAAGGGCATTTTCATAAATTCACATTTAAAAATCATAAAAAGTGTAATAATTGGGGACAGGTCGTTACACTTTTCAACTTTCGTGAAAGGGTCAACTTCGAAATTTTAGTATGTATATATTAATTTAGTATTATGTTTTACATTTTTTTGGGTCAAATAATGTTTTTCATTTTCATTATTTATTGATTTAAAAAATATTTTTCTTAACGGGTAACGAGTCGGGTCATATTACTTGATAATATTAACGCGTCGATTTCGGGTCAGGTCATATTACCCGTTTACTTTAACAGGTATTACACGACACGACCCATTAAGTTATCGGGTATGACACGAAAAGGATACGAACCCGAGAAACACGACACGAATGCCAGGTCTACGGTCACCCTTCTATAAATACCCCACTTATCTCATTAAAATGATAAGCCATTTGCTACCCACAAACTCCTAAATACATTCTTCTCAGAATTCTAACTTTGGCATCAGAGATTCTTCGGCCAAAGCCTCCCTGCCCCCCCCCCCCCACTTCATCGTGGGCAAGTGAGTCTTTTGGCCTTAATCAAATGTGTTATTATTTTGCAGGTGCATTTTCGTCAAAGGAAGAGATGGTAAAAAGTTGCATCCATAAACATGTGTTTACCCGATGGAATACTGCATCCGTTGTGTAAGTCTCTCTGCAATGAGTTTTGCCCAATTGTTTCTTGGCTAACAAACCTCTGTTGGTTAAAATCTCAGGCGACGAATGTCGCTTTTAGCCGACGAAGTTGTTTCGTCTGGCAAATTTTTTTTTTTTTTTTTTGTGTTGTAGTGATGTTAGATAATAAATTTAATTAAATCCGTCTAGGCCCTCACCTAGCCGCCTAGGTTTTAGGCACCATCTCGCCACTTGAGTAGCGCCTAACATCTTTTAGAATGTTGGTTGATACAATATATATATATATATGTATGACTCCTTATACTATTTAATGTACAGTGGTTACAGTATATATGGGTGCATCAACCTTATGTTTTAAACAGAATTCTCATATTCACAATTATGGTTAACTTAGTGTATGAGTAAATAATGTCATATAAAAAAGATCATTTTGTTAAAAAAAAAAAATTAAAAATCTTAGATGGGACAATTTTGAGCCAATTGGCTCCAAATTTGGAAGCAAAAGTGACAATTCTTATATAATAAAATTCATATCCTTAAAAATGTTGTCTAGAAGAGTATATCGAGAGACGAATACATATTGTAACAGAAACTATTTAAACACTCAAATATATGTTTGTCACTTTTGTGCTTTCTTAAAATATCATGTTTGTCTTGATCAAGAAAAATATATATATCATGTTCGTCTATTTTTTGTTACAACTTACAACTATATATTAATAATTTTTCAAGAATAATCTTTGAAAAAAAAATCTACAAATTAAACAACAGCTTGAAATATTTGAATACTATTTGAAGTGAGCCCACAAGAGTGTTCTGCGGCACTTGAATATATAATATAACATAGGATATGCTAAACCTAACTAAATTGTTCGAACTGTACCAAATTTGTACTATATCTAGGAGGACGATTATAATATTTCTATTGTGGCCTCTACTTGTCCACAAAGGCCTACCAATGCTAGTGGAGTTCGTCATAGATACCTGTGAAAATGGTAATGAAGCAGTTTACAGGAAAAGAAAGAAAATAACCCAAGACTTCTGTTGCAATATTCTTGATGTCTAGTACTCTGTTGTAAATTGCAATATGTGATATAATGCGTAGGTCAACAATGATAGTGGGACTGCGATGGTTCTGACTAGTGTCGGTCAGCCAAAGAAAAAGGAGATACTTCTCGTGCTGTGATGGCTGGCCCAGGCTATCACCGTACGCATATATTGTTGAAATGTAAATGTATTCACTGATTTATGTTGAATTTCAGGTGTAATATTGGTATTGGAGAGTGTTAGTTATGTAGCTCATATGCTAGAGGAATGACAGATGTAATTAGCTCATAGGCTAGATTGAATGGAGGGTTGAGATTGATCGAGATGTGTTGCTCTCTCTCTGATTGAATGGAGGGTTGAGATTGATCGAGATGTGTTGCTCTCTCTCTCTCCTCTTATGGTAATATGCTTGGATGCTCAGTGTGTGAATCATCAATGAAGCATCACCAGAGTAACATTCTCTGAGTAAAGAATTTTCCATATTTTGTTCTTCCAATTTTGGGCATTTCAATTTGTTCTTCTCTCACACACACATCACAAAGTATCTAGCTACAAATTCTAACATGGCCTTAGAGTTGGTTTCGATCTAATTTATGGGCGCTTGATTCTATGAAGAATTGCGAGTTGCTCCAAGACGATCTTTTCTCGATTCGAACTTCGATTCTTAGAGATCCAAGTCTAACATGGCTGGTTCTAGTGGGAGCGATCTAAGAGCACCTGTGTTCAATGCTCAGAATCTCGATTTATGGCAGATTAAGAGGAAAACCATCTTCCATTCATATGAACTATGGAATTTGGTTGAAAATGGGGTCAAATCCTCAACAAAGAAGGAAGAAAAACTCACTGCTGATGAAAAGAAACTCATAAGGGAAAATGTTGTGAAGGATGCAAAAGCCTTGGCTACTTTACAAAATGTAGTCTCCGATCAGATTTTTCCCAGAATCTCTAATCAAGAATCAACGAAGGCAGCCTGGGATATCTTGAAGCAAGAGTTCATTGGAGATAAGCAAGTAAGGTCAGTTAAATTACAAGGTCTTAGACGTGAATTCGAGTATACTAGAATGGCAGATAATGAATCTTTCTCTATGTATTTGGATAAAGTGTTTGATCTTATTAATCAAATGAAAAGTAATGGTGAAGAAATTAGCAATCAAAGAATAGTTCAAAAACTATTGATTAGCTTGCCTAAATCTTATGATAGTGTAACATATGTGATTGGAAATACCAAAGATCTGGAGGTTATTGATGCACAAGATGTTGTATCTGTGGATGCAAATTTCCACCATCTTCTCATTTGACGAAAATGCACCTGCAAAATAATAACACCTAAGATTAAGGCCAAAAGCCTCACGCGCCCATAATCAATGGGGGGAGGGCTTTGGCCGAAGAATCTCCGATGCCAAAGTTAGAATTTGAGAGAGAAAGTGTTTAGGAATTTTTGGGGAGAGAATGGCCTATATATAGGGGTGTGACCGGCCCTCTTCGAAGAAATAGGGATTGGCCATTATTGGTAGAATTATGAGTTTAATTGCAAGATATTCTGTGAAATAATATCTTGCAATTAACTTGGTAATCAATCATAATTTAAATAGGGTAATTGGAAGTTACCTTTTGAGTGAGGATTTGATGAGAAGTGAAGAGAGCGTTTTGAATAAATACCATTTTGATCACCGTTGACTCTTCCTTAATTGAGCCGTTATTGTCTGTTGCATACGCGTGGAATCCCGGTGTGCCTCGAGGGTAATTTTGTCCTTTTCACTCAAAAGTACACGTGTCACCTCCATAATTTTCTTGATTATTTTTGGCTCCACAAATACCCCCACACCTGCCGGGTTGCTTGCAGGAAAGGGCAGCAGGTGTAGAGATCTCTAACTTTGGTGCAGATTCCTACTTGGACTTGGAATTAAATTCTTCTAGGAAAGGAAAATAAATTACCTCCAAAGCCTATTTAAGCCTACCTTAAGTAGGGGATTAAATCATCTTTGGAGGCCAATTATTTATCCCTACAAGAAAGAGATAAAGCTAGAGGATATTTGTTCCCCCTCCCCTAGCACTCTTATTTGCTTGCTCGTGCAAAGAACCGTCTTCAGTTGATTTCTTTGTCTTCTCTGCGCTGCACCAATGCAAGAAAAACTTAATTTTCTCTGTCTTTTCTTGGGTGGTGTTGCCACGGGGTAGCAGTCGAGGTGGTTCAGCATGTCGGCTGGCAGGGGCCAGGAGTCAGTTTGGCATGGGTCGAGGAGGTGGTGTGGCAGAGGCCACAGCTTGTGCTGCTCGGCTTGACTGAAGCCAAGGGCTGGCTCGGCATAGGCCGAGGAAATGGCATGGCATGGGCCACAGTTTGGGTTGCCACGTTTGGCTTACTTGCCAAGAATGAGGAAACTGCTTCAGTTTGATTTCTCAGCTGTCGTAGATGGAGCAATCAAGGACGGAGCTACCAAGATTGAAGCTGCTGCAAAGTGGCTGCTGCTCCCTGACCATTTGCTGCTTAGCTGGTCTTCGAGTATTCGATCTTTTAAACTGTGTGGCCTTCTCACACTATAGAGCAATTAGTTTATCCTCTCACATTAGAAAGCAGACCCAGATGGGTGTCGGGGACTTAATTTATCCTCTCGCACTGGAGAGTAGACCCAGATAGGTGTCGAGGAATTAGTTTACCCTCTCGCATTGGAAAGCAATTAGTTTATCCTCCCGCACTAGGGAGTAGACCCAAATGGGTGACGTGGAATTTGTTTATCCTCTCACACTGGAGAGCAATTAGTTTATCCTCTCGCATTAGATAGCAGACCTAGATGGGTGTTGGGGTAAACTGTTTATCCTCTCGCATTGGAAAGCAAACCCAGATGGGTGTTGGGGAATTAGTTTACCTTCTCGCACTAGAGAACAATTAGTTTATCCTCTTGCACTGGAAAGCAGACCCAGATGGGTATCGAGGAATAAGGTAACCCTCTTGTGCTGGAGAGCAGACACAGATAGGTGTTGGGGAATAAGGTACTTCTCTTGCATTGGAAAGTAAACCCAGATGGGTGTCGGGGAATTTTTTTACCCTTTCACACTGGAGAGCAATTAGTTTATCCTCTCGCACTGGAAAGCAGACCCATATGAGTGTCGCGGAAATGGTTTACCCTTTCGCACTGGAGAGCATGGAAGTCATTGTCGTGAGTGCAGCTGAGGAAAACTAGACAACTAAAATAATCCTCAACCTGTGAGGTCTTGTTTATCGATCTATTTAAGACTTCGAATTGCTTATGGAACATGCATAAAGATGTAAATGGGAAGCACGGTAAGTTGTTTCTGGACCTTCTCCAAGTATTGTGCCATCCTTAGATGTTTCATCGTGTGTTCTTCTGAAGCTTGGTTAGTGGTTAGTTGAGAATCTGAATAGATTGCAAGCTTCTTCATCGCTAAGTCTTTCGCTAACAAGGGCTGCAAATAAAAGCCTTGTCTTCTGCTTTGTCTTTCAATGCTTTAAATTTTGGAGTGCTATGGGCTTGGTCGACGCAAGCCACATGGCAAGATCGGCACGACTGGGAGCCGTGGTGCAATAGCAGCATAGTTATGAGCCATGGTGGTAGATTAAGGGCTACTGGGAGCCTTGGAGCAAGGAGGCACAATTGTGAGTGCAGAGTTAGGGCTGGCTTGGGCCAGAACAAGACCTGCCCCCGGTTCTTGGTAGTTAGGTTGGTGTGTCCTTTTGGTACTCGTCTACCTCCGGCGCAACAATAGGCTGAACTACTGCATTTGTTGAAACATAAGTAATCTTTATATCCGACAATCTATATGGGATAGTCTTGTCTACTTGATCTTGTCAATGAAAGGTGACCCGTTTATGCGGGATCTTTCATGTGCTCGGCTCGTCTATGTTGCGGTTACGATGCATGTGGTACGTTCCTAGTAAGCAAACAAATTACTCGCAGGTTGCCGGTTGAACTTGACCTAAATTGAGTGACTGATTTCTCTGTCCGTCATGTTGCATACTCTAATGTGAGGTGAAGGATGCTCCTTACGGGCCTAACTATGAATTAACACTTCGCCTGGAAGGTTGCTCCTGTTGATTATCAAAATGTAGCCCCAACCGTGAATGTATGCTCGTCCATGGGCCTAACCGAGAGTGCATGCTTATCCACATGCTAAGACGAGAGTATATGCTATCTCGGGGGCCTAGTCGGGAGTGTACACTTCCAGAACGCTTGGTCCATGACTGGTCAAGTGGCTGCTTACTGGGACGTTACTAAAGAGGTTCGTTCTATGCCCTTGCCCTACTTTGGGACACCTCGTCTGGGGCACGCTGCATCTCGGTACGCTGCAAGAGCTGATTCACCAAGGTAGTCTATTGCTCGAAGGCGCTTGTCAACTTTATGACTTGTCGAGACAAGTGTTGTTCCCCATTTGGGGTGGAAGAGTATGGATGGTATACGTCTCCTTGAGTAGTGGAAGTGTAATGGACTCCGAGTGTGACATTTGAGTTGGGATACGTCAAATCTGTAAATAAATAAGGTGAAAATACCCCCGGTTCAATCGTCGATCCAGAAATCTGAACCTGGGACGGTTGAACCAGTCTTGAACCGGTTGAGATTGTTGGTAGGCCACAGGAGTGGGCTGCTGCATAAACGGGTCTAGTCGCTTAAACAAGCCTGACCACTAGCGTGGGTTGGGCCACAAAAGTGCGCGTGCGTTGGGCCTCATCTCTTCTCGACAAGGCTTGGGCTGGCTGCTATGCAACACGGACCTAGGCTTGGCGCTGCTCTGTGACATGGGCCCGGGTGTGCCAGGCTACTCCTACAGGCGTCTAGGTCTGGGCTGCTAAAGTGGCAACAACCTGGGCTGCCTCTAGAGCTTGTGCCTCTTGGGTTGTGGCCTGATTGTCTCGCTGCCATAGAGCTGGCCCACTCTCCACTACCACGGTGGTCGTCGTGGCTATTATGGTGGTGGTGCTCCGTGAGGGCAAAGTTGCTTCTCTTGCCATCTCATTGAGCCTCGTGGATCGTCGTGGTAGGGCTATGTCTCATCCTCCATCATTTGATCTGGATCTTTGAATGTAGGATTAGGGGTGGGCACTTGAAACCGAAAACCGAAACCAAAACACGAACCAAATCGAACTGTACTGAACGGTTTGGTTTTGCGGTTTCAAAACAGTTTCGGTTTGGAACCGAACCGAATATGGGAGAAATGGTTTGGTTTCAGTTTTGACCCTTCGAAGCCGAAACCGCATAATTTTATTAAATGTTAAATTCTAATTGATTATCTCATTAAGTCCATACATTTAGTATGGACTCAACCACATCATAACATAACCACGTAATCTTTTTCCTTTCTTTCTTCTAGTCATAGTCTGTACTCTTTCTTTCTTTTACTCATTTGTTGCTCAACTTAATTCTTCATCTCTCTGTCTCTCTCTCTCGTTCTCCACTCAAAAAGATGATCTCGTACAAGTTAAACCCACAATTATTTAAATGAAACATGCACACTAATCAATCTTAGCCATTGAATCAAATAGATATATCTCTAGATATTTAAAGATATATTGCTTTCGATATGTTCAAAGCAAGTTATTAATGGCAGCCAGATAGATATTTCAAACAAACAATACCTGTTGCTTTAGATATTATTCACATGCACCAAATGGCAATTAGTCAGTCAGTCAAAGGTTTGAAACTTGAATGATGCAAAGTAAGTTGAATGAGTGTACTAATGTATGTTGTATGCATGCATGCTTGATTGTGATTGAAGCCATGCTTGATTGAACAATGCAGTAATAGAAGACATGCAAAATGAAAAAGAAACAGTAAACGTTGCTCATAGAAGAGAATTGAAGTATATATCAAAGGAAAATGAAATGAGATACAACTAGGTAACCATAATAGTTTTCTCAAACAATCAAAATCGTTTAAAACTAAACCGAACCGAACCAAATGGTTTGGTTTCATTTCGGTTTTAGCCTCAAAACCGCACCGAACCAAACCGCAAAAACTTGCAGTTTTGGTTTTGGACCTAAAACCGCACCAAACCGAACCGTGCCCACCCCTATGTACGAAGTTCCGTTCGTCGTGGTTTCCAAATTTCCCGTCATTATATTTTTCTCTTACCTCTATTCAAAGAATTAAAAAAATTCTAAGAATAAGAAAGTATGAAAAATTTACGAACAACGAGAAATGAGAAACTTTGAATACGAGAGTCTTCTTTGAGCATATGAATCAAACTCTCAATGAAAGCACCAATTTGTGGATGCAAATTTCTGCCATCTTTTCCTTTAACGAAAATACACCTGCAAAATAATAACATCTACGATTAAGGCTAAAAGCCTCACGCGCCGACGATGAATGGGGGAAGGGGGGCTTTGGCTGAAGAATCTCCAATACTAAAGTTAGAATTTGAAATAGAAAGTGTTTAGGAATTTTTGGGGAGAGAATGGCCTATATATAGGGGTGTGGCCGACCCTCTCTGGAGAAATAGGGACTGGCCATTATTGGTACAATTATGAGTTTAATTGCAAGATATTATGTGAAATGGTATCTTGCAATTAACTTAGTAACCAATCATAATTTAAATAGGATAATTGGGAGTTACCTTTTGAGTGAGGATTTTATGAGGAGTGATGAGAAGGTTTTGAATAAATACCATTTTGATCACGTTTGACTCTTCCTTGATTGAGCCGTTATTGTCCGATGTATACGCGTGGGAATCACAGTGTGCCTCGAGGGTAATTTTGCCCTTTTAACCCAAAAGGTCGCCTCCATAATTTTCTTCATTATTTTTGGCTCCACAGTATCCATCTTGAAAGGTTATGAGCAACGATTGAGCAAGTCCAATGAAGGTAGCTCAGAGATGGCTTTTGCTAATATTGATGTCTCATCCAAACAAACTAACAAATTTGGTGGTCAAGCTGGAAATTCCAGATTTCAAAAGGGTTTTAAGAACAAGGGTAAACAGTGGTCAAATAGGGTGAATAATCCTGTGAAACCATGGCAGGGTAACAATTCTGCTAAATTTCTTGTAAGATTTGTGATAAGCTCCATTATGGTGAATGTTGGAACACGGGGAAGCCTAAATGTCATAAATGCAACAAGTTTGGACGTATTGCAAATGATTGTAATCTTAACAAACCTTTGCAACAAGTTAACTATGCTGCACAGATTGAAGATGCTAGGAATCTGTTCTGTGCAAGTCATGATTCAAATGGAAAGAAGTTGAGTGATGTATGGTACATAGATAGCCGACCTAGCAACCATATAACATCTATAGAGGATTTACTAGTTGACATCAACAAAAATGTTAAAGCTAAAATTCAACTTAGCATTGGTGTTTTGGTTAATGTGGTTGGTAAGGGATCACTTGTGATTGAGACAATGAGGGGAAAGAAATACATAAGGGAAGTTATGAGGGGAAAGAAATACATAAGGGAAGTGTAGGGCAAATGTATGAACATGGTTATTTTCTATTATTTGGAGATTACAAGGTAGAGGTCTATGAAGATAGAAAGTTGACAAATCTGGTTGTGAGTGTTCAACAGAAAAGAAACAGATGCTTTCCTTTGAAAGTTAACTCTGGAAAATAATTTGCACTGAAGACAAATGTTGTGCATGACTCAGTTACTTGGCACATGAGATTTGGCCATTTAAAATACAAGAGTCTAAAAATGTTAGAAGAAAAGAATATGGTTATGGGATTACCAGAGATATAAGAGAAGGGTGATGTATGCTAGGACTGTGCTATGGGAAAACACCACAGGGAGCCATTCTCAAAAGAACCTACATGGAGAGCTAGTGAACCATTGGAACTTGTTCACTCGGATATTTGTGGTCCAATGAAGATCTAAACATTGGGTGGCAATAGGAATTTCTCACATTCATAGATGACTATTCTCGGATGTGTTAGGTGTATTTCTTGAGAAACAAATCTGAGGTGTTTTTTGTTTTCAAGAAATTCAAATCAATGGTTGAATTACAAATTAGTTTTTCACTGAAGAAAATGAGAACTAACAAAGGAAGAGAGTTCACCTCTAGCGAATTCAACAAGTTTTGTGAAGATTTAGGATTGGAAAGGCAACTGACTGTGGCTTATACTCCACAGCAAAACGGAGTGGTAGAAAGGAAGAACAGGACAATTTTAGAAATGGCAAACTGTCTCTTACATGAGAAAGAACTACCCTATCAACTATGGGGTGAAGCAGTGTATACCTCTGTGTACTTGTTGAATAGATATCCCACAAAAGCTCTAGATGGCACTACTCCATTTAAGACCTTTAGTGGAAGGAAGCCATGGGTAAAACACTTGAAAATATTTGGTTCAGTGTGCTACATATTGATACCAAGTCATTTGAGGCACAAACTACAGCCTACAAGCACAAGGGGTATATTTGTAGGCTAGGGCGCATGTGAGAAGGGATGTAGGATTTACAATCCTAGCACATGACGTATCATCGTTTCTAGAGATATACTTTTTAATAAAGATGAGAAATGGAATTGGGAGTCTAATCAGTCACAAGTGTCAGGATTCCACAACTTGGTTCAGAAAGTGAAGAGTCAATTAAGAATGGTATTGAGAATGTTTTCTTGTCTTAGCAGCCATCAAGTAGCACTCAATCTAGAATTCTAGAGTCTGAAACCTATGATACAACACCTCTAAAATGGAAGAAAGTGAGTGAAGTCTATGAGTATTTCAACCTGTGCATTGTAGAACTTGAAAGCTACACTAAAGCTGCAACTGATGTCTCATGGAACAAAGCCATGGAAGATAAGTTAAGCATGATAGAGAAAAACCATACATGGCAGTTAATGAATAGGCCCTCAGATAAGCTTGTCATTGGAGTAAGGTAGATGTCTAAAACTAAACTAAATCTTGATGGATCAGTGATCGCCTCCCTGTAACAGCCCGTCCTAATTCTGAATCTCTTCCATGTTACACTGAGTTCCCATGGAAGCCAAACTCAAGTTTAGATCTATAGGTGTTATTTATTCCGCCACACGACTTACAAGAGGAAAAGGAACAAAATCTCTTATTACAACCTTTGTATTCGTTGCACAACCAATTGTTGTATTATGTCCTTGTTCTTTCATTAGCCTTATTCTCATCAAAGAACTTGTCGTGTCAGTCACATCATCTTCTCCTGTGGTGGACGATTGCCTACATTGTTGAGCAAAAGGATAAATGTTCATTCCCATAACACGTCTCCAAGAGCCATCGCTACGAGATAACATACCAGAATATCTATTTCCTGAACTCGTAGAAGACTGTCTCTAAGCCGCCGAGATCCAATAAGTTTACTCCTTTGACTAGTCTCCGCCTCTAAACCCTTGTAAGCTAAGACAAAAACTTCATTCTCTCTTTCAGACATCTTTCCATGACCATTCGTTTGTCGTTTAACACATTTAGAAGACGCATGTCTAATCATACCACACTTGCAGCAATATTCGGGTAAATATTCATAACGAAAGTGTTTCACTCCCATCTTCAAAAAAGGCATTGAAGTTCACCGCAACAAAAAGAAAAATTACATCAAGCCTGACTAGGATGCTAATCAACCGACCTGTACAGTCATTTCCATCACGATTATCGACCCATAGAACCTCACCAAGCTTTCCTCCAATGACTTTTGTAATCACCACAGTCATACAAAATCCTGAAACACTATGAAGTTACACCCAAAAGTACCTAGGGTTGATGGAATCAAGTGGATAATATCCTTCTTAGCAAGAGGCAGAGGTTTGAGAGGTGGGACAGTTGGAAATTCCATCAAGCAGGGGAGAGACACAGAAGGAGGAAAACGGAAAAGGTCTAGAGGTCAGGGCATTAAGACGGATGTTGTAATATTGTCGAATGATGGTGAGAGAGGTAAACGCATAGTAGTTTTTGACGATTCTGTATCACAGGCATATGAGACCAGCCTTAATGGGTATCCTCAGTCTAATTTTAGTTTTCTATTGGAACGTTTATGGGCTTGGCAACCAACGAACATTTCGAGACTTGAAGATATTTCTTCAAGATAAGTGGGCGGATTTGATCTTCTTATGTGAAACTAGTGAAGGAAGATTTGTGAAAAACAAGTTCATTTGAGCAACATCAACAACATGCAATTAACAATTAAAAGGCGGAATCATGTTTATATGCACTCAAAAACAAAACTTAACCCATGAACTTCAAAGCCTAGTAGATAGGTGAACCAAGACTCAACTCAAAACAAAGTGAGTTGAGAAATCAATACCTTTGTAGATTCCTCTTTGCATAAGCAAAGGCTAATCACCCAAAGAGAGGGCCTTTATTCCTTGCATCTTAGATCCATGGATTTGGATGGATGAAAAGGTTTCTCCAAGTTCCCAAAATTGAGAACCTCTAAGTCTCCACACCAAGGCATATTGAAGAAGAAATGAGTGACCTAGAGGAAGTAAGATTGCTAGATTTTCCCCTCTAGATTGGCCGGCCTCTTTGAGAGCAAAGGGAGGTTTGTGTTCTCATCTTTACTCCCAAGAAAACCCCTAAGGATGAAATGGCTATAAAGATGTCTTTATACCACCTCACAATGGAGTGGCAAACTTGCAATTAAGCCAAGTTCACTACCCTCCTCTAAATGGCCGGCCTAAGGGGTTTATTGGGCTATTTGGGCCTTTGTGAATCATTATTCATTAAGTTGACATACAACTTAAGTCAATGGACTTGACGTTCGAAGCCCATTGGGCCTTAAGGTCCAAAACTATCCCGAGGTCTTTAACGAACTTATTCGTTTGATTAACATATTAATTAATCCTTGCCATAAATAATTAAACCATTTAATTATTCTTACTCATCTCCGTTGAATCTTCAATCTCTACCTTACACGGTGTACGATCCATTAGGTTCCTTTTAGCGAGGCAGTGGGCAATTCAAACTCTTTCAAATCGATTGTGAATTGAAACTTACTTTCAATTCTCCCTTTAGTGTTTATACACATTTAGGGCTTCCACAAACCATGAGTGACACCTAGCAGCATATCATGGTTACCCAAGCTAATCAGAAGAGGTGGAGAACCTATTCAGTTTAGATTTACAAATGCAATACGGTCTTTCTCTAATACAATACTCTTGACCACATTGTTTGGTTTGATAGTTTATTCATGTCTACTATCCAATGTGAATCTTGTACTTATATGATTACCTTGAATGTGATCTGGAATGCATTCCAACATCTCATTCATACTCTGGCCAGAGATTCTAAATCATATCATAGAGTATTCTCCCTCAAACAGTTTGAAGGTTAGAGATCCCTTGTTGCGCATTCACTTGCCTCCATGGCTAAGTGGCTTAACCCCGACGATGCCGTGGACACCCTGATAGAGTGACTTTTGACATAATCAAAGATCAAGTACCTAACCACAAGACAGCTGTGATGCCTCAGGTCAAAGGACTACTTTGCATTATCCCAACCATGAGTTCTCATGTGACATGAATATGAGAACTCCTCGTTGATCGTGTTCAGTGAACTCATTCTCTATTGAGCACCTACATGCTTGTCTTGGTGTCACTCACACCAATGACTCGAGACTAGTCACTCTCCCTGAGAGAAGACACAGCACGTACTGATCTTAACGGACTGTCAATGCCCAATTGGCAATCCTATGATCAGGAACGTTTAGGATGTGTCTACGAAAGAATGGTCTCATGAATCTAACTTCTTTAGATCGCATTCTCCCAATCACATATTCCTTGGACTTATCGTTTAAGCATATAACATTTGTATGAGACGGCTCAAACAATAATGTTTGCCCTTAATATTAAACTAGATTAGTTTAACATGTGAAATGTCCATAAAGTATCATCATATGATTGGTTTTAGGGCACATTTCCAACAATCTCCCACTTGCACTAGAGCCAATCAGCTTAGTCATCAGTGATGATACCTCTTCTGTAGTCATTTCATAAATGGCTGAGTAGTAGGCCTAGACAATGGATATCTATATGTTATCCATAGAAGCAACCTTGAGAATAACGACGTCACCATTATACATGATTCTCAATCATGTGGTTCAGTCTCTAATTTGAGTTCGGACCTTGATGAGACCTTGATTCCCTGGCTTGAGCTATCGCCCCATTAGTGTCATACACTTTCTGGTTGGAACCGAATGGAGAGTTCATAAATGAACTTTCCCATCCAAACAACAATGTTGTAAGCTTCTATATGGCAATATATTTTGCATACATGATGGAACACATTAAAGTCATTACTTTTAACGTTTCCACCCAAATATCTCTTTAGTCATAATAAAGAGATATCTCATTATCACTTCATTCATAATGAAGAGATATTCTATGATGGATTAGATTCATAATCTAATACATTTACGCTTCCATTACGTTACTCTAATTCTTCCTCATTCTTGAGGAATCCATCCTTAGTATTTCTTAAATACCTAAGGATTCACTTGACAGTTGCCATGGTTCTGATCCTGGGCTTGCACTGATATCATCTTGTACCGTTCTAGGTACAACTTATATCAATGTTTTCATACAATATGAAATACATAAATCACCTTTCTGCGTATGCATAAAGGATTCTATTTACGCATTATTTCTTTGGGAGTCAAAGGGTACATTCCCTTTGAGAAGAACAATTTCCTAGTCTCACTAGAATTGTCATTCTAATTGAAGTTTATCATCATATGAGAAACTTCCTAGCATCTCTTGTCTATTTTAGGGATTGATATAATCCAATTATATCTTGAAATCTATCATTATAGATTTCCATCCCATGTATATAGACTATGTCTCCCATATACATTCTATCATTATAGAATGTTTAAAGTCATAACTTTAACGATGAAGAATTCCTTTCATTTTCAAAATTAATATATATCATGTATATATATTCAAATTTAGGAATATGATTAACTCCCACTAATCTTTTGTAAACCTAGTAAACAAAAGATTCATTTACATCTTTATGAGAAATCAAACGATTTGATCCTTTTTCTCATAAGATGCTTATAGCTCCCACTAACTTGCTGAGATTCATGATGGATGGATCTCTACAACTTATATGTCTTGTGATTCTTAGTTTTAGACATATATTATCAAGACTATCTTGATAATGGTTTCGGAAACCCATATTATGTCCAAAACGTTGAATCACCATTTAGTTGTTTCTAGCAATCTTCGAATTAATTGAAACTAAGACTATGTCAAAGACGGTTTCTTCAAAGTCAACCATTTTCTTTGAGTGTAGTCACCTTAAGCTACCGATTAGCTATTAAGGTTTCATTATTTCGATTCAAATGGTACTTTACCATTTCCTTGAGTATATGTCATATATATACACTCAGTGTAGTCATAAGGATTTTCATTCTTATTTCTTTCGAATTAAGAGGTGTAACTCTATGACATAGTCATAAAGTTCAAACCATTCAACTGAGACGATTTATAAATCCTTCTCGACTACCTTGGAGCTTGTGGTGTAGGAACTAGGTTGTTATTTTTGTTGATCATATCAAACAAATATTGCTTATTAGCACACAACCCCAAATCTTAACATGTTTAAGATTTGTCTTTCTTTCCAACTACATCTTATGGAGTTATGAAAATTTTGGAAGATCTTCTAATTGACAATCATATTGTTTTCAGAAGTATATATATCCTATATATGGGTAATAGATAACATCCAACGAACTAAATTTTATTCAAGTTCGTTCTTCTCCTAATGGAGAAATTCATTATCTTATGATGCTATTTTCCTTGATATCTTTCAAGGAAACTCATCTAAAGTGTTATCTTTCCTTGGATCAAATCCAAGGAGGTAAATACTTTAGACGTCTTACTCATCAACTCACATTTCTTGAATTCTTTAAAACCTTTTGCAAAGTATTCGGACTTGTGTTTATTCAAAATAAACTATAGTCCAACCGAGAGTGATCTTCGGTGAATGTCATACAACATGAGTAGTATTATGTTGTGGATAAGAGCCACTAACATCTAAGTGAATTAATCTCAACAACTTTGTGATTCTTTCTTCTTTCCAAAAGAATAAAGATTCGAACATTTCGCCTCTATACAATTTTAACAAGAAGGCATTGGATCCGGATCTAACGATCCAAAGCATCCATCTATTACCAACTCGTAATTTATGTTTTAGAGGTGTCACAACTCAGTTGGGATTAGTCACTCCCTTGCAACCTTTTGGGTTTTAAGCATCATCGTATTCTAAACAGTTAAACTACCACATCATCTCTACTATAGAGACAACCAATTAAATTACAATAATCTAATTATTTATTAATAAAGAACAATGTTTTGTCAAACAAAACATTTATCCATCTCTACTATAGTGACGGATTTACATTCCTTAAAATTGGAATGTAAAGACAATCTTTAGTATTTTCCAATTTCTTTGGTAGTTCATATGAGGAAGTAAGTACAATCCGCTTTCGCAGAGATCTATATTTTATTCACTTTCCGAATGTGAAGTACTTTCTCTTCTCTCATTAATCTTCTACTTTTTATTAGCACACTTTTACAACAATTGTAAAACATAGTTACTAATACGGAATCAAGCATTCAAGTAGAAGAACCAACTGTTTTGAACTATTTCAAGAACATATTACAACACCTTCGAAAGGTGTGTTCTTGACACTTGCAAGACATTTCTTGCAAATACCCCTTCCAATGTCCATCCTTTCATAAAGAAAGTTTGTTCCCTTGGAGTTATTTTGCCTTCTTCATTTGACTTCTCCTTTGACTACAATAGTCATGGTCCCTAAACTCCCACTATCTCTCTTGAAACTTATTTCAATTGTGTTATACACATCAAACAATTTGGAGAGTGTGTGGTTATTGTTCACTATATAGTTTACAATAAACTTAGTGAACCATTAGGATAGGGACACAAAGGTGAAGTCCTTGCCTAATTTCCGTCTCATTAAGTGGTTTAACACTTCAACACTCAATGATTCAAAATCATCATAAGTCCATGTTGATGGACTATTTTTGTCAACCAACCATTATGTTCTAAACATAATTACAAACTTTCAAGAGTAGTTCAAGGCAACTCTCATTTCTTCATACAACAATTTGTAAGTGAAGAATCATGGCACATAAAGCGTCCATGCCCTTGTGCTTACTTCAAAAGTTCCTTGTTTATGTAACAAAGAAACAAGCACTAAAGTTTGTGTTGATTAAGGGCTGTTCAAAGCAACTCTTATTTCTTCATACAACAATTTGTATTTGAAGAATTATGACATTAAAAGTGTTGTCCTTCTCATGTTAGACTTATCTAACATATTCTTCCAATGATACATTATCAATAGGAAGATTGTGAGGATGAGACTACTTAGTTACATCTACAAGCCATTAAAGACAATCTATGGGATTGTAGAACTAAGTCCGGAAATTCAAGCATTCGGCTTTTCTTTGTCAAGTTTTGGATAGCGTTTGCAAATATATTGGTTGATTTTAAGCCATTTGATTCGGGTCTTTAAATCAAATAGCACCACCCACTATTTTTGGCAAATTCCATATCCCTCATTGGAATTCGAGAGTTTTGTTGAACTCTTAGCGGGGTATGGGAGACTCACCATTACCAAGCCCACCTCACGATGATACGATATCGGTTAGCAAAAATAATGATGAGAGAATAACACTTTACTCATTTACAACTCTTGTAATTACCCATCTAGTTTGGCCTCTAGAGAATGTGGCCTCACGATGATACGATATCGGCACCATTGCACTTAGTTAAGTTATTCCCACCATGCTTAGTTCATGAAGGGGTTCAAGAATAGCCTCACAATGATATGATATCGGCCATCCTCGTTGCCTACACTTACCTCATCATATGTTTATGGACTCCTCCTGAGTGTAAGCATGCACTTTGTACTCCCCCATGATAGGGTGAAGCCGGTGTACAAGTCACAAACGATTGGAGCCCACCACGGTGGAAGGCCACGAAGAGATATTCAAAGCATCTCTCGCTTATCAACTTAATAATGGTTTTAGTTGAGGGTTTTTAGGTCTCATCACATATAAACATACATTTTAATCCAATTAAAACATTTTGGTCCTATTACAACTATTGGTCCATATGATTGATTTAGTAGTATATAATACTCCCACTATGCTTTTAAAACGGTTTTTAAAGCAAGACTATATGGTACTACTAACATAAGATTTGCATTCATTGATGGACTATATAGTTGCCTTAGGGCCTTAGGATGACTATGAACCTTTGATTCGATTCAACACGCGCCTAGTGTTGAATCTCGGTCTAGGGATGGTGATTGATTTTAGTTACGCGTTTAATCACATTAAGGCGTGTTGTCTTATTGGGCGTTGGACCCAACTACTCCAATTTCATGCATATCGAATAAAACAAGAAAGGAGTACTTCAAAGTAAATAAGAGCTTATGCTCTTTTACAACAATTGATCAAATCAAATTACTTTAAAGTAAAGAAGAGGTTATGCTCTTTTACAACAATTGATCATATCAAATTACAACCAAAATTTAATCTACACATTCCCATGGTTCAAACAAATTTGAAACGGCTTTTCACATAGCTCAATTATAGTAGGCTGAGGTTCATAATCACCCTTTCTTTAATTAATTAACGCTTTAACTAATTAAACTTGAATGCAACATTTTCATTTGGTTTTTGTATCCATAGAATTGATTTAAATGGAGCTAAATGAAATGAAAATCCAATTCTCATTTAAAGAGACAAAACAATTTTGTTCTCTACCTAATTTGGGCCAAAATGCTATGACCTCAACTTGTTTGGGCCATAGTGCAATTAACCTCAACTTTTGGGCTATTTTGCAAAAACTTAAACTTTTGGGGTCACTTTGTAAAAACACAAAAGTCCACTACTTCATGTAATTACAACTAGAACCCAAAAATTTCCACAAAAGCTAAAACTTCATTAAAGGAGCAAAACAATTTGTCCTTTTAGTGATTTTGGACCTTTACGTAAAAACGTAAACTTTTGGGTCAAAGTACAAATACACAAAAGTATCAAAACTTTATGTAATTGCATAAAAGCCCCACAAGGACCCTAATTGAGTAGGGTGGCCAGTTTTGAAGCAAAGTAATAAAAAAAAATTTCAAAGTTTTTGTAAGTGGGGTGTGTGAAATGGAATAAATCATTACACACCTACCCACTAAAATTTCTTTAATTTTTAAAATAAATATCTAATATATTTAATCATAAGAAATATTTCAAAACAAAAACTTTATGAAATAAATCAAAACACCAAACCTTTTGTTCTTGGCAAGAACATATCAAGAACAATGAAGAACATTCTTCACCCAAAAACATCCCAAAACCACTCAAACTTAAGGGAAATAACATACAACCATACTAGGGTATATAGGGGTTCCAAAAGTCACTTTAAAACACTTTTAACAAGTCAAACAAGAACCCAAAAATCCACCCTTTGGATTTGGCCGAATTTCCCCAAAAACATGGCACCAAAATTTAGCTCCAAAATTCATGCTCATATGAACTACATCTACAACATTTGAGATGGCAAATTTTCTAACAAAATTTACATTCAAAGAAGCAAGAATAAAGCTTGTAACAATTACAACATTCAAATCACAAACTATGAACTACAAAACCTAAAAGGATTCACCAACTACTAGACTTAGGCTCTGATACCACTTGAAGGAAGATTTGTGAAAAACAAGTTCATTTGAGCAACATCAACAACATGCAATTAACAATTAAAAGGCGGAATCATGTTTATATGCACTCAAAAACAAAACTTAACCCATGAACTTCAAAGCCTATTAGATAGGTGAACCAAGACTCAACTCAAAACAAAGTGAGTTGAGAAATCAATACCTTTGTAGATTCCTCTTTGCATAAGCAAAGGCTAATCACCCAAAGAGAGGGCCTTTATTCCTTGCATCTTAGATCCATGGATTTGGATGGATGAAAAGGTTTCTCCAAGTTCCCAAAATTGAGAACCTCTAAGTCTCCACACCAAGGCATATTGAAGAAGAAATGAGTGACCTAGAGGAAGTAAGATTGCTAGATTTTCCCCTCTATATTGGCCGGCCTCTTTGAGAGCAAAGGGAGGTTTGTGTTCTCATCTTTACTCCCAAGAAAACCCCTAAGGATGAAATGGCTATAAAGATGTCTTTATACCACCTCACAATGGAGTGGCAAACTTGCAATTAAGCCAAGTTCACTACCCTCCTCTAAATGGCCGGCCTAAGGGGATTTATTGGGCTATTTGGGCCTTTGTGAATCATTATTCATTAAGTTGTCATACAACTTAAGTCAATGGACTTGACGTTCGAAGCCCATTGGGCCTTAAGGTCCAAAACTATCCCGAGGTCTTTAACGAACTTATTCGTTTGATTAACATATTAATTAATCCTTGCCATAAATAATTAAACCATTTAATTATTCTTACTCATCTCCGTTGAATCTTCAATCTCTACCTTACACGGTGTACGATCCATTAGGTTCCTTTTAGCGAGACAGTGGGCGATTCAAACTCTTTCAAATCGATTGTGAATTGAAACTTACTTTCAATTCTCCCTTTAGTGTTTATACACATTTAGGGCTTCCACAAACCATGAGTGACACCTAGCAGCATATCATGGTTACCCAAGCTAATCAGAAGAGGTGGAGAACCTATTCAGTTTAGATTTACAAATGCAATACGGTCTTTCTCTAATACAATACTCTTGACCACATTGTTTGGTTTGATAGTTTATTCATGTCTACTATCCAATGTGAATCTTGTACTTATATGATTACCTTGAATGTGATCTGGAACGCATTCCAACATCTCATTCATACTCTGGCCAGAGATTCTAAATCATATCATAGAGTATTCTCCCTCAAACAGTTTGAAGGTTAGAGATCCCTTGTTGCGCATTCACTTGCCTCCATGGCTAAGTGGCTTAACCCCGACGATGCCGTGGACACCCTGATAGAGTGACTTTTGACATAATCAAAGATCAAGTACCTAACCACAAGACAGCTGTGATGCCTCAGGTCAAAGGACTACTTTGCATTATCCCAACCATGAGTTCTCATGTGACATGAATATGAGAACTCCTCGTTGATCGTGTTCAGTGAACTCATTCTCTATTGAGCACCTACATGCTTGTCTTGGTGTCACTCACACCAATGACTCGAGACTAGTCACTCTCCCTAAGAGAAGACACAGCACGTACTGATCTTAACGGACTGTCAATGCCCAATTGGCAATCCTATGATCAGGAACGTTTAGGATGTGTCTACGAAAGAATGGTCTCATGAATCTAACTTCTTTAGATCGCATTCTCCCAATCACATATTCCTTGGACTTATCGTTTAAGCATATAACATTTGTATGAGACGGCTCAAACAATAATGTTTGCCCTTAATATTAAACTAGATTAGTTTAACATGTGAAATGTCCATAAAGTATCATCATATGATTGGTTTTAGGGCACATTTCCAACAACTAGAATGACTAAGATTCAAATAGGAAGATTAAAGAAATATTTGGGCGTGGAATGAGTGTTTTACGTTCCTCAAGAGGGACGGTCTGGTGGTTTATATATCTTTTGGAGAGTTGGAGTGTTAGTTTTGTTGCCTTCATTTTCAATAGGGCATATTGATGTTCGTGTAAGTTTTGAAGATCAATCTTGTTGTCAATTCACAGGGTTTTATGGCCATCCTACTCAACCATAGAGACATCACTCATGGGAGCTTTTACGGAGACATCGTTGTCGATGATGGGCCATGGATATGTTGTGGGGATTTCAACGAAGTTCTCAGTATTAGTAAGAAAACGGGGGACTATGTCAAGCCTACTGTACAGATTGAAGAGTTTAGAAGAGTCATTGAAGATGTTAGGTTACAAGAGTTCAAGTTTTTGGGATACGAGTTTACTTGGAGCAAGGTTCTCAAATAAGCTAGGCGCTAATCGAGCGGCGGGTTAGGGCCTAGCGCTTGTGCAGACTATGCAAATTTAAGTAAATTTATTATATATTATTGTTGACCATAAAACTACCAAGCCCACGTGGCACGCATGCTGAGTAATTAATAAACTAACTATGTCATTCGGTTGTGTGCGGGGCGTGCCAACTCGTCGACCGAGTTCAGTCTGGGAGTAAAATATGTTGATGTTCTAGAGCTTGAAGGTAAGGCTGCTAGTTCTACAAAGTTCAATTTCAAATTCGCCTTTCAATTTGCCAAATGTAGTAACCTGGTAACACCTTACTTTGCCGAGAAGGCTGATAAGATGATCTCTACCAACAAGGACTCGGAAATCCTTATTGACATAGACTTGGATAAATAACTAGTCCGACTCGAAGCAGTGTTGTCTATCCAAACTGAAGTTGCTCATCGATCGGTTGATTTTACAGCTCCAATGCTATCTATCCAAACTGAAGATGTCGCCAGTTGCCTTCACAATGTTCTCTATCCAAACTAAAGATGTGTTGGCGAGAAGACAAGGGGGAGAGGAAAAAAACTCAGGGTTGTTGAGAAGTTTTGAGCAGGGCAATTTGTGTGTTGATTTTTAAGAGGCCTTGAATGATGCACTCCCCTCTCTATTTATAGCAACGAACCCCCTTATAATCGAACTAGAAATTTACTTGGATTAGAACTCCTCAACCCTATCTGATCAAGTTTTAGCCAATCCTAACCCCTGTAGGATTCTGAACCAAGCTCCTTAACAAGCCAGATTCATCCCCTAATTCTAAGCATCCTTAGCTTTAAGACTCCTTGTTGCACTAAGGTTCGACTACCTCACCCTTATCTAAACCAATCATTTTCATAATAGGATTCGGGCAACCTTGACTGGACAGCCCATGACAAGATTCTAGATGAATGTTAGTGGACCGAGAACGACTCAAAGCTCGGCCCAAAATATTATTTTAGGCCCAAACAATTATATATAATTGTCTATTTACACTTAAAAATGCACACATAATGAGTTTGGGTGCATAAATTGCAATGTAAAATGATATATAAATTATAAAGTATTAGAACATATGGAAAACATGAGAAACAAGCATATAATGAGTGTTAATTCAAATATTCAACAAGTCTCTTACATTTTATTAAAAAATTAAAATGCAAAATGAAAGTTATCAATTTTCTATCGAAGTCAAAGTCGCGATCTAGGCTGGTGCCTAGGCAGGTTTAGGCGGGCTAGGCGTGTGCCTAGATGAGCTACGCAGATGCCTAAGCCGGTCTAGGCGCACTTTCTTAATTTTCAAATGGCTAGAGACTAATCGAGACGGTGCCCAGCCTCTAGCCCCTAGGCAGCGCTAGACAGGGATGTTTAGAACAGTGACTTGGAGTAATAAGAAGAAATGTGATGAGAATGTGAAGGCAAGGTTAGATCAGGGATTGGGCAATAATTCTTTTTTTAAGTCTTCTGGCCCGCATATGGCTCATCATTTGATTGCTTATTCTTCTGACCATCACCCAATTTTAATATTGACGGATAGTACACAATACCTCGGTGGTAATACACGTAGACGTGGCTGACATTTTCAGTTTGAAGAGTTATAGACCACGTCAAACGAATCTCAAGAGGTCATTAAGGATGCATGGGCTTCAGGTAACAATGTGGGTGTTAATTTAAAAATGTGTGTCGATAACCTTGTCTCTTGGAAACAAAGGAAATTCGAAGATATTCAGTCTCATGTCGAGATTTAAGGGGAAAGTTAGACACTTTGCAAAGTTTGGAACCAGATGAAAGGATTCACCAACATGCAAAAACCTTGGAAAAAGAGTTGGATCAAATTCTAGAGCTTGATGAGATTTATTGGCAGCAAAGGTCGCGAGTTAATTGGCTTTGATATGGTGATCACAACACCTCTTTGTTCTAGACGCACACAAACTATTAGGCGAAGCATAATATGGTTTCAGGGATTTCGGATGAAAGTAACGTATGGCAACGGGAAGAAAGGCTATCTTCAATGGCTCATTTTGCACAGATGGGGGTGTTTTGGATGATGAAATTTTTAATGCGGTTAAACTTAGAGTCCCTGACAACTTAAGGCAGGGTCTGATCTTGCCTTTCACGACGGAAGAAATTGAGGCGTCAGTAAAGAACATAGGTCCAACGAAGTCCCTGGGGTCGGATGGAATGCCGGCTCTCTTTTATCAGAAATATTGGAATGTAGTCAGAGATTACGTGTGTGATGCATGTTTGTATGTTCTGAATGGTAATGGTGATGTGAGTACTATGAATAAGACTATGATTACTTCGACTCCAAAGATTAATCTTCCTAAGCGGGTTTCTGAGTTCCGATCTATTAGCCTTTGAAACGTTCTTTATAAGATTATTCCCAAGGCCTTAGCCAGAGCCCGCCCTGAAAATTTGGGGGCCCTAGGCGGGTTTAGAAGTGAGGCCCGAAAGTTTTATGTACATTGCTATGTATAATAATAATAATAAAATCGTTAAATACATGAAAATGCCTATTTCTATATCAGTTTTCATTAAAAATTAATATCAAAAGGTGAAAAAAATATAAACATTACTTAAATAATATACCTCTTGCGTTGTTAGACTCAAAAGGAGAAAAAAATACAAACATTACTTAAATAATATACGTCTTGCATTATGATCAATAGAGTAATTAACAATAAAACTTGATGATTAAGAGAGTAAATAACAATAAAACTTGATTGATGAATATAATAAATTTCACAACGCATGGCTCTTTTTAAGCAACATCACACTGATGAATATTAGAATCATTCAGTTGCAAAATAAAGTATTGAAAAAAATTCACAATTTTGGTTACTACAAGTTATAAACTTCAAGAACATGTGAGAGTTGATTTAAACATTCCATAAAAATGGAGAAATCGGAAAGTAAAACGAAAAAGAGGAGTGCAAAGGGACTTAGGTTTTATAACTTTATATGTTGAGGAGGAAGGCAAAATATTATACATGCATTTTTTGCGTCTGACCCTTTTTAGGGTTTTATTATTATTATTTTTTTTTTGTTATTTGTTTTTTTAGGTTACTTTCAAAAGAAAAAGAAAAAAATGCATTTGGACTAGGATAATGGCTATTTGTAATCAACTCCTTGATTAAACTATTAATTTCATATGGACTAAATTTGAAAACACAATTGCAAGTCTCGAACTTAAACCCCCAAAGAAAAAAGAGGTGGCACATTTCCATTGCGCCAACAAACCAACTATGAGTTTTTACTTTTGGTATATTTATATTCCATTTACAAAACAGAAAAAAAAAAAATTTGGGGGCCCTCCGCGAGGGCTACCCTCAAGGCCGACCCTAGCCTTAGCGATGCGGATGAAGAACGTACTACCCTATGTTATCTTTGAATTTCAAAGTTCTTTTATTTCGAATAGAATGATTTTGGATAAAGTCCTTGCTGCTTTCGAGACTATTCATTGCTTGAAACGGAGGGAAAACGAGAAAGGAAGAAATTAATTTTGAAACTAGACATGACCAAGGCTTATGATCGTGTTGAGTAGGCATACTTGGAGAGAATGATGCATACAATGGAGTTCTCGGCCCGTTTTGTACCCTTGGTCATGAGTTGTGTTACTTCGGTATTGTACTCCTTTCTTATGCATGGTATGCCACATGGACAAATAATTCCATCTCGAGGAATTAGGCAAGGAGATCCTATATCCCCATATTTGTTCTTAATCGTGGCAAAGGGTTTCTCCTCTCTTTTACAATGGGTGGAGGAATCGTGGCGGAGTGATACACCCTGACCCGGGATGTCCACTAAGACTCTGAATCCAACTGTGTTGGCCGACACCTATAAGGTGATAAAGTCATAAAGTGCAGTGATGTGGAAAATGTGAATAAATTTAAACCTAAAAGTGCTTAAGTATAAGAGTGCACGGTGAGCGGGTATGAACTCATTTCACACGTGATGACAGAGCAAAAGTACAATACAGTAAAATAGGGTGAGAATTATACCATCGATGGTAATCATCTACCCCAAGATTTTCCAATCATCCTCGTCGGTACGAAAACTCTGCTACTAGAACCTGGAGGGGCGAAAAACAAAGGTGAGTGGGCCTGAAAATAAAGTTTTAATAAAAACCTTTTGAAAGCGTTATAACCCCTCGCCATAAAACCCGTATAATTTCCAGAAAATAATACTACGTAGGTACGAAAAATGAATGCACATGTGTAGTAAAAACAAAAGCATGCCATGCCACAATATCTCAGCAATAATACATATAAGCCAGGTGTGAGATCAGTCTAAACTAACATACCAGTCGGAGCCATCTTAATGTAACTTGTACAACTGGACCTATTGCTCATTAGTCTATACTAGCACATGAGTCGGAGTCACCTAGTGTGACCTATACAACATGCTGGGTGTAAATATGTACGCTCTAGTGCTACAATAACATGAAAGCTAGTGCTATGCGCGAGTCACCTACGAGTCGGAGTCGCCTAATGCAACCTGTATGACAGGCTAGCACCTCACTTGGATCCAAGGCAAGCGTGCAGTGCGGGAGGTGAACAATCACGCGAAGGTTATGCCCTGGCCCGGGGCGGGAGCACTGACATCGCGATGCAGTAATGATGAGCTCTAAATGCATATATGCATGCTCATATAATTCAACCATTTTAATCACATAATAACTCACCTGAATTTCCCTCCACCTTCATAGGATCATTTGGCATAACCACAAATCTCATCACAATGCAATATTTAAATATAAAACATTTAAATCATGGCATGCTATGCATAATCAATTTAAAACATTTCTAGAAAATTGTAAGGTGTATTTATATATATATATATATATATATATACACACACTATAAAAAGGAAAATGACCCACTCACCTGAGGTCCACGCTACAACTCCCTAGCATGAATATTGAGGCGTCACGAACGATCGGCGCCTAGAACAATTATCAAATCACGTCTCAAAATTCCTACCAATAGAACATGTAGCGTACATATCCTCAAATATTACATACTATAACGTATCAAAGTTTGGTGACGATCCAACAGTCGGATTGTCGATTGCTATAATAATCAAGCGGCGGACCTTAATGGAACTAGGTTCAAACTACAGAAATTCGTCAATCGAGACTTCATGTACAGAATTGAAGAATCAAATTTAGCCTAGGAATGTTAGGGGATGCCTCGGCCTACGCGTCGTCGTACACGGCAATCGGCCGGCCCGACTTGCCTGAAAAATCAACTATTTCTAAAAATTCTCAAACTTCACAAAAATGAAGATCTCAATGAGTAGAACAAGTTTTATACCTGTGGCCAAGTCCAATTTGGTCGGGAAAAGCCTTAAATCACCATGAACTCATCGGGACCCTAGAATTTAGGTGTTTCTTGATTCGTCCTCAAATCGACTCCGACGCTCCAACCAATGATTGGGCATTGTTCCTGAGCTCAAGGGAATTACATTGTTGGTGGCAATTAAGAGAAATTGTTTCACATATGGTGGTTCAAAGCTGAGACCCACCGGACCCGTCGGTGGGTTTTCTCACCACATCGGAGCTAAAATTCGTCGGGTTTGGTTAGAATTAGGTGATAGGGTGTTGTGGTGAGGTTTAGTGTGAAGGAAGGTTGGAGAAGGCCAGAAAATTGGACAGAAAATCGTCGGAAAACTCCAAGGAAGTCGGGTCATCGCAAGGGTCAAGGGGAACCCGACCAATTCCCTCCATCTCCTTTTCCCTCCTTTCCCTTCTTGGTCTCTCTTCCCATTGGTCACTCACTTCTCTCTTTTCTCCTGATTGGGCAACACCCAAATTTTTGATGTGGTAGAAACTAACACACAAATGAAACCCTATAAATTATGCAATCATAGTATGAGTAAGTAGGGATCGTTCTATTCCGGGGATTAGAAGGGATGCTAATCAACACAAATTAAACTTATAAAATTGAAAACTAAGTTAAACTAACAACAAAACAATGAATGGGGGGATTTTGGATGAATTTAATTAAAACAACAGTAAAGTGCAGCAAGTAAATTAAGTTGTGAAGGAAATATGGATGAAAGGATAGCTAAAGGATTCTTCTCCACACATGAAACATATGCATACAAATCGATTTCTGGTTATTCTTCCTATAAACCATGAATGACAATGCCCCAAATTAACTGTGAACAGCACTAATTAATTCTCAGATTTTCCTAAGTTCATTGAATTGGGCTCAGCATCACAACCAAATTATTCTTCTCAAGTTCCCGAACTATGAAAAGCATGATAGGAATACATCTTGAAGATCATTAAGTTCTGTGAAAATCATAAGCATTGACAAAGCATTTGTAACTATGAAAAGCATGATACTCCTGCCAATAATTTACTTAACTCAATCTTGACTAGTGACTTTTACTACTTACAAATAAAAGTTCATAACAATTAGGTGAAATTCCCTTATATTCTAGCATCAAATCCATGCATGCAAACTTAGTATGCTTCCTTAATAAACATATAAGAATAAGTTCTCTATAAAGCAGATAAGTAAATTGCATTCATGTCTTATGAAACAATAACTAGATATAATCAATTTATATAAAATATATGATCATGGTTTCGAATTCACCTCTAACTAAAAAGAAACTTAGTTACACATGTTCATCATAACTGAAATACAATCTAAAATAAACATTGAAACTTAAAACAAAGATAGAAAGAACTCTGAAAATTCCAACAAGTTAGTAGGCATGGCCCACCCTAAATCATTGTAGGATTTTCATATATATAGGGGGAATGGGTGAATCCAAGGAGGAAAAGGTTTTGGCGTTTTGAATTATTTTAGGACTCTAAGAATCAGGTAGAGAGTGTTAAAATGTGAATAGGATTCCTCCTTGCAGCTGGAGATAAGATAAGATAAGGTTGGATAAGATGGGATAAGATAAGATAAGATATGATAAGATAATATTCCTCTCCAACTAGGATTCCTCTTTCTTGTGTAATTTCGTGTCTTCCAAGCCTCAACTTTAATTTCTCCAAAGTTTAGCACATGTCTAACACCATTTAAACACCAAAAACGTCCAACCCATATGCTATCCATGCATGCTATCCAATCCAAGTCCAAAACTGCTCTAAATTGCTCCATCTTGCCATTTATTGTCATCTTTACCAACTGGACCTACAATAATACGAAAATAACTTAAATTACCAAAATAAATAGAAATTAACTATGTAAATGCAAAGAAATAAGATAACAAAGTCAAATAAATATGCTCCTATCACTTTTCTTCCCTTTAATCTGGACCACACACGTGGCTTTCCAGATTTTGCTCCAAAAATCTGGACCATTCCAGAAAATAATACATTTACAATTTTGCCCTCAACTTCATTTGGTAATAACTCATTCGTTATAACTCCAAATTACGTTTCGTTTGTGCCCATGCGTTTGTAGCGATGAGCACTAGGAGGATACGCCAAGAAAACGAACCTTATGTGACATGACAAGATGGTCAACAAAAGTCAACGTCTTTGCCTCGAAGGGCATTTTCGTAAATTCACATTTAAAAGTTATAAAGACAACAATTTTTTGGGATGGGTCGTTACAATCTACCCCCTTAAGAAAATTTCGTCCCTGAAATTTAAAATACTTGCTAAATGTAAAATACTCGAAAATAGGTAGAAAATATGTATATAAATACATACACAAGGAAGAAATCGAGTTAGAGCAGTTACATAAAAGAGAATGCCATTCTGCCACAATCGGATTGCAATTATTCCTCTTTCATGCCTCCAAGCTCATACCTTCTTCCTTCCTCGATAATATAGTAGTATAATGCCCGTATAAACCGTAAGGTTGAAAACACCAATTATGACATAAAACATAAGGAAAAAAAAATATACATATAAAAAAATATCAAAAAAAAAAAAATATATATATATATATATATATATAAACGTACGATTCAAATACTTGTATTGAGTTTAAAACCAAGAGTGGAAAAAACTTACCAAAAATTTGTAATGGCAGAAATACCCTTATAAATAAAATATCTTAGTAAAAAAAATTATTTGCACAAAAAATCAAAACCCAAAATGAAAATGAACCTCGCCAAACGTTCGTCGTGACACGAACTTCGAGAATGAGTCTAAACCATAGCTAACTAGTAAGTGTTGCCGTAGATGAGTCGTCTTGCCCACTTGCTTAGTGAACCCAACAATTAAGCCATCAATATTACAGTCTGCAGCCTGTAATGCCGATAACTCATCGTTGTCTCAATAAGCTAGTGAGAAGTTCCAGAGGATGCCAAAATATCATTTTGCTCCTCATGTGTAAATATGCCTAGATCGTCTGATTCATGCCTCGATCTTCTGATTCATGCCTCGATCTCGATACCATACTATCCTAAAGCGTACCAAACCAGGTGCTAGAAGTGTTTCGACGTCCATGTTCCCACAACAATAAGACCCTGGAGTGAAGAAGTGGAAATATACGTAGGGACGAACACATATTGCGAAAAGCTTCCTTTGTGACTAATCACTAGAGTTGTTCTCCAAATCGAAGGTATAAGATCTGAAAGCTTAAATTAAAGAAACCATATCTCTGACGACATTCTACGAATGACAGTTGCAGTTTCGAGCCACACTTGAAAATTAACACCATAATCGCCAAGCTCATAACCTACATTCATACCTTCACCAATAACATGCTGAAATATTGCTCAATCCTCAAAGTCGCTTGGAATTTTTCTTGGTAAGTCTAGTAAACTCGCAAGAAGATTATACTTCAATAGTTCCTGCTAGCATCGATATGAAACTGGCACACGTATCCGCCCAGTTGACCTATCGTGAATTCCTCACTGATTAAGCGAGAAACCATGTTGAGAAGGCTAAAAGAACACTCAAGAATTTGAGAGTCAAAACAAGTTCGTCAAATTTAAAGTTCAAGATATCTAGATTGATTGCCTACCATCACACTACAAAAACAACTTTCGGAAGATTCAATCACCAATGGTAACAATCCATTCAACGGACTATTTGGCGAGTGATTTCAATATCCGAGCAATTATTCTAAACAATCTACCCATCTTCAAAATAATACGATTGCAGTAGAGTAGACACGTACCCAAAGTTGACTAGAATGTCTTTCCAGCACAAATGAGTGAATATGGAGTCACAGTCAGAAAATATGCTGATCGAAATGCCAGAAAATCTGATAAATTAAAGAATGGGTAATTTTACAAAGTGGTATAAAATGTAGTCCCTCTGGACCAATGAAAAATGGGTTAACTTGTGAAATCGATCTATAAACATCAAAACATCATCATAATCTCTACATGTACAAGATACCTCGTACCAGGAGCTTATGGTGATATTTCCCATTTGCATTTGGATACAAAAAGTGATTATAACCATTCAAACGATTTCTTGATGGGTTAGAGGTAATGTCATATCGATACTCATGAACTTCAACCGGAATGGGATAAGGAAGACTAAAAATGTTTAGGGGTAGAAACAACTCTTACTACGGTGCTTAATAATTACGTTTGCACAACTGAGATGATCCACAATAGTGCAATCATAGACATTGATTTAGTTCTTCCAATGCTGTTGTCAGAAACTTAGCTCTTTCCAAAAGTAAGTTAAATTGGGAAGTTATAAGGTTAATAAAGATTTTGGATATATTTCTCTACAGAGAAGTACCATTTAGTTTTCAGATGAAAATGACAACTGTTGACTCTAGGTCATATATATGATGCTTCATTTTGAACAGTTCTATCGTTGGGAAATGTAAGCGATGTTCCATCATACTACCTCTACACAGTTGAAATATCCAAGGAACACGTCATCATGGATTTCCAAAATGATCAACATCATCGAAAACTGTAACGCAATGGTGAGGTGAGAACAACAGTTCGGTTGTCAGAAACTTTATCAATAATCAACACCCCAAGCTTAACTAACTTTCCTTGGCCAATAAGTAAGGAAAAACACTATAGCCGAAAATCGCTAACCAATTGTCGATAAACTCGACAAGACTAAGAATATGTCAAATCTCACATCACTTTGTGAGAATTTCAACCTTCTTCCTCTAAACTCTTTTTGGAAAAAGGAAAGAATATCATCTGTGAAGATCACGTCTCCCGAGATAAGTACCAATCTAAACAAAACTAATGTTTGAGAAATTTGGTCTCACTACCGAAGGAGATGAGAAAGTCGTTGAAAAGACTACTACGAAGTCATCGGGTTATGGAATAAAACTTGAGTTACAAAGGGTGGGTCGATGATAAGGAGCATATTCATGCGACTTAATTAGCTTGTTCTCGTGCATTTATGTTGTGTTTACTTATCTATTTCAGTGTTTAAGGCCACTTTTGTGTATTTTCAGATTATAAGGCCAAAGTGTGCAAGAAGATGCAAAGTGGAGCTTTTTGGAACGAAAGAGGAATGAATAAGTTGAAGCCGCACCCTAATTCAAATTGATGCACTTTAATACATACATTTACCACCACCATAACCTAATTCACAAAGTGCCGTAGCCACCATAAGCTAATATCCCATTTTCCATTCAAAATGTACATTCCACTAACCCCATTAATTCCACCACCATAACCTAATTTAAATCCCAAAACCCGTGCATTACCTTTCATCCCATTTAAACTACATCCACTTTAAACCTTCCACCCATTAAAACCGTCCATTTCTAATTATCCCATCCTTTTTCCCACATTTAGCCGCAAGGAAACCATTTTCTAATCCTAAAACCGTGCAAACCATCCATTTCAGCCGTGTTCTCCACTTCCCATTTTTAATCTCCACTTCCCATCATCCGCACTATATCCCATTTTTTATTGTGCATTACCATTAAGCCATGCACTAACCTATAACAAATAAGCCATTATCCTTTCCTTTGGCCTTTAGCTATCCCACCATATGCCACAATTCTCCCATTAATCCGCATTATCCATTATCTCCCACCATCCACATTAAACAATCCATATCCCATTATGCTAACTCCATAATCAGAGCATTCTCACATTCAATTCCATTTATCATCCGTAGCTTCCCATTCCATTTGGAATCCGCACATTCCATTCACAAACCTGTCCGCAACCTACACACCATATTCTCTCCATCATTCCATCACCTTACACACCTTCCTACACCACCAATCCTCCATAAATCCATCCCTAAACCCGCAAATCATCCACCAACACCATTTAACCAATCTGCCGCAGAAGGAGAAGAGGAAAGAGGAGCTTCGACGCGCACCAATTCACGTGGATTCGTTGGGCGTTCTAGGTGTAATCAATCCTTTGTGCTTTATGTTTAAATTCATTTGTAATTCTCTTTTTGTGAACATGAGAGGCTAAATCCCCCTAGTTAGCTAGGGGGTGATTCGAAACCATGGTTATACTTGCAATATGAATTGATTATATTTGGTTGGAATTTCATAAGTTGTGGATTCAATTTGTTTAACTGCTTGATCGATAACTTATTTATGTATGTTGATTGAGAGTGCACGCTTAATTTTCATGCATGAATATGACGCTAGAATATAAGTGAATTTCACCTAATAGTTATGAACTTATATTCACAAGTAGTGGAGGTTGCTTATAAACAATCGCGTTAAATAAATTCTTGGCACGAGTTTCATGCAATCATAGTAACGAATGCCTTGTCAATGCTTATGGTTTTCAAAGAACGTAATGATTCTTACTTGTATCTCTATTATGCAATCATGTAGGGGACTTGTGGGAAATGTTTTGGGTTGTCGTATGCAATCATCCAATTCAATAACGTTAGGAAAATCTGAGGGTTAATTAGTGCAATCACGGTTAACCTGGGGCGTTGAGAATTCATAATTTATCGAAAGACCAACTGAGAATCAATTTTGTATGCAAGTATAACATGTGTGGAGATGAACCCCTTGGCTATTCCATCATCCATATTTTCATCTCATTCATATTTACGTTTTGCCTTTAATTACAATTTTTCCATTTAGTTTAAATTCGTCCAAAGTCAATCCACCCATATTTCGTTTAAGTCTTAGTCTTAATCTTTCTTATTTTTAGTTTTGAATTCTTCGAGTTTAGTATAGTGTTTTAGTTTGTGTTTTTACGTTTTTGAGTCAGTTTCCAAGTGATTTGCAATCCCTCCTAATCCCCGGTCCAGAACGATCCCTACTTACATACTTACTACAATTGATAAAAAGAGGGTTTAATTTGTGCGCGTATAAATCTCGCATCAAATTTTGGCGCCGTTGCCGGGGATTAGCAACTTTGCTAATCCCTTGGATTGTTTTATTTTCGTTTGTTTTTATTTTTCCAGATTCTTAAATTTGTTTTGTTTCTTTTTTTTTAGGTACTAGTTCATGACTCGAAGTTCTCATCCGATTCGTGAACATATCCTGGAGTGATTAGGTTCATCGTCCGGCTGCAAGACGTAAAAGAAAGCGCTACTTGGGAGGCAACCCAATACAGTGAATAAAGCTTGTTTATTAATTTCCGAGTGTTTAAAAAAAAAAAAAAAAAAAAAAAAAAAAAAAAAAAATGGCAGAAAGATGAAGCCTCATTGCAATCACCAAGGAGAAGATGGAATTTACACTCCATAACCAGATTTGCATCTCTAAAACTCTTCTCTTTGATAGATACATTCTGCCATGTTTAGTATGTTTAGTTGCTGTTTTATATGTTTTCTTTTGTTTGGTGTGTTTTAAGCTTAAAACATTGAGGACAATATTTGATTTAAGTGTGGGGGGGTAACTAAGTATGTTGATGCAAATTTGTTGGATTTTATCACCCATAACTTCAAATGTTGTTCCTTGCTGTTTTAAAATGTTTTTAAACTGTTTTAATGTGTTTTGACTTAAAAATTCGAAAATCCCATAAAAATTTGAAAAATTGTTTTGAAAAACCCAAAAAGAGTTGTTTTTGTGTGTTTGTGTCGTAGGTTACCTTCCAACACAATGATGAGGATTTGGTTTTTAATTGCATGACGGTTAAAGAAAGTTACAAACATGGATGGACGTTTGATATACTCTTTGGTTTATGCTTGGTTGTCGTTATAGTTTACGAATTCACATGTAATCACAAATGATAAAAATTAGTTTTTGTAACATGCTTGAAGGAAGGAACTTAAACAAACGATACATCCCTGTGAGACTTGAGCCTAGACGTTATTTGGAGAGTAATAATCTGTGCGTCATTGTTTTCTAAAGTTGTTGCATGATCTCATTATTCTTTGCTTGGTTACTACTTAGAAGGCGTTTCATCACTTAGTTCCAAATGCTAGAACTCATGCCCATTTCATTCAAAGCATGTCATTGATTTGCATAACACATTTTCAAGATAAAGTTGTGTAGTGACCACCACAAAAGCCAAATAGCCGTGCACCCTTCACTCATTTTGTGTTTAAGTTTAACCCCCTTTGAGCCTTGTGTAACCTACTTTCTTTGTTAACCCACATTATCCTCACCTAGCCTAGATTAGGACCATCCTTACCCTTGTTCTTGAAGCATAGTAAGCAATGAATTCCTTTTGATTAATGTGTTGCAGAAAATAAGTGTGGGGGAAAGTGTATTCATGTGAGTTTTTGTGCCATAGGCACGGTAAAAAAATAAAAAATAAAAAATAAAAAAAAGAAAAGAAAGAAGTGAAAAAGAGTTGAAAAGTATTGTTTGTTGAAGTAAGGGCCCAAAACAATGAATTAGGCCCTAAGAGTTGTTTGAATCTCCCCTATTTGTTTAAAAGTTGATTTCTGCATTCTAAGTGAATTCTAGGTCTTAATTTCATTACTTTACTTATTATTGCTTAAAGAACGTTTGTTTTTCCTTACCTTCCCTTGTTAGCCAATACCCCAAGCCCCGTTACAACCCTTGACTTCTATCTTGAGTGTTGTGCATTTCAAATGTGGAGTTTGAATTTGGTATGAGCATATGGTGTCATTGGTTCTCGCATCTAAGTAGTAGCATTCCATTCATGAGATCATATCCATACACGTTTAATTACTCCCGAAATTGCTTTCTTTGTATAACGTATGTGAGTACTAGTCTTTCATGTTTACATCAATCTTCTCACATATAACTAGTATAGGGTGTGTAGTCAGAAAATTTGAGTGAAAATTGAGTGCATAACGAGTAAGGAATTGAGGGAATTCTCTAAGGCATGTTACTACATTCAAAATATGTTTTAATTGATTAAATGCGAACTAGTGAATGGTGACTATGATTAAGTATGTGCTTAAGGGGAAGTAAGACTAAAAGCTATGTGAGTAATGATTTTTGACATGTCATGTTTCATTGGAAATCCCTGAGGCAAACGTTGGAAGGTTTAGGTTATGTTTTTTTTTTTTGTTTTGTTTCGTTTTGTTTACTGTAGTTGTTTTGTTTTGCTCGAGGACTAGCAAAAGTTAAGTGTGGGGGAATTTGATAAGGAGCATATTCATGCGACTTAATTAGCTTGTTCTCGTGCATTTATGTTGTGTTTACTTATCTATTTCAGTGTTTAAGGCCACTTTTGTGTATTTTCAGATTATAAGGCCAAAGTGTGCAAGAAGATGCAAAGTGGAGCTTTTTGGAACGAAAGAGGAATGAATAAGTTGAAGCCGCACCCTAATTCAAATTGATGCACTTTAATACATACATTTACCACCACCATAACCTAATTCACAAAGTGCCGTAGCCACCATAAGCTAATATCCCATTTTCCATTCAAAATGTACATTCCACTAACCCCATTAATTCCACCACCATAACCTAATTTAAATCCCAAAACCCGTGCATTACCTTTCATCCCATTTAAACTACATCCACTTTAAACCTTCCACCCATTAAAACCGTCCATTTCTAATTATCCCATCCTTTTTCCCACATTTAGCCGCAAGGAAACCATTTTCTAATCCTAAAACCGTGCAAACCATCCATTTCAGCCGTGTTCTCCACTTCCCATTTTTAATCTCCACTTCCCATCATCCGCACTATATCCCATTTTTTATTGTGCATTACCATTAAGCCATGCACTAACCTATAACAAATAAGCCATTATCCTTTCCTTTGGCCTTTAGCTATCCCACCATATGCCACAATTCTCCCATTAATCCGCATTATCCATTATCTCCCACCATCCACATTAAACAATCCATATCCCATTATGCTAACTCCATAATCAGAGCATTCTCACATTCAATTCCATTTATCATCCGTAGCTTCCCATTCCATTTGGAATCCGCACATTCCATTCACAAACCTGTCCGCAACCTACACACCATATTCTCTCCATCATTCCATCACCTTACACACCTTCCTACACCACCAATCCTCCATAAATCCATCCCTAAACCCGCAAATCATCCACCAACACCATTTAACCAATCTGCCGCAGAAGGAGAAGAGGAAAGAGGAGCTTCGACGCGCACCAATTCACGTGGATTCGTTGGGCGTTCTAGGTGTAATCAATCCTTTGTGCTTTATGTTTAAATTCATTTGTAATTCTCTTTTTGTGAACATGAGAGGCTAAATCCCCCTAGTTAGCTAGGGGGTGATTCGAAACCATGGTTATACTTGCAATATGAATTGATTATATTTGGTTGGAATTTCATAAGTTGTGGATTCAATTTGTTTAACTGCTTGATCGATAACTTATTTATGTATGTTGATTGAGAGTGCACGCTTAATTTTCATGCATGAATATGACGCTAGAATATAAGTGAATTTCACCTAATAGTTATGAACTTATATTCACAAGTAGTGGAGGTTGCTTATAAACAATCGCGTTAAATAAATTCTTGGCACGAGTTTCATGCAATCATAGTAACGAATGCCTTGTCAATGCTTATGGTTTTCAAAGAACGTAATGATTCTTACTTGTATCTCTATTATGCAATCATGTAGGGGACTTGTGGGAAATGTTTTGGGTTGTCGTATGCAATCATCCAATTCAATAACGTTAGGAAAATCTGAGGGTTAATTAGTGCAATCACGGTTAACCTGGGGCGTTGAGAATTCATAATTTATCGAAAGACCAACTGAGAATCAATTTTGTATGCAAGTATAACATGTGTGGAGATGAACCCCTTGGCTATTCCATCATCCATATTTTCATCTCATTCATATTTACGTTTTGCCTTTAATTACAATTTTTCCATTTAGTTTAAATTCGTCCAAAGTCAATCCACCCATATTTCGTTTAAGTCTTAGTCTTAATCTTTCTTATTTTTAGTTTTGAATTCTTCGAGTTTAGTATAGTGTTTTAGTTTGTGTTTTTACGTTTTTGAGTCAGTTTCCAAGTGATTTGCAATCCCTCCTAATCCCCGGTCCAGAACGATCCCTACTTACATACTTACTACAATTGATAAAAAGAGGGTTTAATTTGTGCGCGTATAAATCTCGCATCAGTCGACTAGATCATCAGCTCAAAGTACGTCCTTAAAATGTACCATAATACTTCCTCTCACTACACCACGTGCAACTAGGTCTTCATCGCTTTCTCGATACTTGATTCACTCCAACAATGAGAAATTAACTCGTACTTCGATTTTACAATCTGCCTGTGGAAGTGATTGAAAATGTGGCTAGTCGAGAAGTTATGTTTATGCAGATAGGTGATTAGGTAAAAACAACTATGAGCTTACTGTCCTAATACAAAGCTTGCTCCTAACTTTTTGAGATTTAGTTTCTTCGACTCCAGCAGTCACTGTTAATCAGTCTATTAGTCGTGCGTAAATTAACGGATTTATGACATTTTGATATTATTCGTTACCCTGAAACTGTGAACCAACATTCTGGTATAAAGGTATCATTCCCAGATAACAACACCTATGTTCGGTATCAGAAATCATACTGCTTGAATACTAGTTGACAATTCCTAAATATCAGACAATATCGTCAATTAGTAGAGCCACCATAGGTTGATTACAGACTAGAGCCCACTCGAGTGGGTGGTTTTGGACGACTGATAAGGAACTGAGGGTTCCATAATTCTAGGGGAAATACTCACTACTTTGAAGATTTTATACTAATCATAGGTATAACAACTCATACTTCGGTGCCTATACTCATCGAAATGACAAGTACATCACCAAAAGAAATCTGGAAACTCGTATTGGTTAAGATGTCCCAAAGCTGGAAAGAAGAATTTACTAATAATCTACTTTAGAACGGGCTTAAACGGAAGTCGATCTTTCTCCTAAAGATCCGAAATGATAACTAGTGCGTTTAAGATGATTAGTGCTGTCGGGAACCAAACGTGATTGTCCCCCATATGTTTCTTTCGTCGAGTGCTATCACTTTAGCACCAGGTTGTCTCTCAAGACAATTTTGGAATATTAATGAAGTAAACTTCGTAGGAATCCTAATAAATGGTATGCTAATGGGTATTGCCAAGGAATCAAAATTAGTTCTGGTTTCCTATCTCGAAAAGGTTGATAATGATGGCGTGAAAATAATGATGGGATTGATTTATAGTTTCCTCGTGACATACCATTATTGATACATTAGCCCTGCTTTAGGGCCATCAACTTGTCTCAAATCTACATTTTTCCATGGCACGGAAGTTCTTCTCTAAAAGCATTCGCCAAAGTGACCTTCTAAAATGTCGACAAGTCGACAAAACTACCCAAAACTTAGGAAAAGGTAACATATTTTTTGTATTCAACGAGGTGGCAAGATTCAAACATTAGGCTCAAGAACCAAGAATGCTTACATCACGCGTGTGATGAACGCAATACTGCCCAACTTATGCTCTATTACCAAACTGACACTAAGACTCCAAATCGAGCTGTGTTAGCCGACACCTATAAGGTGACGAAGCCATAAAGTGTAGTAATGTGGAAAATATGAATAAATTTAAACCTAAAAGTGCCTAAGTACAAGAGTGCGCGGTGTGCGGCTATGAACCCATTTCACATGTGATGACAGAGTATAAGTACAATACAGTAAAATAGGGTGAGAATTATACCATCGATGGTAATCGTCTACCCCAAGATTTGTCGATAATCCTCATCAATACGTAAACTCTGTGACTAGAACCTGTAAAGGCGAAAAACAAGGGTGAGTGGGCCTGAAAATAAAGTTTTAATAAAAACCTTTTGAAAGCGTTATAACCCCTCGCCGTAAAACTCGTATAGTTTCCAGAAAATAATACTACATAGGTACGAAAAATGAATGCACAGGTACAATAAAAATAGAAGCATGCCATGCCACAATATCTCGGCAATAATACATGTAAACTAGGTGTGAGATCAGTCTAAATTAACATGCCAGTCGGAGCCATCTTAATGTCACTTGTACAACTGGACCTACTGCTCATTAGTCTATGCTAGCACATGAGTTGGAGTCACCAAGTGTGACCTGTACGACATGCTAGGTGTAAATATGTACGCTCTAGTGCTACGATCACGTGAAAGCTAATGCTATGGGCGCGTCACCTACAAGTCGGAGTCACCTAGTATGACCTGTACGACAGGCTAGCACCTAACTTGGATCCAAGGCGAGCGAGCGGTGCGGGAGGTGAACAATCATGTGAAGGCTATGCCCTGGCCCGGGGCGGGAGCGCTAACACCTCGGTGCAGCAATGATGAGCTCTAAATGAATACATGCATGGTCATATAATTCAACCATTTTAATCACATAATAATTCACCTAAACTTACCTGGGCCTCTGTGGGATCATTTGGCATAACCACAAATCTCATCACAATGCAATATTTAAATATAACACATTTAAATCATGGAATGCTATGCATAATTAATTTAAAACATTTCTGGAAAATCGTAAGGTGTATACACACACACACACACACATATACATATACATACACACACTATAAAAAGGAAAATGACCCACTCACCTGAGGTTCACACTACAACTCCCTTGCACGAATATCGAGCCGTCACGAACGATCTAAGCCTGGAACAATTATCAAATCAAGTCTAAGAATTCCTATCAATAGAACACATAACTTACATATCCTATGTGGGAAGATCCATATGTCAAATTCTTGATCCATAAGTTTCTAATATCCTCAAATATTACGTACTATAATGTATCAAAGTTTGGTGACAATCCAACGGTCGGATCATCGATTGCTATAATAATCAAGCGGCGGACCTTAATAGAACTAGGTTCAAACTACGGAAATTCATCAATCGAACTTCACGTATGCAATTGCAAAATCAAATTTAGCCTAGGATGGTTAGGGGATACCTCGGCCCACGTGCCGCTGTAAACGGCGGTCGGCGGCCCGACTTACTGGAAAAATCAACTATTTCTAAAAATTCTCAAACTTCACAGAAATGAAGATCTCAGTGAGTAGAACAAGTTTTATACCTGTGGCCAAGTCTAAGTTGGTCGGAAAAAGCCTCAAATAGCTATGAACTCGCTGGGACCCTAGAATTTGGGTGTTTCTTGATTCGTCCTCAAATCGACTATGACGCTCCAACACATGATTGGGCATTGTTCCTGAAGTCAAGGGAATTAAATTGGTGGTGGCAATTGAGAGAAATTGTTTCACAAATGGTGGTTCAAAGCCAAGACCCGCCTAGACCAGTCGGTGGGTTTTCTCACCACATCAGGGCTAAAATTCGTCAGGTTTGGTTAGAATTAGGTGATGGGGTGTTGTGGTGAGGTTTGGTGGTGATGGAAGGTTGAAGAAGGCTGGAAAATTGGACGGAAAACCTTTGGAAAACTCCAAGGAAGTCAGGTCATTGCGCAGGTAAAAGGGAACCCGACCAATTCCCTCCATCTCCTTTTCCCTCATTTTCCTTCTTGGTCTCTCTTCCCATTTGTCACTCACTTTTCTCTCTTCTCCTGATTGGGCAACGCCCATCCTCGTTCCTCTCTTTTATCTTTCATCTCCACCACCCAACTTTTCTTCCCTTTAATCTGGGCCACACACGTGGCTTTTCAGATTTTGCTCCAAAAATTTGGAGCATTCCAAAAAATAATAAATTTACAATTTTTCTCTCAACTTCGTTTGTTAATAACTCCTTCGTTATAACTCCAAATTACATTTTGTTTATGCCCATGCGTTCGTAGGGACGAGTACTACAAGGATACACCAAGAAAACGAACCTTACTTGACATGACAAGACGGTCAACAAAAGTCAACAACTTTGCCTCAAAGGGCATTTCCATAAATTCACATTTAAAATTTATAAAGACTGTAATTTTTGGAGACGGGTCATTACTCGGAGGGTTTCTTTTCTCTATTGTGGCGGGTGTGCCATCAATTAATCACATCTTTTTTGCAGATGACAACCTTCTATTCTGTAGTGCTACATTGAGGGAAGTGAATGAATTGGAGATGATTTTTCAGGTTTATGAAAATGCACCGGGTGAACGGATTAATTTTACTAAGTCTGCAGTTTGTTTTAGTCCCTCTACTAGTGTTGAAGCAAAGCAACAAATCCAACAATTGTTAGATGTTCCAATCGTACCGTGCCATGAAAGATACTTGGGATTACTGATGGTTGCTGGAAAAGATAAGAAGATGATGTTTCGGACCCTGAAAGACCAGATATGGTAGAAAATAATGGGTGGGAAGAGAAATGACTGTCATTGTATTATTGTAACTTCCGTCTCACCTGCTTCTTCTCTATCTTAACCGGAGAATTGCATATCTCTAGGGTTAAAGAATTTGTGGGATGTTTCATGAGTTAAAATTAAATTTCGATATATTTGCTCTAATGCCTTAATACGACTTCATTTTATTGTTTTGACTTATAAAGCATTTATTTATGTTCGTGGAATGAACAATAGTACTAAAACAACTACCAAGCCGATTTTGAAAAATCCGTGATACATCCCAACTAATGGATCAATGTTAAATTTTTTTGGCCTTTACCATTTAATTAAGTTCTGTTATTGCAACGACACCGCCTATTGATGCGTCATAATTATTTTTGTAGAAACGAATATTACTCATGTCAATTCAATCATGTACGGGTATATGGCTACTTGTATAACGTGATCTTCCTTGTAACTGTCATATGTGTTTTTTTGTTTCCGAATCCAAGTTGGGAAAGAATAAACCTTCGCTCTATCATATAATCGAAGATCAAGGTCTACTAAACTTTTGATTCATGATGTTACACACATACTACACTTCATAAAAGTATATTCATTTTTCACTTATCCACATCTTTATTGTTTTATCTTTTTCCTGCGGCCTGGATAAACAAATCTAAAATATTTTTTGAATGATTTACCACTTATAATTGATGCAACTGTGGCACGTAAATGCTACATTCCATGTATAAGACATGAGTATGGTACCAAATACACTGGGGCGTGATGTATTATTTTTGCTCATACTGTTTACTAAAATAGGGGTTCTCGTTTAATCTATTGTGCCATATACTGCCAAATAACAAAGTCTAGTCGCTTAATTTTTCCAACTAGTGTTCTGTTTTTCACGCATTGATATCGAACGATTATGATAGTCGTGGCCACAACAATCAAGTTCTATATAAGCTTTCTAAAGTTTTACTGCAATAAAGCTAGTAAATCAATTAATTTCAAAAAGGAAATAGTTGTTAACAAATAGTTATGTGATCGTTGAGATTTAGATAAATAATTACAACTTGTAAGTTGCTTTTATTATACCAAATAAATACCAAATAGAAAAACTGTCACATTCCGGTCCAAGTCCCCATCACATCCCGGGCTCGACTCTACCGTAGAACGATATTGTCCGCTTTGGGCCCCGACCACCCCCTCATGGTTTTGTTTTTTTAGAACTCACACGAGAACTTCCCAGTGGGTCACCCATCCTGGGATTGCTCTTGCGCAAACTCGCTTAACTTCGGAGTTCCGATGGATCTCGAAGCCAGTGTGCTCCCAAAAGGCCTCATGCTAGGTAGAGATAGGAATATACATATAAGGCTTACAAGATCCACTCCCCTGGGTGATGTGCGATGTTACAATCCACCCCCCCTTAAGGGCCCGACGTCCTCGTCGGCACACTTCCGCCCAGGGATTGGCTCTGATACCAAATTGTCACATCCCGGGCTCGACTCCACCGTAGCACGATATTATCCGCTTTGGGCCCCGACCACGCCCTCATGGTTTTGTTTCTAGGAACTAACACGAGAACTTCCCAGTGGGTCACCCATCCTGGGATTGCTCTCTCGCAAACTCGCTTAACTTTGGAGTTCCGATGGAACCCGAAGCCAGTGAGCTCCCAAAAGGCCTCGTGCTAGGTAAAGATGGGAATATACATATAAGGCTTACAGGATCCACTCCCCCGGGCGATGTGGGATGTTACATAGAGGGTGACGAAGCCATAAAGTGTAGTGTAGTGGAAAAAGAACGTGAAAAAATTTAAACCTAAAAGTGCCTAATTAAAAGAGTGTGCGGATGAGCAGGATTGAACCATTTTCACATGTGATGTTAGAGCATAAGACAGTATAGTAAATAGGATGAGGGTTATACCACTGAAGATAACCATCTCCTGAGATTTGCCAGAACCCTCGTTTATACGTAAGCACAACTACTAAACCTGGAAGGGTGAAAAACAAAGTTGAGTGGGTCAGCAAAACAACATTTTGTAAAAACCTTTATTTTCGAATATACTAACCCCTCGCCATAGAACAAGTATAGTTTCCTTAAAACATACTACATAAGTATGTAAACAATAATATAATAGCAATAAAACCTATAATATGCCAAAACATGATATGTCAAATGTCACAGTAATGTAATCATGAGATAATCAATTCCTCATCGATCTATGTTAGCACACAAGTCGGAATCACATAATGCAATTCTACCTGACAAGACTGGGTGTAACCAATACACTCTAGTACTACGATCACATGAAGGCTGGTGCAGAAGCACGGTCACATACAAGTCGGATTGCCTAATGCAATCTACCCGACAGGACTGGCACCTAACTTGGATCCAAGGTAAGCGAATGGTGCAGATGTGAACATACACGTGAAGGATTGGCCTTGGCCCTGGGGCAAGTACTAACACCGGGGTGCAGCAAGATGAGCATGTACAATTATGTATGAATGTCATGACAGTAATATCCCAACCATATAGCAACATTTATCACAATTTATATCACAATAACTATATTTGACAATATAGGCATAAAAATGAAGTAAATACGCAATCATGGAAACTATAATTATATATAGGTATAAAAACAAACTGCCCACTCTCCTAGAGTCTGCACTATAACTCCCTAGCACGAATATCAAAGCGTCACGAACGATCGTCGCCTAGAACAATTATCAAATCACAACTTAGGTTTCTTATCGATAGAACACGCAACTCATGTAAAACACATCCCTAAGGACGTTCTAGAATGATTTGAAGCCCATTGACCAAAAGTAAACCGTCGGTCAAAGGTTGACGGTAGGGTCCACAACCCTACATAACTCGATCCAGAAGATCCGTACCTTGGATTTCCTATCCGTAACTTCTAAAGATCCACATTATGCTTTTAGAACAACATCCTAAAGTTTCGGAATGATCTAACGGTCGGAACATCAATTCATGCAAGGACCCGTGATGGCCAACTATGTGGCCAACTACGAAACTACATTAAAACATTGTAATTTCACTAAACGGATGCCAAATATAGAATTGGAGATCCAAATTAGCCTAATATGGTTAGCTGGGGTCTCAGTCCATGTGCCGCCGCACGCGGTGGCTGGCCGCCACGGTTCGTCGGAAAATTGAAAAAAGTTGCCAGAGCACTGTTGATTTTTGTCGACTTTCATGGCCTCAAACTGCCACATACCGTGGTTAATCAAGGTGGTTCTTGGGTGGGTTTTGTAGAGAGGAATGAGAGCTTCAAGATGGTGGTGGTGGCGTTGAAAAACTCCACCGGAGTTGGCCGAAATCGGCCTTGAAAAATGGGAGGTTGAACTGGGTTGGGTCACGATTTTGGGGCAGCTGAGAGCTTCTCTCTCTCCTAATTGGCTGATTCCTCTCTCTAATTTCTGATTGGTCACTTAAACAAAATGGCTAATTGGTCCCCTTATACTTGCTTAAAATCTGATTGGGCTTCTTTCCCACAAGATGGAAGTTCAATTTAATTAAAACTAATCTTTGAATAACCAATTTCAAACATCCGTAACTATATCGTTTTAATCTGGACTCGCAAACGACTTTCGCCTATGCGTTCGTAGTGACGAGTACTACGAGGATACGCTAAAAGAATAAGTCCTACGTCTCTCTAGACAATGGTCAACGGAACTCAAAATCCTTGCCTCTACGGTATTTCAGTAAGTTCACGCTTTTAAAATTAATAAAAACGTAAAATTAGGGACGGGTTGTCACACTCCAGGTGTCGGTCAACACAACTCGATTCGGAGTCCAAGTGGACTTTCCGGGTCAGGGTGTGTCAAAAACTCTCGCATTTGATACCCCACATCAGTTAAATACGTTGATACCGCACTTCTAAGGTAACTATATTCCGATCCGCCTTACTCCGACCCTAGAAAATCATGAATCCACAATTTCCCCTAACTATGTATATGAAAGGAATTTGTTCCCCTTGAGGATGGATAGTTATCCAAAGACCGTGACTTTTGGAGTACGTTGGAATATGTATCGTTTATTCTTCTTTCTTCACATGACGATCTGGGTTTGTGGAGTAGTCAAGATGCTCCAGATTCAAATGTGTTGTCTCGAGTATTGTGCCGTAAAAGTTGTAATGATGAAGAGCGATTTGCACACACATTTTGCGATAGGTGGCCATTTGTATCTTTGAGTAGCTTCATTCTTGGTAAACACAAAACTCAAGAAGAAACACTTCAAATTCAACGGTGAGATTTATTGGTATCTCGCCTTTAAATAGATCTTTCACAATAATGTCTTTCAGATCAGCCCCCCTTCTAGCCATCAGCCTATACTATGAAATCTCTTTTCTTGCATCATGACCTTTCTTTCAAACCCAGTTCTCTCTTTAAGCCTTCGATGATTAGGATTTTTCAATCAAGAAACCTATTTTAACCATTTGTCTTTGTCAAGGAAGATTAGGCAAGACAAATGTATAATCCACCCCAAAGAAACCTAGTGATTCGAGCAGTTCACTTGCTTTGGCACAACTATTTAGGACCCTTAGGTCAAACAATGATGCAACGATGCATCTCCTTACCCATAGTACATGACCCTTTTTTTATCAGTGGATTGAAGGGAATAATTGTGGACTTATATAACCAAAATGTGGACCATATAAATACTTCTAGTTTTGATTGATGTATCGACAAATTGGTCACATGTTTGTCTACACACATTGTTGCTAAACCTCATGGCTGATTTTAAGGGATCACCACCCGAATTAGACCTGGCAATTTCTTACACGACCCGTTAACACGACACGTAAATGACAAGAAAATAACAGGTTTTGGGTCAACACGATAACTAATCGAGTCGTTATCGAGTCACACAATAAGAACTCATTAAGAACAAGTCCTTAACAGGTTTACACAAAGGTGACACGCAAGTAACTTGTTTCGACACATTAACAAAAAAAGTTATTTTGTTGATTTTAACTTTTTAAACTACTAAAAACCTACTATAAAATACAATAGTCATAGTGTATATGTATATTGTATATTAAATATGTATTATTGTATTATTATTCTATATAAATTTTAAAAAAAAATTATTAATTTATTTTTATAGTATACTATAGGCAAACAAGTGAGATTGAAAAATTATAAAACACATTAACAATAAAAGTATCAAGTAATTTAAAAATACTAAACACATTAAAAAAATTATAATAATTAATTTACAAGTGCAAAAAATGTGAAGAAATATGCAAAGGCACGTGATCGCAACCTCTACGCTTGTAGTACATTGTCGTTTGAATTTTTAAAACCATACAAACCCTCATGAATAGTATTTTTAAGGGAGTTCAAAATAAATAAAATTCATAATCATTAATGTACAAGTTTAAAAAATGTGAAAGCATATATAAACGTGCAAGGTTCCTTAACCTTGAAACGCAACTCTCTTCATTTTGCATATCCTTGAACATTTGGTATTTTATAGTAATATACTAATGTTTTTTCCTTAGGCTCTTATTTTGGAGTATGTAATACTTGAAAGACAAATGTTTCTTTTTTTATGTTTTGAAGTAATATTTATGTGACAATGTGATATAATATACTAATTTAGTATTATGTTTTGTATTCTTTTTTTAGTCAAATTATGTTTTTCATTTTCATTATTCATTGATTTAAAATATATTTTCTTTAACCGGTAACGGGTCAGGTCATATTACTTGATAATATTAACGGGCCGATTTCGGGTTGGGTTATATTACCCATTTACTTTAAGGGGTGTTACACGACACAACCTGTTAAGATATCAGGTATGACACGAATACGAAAAACACGACACAAATGTCAAGTTTGACCCTGATTATCTCATAAAATCTGGAAGATTGGATCATTCCGGGAAGTTTATATCGAAGTTTTTTTTATATATATAATTATTGCATGTCTTTTGGGTTTGTAATTGAACATCGAATTCCCCATGTTCACCCCAAAACAACCTCGTAGAGCGATCATAAACCACAATTTAATTGATCACATGAGCCTTGTGAACACACTAAGCTTTCTGTTTATGCTTAGGGCTATGCAATCTTATATGCAGTTATGTTGGTCCGCCTTGAGGCCTATTGCCACCCAACCTATTTTTCGTGTTACAGTTAGTTACTGGGTACGAACCTGATGTTTTCGTAATTTTTCGTGTCACCACAACGTAGGAATATGGGTCCTCAGAGAAAGTTGTGAATCTTTGTCGATTACAATTCTCCTTTGAATTAGCTCTTTACAACTCTTGCAAGCGATCTCTTTATCGCTCATTTTGCAGATTGTCAATTTAACGAGACAGTCTTTTTCGCTGTTAGGGGGAGTTAAGAACGTCAATGTTCTTGTAGAATGGCGCTAATTTGTGTGGACGTTTGTCACTATGTCTCATATTGATCCTCATACCGCACAAATGTGATAAGCAAGTGTCATGTATTCTAGCTTTTAAAATGTTTTTCCAGACGTATTCCTTTGATCTAGCTAAAGTGACAAGACCATAAACTAGTTGCAAACATGCATACGAGGATAGACGTACTTAACGGACGTCGAGTTAACATCCCCGATGGATGTGCTACCCCTAAAGGACGGTTTGGCTGCCCCTATTAGATGGTCTGAAACACCGATGAATAGCCAATCAATCTGTCTTGGCCTGAAGCACGACAGATCATTCGGTTCATATGATTCACTTCCCTAGAAGAAGAAGAATAAGGCACAAAATGAATCCATACTTAATCACTGGCTCAATCATTTCCATCTCATGAGATTAATCTGGATTACTCCTGAGACTTGAAGTTCTTGATACAGTATCCTACTTTAGATGAGATATAGATTTGGAATGAGATTATTCTCGATGATGTTTTCACTTATATGGTAGTTGCCAACATAAATGAAAAACGACGATATTGAACTGTGTTCTATTGATTAGTGACAACGTAGAGCTGATTGGACAACCGAAATCACAATCCAAATTAAATTCCTTACCAAAGTGTGTTTGGATCTGGCGTTCCTACACTGTCCAAGGTAATGCATGGATTACGGCACAAGGTTTTTCTCAAATGCCTTGTCATTTATTGCAACATTATGAATGCGATTAGTGTTTCTCCATGGGAATATTAATACGGAGATTTGCATGTTAGTTCCTGAAGAATTACAAGGATTAGTTCAAATAGTTCCAAACCACGGAACATCCTATCAACTTGTTAAGGCGTTCACCTTACGGATTGAAGTAATCCGGCAGATGTGGCATACCTATTTAAGTGATTATTTGATCAATCAATGATATGAATTATGCCTTTGAGTGTTAAACTATAAAGTCATATTCTAAATGGCTAGAGTTGTAGTTTATGTTCATGACATCAATCTCACTAAGACTCGGGAAGAGCTTGAGAAAACTATCTCGCACTTGAAGACGAATTTGAAATGAATAATCTTAGGAAACTAGTTTATGCCTCGACCTGAAGTTCAAACGTTCTTCTGACAATATTTTGGTCCACTAATCGAACTACCCTCCGACGGTATCACCTTTGAGTATATCTATGATCTTCCATATGTTATATGCAAATAAGACCCCTTGAAGAGGTTATGAAATCTGAAGTTCCATATATAAGTTCAATTTTTCACTTTATTATACTTAGCTCATTACATTAGATAAGACATCTTCTTCGTTGTTGATCTTTTGGTAAAGATGCAACATTAGGCCTACATACAATCATTGAATTGGTATTAAAGACAATTTTCCGCTATCTTGAAGGTACTACGAAATTAGGCTTATCCCAAGGTACTACGAAATTAACCTCTATGATCCTTTGAATGATGCTTGCCTTGTTTGTTATGCTGACGCTAGTTACTTATCAAACCCGCACAAGGCATTTTCCCAAAATGGTTATGTCTTTACCCTTAGGGATATCACAATATTTTGGAGGTCCATGATATAACCTTAGTTGCGAAATATTCGAATCATTCCATGACACGGTTGAGAGCTCATGTTGAGCATTTTTGAAGTACATGTTGTTTTCATCCATTATTAAGTCTCGACAACGATCTATGAAGTCTATGCCGCGTGTATCAACTAGACCAAAGCATGATACATCAATGAAGTCAACGGCAAGACATATCGTGTCTATATCTACATCAGCAAAGCTACAAGAGATTAAAGTCATGCAACTCGATCCTAGACAACCTTGCTGACCTCTTTATGACGTCACTGCAAGAGTTTACCTTCCAAGAGCTTGTCCGAAGAATTGGTATGCGTAATTATTCATAATGCAATGCTTGTAGTTCTTATTTGGAAGTTTTGTCAAACTCAAAGAGAGTATCCAGAAGTATATTCACTTGATCTTAATGTATTTTTTTCCTACGATTAGAAGCACTTTTCCCATGGGTTTTTACTACCTAACTAGGTTTTAACGAGACACCCATCCTGAGCTAGTCATACCCTTGTAAGATTACTATTTGCGTCCAAAAGAAGTATAGTTTTAACTTAATGCAACTTCTCCCGTTTCTCCTTATTCCACCTTGAGTTTTAGCATAGCTAAGTTTTGTGATTTTTACCTTTTATGCATTCTGCTGTTAATTTGAGACTCGCATTCGCTTATTGTGCCTACGAGTTCTTCAACTGAACTTACATTATCACTGGAAACCTGATGCGCTATTTACCTGAGTATTTACACACTCAAAGAGGAATGTTGCAGTCCTAGTTTAGGAGTGTGATCGTATAAATCCTATATTACCTTGGATATCCTTGTGGGATTCTATCATATCTTATCTTTAGATATTATTCTATTAGAGTTGTAATCTTATTGGGGTAAGAAATGAACCTTCCATACTACTATAAATAAAGACATAGTAGGGGTGAGAAAACATACCTAAGAATTCACCCAATTCTCTCTATGATTGTCACACCCTCTCTCTCAATCTCGCTATAATTCTTCAGTCAAATATATATATTTTTTAAATATGGCTTAAATAGACAATCTCCCTAATATTACCTTTTTTTTTAATACAACGATATATTATTACACTAAGGGGAGGAAGAGTTCGGCTAAACCACAAACTGGACAACCTAATTTGGTATTGAATCCGCCATCCACGAGATTCGAACTTAAGACCTCTCAAATAAATACCACCAGACCGTAGTACTGAGTGACCCCTAACATTACCTTGTAAATAAAATTCAAAGACACTGTCTGAACACGATATGCTTCTCATTGTTTTGAAAGATTCTGTTCTTTTCTCAAATTTCCCCAAGACTAACACTTTCTCTCTCTCTCTCTCTCTCTCTGTGTATGTGTAAATGCAAACAGAAATAGCAGTCATTTACTTAAATAATTAACCTCTATAATCTGCGTATTCACTCAAACAAAACCGTTTCCCTCAACAGAATTTGGAAATTAAGGCAGAATGTTATACCCTTTAAGGGTAGGAATTATATTTCCAATTGGACACCAAATGCAATTTGTCTAACTTAATCGGATGGTTTCATAAAAAATATTTAATGGAAATATTCACGTGAGTAAAAATAAAAATAAATAAAAACAAAAGTGAAATTATAATGTGATGGTGGGAATTGGAATATTTAATAACTTATTTACAACGTATAAAATCCAAAAAAAAAAAAAAAGAAAGTATAAAATCCAAAAAACGTATTTAGAATTCCCATCATATCAAAGAAAACAATATATATCTGGAATCCAAATTAACAAGGGAAAAAAAACTATTGTAGATCAGACAACAACGCGATAAAGCAATAGAAATTACCGTTGTTTGTATACCGATAGAATTAAATGGGCAAAGATCTATCAATATTCCATACATATATTTATTAACTTTTTTGTTTCAACAAACAAACTCCGATATTACATTTTTTTCAAACGATAGGATAATCTACTCTGTATATAAATTCACTGCCATTAGCGATAAGAGGATGAATTAATTAAAAGCAACAAGTATTCATTGGAAGTGGCCAACCTGTGACGAGATCTGATGAAAGTGCAAGATCCACGAAACCGCCTTCACCGCGGTCTCGGATTCAGTTGATGCAAGGCGGGACCCGTTTTGCTCCGTAGCCGATTACATCGAGCCACCTAGCTCATAGGCCCAGACACGGCAAAGCAGGGCAAAGCGGTTCCCGACCTGCACCAAGCGAATTAGAGACCGCCAGTAACTGAATCAACGCCCAAACACACAGGCCTACGCCTCTATGCCTCCCACGGCAAAAGCACGTCCGTCTGTTTGTTTTGATAGAGGGGCTTTTAATGTAACCCTATGAAACCTGTGACGGCAGCTCGGACGTGAGATACTTATACCCGACACAAACGAACACGATTGCGCCACGTGGTCTGTTACCGGCTCGGATGGGCTTACGCTACAGTCAATGTTTATTTCGAAACAGCGGGCCCTCCCTCACGAGGAAATTGAGTTTCAGTTTGCGCGTATGGTTTGATCGGTGTGGGAATGGACCATGGTGTTTGGGTTATTTACGTATGTACCATCCGGTTTGAGCGCAGCCAAACAGCCTAACAGTGCATGCACGTGCGCGTGTGGTGCTACAGTAACGTGTTGCGGGAGGTGCTGCCACTGCCAGTCTCGCCGATTTCGGATTTAGTGGCAGATTTTTCTCCACTGTGGTTTCTGGTCGCGTGGCCACATCGACAAAACCTTGTGGAAATTCAGATGTGTATTTTTTGTTCAATACGCCCTTGTACTTTCCATTGTAATAGTTTTTAGGTTACTTTTCGATACGTATAGAATCAAAATGTTTAAGATTTGTTATGTTAAACACTATATAAACGGAAGGATACAAATATATATGGAATAATTGAAGATATTCGATTAGCTTCTTACTCGTAATAGAATCCAAAATAAAACTTCGGATTTATAAATTTTATTAGGATGGAAACAAAAAATCAATATATTGATTGTTATAACGGTTACATATCCAATTTTTTTTATCATTTATGTATCAGGATGTGTGAGGGCTTATACATTATGCACTCTGCTTTTATCAGTGAGGTTGGGAGATGGGCTTCTAATTTTACTGCTTCTATTGGCTGCTCTAGTTCATTTCTTGACTGATTGCATAATATGGTTTCTAAGCCTCGTCCAACATTTGACACATGAATATGACCTTCAAAACCAAATAAGTCACGAGTTTATTTATACATTGCAACTTTATATGTTAGGTTTAGAGGTGTGTTCATAACTTTCCAATGCACATTGGCTACTCAGACTCCTTCCTCAAACGGTGGTATAGTTTGACTTGTGCACACCTTTCATCATCTAACAAGTGGATAGTAACATTTGTGAATAATACTGTCCAATTGGGGATGAATCTCAAGATCACTGGTGGTTATATGACATTTACGTATCTATATACTTATCCTTTTCAATCATAATCAAGAAGTGTGAGTGGATTATCCATTACATAATATGCATTTATCAGTGAGGTATGGAGGTGAACTTCTAGTTGTCCTGCTTCTATTGGCTACTCTAGTTCATTTATTGATTGGTTACATATTATGATTTGTGAACCTCATCCAACATCTGGCACGTGGATAGGACTTTCAGAACACGATGAATATTATTGTCTGGTTGCATATTATGATTTGTGAACCTCATCCAGCATCGGTTTAGAGGTGCGTTCCTAACTTTCCAATGACCATTGGTTAGTCAACACCTTCCTTAATTGACAATATAGTTTGACTTGTTCACATCTTCCATCATCGGACCAGTGGATAGTAACGTCTGTAAATATTACATCTAAATGGGGAGGAATCTCAAAATCACTGATGGTTATGACAGTTACATATCTATGTTTCTTGTCTTTTTCAGTCATAATCAAGATGTGTGAGCAAACTATACGTTATGTAATATGCTTTTATCCATGAAGTTTTGAGGTGCTCTTCTAATTGTCATGCTTTTATTGGCTTATTTTGTTCATTTAGTGTCTGGTTGCATATTATGGTTTGTTAACCTTGTCCAATATCTAGCACATGGATAGGACTTTCAGAACGTGGTGAATCATGTATTTATTTATGCATTGCAGCTTTAACTGTTAAGTTTAGAGGTGTGTTCAGTACTTTCCAATGCACATTGGCTACTCGGGCACCTTCCTTAATTGGTGGTATAGTTTGACTTGTTCACATCTTTCATCATTAGACAAATGGATAGTAACATTTGAGAATATATTGTCCAAATGGGATAAATCTCAAGATTATTCATGGTTACGACAATTACGTATCTAGGTTTCTTGTCTTTTTCAGTCAGAATCAAGATGTGTAAGCGGATTATACATTATGCAATCTGCTTTTATCTGTGAGATTTAGAGTGTGTTTTTATTGGCTACATTAGTTCATTGTTTGACTGGTTGCATAATATGGTTTGTGAACCTCATCCAACATATGACTTGTGAATAGAACTTTTAGAACGGGATGAATCTCGAGTTTATGCATAGCATCTTTATCTGTTAGGTTTAGAGGTGTTTCATAACTTTCGAATGCCCATTGGCTACTCAAGCACCATCTTTAATAGGCGGTATAGTTTGGCTTGTGCGCATCTTTCATCATAACAAGTGGATGGTAACATTTATGATTAGTGTTGTCCAAATGGGATGAATCTGAAGATCACCTATTTGATGTAAAGCATCTTTTTCCCATGAGTTTGGAGATGCACTTTTACTCTTAACTTTTCCCCTGATTGGTCATTGTTGGAACTAAATTCGCACACACCGCAAAGGTGGACATGCACAAATCCAAGTTAGATGTAAAAGAACAAATAATCGTAAGCAAGCCAAAGTCCCCGAGTGTTGAAAGAGTCTTCAGTGGTCAAGGTTATAGTTGCATCTGCAGCATCAATTATATGTAGCATCAGTCCTATACAGCATCAGTTTCAGGGTACAAGTTGTATCTGCAACTTCATCTACTCACGTGTGAGTTGCAGCCGCCACTGTGCATTCTTGTGTCATTTGGTTAATGAGATAAAGCTGCATTTGCAGCTCCATACCTCTTATACTGTGTTGCAGCTGTTCCATGCATCTTTCTCCATAGTTTTGGTTTTCATATTTTACCTAGAAACTTGTATCTAGTTTAGTTGGTTTAACTAGTGGCCCATCTCAGTGGCTTGCAGTTGTCTTTTGTCTTTAGCTACTAGTCTTGCTCGGTCTCTCTATATAGAGCCTTCTCTTGTAATTGTTACAATATGAATGAATACAAACAATCACTTTGAACTAGAAATCAATATGGTATCAGAGCAAAAACCATAATTGGCCTACCTCTAATTTATTCTCTATTGTTTTTTTTTTCTCTCTTCTGTTCATCCCACGAAAAATGGCAGAAGACAACCCTTTGGTTTCAGAGGCTACGAGTTCCTCTATTTCAACTTCCAGCATCATTCATGGAGAGATCAATCATAATCAAAGGATGTGCTCCGTGTTGTTAAATGAATTCAACTATCTACCTTGGTCTCATGTTGTCACGCTCGCCCTAGGAGGAAGATCCAAGATAGGGTACATCAATGGCAACATTAAACCTCCTGAAACTACCTCTACGTCTTATGATACATGGTTGTGTAATGACCAACTGGTTATGTCGTGGATGCTCAACTCCATGGAGCCTAAGCTGTTTGAGCTTTTCAGTTACTAAGAATCCTCATATATTCTTTGGGAAGCAGTTAAGGAGATGTACAGGAGTCAAAACAACGTTGCTTGTGTGTTCCAACTCAAAAAGAACCTTGCTAGTTTAAAGCAAGGTGATCAAGCGTTTGTTCAACACCTTGGAAGCTTGAAGAACATATGGAACGAACTAGATTTGTATCACCTACACACCACTGATTTCGTTGTGCTTCTAAAGAGGGCTGATGAAGACAAGGTTTTCCAAATCTTGGCTAGTTTGGGACCAGAGTATGAAGATCTCAGGAGCCTCCTTTTGATGACTTCTAAGCTTCCATCTTTTGTAAGTGTGTGTCAAGCTGTGCAAAGAGAAGAAACCCGCAGGAAAGTGATGAGTGTCAAAATCAAGACCAACCTTGAAGCTAGAGCATTCAATGTCAATTACAAATCAGCTGGGGACAAGCAATTCAAAGGATAGAGGTCAGATTAGAAGTGCACTTACTGCAATGGTGGTGGTCATTTAAGGGAAAAGTGTTGGATCTTACATCCTGAATTAAAACCTAAGTTTGAAAACAAGTCTTTTAGAGATGTAAGAAGTTCACTCAACCACTCACAAACTCATACTCCAACAGCCTATCATGCAGCAAACACATCTACTAATGAACTGGTAAATTTCACCTCCAATCCGATTAATTTAAGAAATGAGTTTGCTGCCTATATACAAAGGAATAAGGGAAGCACTGAGAGTGAGGGTCAAGCCACTGGAAATCTCATTGCCTTACTTAGGAAATTTGCCGGATTCTTGGCTAATTCAGAATGTGTACCACAAAAAGACATCTCAGGTATAACAAGTGCATTTTCCACTGCTCTAAATATTGGTATTTCACATGATGTTTGGATTATAGACTCAGGTGCCATTGACCATAAGAAAAACAAAGTATCCAGTTTACATGAGTATACTCAGTTACATAATCCTAGCCATGTATTTGTGGCAAGTGGTAAAAAGGAACTTATTCTAGGTAAAGGGAAGATAAACTTGTTGAGTGATAGGGACGAGTCACTTGCACTTTATGTTCCTTCTTTTCCTTTCCAACTGTTGTCTATTGGAAAGATTACAAAAACCTTAGATTGTCTTGCCATTTTCTCCCCTCACAATGTTGTTTTTCAGGACCGAGTCACCAAGAGGAAGATTAGTGAATAAGTCAATCTAAATGGCCTGTACTACCTGTCAAGGGATATCAACATTGTCCAAAAAAATTTTTCCTGTTTAAGTCTTGATCAAGAACACTAGCTTTGGCACCAAATATTAGCTTACCCTTCTGAACAAGTGATGTCTGCTGTGTTTCCTAAGTTTTGTAAATGTGAGACATGTCAACTCTCAAAAGCTACTAGACTTCCTTTTGTTTCATCCAAGTCTAGAACCAATAGTCTTTTTTAAATTGTTCACTCCGATGTTTGGGGTCCCTCAAGGGTTGAATCATTTGATGGGTATAGGTACTATGTTACCTTTGTAGATGATTACTCTAGAACTACTTGGTTGTACCTATTGAAGTTCAAAAGTGAAGTGTTTGATGCCTTTAAAGACTTTCACAATCTTGTTAAAACTCATTTTTTCCTCCAAGATACATATACTTAGGTTTGACAATGGCACTGAGTATACATCTAACATCATGTCAACCTATTTAAGCACTCATGGAATTATGCATCAAACAAGTTGTGTGGGTACACCACAACAAAATGGTGTTGTCGAGAGAAAAAATAGGGATTTGTTGGAAAAAAACCAGGTCCTTGATGTTTCAAATGAATGTTCCCAATATGTTTTGGTCCCAAGGCATTTTTACTGCCACTTACATCATTAACAGGTTGCCTAGTCTAATACTTAGTTCTCAATCACCCTATGAAATCTTTAAAGGAAAAACCATCGATGTATCTCACCTCAAAACTTTTGGGTGCATTTGCTTTGTCCACATTCAAGCTGCTCAACGTGAAAATTGGAACCAAGAGATACTAAGTGTGTATTCATGGGTTATTCAAGTTCTCAGAAGGGTTACAAGTGCTATAATCCAAGCACTCAAAAAATTATAGTGTCCAGAGATGTGAGATTTGATGAATTCACTCCCTATTTTTCAAAAAAACTCTTGAGTCTATTTCACAAGGAGAGAGTTTCTTAGATTCCTTTCCACTTCCCACTCCAGCTGAAGTGCCTGAATGTGGCTCCCAATTGCTCTCTATTAATCATACCGATGTTCATGAGAGTTGTGAAAATTTCACTGATCTTTCTCAAACTCAAGATCAACTCTAATAAGCTGTGATTGCTCCAAGGAGAAACACTACCAGAGATAGGCAACCACTTGCAAGGTTTCAAGAGTATGTGGCTTATACTGCAAGGCATCCTATCTCTCAAGCTGTTACTTATAAAAATTTGTCTTCATCTCATGCATCTTTCCTTAGTCTGTTGTCTAATGAAACTGAACCTAATTGTTTTCAAGAAGCTAGTGTCAATCCAATCTGGCAAGAAGCAATGCACGAAGAACTCAAGGCCTTGAATGATAATCACACATGGAGTGTTGTCAAGCTTCCCAAAGGGAAGAAAGCTGTGAGAAGTAAGTGGATTTACAAGACTAAATTTCACTCTAATGGTGAAATTGAAAGGCACAAAGCCAGACTAGTAGCTAGAGGATTTACTCAAACATATGGTCTTGATTACAAGGAGACATTTGCTCCAGTTGCCAAGATGAACAATGTGAGAGTACTACTATCTGTGGCTGTTACTCATGAATGGCCCTTGTTCCAAATGGATGTGAAGAATGACTTTCTTCATGGTGACCTCGAAGAAGAGGTATACATGAGATTACCACCCAGACATCCTCAAGAGAATGAAACTAATATGGTATGCAAACTTCACAAAGCCATATATGGACTCAAGTAATCTCCTCGTGCATGATACTCCAAACTGAGCTCAATTTTGGAAGCTACAGGATTCAAAAGAAGCCATGCTAATTCTTCCTTATTTGTTCGAATTGGTTCAACTGGTAAACTCATAGTACTTATATATGTTGATGATTTAATCATTACAGGAGACAATATTGATGAACTTAATGCTCTCAAGCAATCCCTTCACCACAAATTTGCAATCAAAGATTTGGGAGTTCTCAAATATTTTCTTGGGATTGAGATGGCTACTTCTAATAAGGGTCTATTCTTAAATCAAAGAAAATATGTGTTGGATCTTCTTGATGAGGCAAAAATGATGGACTCCAAACCTGCTCATACTCCTTTAGTCAGCAAGCTCAAGTTAGATGTTGAAGGCGAACCTTTAACTAATCTCAACACCTATCAAAGATTAGTTGGGAAACTCATTTATCTTACTATTACGAGACCAAACATTGCTTATACAATAAGTCTCATTAGTCAGTTCATGCATTCTCCTACCTCAATTCACTGGGAAATGGTCAAAAGACTTCTCAGGTACCTCAAAGGCTCAGTGGGAAGGGATATTCTTATGAAGAAAAATGGTTCAACTCACATTATGGGCTACACCGATGCTGACTGGACAGGTAATGCCCTTGATCGTAAATCTACCACAGGTTTTTGTACCTTCGTTGGGGTAGCCTTGTTACATGGAAGTGTAAGAAGCAAGCTGTGATAGCTAGGTCAAGTGCTGAAGCTGAGTACCGTGCGATGGCATCCAATGCTTATGAGCTTATTTGGTTAAAAAGTCTCCTTACAGACCTAGGTTTTTCAAGCTCTCAACCGATGTATTTGCATTATGATAACCAAGCTGCCATACACATTGCATCGAATCCGGTGTTTCACGAAAGAACAAAACACATTGAAGTGGATTGTCACTACATCCGTGCCCAAGTTCAAGCCAAAGTGATCGAAACCATCTTCACTCGAAGTCATGACCAACTGGCAGACATTTTCACAAAAACCCTAGAGTCTACTCGGTTTCAAAGGTTGCTTTGCAAACTTGGATCAATCAACCTCTTTGATCCAGCTTGAGGGAGCGTGTTGAAAGAAGTCTTTAGTGATCAAGGTTCTAGTTGCATTTGCAGCATCAGTTTCAGGGTACAAGTTGCATCTGCAACTTCATCTACTCATGTGAGTTACAGTCGCCACTATGCATTCCTATGTCATTTGGTGAATGAGATAAAGCTGCATCTGCAGCTCCATACCTCCCATATTGTGTTGCAGCTATTCCATGCATCTTTCTCCATAATTTTGGTTTTCATATTTTACCTAGAAACTTGTATCTAGTTTAGTTGGTTTAACTAGTGGCCAATCTCAGTGGTTTGCAGCTGTCTTTTGTCTTTAGCTGCTAGTCTTGCTCGGTCTCTCTATATAGAGCCCTCTCTTGTAATTGTTACAATATGAATGAATACAAACAATCACTCTGAATTAGAAATCAACACAGAAGTGTGGGATGGGTATGCTGGTGAAAGACTCTCCGACAACCAAGTTAGTAAGAATATCAAGACTCAAGCAGTGAGTAAGAGGATAAGTGTGCAGAGATTGTGTTACCAAAGATGAACCTTAGAATTGTGTATTTATACCAGTTGAGGAGAGGAACTTTTAGGATAGTAGAATCATTGTTAAACCGGAAGAATCCCAGAGATCTAGGAAATAAATATAGTATCCCTTAAGGAGTGTGATTACTTGCGGTCAAGCCAATCCTTAGATAGGAAGGACTTCAACTTCCATATCTTCATTGACTAAATTCGGTTGTCCGTTGTCAGACTAGAATTCAGGAGGAAGAAGAAGCACCATGCTAATCTCCATATTGTCCATAATTGAAGGGCCCATGGTGTCCCCTTGATCCTCCTTGGCCGATATTTCCTCCTCACTGGGCTCCACGTTTTCATCCTCGTCGTCTGGAGCTTGAGGTTGGAGACTGAGTGTAGATACATGTGAGATATCTCCTAGAACTGAAGATCCAGTACCTGATTCCTCCATGGCCGATTCTGACACAATCTTTTAGTAACTTTTAATAAGATAAACTATTCAAACAGATGCGATGGAACTGAGTTGTATTTTGTGATACCGTAAGGAAAATATGATATATATGAATTTTTACTCTTCAACTTAATGCATAGATTAATTATTTAATTTGTTCTCTTACTCCATTATTTGGTTCCTTACTGTATTTCTTCTTTTATTCTTTTGTAACCTCTTTGAACATGGTTCGCGCATGCAAGGATCTTTTCTTTCATCATTTTACATGCGACTTAATTATGTATTATTTTCTTTTATTTGCAATTATACGTTGAATTTTAATTTTAGAATGCAGTATGAGGAAAAAAATAATTAACACAACACATCTTTAAGGATGCAAAGGATCTAAAGCATGCAGAAACTAAGGTTTTATTGGTGTGGTGCCAACATATATAAAAATACAAAAAGGTCCAATCATTTTTTTTTTTTTCAATCAACCTTAAATATGTTCGGAAAAAGAAATGGTATAAAACAGTTATATTTAATCAAGTACTAAAATGAATGAGGATTCTCTTTTGATCCTCTTTGTGAGGATTCTGAAGATTCTCAAATCTTGTCCGTTTATCATACATCGTGCGGCCAGTTTTCGTCAAGTACTGTTCATGTTTAATACTTTTATCTAAAATTAAACATTTTAAATACTTTTATTTAAAATTAAACATGAACAGTACTTGACGAAAACTGGCCGCACGATGTAAAATGAACGAACATAATTTGAGAATTCCCAGGATCCTCACAAAAAGGATCTGGAGAGGATTCTCATTCTACTAAAATGAGAATTCAACCTCAAACCACACATAATTTTTTAGTGAAAATAAAAAAAAATTCATAGACAGTTTAATTTGAAAAATGCTAAAGAGACTCTTTAGAAAATGGATTGTGACATCCCGTCCCGGAATTATCGGAAACGTACGTGTGAAAAGACCGTTTTGCCCCTAGTTTGTTTTCGTTATGTAATTTGGTTGTTTTTGTGTTGTGTTGGCATGCCCTTGGACCACACACACACTCCCATACCTGCACCACCGTCTGTCACTCTCTCTCTCGCCCGAGTCCTCTATCCTTCTTCTTCTTCAAAAACGTACGGACACACACCAAACCCCTCAAACCTAGACAGATCGAGGGAACCAAGTACACCATCAAGTTTGTGAGGCTGAGAGGAGTCCAGTGGTACCATTTTCAGGTAAGAACTTCGACGTTTTCACGTCGATTTCTTAAACTCCGATTTGAGTACTGTTCATGCAAATTTAATCCAGTTAGTTTTTGGACTTTTGAAGCTTGTAGATGTGTTGGTGAGGTCCCAAGGAGCTTGGGAGTGCATCGTTGGACGGAATTGGACATCGGGATCACGAACTGTAAGTTTGGCCGAATTTTCATATTTTTGGAAAGTTTGATTTCGTTGTTTTTAGGCCCTAAAACTAGTTCAACGTGGTAGATTATGATTAGGGCTTCATTTTGGTATAAATTACGTGAAAAATGGATGAAAAACGAAGGAGAATAGTGAGTTTGAACTTTTTCCAGTTTTCCGGTGGCCGGAGTCCGGCGAGGGTAGGCCGGAGAAGAAACAGGAATATTCCGTTAGTTTAACGGAATATTCCTAACGGCAGTAACGGCATCTGGTTAGGTTTAACAGAATATTCCGTTAGTTTAACGGAATATTCCTGACGGCGTCACTTGACACCGTCAGTGTGCATGGCACGTGGCCGCGCGTGGGGGCGCGTAGGTCCGTGCCTATTTTGGCGCGTGGGGGCGCGTGAGAGGTCCAAAAATTATTTTAAAAATATGGTTGTGATCCTGAGGTTGTGTAGATCACGTTGGTATATTCATTTGTCCATTTTGAGCAATGTATGAGAAGTTATTTTGAACGGAAGGTTATGTGCTTTAAAGTTAACGTTTTTATAGTTAATTCGCATATAGGTGACACGTATCCCGAGGACGAGCGTGCACACTCGAGGCAGGGGGGCTACGACCCTTCCACATACCAGTGAGTGGGCTTTTGGTTTTCCGTATATACCTATATACATATAATTCCCAGAAATTAGTATAAATGCTTATTCGTTATATGCCGTTTCTTTATATAATGGGTTATTATGCATGGTTAATTGCATATATGGTTGTTATATATATTCATTTATACGTTTATATGTATAATGGTGCTGTGGAGGCATAGGTAAGTGCCAGGTAAGCGTTATTTAACAATTGCATTAATTAGTGGTTAGAGATGATTAGAGAGCTCATAACCTGCACCCCCGGTGTTAGTGCTCCCGCCCAGAGTAGGGCACAGTCTTTCACGTGTCGTTCACCTCCCGCACCATACGCTCAGCTTGGATCCAAGTTAGGTGCACAGTCTTGTCGTACAGACCACTATAGGTGGTTCCGACTCATAGGTGACCCGCGATTATTCGCACAGCCTTCACGTGATCGTAGCACTAGAGCGTTTATATGTATTACACCCAGGCTTGTCGTACAGACCACTATAGGTGGTTCCGACTCGTGGGCAGGTTGGTTGTTGAGTTTGAGATTTGAGCTCTAGATTCAGCCGTACAGGTCACTTTAGGTGACTCCGGCTGCCAGTGATAAGTTATTGACACGTTTTATACCTGAGCACTTGCATATTACTATGAGGTTTTGAGCATGACGGCATACCCTTGAGCATGATGGCATATCCTTGAGATTATTTAGCATATTTATACCTACGTATATATGTTTATTTTCTGGGAAGTATACAGGTTTTACGGCGAGGGGTTAGAATATATTTTATGAAATGGTTTTCAAAGAATTTGTTTTTGCCCACTCACGCTTTTGTTTTGCGCCCCTCCAGGTTCTAGTAGCTTAGCGGGTTCGGTGGTTTTCCCGGAGGACGTCCCGGCATTTCTGACAGACACGCACCGATGTAGGGTCACCTTCGGGTGCACTATTGTTGTATCTTTTCTTTGGACTGCTGTAGTCTTTAGGCTCTAAATTCAGCGTCTCACTTACGCTAGCACCTACTTTATCACATTACATATGCTAGTTTTAAATTATTCGTACTTTTATATTATTTCCTTTAGCTTCCGCACTGTGCACATGGCTACGTCACCTCCACGTGACGGCCAGCATGCCCTGATCTCGGTTGGGGTGTGTCATGGATACTCTTCATGGATTCTCTGGCACCTCATGTTTTGGCACAATATTTAATAATATTGGCACGAAATTAATATTAAACTGTGAGGTGATAGAAAATTTATGAAAATTCTCATTTTCAGAAAATCTCCTTAGCATTTCTCATTTAATTTGATTCTAGCGTTTTCTGTTGTTATTTATATTGGTTAGGCCAACAAACCCATTTATTTTGAAAATATCTCGTAAAAGATTAGTGTCATTTTTAACACTACAATTAATTACAGATAGCGCTTTACCATAACGGCGAAAAGCAAGTATTCATTTGCATCTTGGTACGTTTTCGATTTTTTTTTTCCTTACCAACTAACAATTTAACTTGCATTATCATTGTCAAAAATAAAAAAATAAAAAAATAAACATAAGAAAATAAAAAAATAAAAACTACGATCTAGTAATATTCATATCCATTTATAAGTGAGAAGTTTTATGTTCAAGTCTCTTTGATTATTATAGTTTTACTATTGTGTGGTTTCACTCAAATCTCTGACCTCTTCTTGTACATATATAATTCAAAGAGGCCTTAATTTGTATATAATTTGGAAGCTAGAAATGGTTTGTGACCTTTCACTTTCAAGAGTAAAATGCGCTTTTCCATTGCCAATTCTGTGAAACCAAGGAATAACTAAGTAGTGACAAGTCGACGAGTCCTCTTCCTAGATTTAATAGCACAGATTGAGATGGGGAGTTGCAAGGTAAAATACCATCTCCTCTGCTCCTTTTCAGACGCCAATTCTACAGTTAACTGACTGAGACTGGGAGTCAAAGCCAGACACGTCACTCGCTGAAGGAGAACGAATACATACTCATCATCAAAACATAATGTTGAAATATCCCACTTCACCGTATCTTTAAAAATAGAGAAGTTTAAATATCCTAACTCTATCCCAACTAATACCGAGACCTTTTGTGATAAAACCACACACATGACGAATTATACAAGTGGTAATTACCGAGTTAGGTATAATATCGATGTTGTTGGAAGTAAGCTTTTAACCTGTTTCTCTGATAATTTCATACACAACACAAAGACTTTAATCCAATCACTTAATCGTGTGCATCATTCCTTTAATTGCGTTGCTTATCATCTGCATTTGGCCCCCGGTGTTGTTATGTAGATCACTATCTGGTTTCATTGCTTCTGTTTCGAGGGAACTTAACAAAACAATGCATGCTCAAGATAAAATCAAATAGTGTAGGGCACCTTTACCATACAAGCTCTCTAAACGATGTATATACAAAGAACCATTTCGTATTCCAGGGTCTATATATAGTACACGTCCGTATATGAAAATGAAGAGACAGACTTAAGCTAGGAAAAATGAGAAACCAAGCCAGCTCAACGCTTGGTCGACAATATTTAATGCCACAGGAACCACCGTATGCACTACCTTCGGTAATGTCGGGTACGTAAGTGTTGCCAGTATGAACCAGTTGAAGCCTAAGAGAGCAACCGCATCGGAAGCAGGTTTATTCTTTATGGTAGAGAAAAACTGAACCACACTCTTCAATGACATACCAACCACAGAGAAGAGAGCCACGATAAGGGGCATGCAAGGGTCTTCAGCTTGCCAAACAATCATTCCAACCACAAGTGATACCGCTGCACTGAAAAGAGTCTGTTTGACTGCAATACCCCTTCGATGGTCGAAAACTTCACTCATATCTAAACTTCTGAGGCTGATTTCTGGCATAACAGGATGTATAGGTCCAGTGGATATTGGTTCATTTCTCAAGATTTTGAGCAACTCCATTTTAGTTTTGCATTCATCCCCCGAGTATCTTTGTGCATCGGAAGGTCTTGAAGGATGAATCCACTTCCATCATAACAGGATTTCAGTGATGGGATCCCAATGGCTGTACTCTGGGCATTGCCTGTTTGATCTCGACCTTTGTTGTTCCAGTATCCTACCCCTGAATTTCTTTTAGCCGCAGATTTTCAGTTCTCAGATCGTGTAACTGCCGAATCACATACAAGGATCAAGTATTCAGTTAAGTATAATTGAAATGGGACATAATAATGCAAATGTATAGAAAGACAGATCTAAATTTGCATTGCAAGCAACTTGAGTGAACACGCCTCTTGTTGTGTCTCGTTTAAGAACTGAGAGATAATACACTATTCTGTTTGATGGTCTCACTAAACTCAGAAACAACATTTTTTTAACCCTAGTGCAGTGTACTTAGCATTACTTGTTTTACATTTTCAAAAGTAATAGCGCACTAAGTTTTTTAATCTGTATGTGGTTAATCATTGAACTTATTAGTATCAGAAGAAAAGCGACCCAACTTTTCAAAAGTTAACAACGCATAATATTTGACAATGTTTATGGCAAACATTGAGATACTCGCGATAATAATCAAAGGATCAAACAGTTTTCAACTTTTTCTGATTTTTTCACGGATAACTGTTAAATGGGATCTAAGAATTAGATGGTCCAGGGTAACCACAAGGATAATAATTCTTTTGGTTCTAATCAAAATGAACTTTCTTAAGAAGGGGGATCTTAGTATCAATTTTTAAATTTAATCATTACAAGAAATAGACATTCAAATCAACAATGATGTTACCGTTTCATCATAAAAGGGCACAGGCTCACTCATACATATTGGCATGTCCTTATTCTGGATTGCTAGATATTGGCATGCCAAACACCAGAGCCAGAGGACACGAGAAACTCTTGTTCCGCAAACCATACTAGAGAAGTTATAAATTAGAAGTATTTAGCATAGTAAGAAATACATACATAAAGTGCAGCCAGAGTAGTGGAATGCAGTTCTGGCCACTAGCTCAAGGCATGCATGGGGATGATAAAAGTAATTACCTCGCTCACTAGTAGTTCAACTTTGGCAATGGCCTTGTCATGTTCCCCTTCAAGTTCTGCTAATATCAACTCCATCATTCTTCGTTCGTTAATGGCTGTATGTAGATGCTCCTGAAGTTCTTTTCTATCCCATGCTAGATTCTCCAGCTCAATTTGCATATCGAGTAAATGTTTTTCCAGCTGTTTACATAACAACATTTTTCTAGCTAAAACATTCTCAGAGAATATGAAATTTAGGAGCTATAATACAATGAGGAAAACAACCATCCAGCAGATGAAGCATAAACAGATGAATAAGAACTAACAGCCCAACAGCTGGAAATAAACATCATCAAAAGCTAGATCAGACGTAGTAAACAAACAAAAGCTATCATCCTAGTCTCCAGCTAGAACACAAATCATAACCACCCATTATCCTTGACATCCTTAATTCAAATAGCAGGACCTTACCGAGTCTAATAATAAGAAAGTTAATTCTTTCAGCCAAAACATAAATAGAAAACAGAGACGGTTAATCCAGAAAAAGGACTCAAGAGAAAACAATGGTAATGTTTCTAGTCAGCTTTGTCAAACCTGAAAAGAGGCACAAGAATGACCCCACACCAAATGCATGCACACGTACACACAATCCTTTTGCAAGCTTTGAGAGTTAAACAAACTGGTAGTAGCATGCAGCATGTGATGTACCAGAGGTACAAGAATGGTTCACATTATCACAGAGTTTATCTTGTAGTTTCTATATATTGAGCCACTCGTCTATAATTTTGTTCCTACTTTTCTTTGGCACCTTTTCCTAACCCTGTAGTCATCCGTCCTCCCTTGTTAGTTCATGGCTCTTTCATTGGAAATTAAATGTGAAGTGAAATGGACAACTACAAGATTTTTTTTCAAATTCTATCTTTTTCAATTAAACTTTTGTGATCTGAAATGAGTAAGAAATTTACAAGTGTGAGATTTAGTAGGAAGTTATGCTCAATCACACAAGCAACAAAACAACATACAAATAAACAAACAAAAATATATAGTAAACCGTTCATAAACTAAACCAAAACAAAAACACAATGGGGGAGAATGGGATGTTACTACATATAATTACACGTCAACATGCCAGTCTACTTTCCTTTGTAAATGACATGCTCAATATATGTGTTTCCTTAATAGGAGAGTAAAATTCACTGAAAGCAGATAAAATCAACCTGCCTCTCCCTCTGTAAGGTAGTCAAAACTCGCCCGGGCAGAGATATTAGTGCCAATGTCCATATCATGATTCTCAAGAAAATGTTCACTTGGAAGCAGACTGCTGCCCTCACCAACTCCATCCATGCATGAATGACAATAAAAGCAGTCTTTATGCCAAACAAGCATAAGAGCTTCAAAACTGAGAAAGGCCAAGTCACCAAGATCATTGTGGTAGTTATTAACTCAGAAATTAATGCCATCACATCCACCGGTATTAGTGCCTTTTCTAATCAACTAGTTTGTCACAAGTTGCAAGACATGCTGTATCTTATTCTCGAGTTCCTGATATCCTGCATAATCAATGGATCCTTCAAAAGGCCAAAACAAAAGAAAAAGCAGCAAACAAAACTAAATAAATTATCAAAAGGCCCTCAGAAATACAGAATTTGGATACTACGCATCATCCGAATTTCAGTTCCATTGATGAGAGAGACTCAAGCATTTATCGACTACACGTCTCATGAAATTTGCTAACTTTAAATGACCACGGTTCTCAACAGTGCCAACTTCCATTGTAACTCCTGAAAAATGAGACTTTTAGTCATTACTCCCCCACCCCCAAAAAAAAAAAAAAAACCTCCACTCTCTAATACAAAATAATGGTGAAACAAAGAAGATGGGTGAACAAAATATTCTCGACCATCACAACAAATATTAACAGTGCATGTGGTGGATTGCCGCTTTCTATTCAACCCACTGCATTCCGAGTTCAAACCCTCCCACTCCCCTTCGTGTAATTTAGAGTTATAATAATATCACTTGTAATCAAAACAAATATTATCAATAAAACTAACGCAATAAAATAGAAAACTGAGCCAAGCTAAAGAATGCTTCAACCTCGATCGATTCGAATCAAACTACTTCGGATTATATTAACTAAAATGAATGCAGAAAACAAACCCAAAAAATTAAAAATAAAATAAAACGCGCTAAATCATACCCAAAACTGTTAACCGAAAAAGTAGCAACAAACCACAAAAAATTCCCTCTGTGGAACAAACATGCGAAAAAACCCAGCCATCTGTGCTCCCTTAAACCCTAAAATGCCACAGAAGCAGGCCGAGGAACCAGCAAAAGCAAATCTGATTCGAAATTCTTACGAGAAAAAAAACAATAAGAAACTCCAACCGATCATTTTTAGATAACCAATACGGAGGTAAAACGCCCCACAAAGCAGAAAAAGATAGCAACATTATTAGTTACAGAAGAGAAAAAGAACACTTACGCAGCAGGAGGACACAGAGACTACGAGTTGAGCTTGAAGAGACAGAGAGTGGATATGTGCAGCGCTTGTGCACATCAAAAGCAGTTGCGGAAGTGCACAGGTGGCAGCAGGACCATGGCCAATGATAGACATTTAATACGGTGTACTGCTATCTATCTTTCACTTAAGTGACAGATTTTGGGTTCGATTCTAGTAAGAGACAAATTTGAATCACACTAAGCCCACCCCTTCCCCCTTAGGCCAACTCCAACCCATGGCCTAAAACCTATTTTTCCCCTTCTATTCCCCCCAATCCATTCCAACCCGAATTCTAATTTGGATCTAAAACCTAAAACCTAAAAAAAAAAATCAGAAACCGGCCTAGATTTAGCCCAAAAAATGGTGTGAGCCCCACCATTACGAGTGAAACCCGACGCTTGAGCGCCAACTCCCCCAGGAGACGCGCCCCATGCAGGTGACGCGCCAAGACTAAGATCAGCATAGCCCCACCCACACGGGCATGTTGCCCATTTGCACCAGAGAGCCAACAACTCTTTTTAATCCAACGGCTTACATAAACAGGCCGTTGATTGATCTAGGCCTACATTCAAATTTTTTTTATATTTATATATTTATTGAATCCAACTGCTGATATTGAATATAATCAAATCTAATGGTAAAAAAAAAAACATATGTATATATATATATGGCCCAAATTTAAATCCAACGGCTAAAATAATTTTAAAAAAAAAGTTATTTAACTCAAAATTCACCCAAAAACTCTATAAATACCTATGTATTTGTTCATAAGTTCAATGAAAACTCCAATGCCAGCTGAAGGGAAGTGGTGGTGTTTACGATCGGTGGACGGTTACCAACAAAGCGTGCACTTTATGGAAAGAAGCTTGCAGAGAGTCGTGGTTGACATGGCTAGTGAAAGGAGCGCCACAGAAATTGTGAGTTTCTTTGTTGATATTTTATTTGTTATGTACATAATATTATTTTGCAATTAATTATGTTTCTGTATTTCTTGCATAGGGTGACAAAGCAAGGGAAATTTACAAGACCAGAACTACACCAAAAAAATCAAGCTTTTAAGTTGCATCATGAACGTCCTCAAGGATTGTTCGAGGTGGGAAACCGATGTGGACCAACAATGGGGAAGATTATTTCATAGTGAAGCCACACATACAAATGATGTCAATGAAGGTGTTGATGAATTGACCCCAACTTTTTCTTTTACAAGGCCCTCGGGAAGAGATAAGCAAAAGGAAGCAAAGAGAAAAGGGAAGTCCCGAGATTTCATTAGTGCACAAATTGCTACCGTTTTTGCAAGATTGACTGAAAGCCATAGCTCTCGGGAGGAAGAAGTGACCCAAATGTGTTTGGCCATTACGCATGAAGGGGATAAGGAGCAAGAAATGTTCAAATGTAATTTCATGATGGAGGACCTCAACAAATACACTTCAGAGAGGAAGAAGTTCTTACGTGATAAGCAAAAGGAAATTTTGTGAAGGCATGCCACAAGAAGTATATTTCAAGATGATGATTCATCTCAAGGCTATATCCCAAGTCCACCACCAAGTCTAAATGGTGGATATCATTATTAAGTTTATGTAGTTCATGAATTATCAATTGTATTAAGTTTATGTGGTTTATTAATTGTCATTTGTATTAAGTTTATAACTTATTAATTATCATGTGTATTAAATTTATGGCTTATTAATTATTGTTTCTATTAATCTAGATGCCTTCAATAATTATTGTACTTGTTGTTGCACACTTTGATGTAAAATAGATGCCTGAAATTTAACACAAGAACACATTAATACACCAACATAGCACATTAATACACCAACACATTAATACACTTAAGATTATCCATCATCAATGTTCTCCTTCTCGGCGCCATATATGCTCAACCAAATCCTTGCGGAGTGTGTCATGACCTTGAGGAGCTTGAATTCTATTTAAACATCTCATATACTCACTCAGTGTGACCCTATCATGTCGGGTCTCATATGTAGTTGCAACGAGATATTCAACATCTCTTGCCATAGCTCTCGCATATGTTGGTTGGTCATCATCCACATCTTCGTTAGTTACTTCTTCAATCTCTACATACGCATCTTCCACAATCATGTTATGCAAAATTATGCACGTCATCATGATTGAATGGAGGTCCTGACACCCCCGACCCCGATATTCTCCAAACACCAAGGTAGGCACGTGCTAGCTGACACCCGAAGGTGATGAAGCCATATCAGGATGCATGAGAACTAAAACAATTAGTCGACATAAATAAAACTTGTAAATTTGGCTATAGTGAATATGCAATTGAGGAACGTGTTCAGAGCACACAACTAAACCGAGACGCTAGAAAGGAAATAATATAAAATCAAATGAGCAAAGGAATGAGTCCTACATCGAGAGCACTCGAAGATGCTGATGTGGAAGTGCCTTGACGCCTGGATTGTACGCCTGGATTCTAAGTCTTGAGGGGGCGCAAAACCAAACATGAGTGGACCAAGTTGATATATAAGTAATACTAAAACAATTATTCATCAACGTACTAACCCCTAAAGTTTTAGAAAACTCGTATAGCATAATAAGTAATAGGTTTTCTAAAAGCCCTAGCATGCCATAAAACCTTTAATAAAACATATATCGTATATAATGTGATAAATAATTGTATCAGTATCGCCCGAAGGCAGGTCATTCGCCCATAGGCAGATTATACGCCCATAGGCAGATCATACGCCCATAGGCAGAACATACACCCGCAGGCAGAGCATACGCTCGTAAGCAGAACATAGTTGCCACTAGATAAGCACAAAAATCATTGAACATAATCTTTCCAGAATATAAGTATATATACATCTCAACGAAGCTCAGTAGCTTAAACATCATATCTTAAATCATCTTCATAGTATATAGTCATTCATCATATATACTACAAAGAAAGTAAATTCGATAAAGCATGAAATATCATAAAGCGTAAAACCAATTTACTCATAAATGTTTAATAAAACGTAGCTATTAAATCATGCTTTCATGTATGCATTTCTAATAGTAAAATATGCATTTTGGAAGGGGTCCACTCACAGATACCCTGTCGTTGAAGAGCCATGCGAAATAGGAAGGATGGAAAAGCCGCTAACAAACTCACCTAAGCATATAAAGGGTCCAATTAACAAAACTCTACCATAACAATTGAGAGAAACAGACGTCATAAACGGATTCAGGATGTCGAAAAACTTACCTAAGCACATAAAGGGTCCAATTAATAAAACTCCCCCACACGCCGCCACACGCACCTTCATGAGCCGTCATGAGGTGGCGGCCTCGGCTGCCATGCGCCACCATTCGCCATTTGGGTCACCGGAAAGGTTGGGCCTGGGCAACTAGACCCGGGCCTGGTTCTTAGTTGGGCTTAGGTTTAGTTTTGGGTTAGCCCAAGGGTTTTTGGGCTGGGTTTAACAAATGGGTTTGGACTTGGGTTCATTGGGCCGAAGGCCTGGGTTTGCACTGCCCAAAGGCTTGGGTTCATTAGGTTGCCGGGTCGGGTCGACCTAGTTTTAAACTGGTATTGACGGAAAATGCGGTCGGAGCTTCCTGAGCTCCGTTCAACTCCGATTCTCCACCCTAGCATGCGATCTGCCCATCAAAATGAAGACCACTAAGAGTAGATTAGGATTTTACCAATTTTAGGTCCAGCTGTGGCTGGGAATAAGCTCGAAGTCATCAGACCTCGTCGGAGAGGTGGGTGTGCTGAGTTCCAGATAGGTGTCTCTGTGCTTCACAGAGGATGAGGGAGAGAGAGGAAGCCCATCATAGTGGTGGTGGTGTCGTCGTTCGTTGTGGTACTTTGGGTAGGTGTGTATGTGTGTGTGTGTGTGTTGGTCCTCAAGGAATGAAGGATGTAGCGAAGGGGGAGAGAAATAGAAGAGAGAAAGTGAAGGAAAGAAGGAGAGTGAATCACAGGAAGGGAAGAGGAGAAATGAAAGTAGGCCAGAGGACAACCCAAAAGTAAATGGCCCTCCAGGGCACACAAAATAAGGCCCAAAAGAAATCCTATTTCAAAATATCCCATTTTTTGTGAAATTACAAAAATGTCGTTTTGTTTCGAAAAGCTTCAGATAGGTTGTTACATGTCTTCCACATTTCATAATCCTCCAGCCCCTCTAACAATGGCCCATCGAGCATGTAGGATCTCAAATGCTCTCTCCACATCCTTCCTGTAAGACTCTTGTTTTTTGCGAACATAATTTCTTTTTCACACTATCGGGATGAGAATAACTTTTCACAAAGGTAGACCAACTAGGATAAATACCATTAGTTAAGTAGTAACCTAGCTCATACCCATTACCATTTACCTTGTACCTCCATTTCGATGCCCATCCATTTACAACATCATTGAACAGAGGAGAAGACCAAAGAATATTGATATCGTTGTTTAATCCGGAAGCACCGAATAATGCATGTCAAATCCATATGTCGTAAAACACTACAGCCTCGAGCATGATGGTTGGCTTGTTGTGACGGTCCTTGAATTGGCCAACCCAAGCAATGGGACAATTCTTCCACTCTCAATGCATACAATCAAGACAGATTTCTCATCGAGTTTAGATCCTGAATGTTATACCTTGCTGAAGGCGATTCACAAGAGAACAGCGCATAGTTCTATTTGACCGAGATGTGGAAAAGATACTCAATCTTTCTAGAGTCATGATTACGTTGCCTAATCCCCAAATATTCTAACATGACTTTAATTAGGGTTTCTTTACTTAGGAAACAAGTAATACCTTTAATATGCTTTAAGCCTAGGACGCCGGATTATGCTTAATAGGTTGTGTATATTCCGATTATTTTTACCACGAATCATGAGCCAAAAAAATCATGATCCTATAGTCTAAGTCATAGTCAAAATGGTTAAAGGCACATCTTGGCCTCGATCATTAGTACGAGCTCGAAGAAACTCCAATAGACCTCCAAACAAAAAGCCAAGAAAAGACAATCACAAAAAGCAAAATAAAACTAGAAAATGTGCCTTCTTTAGGACAATTCTTCCACTCCCAATGCATAAAATCAAGACTTCCTATCATGCTAGGGAAGCCTCTTTTGTCTGCCTTGCGTAGAAGCCTCTTCAAGTCTTCACGATTTGGCTTGCGGAGGTATATGACTCTATATATGGCTTTAATTGCTTTACAAAAGTGCTTGAGGTTCTCAATAGCAATACTCTCTGCAAGTCGACAATATTTGTTAGTTGAGTCTGTAGATCACCCATTAGCTAGAATCCAAAATGCAGTTGTGAGCTTTTGATAAGGTGATAGACTTTGTCGGCCTACGACATCTATCTTCCTTGCAAAGTAGTGATCATGATGGACAACTGCGTTTAATATGCTTTCAATGTGTAGCTTTGATACCCTATGAGGAGGGAGCTTACATTTGGCACTTGGCTTAAAAGGTGTGCCAAAAGAGTCACTAGCCCCAAAGAATTTTCGCCCTGTTGCTTTTGGAGGAAATTTAAGGGACATATATGATGAGTTTCTTGGTGATTTTTGTCAAGGTATTGGTCAGAACAAATTCCTTATTTTTTCTAGAATTATTAGTAATTATTATTGTTGTTAATTTTGCTTATGCGAGATTGATGTACACTTTGGTTGGAAATTGATTATTCTAGTGTTCTTGCTTCTCTATGACGGATGACTTTATCCCTTCTTCGCTTTGTCTACAATGATTTAATTGTTTCAGTCGCATCCAAAAGGTGACTTTTACTGCCCTCACATTTATCAAGAAGTGAATGTTGTTACTGTGGAGGAAAAAATAACCACAAAAATCTTGGAGGCGACATGTGGATTTTATCCCGAAGAAGACAAGATTGTCCTCATTAACTGGACAAGACATACAAATACTCCTACAGGCAACTCAACATCCCTGGAAGTTTAAACAATTGTTTATGATTGCTCAAAGTTCTCCTGCTTGTGGCATGGAAAAGTCATAGGTATTAAAGATAAGGATTAATAACTAAATCTTATCTTTAATACATCCCCAATTGAAGATCAACTTCATCAAGTAAGCAATCCATATCACAATCAATCAGGGTACTTCCACCATTATCCAAAGATATTTTCTCCTAATTAATATCCTGGAAATATCCTTTCTTTATTCATCTAACGGATGACAGACATTGGCCAATAAGATGCTGGCACGTGTTAAGCGACTACTTAACACTATGTCCGACCACCTCTTCCTATAAACATTCATCTCCACCAAATTTTGGTAAGCTTTTGTTATGCATACATCCCTAAACACTTACTCTTTCAAGAGATACTGACTTAGGCATCGGAGATCCACTGGCCAAACCACCCCCTCGTGGCCGTATGAGGCTTTGATCTTTGATCAAATGTGTTGATTGTTTTGTAAGTAAAAATTCATCAAGACTAAAGACGGCGAATTTTTACTACCATAGTTACAAATAACTTCACTAAAATGGGCTTGCCTTCCAAAATCATGGTGGCATGACTCACTGGTTGGATTTTGAATACAAATAAAAGAGCCACAATACCACATCGATCAAAACTGGTTTTGTTAGACTTTATAAACTCTTACACCTTGTAATTAATAGAATAAGGATTGGAGTGGTGGCATGGACCTTGGGCTTATTTATATAGTCAAGGATCCGAACACCTGGGTGGATGTGATATTAGGCTGACGTCAGCCATGTTCTACCACGTTCTAAAAAAATTTGCATCAGGCACGTGGGGGCGCATCTCCGACAGCAATTCAGATGGTGGGGCCCGCGTGGCAGCCCACTCAATTACCGTTGCTAGGAGCAACATGACTTTTTCCAGGCCGTTAGATTTTCAATGGCTATTTTTTATGGGCCGTTGGATTTCCATCGCTAAAAAATAAAAATAAAAAATGTTATTGTTGGGCTACGTGTCAAAATCTAGACTGTTGGATTTCAATTTTTTTGTAATCCAATAATCCAGATTAATTAAGTTAATAAAAAAACTTTAAAATTAATTTAAAATTCAAAAAAAAATTTAAAAATTATAATTTTGTTTTCTATAAATATTTAATTTGTATCTTCTTCTATAAATATATAAATTTAAAATTTTAAGTTAATAACACCATTAGGTACTTTATGTAATTTGTATTTATTTAATATAGTACTTTATATAATTTCTTATTTATTTAATTTGTACTTTATGTAATTTCATATTTATTTAATTTGGTATTTTATTTAAAATAAAATCTTATCTGAATTTTAAAAAAATATTATTATATAAAATAAAAAATACTAATATTTTAATGCGAATCGCTTTGACTATTCAGTTTAGGAATGAAGATGCAATAATCAATTACAATTCATTAAATGCGGTTACTATTCCTTGAGGTGATTGAATTGTCTATTGCCAAATGAAACCTTTACACACTGAAAGTGCTCTTAGTTGCTTCTCGGTAGCTTTACCTTGGTCTTTTGCTTAATTTGCACAATTGTAATGGCTTGTCAATTTGCACGATTGTCATGGCTTGTCATTTGATCACTGACTACTAAAAGCTTCATTTGTTTTTTTCTTCAATTCTTATTGCCTAAGGTCATCCTCAGAGTATACACTGGCCAGTAAGGGCTATATCCTCGTTAGCAAACAGGGTTAGTTACAAGTAGCTTTGAGGTCGACTACCTGTAATTTTCGAGCTAACTACATTTAGTCATATGGATGAGGATCCTCTCCTGATCCTCTTTGTAGGGATCATAGGAATCTTCACATTATGACTGTTCATCGTATATCGTGTGGTTAGTTTTCGTTAGATACTATTTATGTTTAATTTTAAATAAAAAAATTCAAAATAATTTATGATCGCACGATGTACGATAAATAGTTAAAATGTGAGAATCCCTAGGATCCCCACAATTTGAATCATAGGATCCAAATCCTAGTCATATGATATGACAAAAGCTTTTGGTGGAGCCCGTGTGGATTTTCTATATCTTTCTCTCTCTTTATTATTGCTTCCAATACAACAAACTATTATAGTCCTGTATTGGTAGAGATTAAAACTACGTAACCAAAACTAGACACTAAAAATAATGTTTTAGGGAGCTAGAACATAATCGTGAACACTCTTAGCCCTCCACGGTTGATAAGGGACTAAAGCTTCTCAATAAACGTTCCGAAATACAAGCGTTAACATATTTAAGAGCTACATTAGCAAAGCCATCATTTGATTTCAGAAAGCTTCGTATAAGTGTTTTTTATTGGTTGCGTAAAGGAGCTTCCAGGTAGGTTTTGAAATTACAACGAACCCTTTCTTCTTTCTTCGTGAAAGAGAAAAATTTAGAAAGGAATACAAAGAAGGGAAAAGCAAAAGAGAGAGAGACTACATCACCGATTAATTGTTTTTCAATAATCCTAATCCTGAAAATTGAAATGAAGCCTATTATTTTAATGGAGGAAAGGAGAAGAACTCAATTTGCGTACGTAAAAATTGAAAGATGACAATAGATCTATGTTTTGACTATTTTGCCCTTGAGCTGCAAGGTGAGCGTATGTAAGTTCCATTTGAAGGATGAAACTTGAGCTGACAATTCAAATGACCCCAGAACTTAACTGAACCAAGCAACCCTACTCTCCACCTTCCCCTCAAATTCCCCTTCAAGTTAAAAACAATTCTGTCCCGCTTCAACGAAATGTCCACTTGATCCATCAGCTCCGGACTCAGCGGAATTGACGATGATTGCACCAAGTAATGGAAATCAACCGAGCTATTTTTATTGACTTCGAACGGATACCCCACCAGCCTCGCAATGTTCAGCCCTTGGAAGCTCAGCATGAAGCTTGTATCCGAAAAGCTTGCATGCGCTTTGGTGTTGTCGTTCTCTGCCCTTACAACAATGGTGATCTCCGTTTCAAGAAGACCGGCCTCGGTGTTTTGAAAGTTGTCGAGATGAGCAGAGGTAACGGTGATGAAAGGCACCCTCGGATGGATGATCATGTAGCCGGAGAACACCACGATGCCCACAATGATCACAGCTATGGCTACAACGGTGCAGATTATGGCTGCAAACCAAACCAAAGGGTGCGTGGCTGATCCTTGGGTTAATTTTCTTGTCATTGAGGGCTAACCCGAAGAGCGACAACATATATAGGGCAAAAGTGTTTTCAGGGTATTACGGGCAGTTTTATGTTGTGGATCAGGGTGGTGGTGGTGGTGGTAATTTTAGGGTTGAGTGGCTTCCCCCAAGACATGGAATTAAGTTGAGGTTGTTCCTGGTTCTTATTGGTAAGGAAGGTTTTGGTATCTTCTTTTCTTTATTTGAAAGCATTTGTGAATTTATGTATGTGTGTTTGTGTGTATATATAGGTGTTGTATGTTGTAGGTACCCCTTCCATCTAGGTATCTTGCTCACTACTTTTTTTTCTTGTAAAGCGAAATATACCAAACTTGCATTGCTGCGTACCACTTATTGCCTTTCCCCTGTTTGCAGATGTGCAAAACGTAAGAATAACATGTACTATGTAACGTAATATGACCAAGAATCATACAAAAAATGTATTCAACCACTTTTTAACGGTTCGACAGGATAGTTTTCACCTTTTGCACTTTAAAATAAAGAAAAACTAATGAAAATAGCTTGAAAATTTTTGAGTTTTAATGATAATGACAAAATAAAGGGTAAAGTGAATAGTACTATGATTGACTTTTTAGTGTAAAAATGTGATTTTTCGTTAAAGTTAACAGTACCGTGGATTTTTTGTTAAAACTCCCAAATAATAATCACAGTTGGATTTGCAATGTACGTTATGCAATATTTGTAGAAGGACACGTACGATGTAAGGAAACTAATATTTTTCTTTTTCTTTTCAAAATATGAAAAAGAATAGATGCACATACATAAGTTGTCTCCACTTTTATTATGTGCCTCTTTGAGGAAAGAAACAAAGAGTATTTCTCTCATGTGGACGACCCGTGCAGACGAAGATCCAATGGTTATGATTAGCCAAGTCTATCAATAGAACTGGGTCCTAAAGGCTAGATCTAGCATTCGTGACGTGTTTTCTGTGTTCGTGTTATTTTCGTGTCATACCCGATATCTTAACGTTTGTTGTCGTGTAACACCAGTTAAAATAAACAGGTAAAATGACCAGACCCAAAATCGATCCGATAATATTAACAGGTAATATGACCCGACCCGTTACTCGTTAAGGAAAATATATTTTAAACCAATAAATAATCAAAAGAAAAACATAATACTAAATAAGTATATACATACCATATTGTCATATCCAAAACATAAAAATGCATTTTTCTTTTAAGTATATATTCACATACCCAAAATAAGAGCATAATAAAAAATAAAAAAACATTAGAACGTTACAAAATATCAAATATTCAAAAGATTTGCAAAATTAAGGACATTGGAACATTAGATCATTGGAACGTTGCACATTTTCTTCCAATCAAACCCTTCAATTTTCCTCAATCACCATGGGAAACAGTATTGAAACTTTGGCTTGATATATTGTCTTCAAGAGTTATATTGATGATGTTTTCAGTGAGGCTTTCCACATTAGCACTCTCTTCCGCATAAACTAAACATAGAAAAATCAAATATTCTAAACCATTCAAATTATGGGTACTAAAAATAATTATGAAAAGAAATAAAAAATAGTTCTATACTATGTAAACGATATACTACCTCATTTTCCAAAAAGTCAATCTTGTGTACACAGCAAAGCTTGAACCGTGTCTAGCAACAATGAAGTACGATATTGATCTAGCACTTTACCCACAATACTAAAAGTAAATTCTAACGCAACAGTTCAAATAGGAATTGTTAACACATCTTGTGCTAACTGAGAAAGTATTGAATAATGAAAACGCTCCATTTGCCACCAAGAAAGAACATCTATATCTTGTCTTCTATCTAATCTTTTATCATCCAAATACTTCTGTAATTCACTTTTTTCAACTGAATTTGGACCATTGTAATTATTATCAAAATCCTACATCATAAAAAAAAATAAAAAAACAAAAAGATAATAAAAATTATGCATAACCCAATTTCAAATATAAAATTAATAGTTTTAAAGTACTATGTGTAAAAAGGAAAATACAACTTTATGTTACCAGAAAGAGCATCTCACAATATTTTTACCACGACTTTATGCATAATAGGAACAACATTATAATCATCAGTCTACCAGAAATTAACTCTTCTACAGTAGCAAGTTTAACATTATAATAAATTGAAAATATCAACTTTATGGTAAAGATATAAAACACTTACTGGCTTGCTCAAAGCAAAAGCTTTGAAAAGCTTGTCAACGTCCTCTAAGGTAGTTGTTTCGTCAAACAAAACAGTGATCTGAAAGGAGTTTAACATTTAGTAACCTCATGAAGTAAAAGCACTTCATCCTCCGTCCTCAGAGAACATTTAGTGAAATAACTGATGCAAGAGACTCACAAAAATAAAAATAAAAAACTTACAGTGCTCGAGTCTACTACTCTCAAATTTAATCCAAGCTTGTTAGCAGCATCCGAAATTGCATGTGCATCAGCAACCTTAACCTTCATAGTGTCGAAGAAGGGAAGGCTCTGAACTTCCATGGTTCCAAGTTTCTTCAATCCAACTGTAAATGCCTGCCACGAAACAATTAATATGAATAAATGTTGACAGAAATTCATAGTAACTTAATATCCCTAAAAAAGTAATGAGAAAGTATGAAAATCAACCCCAAGATGATGCACAATTAGAGATTCAAAAAAGTTAGACAAATTGATAGCAACAAATTTAAAAGATTAAAAAGAAGACAACCAACCAACCTCTGAACAAAGAACACACGGACAGAAAACATAAAATTAATAACAAATAGGGAAAAATGAAGAGCTTAAAAAGATGGAGAAAGGAGATGCAAAGATGTAGAGACAAAATCGAACTTGGAGTGGAATCTGGAGAATGGAGATGCAGAGATGCAAAGATGTAGAGATGACCAGAGATGACAAGGATGATTCCATCCACTGCACAAGGGAGGAGAAAAGTGAGACTGAGAAAGGCTACCAGAAGAATTGAGCATACTGTGGGAGAGAAGGGCTAGGAAAAACAAACGATCGGATCAGGAGAGAGGGTTATGGGAGTGGGGAGAGAGAAAGGGATTAGGGCTTTTGTTTTGATCAAATGGTAAAATTGGAAAATAATGGAATAGAGAGGGGGTTTTTTTGTCAGAAAAAGTTCTAAACGGTACAGATTTACTCTCATTTATCTTACGGCTGTTATTTAAGTAAAGTCTTTAATAGTTTTTTAATTAATGTAGAAGTGTAAAAAATATAGAAAAAATATATAAACGCTTGTAATGACCAGCTTTACAATTTTCATGAAGAGCTTAACTTCAAAATTCACCACTATGATCATATAAATCATAGATCAAAATTTAACCATTGATTGTTGTTTACATTTACGCTTCATTTTTCTCATCAAGTTTTGTTTTTTCAGATTTTCTTTTTTGAAAACATGATCTATTAGAGGATGCAAGAAGATGAAAGGTTTGGATTGTTGATATTATGTTCAGAGTTTTACGATTGGTGAAAATAATGCTTGATATTTATAAAGTTTCTACAAACTATATGACATCGACTCATATTTCAGTTAACCATAAATATTGAAACGTGATATCAAAAATTTGAACCGTTCATCTTCTTACATCCGCCAGATGATCATGTTTTCAAAAAAGAAAATTTTAAAAATGAAATTAAGTAAGAAGAATAAAGCGTAAATGACAATTGATGGTTAAATATAAATTTAAGGTTTATGGATTATAGTGTTGGATTTCGAAGCTTATCCCTTCATGAAAGTTGTAAAGCTTGTCACTATGAGTGATTGTATATTTTTTTTTTACATTTTTTACACTTTTACAATAATCATTATTAAATTTGCCCTCAAATAAAAAAACATTATTCATGAGGGTTTGGAGGATTTTAAAAATCTAAACGATAATGTAAGTGTAACCATTATCTACTCGTGGAGGAATAATGATTAATCACGAGTGTTTATATATTCTTTCAAATTTTTCATACTTGTATGTATGTCTTCTTAGTTCTTGCCTATACAAATACTATACTAGTTTATTTTAATTTTAGACCATATGTTAAGTAAAATTTATCCTAGTAATCGTAATAAGGAACTCTCATAATAAAAATAAATAATGACTAAAACTTTTTTTTTTAACTTATATAGAATAATAATACAAAACTATATATTTAATACATAATATATTGTATATATTAATATGGCTGTTGCATTTTATAATAAATCTTTTAGTAATTAAACTTTAAAATTATCAAAATAATTTTTTTCTTAACGGGTCGAAACGGGTTACTCACGTGTATACCCGTTAAGAACCTGTTATTAACGGGTCACCCGATAATGACCCGATTAATTATCATGTTGACCCGAAACCCATTATTTTCGTGTCATTTTCGTGTCGTGTCAGAAACTGCCGGTAATTCACGAGTTTGGTTCCACTTCACAGACATCCTATCAAGTTTTGGTAGTGATGTACATCTTCATCTGCTCAAATGATTTTGGTTCTTCCAAATCACCGACACCTATCAAAATTCACAGTGAAGGTGCCCAGACCCTTGTCCAGAAACCTTTGTCGTCGTCGTCGTCATCGTTGTTATTCTCCATATGTGGAGCATGGTGGTTCGTGGCGATGCATTGCTTCAGGTTTTAGCATCAACCTCTACTCTTTCTTTCTTTCTTTGAGATTTATTTCAAAGTTCTAGGTTGTGAAATTCGATTTCGGGTAAGTTTCTATGCTATTTTTGGTTTCGTGAAATCTAATCAATCATGCTAGTTGTTATAACTTGGGTCATTTGGTTCGAAACTGATATTTTATGTAAATATTGGTGAAACTCGTGTTTGATTGTGATAAACTAGGTTATATTTGTGTGACTTTGAAGCAACAAGTTATTGATTTGTATTTCGATGGGGGATAACAGAGAAGTAAATGAAAATATAGAAGAACTAAGTATTTAGATGCACGAGATTAAATTGGTGTAGCGAGGGCGAAATTTGTGGTAACAAATATAGGAGATGAATTGAAACTGAAAGTGAATATGGAGTTTGATTCATTTGATGAAGGCTATGTTTTTACAATATTTATACAATAGTAGCTAAGGGTGGTATTTGGGAACTTAGTGATAAAAAGGGCAGTGGTGGTGAGGGATTGGTAAGGAAGGAATTTTTTTTGTTGCAAACAAGTCAAAAGGAAGGTGGATGTTAATCCGAAACTCAATTGGAAAGGTAAAAGAGTAGATAGTAGAACCGACTACTAAGGAAAAGTTGCGTTGTTGAACCTAAATGTTCATGATAAGTTTGTAGTAACAGTTTTCAAAGAGCAACACAAGGCAAAGGAGGTGATTATTGATTACTATTCAGACTTGATATATTTCCACAAGTATACAAGTGGGTTTATTGGAGGTGCAAAGTGGAGGAATCAGAAATACTGGTTGTATCCCCAATGATATGTATAATGCCGAAAGGGACTTACGAGCTCATCTAATCATGAATGATACGAAAATGTCTAAAAATCATTTTGAGGGTGATGAAAAGAAAAATGAGTCATTCTAATTCAAGATGGAGATTGAAGAAACTGGAATACTTGCCAATTTCTTTCGGATGGATGCTAAGTCAAGACGTGCTTATGCATATTTTGGTGATGTGATTGTGTTTGGTACTACTTTCAGCACCAATGTCTACGGGATGTTGTTTGCTTCTTTGCAAGAAGTAATAATCATGGTCAAACCACAATATTGGGTTGTAGATTCATCAAAATTGAAAAGACTTAAAACTTTGAGTGGTTGCTTGAATAATTCCTCAAAGCTATGCCAGGTGAGCAGTTCAAAATGATCCTCACGGATCAAGATCCAGCCATTGCAAAGGCGATTGGCAACAACTATCGACAACTTCTTATATGGTACTGCATATGGTATATTATTAATAAATTCAAGAATAAGGGTTGGATTGAGATCATTTTTAAGAATTTGCATGATTGCATATGGGATCTCTCGATCACATAAAAACTTCATATTATCTTACCTCATAATTTTCACTATTCCTACACCATTTCTCACATAATTTTCCTATAAATACCTAAGCCATTCCTACACCATTTCTCACATAATTTTCACTATTCCATACTATCTTACCTCATTTTATTTTAATTCTTCAGATTCTATTCTCTTACCTCTTCCAATAATCTTTCCTTCAATTTTTTCAATAATTTTCAAATGGCCACATCTGCAATGGAAGATAGGGATTGGACCCGGAAAGAAGATGAAGCTCTTTGCAGGGCTTATAGATGGGTCTTGAAAGATAGTTTGAAGGGGAGTTCTCAAACAAGTGAAGGTGTTTGGGCTCGTACGTCCAAAGAGTACAATGAGTTCTACGAAGGCACCACTTCACCGAATTCCCGAAACCACGAGAGTTGTTCTTCAAGATGGAAAAAACATCTTCATCCAAATTTGAATAAATGGCATCAAGCAGTGTTAAAGGCTGGAAGCAGACATGAAAGCGGAGCTAATTACTACAACAAAGTAAGTGTTTTCACAAGTTATTTTAAATATTTAATTATATTATATTTAATTTCATAAATTAATTTCCTTTAATTTTTGTAATTATATTTTATAGGTACGCCAAGCAGAGGAATTGTATATGGAAGACAACTCGAAACCCTTGAGTCATCACGGTTGTTTGTAAATTTGTAAAAGGTGGGTGTTATTTGAAGATCCACCTCAAGAAATATTTGGTCCTATGCCAAGTGTTCGGAAATGTTTCTTCAAATATAGTTGGGGATGAACATGGATCTCCTACCATTCAAGAAATAAGGGTAGAAAATCCGTCTCCGGGTGAAGCTTCCATACCTAGGGCTACGGGACAAAACAAGGCTCGAAAATTGAAGGAAAAGGACAAGGCAAAGGATGATTACGCCTTTCAACAGGAAATGGCGTCCTCATTGTGATTAATGGTGGACCAAAATGCCTTTGCCGCGGAAGAAAGGAACCGTAGGCACGAAGAATGGGCAAAACAAATACAAGAAGAGATGGATGATAGGAACATGCAAAGGAACACTTCGGATTACACTCCAATGACTTTGATAGGAAAAAGAGGGAAATTATGGCCCAACGGGAGTTGTTTACATCCGACTATACTCCTACAATGGCGGATGAAGATGATGATTATAGTCTTTAAATTGAAGTTGTTGTAGTCTTTAATATTTAAGTTGTAGTTTTTAAATTTAAGTTGTTGTAGTCTTTAAATTTAAGGTGTAGTTTTAAAATGAAATAGTTGAATCTTTAAATTGAAGTTATTGTAGTTTTTAATGTCCAAAAACCTTATTTTAATACGATAGTTTAATTTAAGTAACCATGTTAATTCAATTTAAATAATAAATTATGTTTGGCCTATGGCTCTTTGGCCCCCTCGGTTGGAGATGGTATGAAAAATGGCCTAGTACTATTCATTAAAAAATAATTTCTTGGAGGGCTATAGGGTTAAAGGGAGCCCTCTGGCCCTCCTTCACTTGGAGATGGCCTCAGGTTTCAAATCAAAACCCAGTGAAGAAGCTGGCATAAGAAAGAGACAGAGACAGAGGACCAATATAATAAATAAATAAATAAATATTTGGAATTAATTAGTTATTTGGAAGAAGAAAAGAACCATAAGGGAATTAGAAGAGGAAAGAATAATCAGAAAAGAAGAAGAAGAATCAGAAGGGAAGAAGATGGGGATTTTTAGAGGGCGAGAAGAGGAGGGGGAGGGCCTATTTAATCTCGTTGTTTTTAATTGAAGGTGTTCATAGAATTGGTATACAGTGGGGTATTTTTATATGGTAATAAAAGCTTTTTTAGGATAAACTAGAAAATAAGCCCGTGCCATGGTGCGGGAAGTCAATGTACTAATCATAACTAGATGAATAAGAAACATTTACCTGAATAAATTCAACATAATAATGAATGAACAAAGGGATATATAAGTGAATGAGGTTGATAAGATAAGTAACTTGTTTTTTATATAGATTTAACCAAGCTAATATGTAAAGGAATTGAACGTTTTTTATTTCAAGGATGGGGTCACGAAAAATGCTTTGTTTCTATTATAAATAGAAGAAACATAAGCAAAATGCAGTTTACACATCTTTTGCCCTTGTTTAAGTAGCTTTGTTTCTGTTATTTCAAAGATGATAGAAAGTGCTTTGTACTTGTTTAAGTAGCTAATTTTTCAAGGCAAAACATTTAAAGCAACAAATATGGAGAATGGCTATTTCTATAAGCCATAGAAGAAACATAAGCAACATGCAGTTCACACATCTTTTGTCCCTGTAGTAAAGGTGGCAAAATGTCCTGCAGGTGAGGCATTTGTTTGAGCACTTAACAGAAAACATAAAAAGTGTTGTGTTGTTAAGTAGAACATCTTTTGTTGCCAACGTTTGAAATCAACTCCCTTGAACTTCTCAGGTTTCTCAACTTGTTGCTTGACGACACCAACATTTGATTGATCCATGGTTTCACAAGAAATTTTTGTCTTAGATTGTTAAAACCAATCAAATGTCAAGTATATAATATACAACAATTGCACAGTTTATTTTGAATAGAAATTTCATAAGGATACAATATATCTCACAATATAAACAATTAATAAAATTGAATAATAAATCAAAAAACACTGACTTGGTTAGGAAGATAGAGGCTTGCAGTAGCAATCTCCTAAGACAGAAATTCACCCCTACACCAGTGCAATAGTTCAACAAACGTCTATTTTGCAGGATACAACTATCTAATCCAAGTTCTTGCACTCAAACTTGGCTTCTTGGTGAATTGGTTATGTGTTTCTCTGTGAAGTATGGAAAAAGAAGCGATGGAATTGTTCTTCAGTTTCTGATCTTACGGCCATATTTATAATGGCGTAATGAAGCAGTTAAAGCCATTCATGTTTATCTTCAAGAATGGTTGTAACTGTTCACGTGAACAATTTTATCCGTTCGAAAACAAACTGAATGCAAAAATAAAAAAAACGTAAAAATGATACTTGTGTTTTTCGTCCATCCGAGCCCAAGAGCCCCAAGGCCCAAGGCCAATCTTTGACATTTAATATATGCACCCAAACCCTCCAAGTCTAAGGTCCAAGGTCCATGGCTTTGGCCCAATTTCTTTCATACCATAAGTGTGGGAACACACTTATAAAGTGGATCTTCAAAAGAGGAATGGGCGATGTGGGACTAATGATCCCACAAGTTCCAACAATACCCCACATTTTCTATTCAAACTCTAGCAGTACCCCACATTTGAATAGAAAATAAGATACTAACGAAATTAGTAACGGTTTTTGAGAGAACTTAGATATGATACACATCGGGATAGGTGTCTTTTGGACTTGAACCTTCTCTAGTGAGTACTTATCGGAGTTACCTAATGAAGCAGTGAATTTAATATCTTGAACTGATCATGGTTAGTAGTAAATTGAAACAATAAGTATCACACATATCACATCTTGACACACATCAATTTATACAGTTGTGTTCATTTTGGTCCTAAACAGATCCTGATTTCATGAGACCTTTAGAGAATTGTAGCCATACCGATTCTCAAAGATGCAAACCCACATCAATCTCATAAAGGTAATGCTAATAAAGAATATCATGTTCTATTCATCTTAAAGATAAGATATTAGCATTATTAAGAATAGTTATTCACCATCTTCGTCTTACAGGCAACACACTATTTTTCATCATAGGAATGAGTAAAGATTGTGTGATTCTTATTTTGAGTTTTCCTCAACTAGTTTGCCTATTGAACCTAGACCATGGCATCTCCAATTAGCTAGGTTAGGTTTCCGTCAACTTATAACTCTTTGAGTTGGCTTTAAACCCATTCCCCTCGATGTAAATGCCACTTGATCCTTGGATAGGCCTTTTGTCAAAGGATCGGCAATATTCTCCTTAGATTTAATATAGTCAATGGAAATAGTTCCATTCTTGAGTAGCTATCTAATGGTCTTATGTCGTCGCCTTATATGTCTCGACTTCCCATTATATTCAGTGTTTTTTGGCTCGACCTTGTGCAGCCATGCTGTCACAATGTATATATATTGCAGTTACAGGCTTGGGCCATAATGGAATATCTTCCAGAAAATGTTTAAGCCATTCAGCTTCATCAGCAGCTGTATCTAAGGCTATAAACTCTGATTCCATTGTCGAACGTGCTATACACTTTTTCTTGGATGATTTCCATGACACAACTGCTCCACCAAGTGTAAATACATATCCACTTGTGGATTTACTGTCTGTGCTCCCTGAAATCCAATTTGCATCACTATATCCTTCTAATACTGAGGGATATTAAATGAAATGCAAACCATAGTTCATTGTATGTTTTAAGTATCTTAATACCCTTATTTAAGCATTCCAATGATCTCTTCCAAGATTACTTGAATACCTACTTAGTCAGCTTATTGAATAAGCAAGATCAGGTCTTGTACAATTCATAATGTACATCAAGCAACCTATAACTTGGGTATACTCTAATTGAGATACGCTCTCTTCTTCGTTTTTAGTAAGTTTATGAATTGGATCAAAAGGAGTTACTACAGGTTTACAATCATAATGTCCAAACCTTTTTAGAACTTTTTCAACATAATGTAATTGAGTTAGGACGTATCCATCTGAATTCCTTAGGATTTGAACTCCAAGAATCACATCAGCTATCCCTATATCTTTCATATCAAAACTAGAATTTAGCATTTTCTTTGTAGAGTTAATCATATCTTTGTTTGTTCCCATTATAAGCATGTTATCAACATATAGACATACAATAACACAAGCATTTTTCGTTTGCTTAACATAAATGCATTTATCACTTTCCTTGATTACAAAACCATTCGTAATCATATTATGATTGAATTTTTCATGCCATTGCTTAGGAGTTTGTTTAAGTCCATATAATGACTTAATCAATTTGCAAACTTTCTTTTTCTTGACCTTTGACAATGAAACCTTCAGGTTGTTCCATATATATTTCTTCGTCTAATTTACCATTTAGAAATGTGGTCTTGACATCCATTTGATGTATCTCGGGATTGCATACAAACGCTATAGCTATTAATAACCTTATCGATGTTATTCTAGCTACTAGTGAATAAGTGTCAAAGTAGTCAAGTCCTTCTTTTTGACGATACCCTTTGGCTACTAAACGAGCTTTATACTTGTCTATGGCACCATCCGGTCTCAATTTCCTCTTAAAAATCCATTTGTGTCCTATTGGTTTATTTCCAGGAGGCAAATTAATCAATTCCCATGTATTATTTTGCATGATGGATTCCATTTCACTTTGAATAGCTTCTTTCCAATAAGATGCTTCAGATGATTCCAATGCAGCCTTATAAGTTTGAGGCTTTTCTTCAATTACAAAAGTAAGGAAATCAAGACCCAAATTCTTTGCAATTTTTGCTCTTTTACTGTTCCGTGGTTCCAAATCTTGACTTTGAACTCTAAAAGTTGAAGCATGATTATTGTCATCATTTCTTGTAGTATCATCATGTACTCCTTTTTTCAAAGCATATGACCTATCTTTATAAGGAAAATTTTCCTCAAAGAACTCAGCTTCGACAGATTCAAATATTGTATTTACATGAATGACTGCAATTTCAGATTTGTGAACCAAAAATCTATATGCCGAACTATTATTGGCGTGACCAATAAATATACAATCCACAGTTTTTGGTCTAAGTTTTTGTATCTTCGAAAAGGCACTTGAACTTTTGCAAGACAACCCCACACTTTCAAGGTTTTATATGTAGGTAACCTACCTTTCCAGATTTCATAAGGAGATTGATTAGTCTTCTTATGTGGAATTCGGTTCAAAATCATGTTTGCAGCAAGGAGTGCCTCACCCCATAAATTATGTGGTTCACCAGAACTGTTTAACATGGAATTAATCATATCCTTCAATGTACGATTTTTCCATTCAGCCACTCCATTTTGTTGAGGAGTATATGGTGTTGTTGCTTGATGTATTATCCTGTGTGTCGAACAAAATTTTGCATAGTTATTAGATTCGTATTCACCACCTCTATCCGATCTTAAGACTTTTATTCTTTTGTCTAGTTGATTTTCGACTTCGGCTTTAAATGTCTTAAACATGTTTAAAGCTTCATCTTTACTATGAATCAAATAGACATAACAATACTTGCTGCAATCATCAATGAAAGAAATATAATAATGATTTCCTCCACGAGTTGGTGTGGATTTGAAATCACAAAGATCACTATGGATTAAACAAAGTATTTCATTGGATTTTTCCACTAATTTATATGAGTGTCTTGGATATTTAAATAGTGTGCATTTCTCACATTTAGATACTTTGTTCATGGAACATTTGAGCAATAGGCCTAAGTTAACCATTCTTTGAAGAGAACGAAAATTAACATGAACTAATCTTGCATGCCATAATGTAGAGGACTCAATCAAGTAAGCAGAAGAAGAACAAGGCTTGTTATTATTATTAATAGCATCAGTAGGAAGTACATTCAGTTTAAAGAGCCCCTCAGCCAGGTAGCTCTTTCCCACATACACCCCACCCTTGGTGATTACAAACTTATTAGATTCAAACACTATTTTGAAACCTTTGTTACTCAGAAGCGATCTAGAAATCAGGTTCTTGAGAATATCAGGAACATGCAGAACATTGGTGAGTGAAAGCTCTTTTCCAGAAGTGAGTTTGAGCGTCACTTTTCCCTTCCTTGCAACGGCAGATGCAGTTGCATTTCCCATGTACAGATTTTCTCCACCATTAACAGATTGGTAAGTAACAAATAAATTTCGATCAGCACACACATGCCTTGTTGCTCCTGTATCAACCCACCAGTCATTGGAATTAGTTAATAAATTGACTTCAGAAACAACAGCAACAAACATGTCTTCTACAATGTTTGATTAATTGGAACTCCCAAAATTCTGATCCTTCTTGTGGCGACAATCCTTTGCCCTATGACCTATCTTTCCACAAACCCAGCAGCGTCCTTTGATTTTCTTGAAGGTTTTCCCTTTCACAACAGTTAGTGCTTTCTTTGCAGCATCCTTGCCTTTGTTTTTCTAATGGTGCCTTGCTTTGTGTGAGTCACCTCCTTCCACAACATTGGCTTTTGCCTCCAGCGATGAGACATCATACTTCTCATTTTTACGATGATCCTCCTCCACACGCAGTTTGAGAATCAACTAATCAATGCTCATGTCTTCAGTTAGATGTTTCAGATAAATCTTGAAGTTCTTCCAAGTCGAAGGAAGTTTCTCTATGATAGAGCCAACCACAAAACCTTCTTTCAGACCAAGATTTTCTTCATCTAACGCATGAACAATTACTTGGAGTTCGTCAACTTGCTTGACAACAGACTTGGTGTCACTTATCTTGCAATTCAGAAATTTTCCAATTACAAACTTCTTAGAACTTGCCACTTCAGACTTGTACTTCTTATCCAGAGACTCCCACAGTTCTTTCGTTGTCTTATATGATGAATAAACATCATACAGAGAGTCATCTAAAGCATTCAAAATGTAGTTCCTGCATAGAAATTCAATGTGAGTCCAGGCTTCTATAACCTGCAGAATTTTGGTAGGAATATCTCCTTCTTCTGGTGCTTTGGGGGCCTCAGAAGTAATCATATGAATCAAGTTCAGAGTTGTTAAGTAGAACATCTTCTGTTGCCAACGTTTGAAATCAACTCCCTTGAACTTCTCAGGTTTCTCAACTTGTTGCTTGACGGCACCAACATTTGATTGATCCATGGTTTCACAAGAAATTTTTGTCTTAGATTGTTAAAACCAATCAAATGTCAAGTATATAATATACAACAATTGCACAGTTTATTTCGAATAGAAATTTCACAAGGATACAATGTATCTCACAATATAAACAATTAATAAAATTGAATAATAAATCACAAAACACTGACTTGGTTAGGAAGATAGAGGCTTGCAGTAGCAATCTCCTAAGATAAAAATTCACCCCTACACCAATGCAGTAGTTCAACGGACGTCTATCTTGCAGGATTCAACTATCTAATCCAAGTTCTTGCACTCAAACTTGGATTATTGTCGAATTGGTTGTGGTGTTTCTCTGTGAAGTATGGAAAAAGAAGCGATGGAATTGTTCTTGGTTTCTGAACTTATGGCCATATTTATAATGGCGTAATGAAGCAGTTAAAGTCGTTCATGTTTATCTTCAAGAACAGTTGTAACTGTTCACGTGAACAGTTTTATCCTTTTGGGAAAAAATTGAATGCAAAAATCAAAAATGTAAAAACGATACTTGTGTTTTTCGTCCATCCAAGCCCAAGAGCTAATCTTTGACATTTAATATATGCACCCAAACTCTCCAAGTCTAGGCCCAAAGTCCATGACTTTGGCCCAATTTCTTTCAAACCATAAGTATGGGAACACACTTATAAAGTGGATCTTCAAAAGAAGAATGGGCGATGTGGGACAAATGATCCCACAAGTTTCACAAGTTCCAACAATTTGTTGGCTTCATCAGTGAACAACACTCTCTTTGAGGTTTTGGTCGATTCAATCAGTTAAGGTCATTGCTGTAGCAATTGGGAAGGCGTCGAGGAAGCGGGGTTTTTTTGGCACATAACTTGTTTTCCTGCGGTGGTAGTGGGTGTCTGTGGCTTGATTGAGGCAATTGTTAGGTTGGAGAGGTCTTGGTCTTGGAGCAGTCCATTAACGATGAAGTCTGTTTTCCCTAAGTCAGGGTTTTGATTTCCAAAAGAGAGTTGGAATCGTTTTGTCTCGCCGACCAAAGTTTTAAGAATTGGTGGTAGGATGAACGGATCATCATAGCCATCCTCATTCACCAAAGTATGGCAAGAGACACGAAGCATCTTTTCAGTATGTCTTCCTATCATTAGGAAGTTGTGTTGATTAGTGCTATCTTCCACAATAAGGTCGATCTTGAACCTGTGCAAGAGGAGAATATTTTGTTGTTAGGTAATCATTACTATTAATATCAATCTTGTGAGCAATTTACAAAATGTAGTAGAACTATTGTAATGTTGGGCATGCATGAAGAATATCAACATAAAGACAAACAAATTATTTAGATATAAATCCTTTTCATATATGAAATATGATTCATGCATCGTCATTATGCTTGTTTTGGAAGCTTTTAAGTTTCTTCGTTAAAGTCATGGAAAACTGTGCAGCCATAGATTATTACAATCCTTGATAACAGCAACATTAGTTAAATTGTAATAGAGATGTAGACAACCCCAAAATTATTTGTATGTATGCATTGAGATTATGAATGATAGATGAAGACAGGCATAAGAGGGAATGTAAAGGTATATGTTGGTTGAAGAAACCTCTTTGTTTGCGTGTATACATGAGGTTGAATTCAAAAGATTGTAGATTGAACCTCGAAGTATAAAGATATATCGAAAGACATTGTTCGGCATGGTAAAATTAAGAATTTTGTTGTTACACATTAAAGATATATCTAAACACTTACGTAGCGATTGTTTTGTCACACATTAAATTTTATTGCTGCATAAGATAACATAGGTACGAAAATGTTATTAGTTATGAATTTTATAATGATTAACAAATTTAAAAATGACCTAACAACTGAATATAACAGTTAAATGTAAAATAGATGCAAAAGAATATTACCAAGGTTTGGGTAGTTTGTTTATCAGACCATGTTCATTGCATTCAAACGATTCAAAATAGTTTTGTGGCAAGATGGGCAAGACTTGTACCACCAACCCCTAGCCAAATCAACTCCAACAACAGTTACTTTGCATGTGAAACTTTCATTCTGTTATTGAATCAAAGGGTTTTCAAATGGTCAAAGATATTAAACCATCACCTCAAAAACATGGAGAACAAATTTATAGAGAAACAAAGCAAGAGGCAGCTAAGCAAGATGCATCACAAACTTTATGTTTTTAAAAAAGAAATTATTTTTGTTAATAGGTTGGTGATGAAAGACTAACCCTGTGAAATGCAGGATCAAGCAAAAGCAAATCGTCAATCGTTTTTGACTCAGCACCACCATCAGTAGGACGGCCTGCATACATATCTGCTGAGGTAGGCAGGATCCGAACAAGTGATCTCAAATGCTCAAACCTATTTTGTAAATGTTTTGGGTGAGAAAATTAAACGAAGAACCATAAATTAGAAAAATATTACAGAAGGGTTGTTGGTTTACCTCTGTTTGTATTCAGAGAGTTGTGGAATGTCTGGATTGAAAACATAAACAGTTACTCCCGTGCTTCCAAGAACAGGGTTTCCTAGACATAAAAGATAAGAATCAAGAAATTGAAACTTTTAGCAGCTATATAAGGTATGTCGGTCTATCACCTTGGTATATTTTTACTTTGAGGCTTGTCAAAGCAACAAATACAGGTGGCAACAATGTTTGTATTTCGCTGTCCTCGAAAATTGTGGCAGTCTATCCCCATAAGGTGACCCTCACTGTTTCACCCCTGTAAGTAGTTAAAAAGGTGATTATTTTTAATACTAAATGAATACGGTATCAAAGTGAAAAGTGTTTTTAGAATTTAATGTACACAGATATAACCTGATATTTTGCAGGTTAAGATTTCTCTTTTTTGCAATTCTTGTCAGTTGGATGGTGATCTCTTCAGTTGGCTGCACAACCGTGAAGCAACCAAATACATCTACAGGTGATATTCAGCATCGAGAGTGAATGTGGACCGGGCACAAGAAAAAAAGATTGATTGTTTTAGATTTTGAAGCAACGTTTAAAACTAACCTTGTTACTTGTAAGCTCAACATCTCTATCAATTCTCTTGTGAAGCTACTCAAACTCGATGAAATTGAACCACTGCATTAGAATATCCTGGATTGTTTTGTTAATAGGAACAATAACGATTTTCCTGTTCAATTCAAGGATGACGGCATGAAGGACAATCTTGCTTGATGTCCTATTGTGAACGTCCCGAAATTTGTTGATTTCGTATGCTTCACCAACCTTGAGGTGCTCCTTAAAAAATTGGATGTCTCGAGCGTTCAAAGTTGCATGAACCGCATCCCCGTTTTAGAAGAAAAAAAAAATGAAATAAGGCAGAATACTAAATGAATGGGAGGACATTTAATGTTGATGGTGTAGGAAATATGTAAGCAGTTAGTGTAGCATAGTTGTGGCTATAGAGATATTATGTAAGATCATACAGAAGATAATAGTGAACATTGTTTTAAAGGTTAAAATTGCCGGCAATTGAAGCAACGTTGTAAAAACACAAATTTTTTTCATTTGTACAGGTGTAATAACTAAGAAAATAAAGTAAGGAAAAGAAAATCTGATAATTGATAGTCAGTTTTGTTTATTAAGTTAGAAAATCTTTGTTAAACAGAACAAAATATAATCATTGCAACGAATTGCAAAGAGAGCAAAAGTATGTATGGTTCACGTTGATTAAATATCTTGCTTTTTATAACGAACTATATCCTAAGTTTTGCTAGTATATGGAGAAAACGGATTTTTTATTTGCTGTCAACGTGCATGAACTTGTTAGATCTAGCATAAAAATCAATGTTGAGGCCTAATATCGTATCTAGCAAAACAATTTACCAGACAAATATTAATTATGTTCAAATGATATATAATTGGGTAGTGAAATTCATAGATAATTTAGTTTACGAATTTTAGTATAAGTCTGATGATAAAAGTGTGTTCTACTAATCCTGTACACATTTTGATACACAAAATAATAATAATAATAATAATAATAAAATTAAAAAACCTAGCATTTGATGATAAGTAAAAAGGTGTAAAAATCTTACTCGTTTATCAACGAAGACACAATCAAAAACTTGTAGGTTAAGGATCATCTCATATGCTCTTTGTTATCCACATTCTACAAACCCTGATCTGCAGTTTGTTTCCTAGTTGGTGTAGCTTTAGAAAACGAATTGGCAACAACTCCATCAATCTACAATATTCGAGATAACCATATTAAAACATTTTACAGGCAGAAGGCTATAGCATTGTAAATGAAGAGATAAAGTGAGACACAACAAAGCTAAACGTCACACGTCAAATGCCAAAGACACTTCAAGCATAGGACTACATCTTGAAACAACTTGCGCACAACACGTAAAATTTTAAATCCCTTTAAAATATATATATATATATATATATAACTATCCTAAACAACTTTTAAGCAAAATGTACACAGAGCAATGAGCTTAAAGAGATTTGAGAAGGTTATAAAATTTCAGGCAAAGCATGACTCACACAAACCAAATGCAAACTGACACACCCCGATACAAAAATTGGAGCGTGCTGGCCGTAACATGAGGGTAACGTAGCCAAGTGCACAAAGTGGAAGCAAAAGAGTGAAAATTAAGTCAATAAAATAATTTACAATAAAAAGATCAAGTGAGTGCTAGCACAGAAGGAAAATGCAAAGTAGGAGTTCAAGTATCCTAGGTGCAGTCCAGAATAAACAAAAACTACACAAGTGATAACCAGAAAATCCTACATGGAGGGTGCTCTGTTAGAAATGCCTCGATGCCTCTTTCGTCACCCATGTCCCCGCTACCTAAAACCTGGAGGGGCGCAAAACAGAAAACGTGAGTGGGCAAAAACAAAGTTAGTTTTTCAAACCATTTCAATATCAAGTAATAACCCCTCTTTGTAAAACCCGTATGCTTTCCAGAAAATATTATACGTACTCGTAACTCAAATCATGCTCAAAAACGATAAAGCTCAACTATGCCATCCCAGAAATATGTCGTGTCAGAATATCTAAACAATTAGTATACGCATCAAGCAGGAGAGATAAAACAAATCATAATATGCCAGTGATACTAATAAGTCAGCCGGAGTCACCTAAAGTAACCTATACGGCTGAAACTATAGCTCCTCAACCAGTATCCTGCGCACGAGTCAAAACCACCTAAAGTGGTCTGTACGACAAGCTGGGTGTAAATAAATACACTATAGTGCTACGATCACGTGAAGGCTATGCGAAGTATCGCAAGTCACCTACCGGTCGGAAACCACCTAAAGTGGTCTGTATGACAGGCTGGCACCTGCCTTGGATCCAAGGTGATCGTACGCTACAGGAGGTGAACGATCACGTGAAGGCTAGGCCCTACTCTGGCGGAGCACAATCACTGAGCTGCAGGAATGTAAGCTATAACTCAATCTCAACAACACCACATCTATCACCAACAATATACTCACTTAACTTACCTGAGCGTCTGCGGCACTAAAGCATACACATATGCTACTACTAATGCATAAGTAAATATGCAAACACTTATGCATGGCATTTTAAAACATATAAACATTTAATTGCATTTTCTGGAAAAATTCTCAAGTATATAGATATATACGGAAAGCCAAAAGCCCACTCACTGATACATAGAAGGGTCGTAAGCCTCGACCCTCGCGTGGCTGCACTCGTCCTCCGGATAGTCCTCACCTATATGCGAAACAACTATAAAAACGTAAATTTAACGCACATAACCAACCTTAGAAAATAACTTCTCATACATTGCTCAATTGGGGTGTTTGAATATACCAACTTGATCTACTCAATCCCACGAACATCCCTATATTTTTAAAATAATTTTCTGACCTCCCACGCACCACCACATGCCGACCAAGGCACGGCCAGACGTGTCGGCCATGCGCAGGCACGTGCCTGACACGCGTGTTGAACCCTAACGGCGTTAGGGAATATTCCATGGAATATTTCGTTAAAACCCTAACAGACGTTAACGGTCATTACCTGACGCCGTTAGAATATTCCGTTAACTCTGACGGAATATTCTCCTTCTTCTCCAGTGAGCCTTGTCAGTCGCCGCCGTCAACGCCGCCGCTTGCAACTCGAATTCTCGCCGGAAACTGGGAAAAACTTCAACCTTTAATATCTTCTTCATTTCTCAACCAAATTCCATGAAATTTGTACCAAAAATAAAGCTTACAATGAGTAGAACAAAACCTTACCACTTTGGGGACCTAAAACCAATGGAATCTTGCTAGAAAAAACCCATGATATTCCGACCAAACCTGCAACTCCCTGAAACTAGGGCTTCCCGAAATCCAAAACACTTCAAAATTACTCCCCAAGCTTCGTGAAGACGTCGTAAAGCTCCTTAGCACCTTAGAAACTTCTAAAAACCTCACGATCACATGTGCATGAACAGTGCACCAAAACTGGGTTCTCGGGTGCTCGGGTTTTCGAAGGTTTCACGTCCAACCAACACCACCAATCGACTCCTGAGCTCGAAAGGAGTCCAAAAACGCCAACAATAGACACGATATGTGCTTGAAATGGTTGGATGGAAGTGGTTCGTACACTTGCAAAGGAAAGGGAAGAAAATGGAAGAAAATTCAAGAGAGAGAGAAGAGAGAGAGAGAGTCCACGGGTGTGAGGGTGTGTGGTGTGTGGTCCAAATGGCAGCCCACAAACAAAAACAATTCAAACAACACCCTACAATGCTAAATTAACGTCCAGGGGCAAAATCATCATTTCACACTAACAGTACAAAAATCGGAACGAGTTGTCACAACCTACCTACCTTAAGAAAATTTCATCCTCGAAATTACACAACAAAACAAACCGCTAGTAATCATAACACAAACAAGGATACAAATCTCTCATCTGATCCTCTATCTCCCAAGTAGCCTCATCCACTGAGTGATTCCTCCATAAATCTTCACCAAACGCATTGTCTTGTTCCTCAGAACCTTATCTTTCCAATCTAGAATAGTCACCGGCTCCTCGTCGTAAGTCAAATCAGGATTAACTTCCAACGACTGCAGAGGTAGCACATGTGATGGATCCGAGACATAGTGACGAAGCATCGAAACGTGAAATACATCGTGCACTCGAGACAACTCTTGGGGTAACTCAAGTCTATAAGCTACCTCGCCGATCCGTTCAGTGATCATGTACGGTCCGATATACCTAGGACTCAATTTCGCATTTTTCCTGAATTGTACAACACCCTTCCACAGCAACAGCTTCAAGAATACCCAATCACCTATTTTATAGGTCCGATCAATGGCATGTCTGTCCGCTAAGCTCTTCTGATGATCCTGGGCCGCTTTCAGGTTAGACTTGATTACTTGAATATTTTGGGTAGTCTCATCCACTATCTCTGGGCCCTCTAAAACTCTTTTGCCTACCTCTGACCAACACAACGGCATACGACAGGACTTACCATACAATGCCTCGAAAGGGGACATACCAAGGCTCGAATGGTAACTGTTGTTGTAGGCAAGCTCCATCAGATCCAGACGTCTATGCCATGCATCGCCAAACTACAAAACAGAGAATCTCAGCATATCATCCAATGTCTGAATGATCTTCTCAGATTGCCCGTCAGTTTGAGGATGATATGTCGTACTATACAATAATCTCGAACCAAGAACTTCTTGAAATGTTGTCCAGAATTTAGAAGTAAATCTTAGATCTCGATTAGAGATGATGCTGACAGGTACACCATGGTATTTAACAATCTTCGACACAAAGAGTTCAGCTAACCGTTTCAGGGAAAATTTCTCTTGAACTGGAATGAGATGCGCGGACTTGGTGAGCCGATCAACCACTACCCAAACGCCATCAAAACCATTCCGTGTACGGGGAAGCTTATACTCAAAATCCATGGTAATATTTTCCAATTTCCACTATGGAACAGGAAGTGGCTGCATCCGTCCAAACGGCTTCTTCCTCTCTGCTTTAACCTGCAGGCATACAATACATCTGCTAACATACTCGGCAATCTCTTTTTTCATACCCAGCCAATAGTAAAATGGTCGTATGGTTTGATACATTTTAGTGCTCCCCATATGCATAGCATATGCCGATACGTGTGCCTCATCCAAAATATCCATTTTTAACTCTGCGTTGTTCGGTACATGCATTCTACCTTCTAGCATGAGCATGCTGTCTGATTCTCGAATCCGAAGGTCTTTCTTTTTCCCCTCATTTCTTAGTTGAATCAGCCCTTGAGTTTCATCATCATCCACCTGTGGCTCGAGTATACGGTCAATCAAGATTGGCCTAACTTGAAAGTGAGCAAGTAAGGTTTCCTTTCGAGCTTCCACCTCTAACTTCATTCCAGTCGACCTCAAATCAGTAAGAAGAGGAACACGGCTTGTGTAAAAAGCATCAATTCTGCCTTGAGATTTCTGACTAAGTGCATCGGCCACCACATTTGCACATCCCAGGTGATACTCGATCGTGTAGTCGTAATCACTTAGTAACTCTATCCACCTCCGCTGGCGAAGGTTCAAATCTCGCTGAGTGAACAGATACTAGAGACTCTTGTGATCTGTGAAGATCCTACATCTCTCACCATAAAGATAGTGTCTCCAAATCTTTAGTGCAAACACGATCGCCACCAACTCAAGATTGTGAGTAGGATAGTTCACCTTATGAGGCTTCAATTGTCTTGAAGCATAAGTGATAACCCTGCCATGTTGCATTAGTACGCAGCCCAAACCATTCAACGACGCATCTCTGTAGATCTCAAAGTTACCACCATCGTCTGGAAGTGCTAACACCGGTGCATGGGTGAGACAGTACTTCAATGTTGAAAACTCTGTTCACAACTATCTTCCCACTCAAATCTAACATTCTTTCTGGTTAGCCTCGTAAATGGTAACGCAATAACGGAAAAATCCTGAGCAAACCGTCGATAATAGCCTGCCAAACCAAGGAAACTCCGTACTTCAGAGACAGTTCGTGGCTGCTCCCAATTTTCCACCGCTGCTACTTTCTGGGAACCCAGCTGAATACCCTGAGCTGAGATGACATGTCCCAAGAACGCTACTTGATCTAACCAAAACTGACATTTACTAAATTTAACTTACAACTGATGCTCCCTCAGTTTCTTCAACACTAAAGTAAGATGTCGCACATAATCTGCTTTGGATTTGGAATAAATCAAAATGTCATTGATAAAAACAATGACAAACTTGTCAGAGTACTGCTTAAACACCCGGTTCATCAAATCCATAAAAGCAGCAGGTGTGTTAGTTAACCCGAACGGCATCACTAAAAACTCATAATGACCATATCGGGTTCTAAATGTCGTCTTAAGGACATCATCACTCTTAATCTTCAGCTGATAGTAGCCTAACCTTAAATCGATCTTCAAAAACACGCGAGCTCCTCGTAGCTAATCAAACAAATCGTCGATACGTGGCAACAGATAACGGTTCTTAATCGTCACCCGGTTCAGCTGCTAGTAGTCTATACACAGCCTTAAGGTACCATCCTTCTTTCGCACGAACAAGACTGCCCAAAGACGAAGTACTAGGCTATATAAAACCTTTATCTAATAACTCCTGCAACTGAATTTTTAGCTCTCTTAACTCAGCAAAAGCCATCCGATAGGGAGTCAAGGATATAGGGTATGTACCTGGCAATAAGTCGATAGCGAACTCTACATCACGATCCGTCGGCAATCCCGGTAAATCATTTGGAAACATGTTGGGAAAATGCCTGACCACTCTAATGTCCTCCACAAAGCTAGAAACATTATCATTCAGTACAACATGTGCCAGATATCCCTAACAGCCCTTCTGGAGCAACTTCTTGGCTCTCACTGCCGAAATAATGCCGTGTCTCACGCCGCTACGCTTACCAACAAACATAACCATAGGAAGCCCCAAGCAATGAAACGTAACTTTCTTCTCATAACAATCAATGTTGGCTCGATTAAAGTGTAGCCAATCAGTGCCCAAAATGATATCAAACTCAACAATATCCAACGAAATGAGGTTAGCTGGCATAACCTCATCCTTCACTAACACTGGGCACCCAGGGTACATCCAGCCCACCTGACACGTCTCTCCTCTAGAGGTGTGGGATTAGGTTATGAATACGACCCTGAGGCTGCTACCAACCACCTCGACCTCTACTCGACTGACCACTACATCCAGTGGTACTACGGCCATGTCCAGTCTGTCTTGACGACCCTGTGCTGCTAAAAGCAACCTCCCTCTGCTGAAGCTATACTCCTGAATACCACTGCGATCCGCCGGCTGGATAAAGAGGATATAGGGTATACCGTTCTAGGTACTGCTGATATCCGCTCTGGTAACCACTCAGATAATACGAATCCTAAGGATAAGGGTACGGCACTGCTGAAAAATGAGCAACATCTCCCTGGTAATGGTAAGTACCCCCATGACCTGTCTAACCATAGCCGCTCGGCGCTGGAGCCTGCTAACTAAGAACTAGTGGTGGTAAAGAAGGCAATTGGGGCCTCTGCTGACCCTGTGGACAATTTGTTGCCCAATGTCCGACCTGTCCACAAGTAAAACAACCTCGACTGCCCTGTCTACACTTGCCAAAGTGCCGGCTATTACATCTCCGACAAAACGGAGCTCCTAAACCACCAGAAACGCCAACATCTCGCTGCTTCTGAAAACATAGGCCTCTGGAAAACCTACCACCTCTACGTTGACCCATAGAACTCATGCCTCCACTGGATGAACTAGAGCTAGCCTCGCTTCTTTTAAAACTCTGAGTCTTCCTGGGTCCCTGAGATGCCTGACTTTTACATTTATCGTCTTTCTTTTGATTGACATCATTCTCTTCTTCTTCACTTTCACTAGGCATATTCTCATAATCCTCAATCCTCAATAAAATCTCGTAGAACTCCTGATAAGTATCGCAGGGAGTAGTGGTCGCCATAGAACACCATTTCTTCTTAGTACCCAATCTAAAACAACAAAGCATCTTAACCGGATTAGCAGCAACTTCCAGATGATAATGGGACAAATCAGTGAATCTTCTATAGTACTCATTCACCGTCAACTTCCCCTGCTTCAAATCAGTAAATTCCTGCTTCTTGCGATCAATATACTCAGGGGGAACAAACCTTTCCGAAACTACTGTTTAAACACTTCCCAGTCAGCAGCTTCCTCTGGGGTCAAATGAGGAACCTCCTATCCCCACCAGGATGCCAATTATTTACCTAAAAACCATGAAGTCATCTCTACCCACCTTTCAGAGGGAAGATTTCCTTCACTTTGCAACACTAGAAAAGTCTTTTCAATATGCTCAAGCCACCGCTCAGCTTCCTCATAACCTTCATGACCCTCAAACTTATCCAGCTTTAGATTATACATGGTCTCCAGAGGAATCCTCTGAAGGAGGGCAGAGCGTAGACTGAATTGTATGAGCTATAGCTTCCCCCAACTGAGTTATATCGGGGAAACTAGGCTCAGTTGAGTGACGTGGTTCTCGATGAGGCGGCATAGTTCTGACAGAAAACACCAAAATAATTAGAATACTCACGAGTAATGCAGGACTGCCAAACCTAGGCTTTGAAACCAAACTGACACACCCCGATCCAAAAATTAGAGCATGATGGCTGTCACATGAGGATGACGTAGCCAAGTGCACAAAGCGGAAGCAAAAGAGTGAAAATTAAGTCGATAAAATAGTTTACAATAAAAAGATCAAGTGAGTGCTAGTGACAAACACAGAAGGAAAATGCAAAGTAGGAGTTCAAGTATCCTAGGTGTAGTCCAGAATAAACAAACACTACACAAGTGATAACCAGAAAATCCTACATAGAAGGTGCTCTGTCAAAAATGCCTCGATGCCTCTTTCGTCACCCACGTCCCCACTACCTAAAACCTGGAGGGCGCAAAACAGAAAACGTGAGTGGGTAAAAACAAAGTTTCTTTTTTAAACCATTTCAATATCAAGTAATAACCCCTCTCTGTAAAACCCGTATGCTTTCCAGAAAATATTATACGTACTCGTAACTCAAATCATGCTCAAAAATGATAAAGCTCAATTATGCCATGCCAGAAATATGCCGTGTCAGAATATCTAAACAATTAGTATACGCATCAAGCAAGTGAGATAAAACAAATCATAATATGCCAGTGATACCAATAAGTCAGCCGGAGTCACCTAAAGTGACCTGTACGGCTGAAACTATAGCTCCTCAACCAATATCCTGCACACGAGTCGGAACCACCTAAAGTGGTCTGTACGACAAGCTAGGTGTAAATAAATACGCTATAGTGCTACGATCACGTGAAGGCTGTGCGAAGTATCGCAAGTCACCTACAAGTCGGAACCACCTAAAGTGGTATATATGACAGGCTGGCACCTGCCTTGGATCCAAGGTGATCGTACGATGCAGGAGGTGAACAATCACGTGAAAGTTAGGCCCTACTCTGGCGGAGCATAATCATCGAGGTGCAGGAATGTAACTTATAACTCAATCTCAACAACACCACATCTATCACTAACAATATACTCACTTGACTTACCTGAGCGTCCACGGCACCAAAGCATACACATATACAACTACTAATGCATAAGTAAATATGCAAAGACTTATGCATGGCATTTTAAAACATATAAACATTTAATTGCATTTTCTAGAAAAATTCTCAATTATATAGATATATATAGAAAACCAAAAGCCCACTCACTAATACGTAGCAGGGTCGTAAACCCCGAGCCTTGCGTGGCTGCGCTCGTCCTCCGAATAGTCCTTACTTATATGCGAAACAACTATAAAAACGTCAATTTAATGCACATAACCAACCTTAGATAATAACTTCTCATACATTGCTCAATTGGGGTGTTTGAATATACCAACGTGATCTACTTAATCCTACGAACATCCCCATATTTTTTAAAATAATTTTCTGACCTCCCACGCGCCGCCACGTGCCGGCCATGCGTAGGCACGTGCCTGGCACGCGTGTGGAACCCTAACGGCGTTAGGGAATATTCCGTTAAAACCCTAACAGACGTTAACGGCCGTGACCTGATGCCGTTAGAATATTCCGTTAACTCTGACGGAATATTCTCCTCCTTCTCCGATGAGCCTCGCTGGTCGCCGCCGTCAGCGCCACCACCTGCAACTCGAATTCTCATCGGAAACTGGGAAAAACTTCAACCTTTAATATCTTCTTCATTTCTCAACCAAATTCCATGAAATTTGTACCAAAAATGAAGCTTACAACAAGTAGAACAAAACCTTACCACTTTGGGGACCAAAAACCAACGGAATCTCGCCGGAAAAACCCACGATATTTCGGCCAAACTTGCAACTCCCTGAAACTGGGCTTCCCGACGTCCAAAACACTTCAAAATTACTCCCCAAGCTTCATGAAGATGTCCTAAAGCTCCCTAATGCCTTAGAAACTTCTAAAAACCTCACAATCACATGTGCATGAACAATACACCAAAACTGAGTTCTCGGGTTCTCGAAGGTTTCATGTCCAACCAACACCACCAATCGACTCCTGAGCTCGAAAGGAATCCAAAAACACCAACAAGAGACACGATCCGTGCTTGAAATGGTTGGATAGAAGTGGTCCGTACACTTGCAAAGGAAAGGGATGAAAATGGAAGAAAATTCAAGAAAGAGAGAAGAAAGAGAGTTCATAGGTGTGAGGGTGTGTGGTGTGTGGTCCAGATGGTAGCCCACAAACAAAAACAATTGAAACAACACCTTACAACACTAAATTAACGTCCAGGGGCAAAATCGTCATTTCACACTAATGGTACAAAAATCGGGACAGGCTGTCACACAAACCATATTCCAAATACCATATTAAAATACAGCAAAAAATTAGAATGATTTAAATCTAATCTCGAAACAAAAGGGCAAATGTTAAGCATTAACCAATGAGAAATAAATTTGTTTAAACTCAAGAATTCAAAGTTTCAAATGTGGCATGCTTTGGGAAATCAACAATGGGCAAGTATGACTCTCAAAGTTGGTTCATGTTTAAATTCGTCAATCACCATAATCTTTGCTTGTTGGTTTTTGACTCATGGGCTAATTTGTATTCAAGTTGCTTTTAAGAAAATTGGTCTTTTAACATGCCCTTTTCAAAAATTTTAAAAGGATTATAATTTTGTAAATAAATTCAAGTCACAATGTAACCAAGCCAGAGTTGATTCGATTTTTTTTTTCCTAGCTATGATTTGATTAATGTGATTTATACTTAGAGACTAATGTGGTTTTTCACATGTTTTTTTATCTCAAAACTTATAGAAATACGAAAATAACCATCACAAATTTGTAAACCTCTATTAACCGAAATTAAAAGGTAATGGACACCATGAGTGCTTGCAAGATGAGAGAAGGGAAAAAAAAAATGGTGCATTTGAACAGAATGATGATAATTTAAAACTCTAAATACGAAAAAGCTTAATTTTCATATGTGTTAAACGAATGATGATATCTTAAAACTTTAATTTATCAAAATGACCACGATCTTTTAAAACTTGTTTAAAAAACACCATAAATTCTAACGAACTTAGAAAACTATGTTGGCTAAAAAAATGCAATTTAAAAACTCACAGAAATGGGAACAGTCAAACTAAATTAGATATCGTCCTCATCACCATGGGTACATATTTGATTTGGAAGAAAAATAAGCAATGCTATATATGATTGTGTTCTCATTTCTCCATTTTTCATTTTCCAATAAATATGAAACCAAATCTATCAACCATTTATTCAACTCAGTGCAGCAACTTGTTATATAAATAAAGGTGGAAATGATAGAAGAGGAACTGGTATTATCAGCTAGTGAAGAAGATACATATGGATTGGAAAAAGGGGAAGCAATTACACTATATAATTTAACAAAAGTGAAGGGCAACTCATCTTTTCGAATTAAATTGGGTAAAATACCACTTCAGGTTTGAGGTCTATTGCAAGCTCATACAATATCTTCAAAACATTTCACTTTCATACCGTAAGTACTATTTTATTTTAATATAATACATCTGTTACATTTTTCATCCATTGATCCGTTAAGCGTTGATGTGGCTGCCACATTTATGCCATGTGGCTGCTAAATTTGTGCCACGTGGCAAAATACTAATTTTTTATACATTAAAAATATTATAATAACTTACCTATTGAAAAATAAAATATAAAATAAAAACTGAAAGCCCATAAACACATTCCCCCTGACCACCTCCCTCTCTTCCACTCTCTTCACCCCCCCTTCCCACCCAAAAACCCACCCCACCCCCACCTCTCCCACAACCCCAGCAGCTACAGCCCTAGACTGCTTTTGCACTTCCAGCGCTCCAACCCATCGTCCCTACAATCCCCCTCCAACTTCTCCCTCCTCAAGTCCACCCTACGCCTTTCCAAAGTAAGCATCTTTTTCCACAATCCCCTTTTCATAATTTCCTTTTTTAAAATAAAAATAAAATAAAAAAGAGAGAAAAAAAATTTCAACTTTTAGTACCAAAAACATTGAAGTGATGATTCTCTTTTCTTCCTTTTGTAGAATAGATGCGGAATCTGCTTACAAAGTGTGATCAGGGCACCGCTATTTTTACAGCCGAGTGCTCCCATTCCTTCCACTTCGCCGGCATCTCCACCCACATCAATAAGAACAACCTTATCCCATGCCCCATCTACAGTACCGCCTGGAAGGAGTTGCCATTAATCTCCGTCCACAAACCACAAACCCAACTGATGCGAGATTTATACGCGCACAAATTAAACCCTCTTTTTGTCAATTGTAGTATAAGCATAAGTAGGGATCGTTCTGGACCGGGGATTAGGAGGGATTGTTAATCTCTTGGAAACTGACTCAAAAACGTAAAAAAAATATAAAACACTATACTAAACTCGAAGAATGCAAAACTAAAAGTAAGAAAGATTAAGACTAAAACTTAAACAAAATAAAGGGGGATTGGATTTGGACGAATTTAAACTAAAATGGAAACTTGGAAATAAAAACAAATTGTAAATACGATTTTGACGGAAATGAATGGATGGGATGGCTAGCTAAGGGGTTCATCTCCATACATGTTATACTTGCATATAAAACGAATCTAATTGCTTTTCAATAAACCATGAATTCTCAACGCCCCGGGTTAATTAGGTCCGCTTAAATTAACCGTCAAGTTTTCCTTAAGTTAATGAATTGGATGATTGCATACGACAACCCAAAGCATTCCTCACAAGTTCCCTACATGAATTGCATAATAGAGATACAAGCAAGAATCATTAAGCAACATGAAAACTATAAGTGTTGACGAGGCATTCGTTACTATGATTGCATGAAACTTATGCCAAGAATATGTTTAACGCGATTGTTTATAAGCAACCTCCACTACTTGCGAATATAAGTTCATAACTATTACGTGAAACTCATTTATATTCTAGCGTCATATTCATGCATGAAAATTAAGCGTCAATTCTCAATAAACATACACAAATAGGTTATCAATCAAATAGTTAAACAAATTGAATTCACAACTTATGAAACGTAATTAAAAGTACTCAAATCATATTGCAAGCATAAACATATATTTCGAATCACCCCCTAGCTAAGGGGGGTTTAGTTCCTCATACGTACAAAACAAAGAGAATTGAAATTAAACATTGAAATCAAAGAAACGCCTAAACATTCCAACAACTCAAACTTGAATTGTATGAACGTTTAGGCCCTCTTATCTTCCTCTTTATTGTGGCACAAGGTCTAAGGGATGTTGTTGGTGTGTTGAATGGATTGGGGAATTATGGAATTGAAAGGATGGTGTTTGGATTGTAAGGGAGACTCACGGCCAAGAGAAGGAATGGAAGTGTTTGTGGTGTGTTGTGTATGAAATGAGATGATTTGGTAATGGGAATGCAAGGGCTTTTATAGGAGAAATGGAGGTGCAAATGGCTATTTGTTTAAGCATGCATGTGCTGGAATGTGGTGGAAAACAGCTAGGAAAGCTGGAAAGCACAAGGATCCCACGGCATTGACAGTTTTTTATGTTGGAATTGCATGTGTGTGCTGGAAATGGTGTGTGTATGCATGTGTTTGGGAAGCTTTCTTGCTCATTTTCTGGCTACATGATGAAGAGTTAATAAATAATGCATGTAGGTGGCTGCAATGATGAAGAGTTAGAGCTGGAAATGAAAGGGAAAGCTGGAAAGGGGAATGAATTCCACGGCAAAAGGGTGAATGGTGCTGTTTTGCATGTGAAGTGTGGAGATGTTTTGCACGGCAAAGGGTGGAATATGTGGCTGCATGTTTGAATGATTAAAGGACATGTGGGGTGGCTAGAACAAAGGGGAAAGCACATGGAAATGCTGGAAATCTGATGGTAGTAATGCACGGCAAGGTGGAGTGGTTTTGGAAGAAAGGTGGATGAATGTGCATGTGGATTAGGTTGTGAAAGCATGTGAATGCATGTGTTGATTTAAAGAATAGGTATGCATGTGAATTAGGTTGGAAAGAGGTGGAAATGGAATGTTATGCAATGATAATGTCTTGTGGCTGAATTGGTGGAGTAATTATGATGGGAGGCACGGCATAGTTGGATTTGTGGTGGGTTGATGAAAGAATAATGTCAAGGTGTGGGATTGTTAAAGGGGGAAGTGCATGTGCAAGGTTGTTGTTGTGATAAGTGATAAGTGTATGATATGATAAGTGAATGATATGATAAGTGAATGGTTTGATAAGTGATAAGTGATAAGTGAGTGGAAGTGATAAGTGAATGGTAGTGATAAGTGAATGGTTTGATAAGTGATAAGTGATAAGTGAGTGGAAGTGATAAGTGATAAGTGAGTGGAAGTGATAAGTGAATGGTAGTGATAAGTGAATGGTTTGATCTTCAATTTCGTCCATCTACTTGGCTTTAAGCATACGCAATCCATTCCAATCTCTAATTTGCTCCAAAAGGCTCCAAAAGGCATCCTTTTGCATACTTTGCCCTTAGAACCTGAAAACATACAAAAGAAGCATAAAGGACTAAAATAACTATGAATTAACAACATAGATGCACGAAAACAAGCTAAGTAAGTCGCCTAAATATGCTCCTATCACCAACACAAACCGCCACCAATTTCATCACCCAAGAAACCTAGAGACACCAATTTCATTCGTTCAGGATCTCAGTCTCCAACTTGGTGTCGTTTCCCGAGATCGCAGCTGTGTATTCACTCACAAGTCGGCCCATTTGACACACCCCAACCGAAATCAGGGCATGCTGGCCGTCACAAGAGGGTGACGTAACCATGTGCACTGATAGGCGCATATTCATGTGACTTAATTAGCTTGTTCTCGTGCATTTATGTTGTGTTTACTTATCTATTTCAGTGTTTAAGGCCACTTTTGTGTATTTTCAGATTATAAGGCCAAAGTGTGCAAGAAGATGCAAATTGGAGTCTTTTGGAGCGAAAGAGGAATGAATGAGTTGAAGACTTGAAGAAACGACGAATTCCTACGCCAACGATGAATTCTTACCAAAACGAAGAATCCTACTCAAACAAGGCTTCCTATTTTAGGAAAGTTGACCCTAAGTTTCCCGTTTTGGTAACCTTTCCTAATCTTAAACGTCCGCATTTTCTAGCCACTTTGAAGTCCTTGTAGGCGCTTTAGGACACAAAACCAAGGCCCTAGCCGCACCCTTTAATCTTTCCCTCTTTAATTTCTGATTTTATTTCCTAAATTCTAGAAGCCTTTGAATTTATTTTCGTTAATAAAAATAAGCTAGGAACCAAACATATTTAAAACTCTAGGTTTTACATACTTAGCCGCACCTTTCCATATCCTCCCCTTTAATCCGTAGCCTTCCATTGTATTTTCATTTTTATAATAAAACAAAACAGCCACAAAAATCCCATTAGCCTTACAAGGCCGTGGCCCCCCCATTTATCAAAGTTAACCCTAATTCTTCCCCCCCTAAGCCGCAAATATTCCCTCCTATTTTCTCCCAAAGCCTTGCATTCCATCACACAAAAAAACCTATCAGCCGTGGCCGCCCCCCCCCCCCCCCCCCCCATTTACCATTCACCCTAATAAACTAAAAAATCATTAACCCTTTATTTCATTCAAGCCGTGCATCCCATTCATGCCATTTTTATTATTCAGCCACCATATCCCATTTTTAATAACATCCGCAAGCCATTCCCTAAATTCCCCCCCCCCCCCAAAAACCGTGCATCCATTCTACAAATATACATCAGCCACATTCACATTTTTTTAACCTATTGCCGCAGCCACTTTTTCCCATCAAAAACCCAATCAGCCGCAGCCACCATAATGCCATTTTTCCTGCCAAAAAACACAGCCGCAGCACCATTCACCCAAATTCTAATCCTGCCGCAGCTTTTCCTCCACCTTCCAGCCACCATACCAACCTTCCTCCATCACTCCAACACCTTGCCGCACCACCAATCCTCCCTAAATCCATCCCCAACCCAAAATAACATCCAAATCATCCATTTAACCTCACTGCCGCAGCAAGGAGAAGAGGAAAAAGGACTTAGACGCGCAGAAATTCAAGTGGATTCGTTGGGCGTTCTAGGTGTAATCCATCCTTTGTTCTTTATGTTTAAATTCAATTTTATTTTTCTTGTTGTGAACATGAGAGGCTAAACCCCTAGTTAGCTAGGGGGTGATTCGAAACCATGCTTATACTTGCAATATGAATTGATTACTTTTGGTTGGAATTTCATGAATGTTGGATTCAATTCATTTAACTGTTTGATTGATAACTTGTTTGTGTATGTTTATTGAGAGTGCACGCTTAATGTTCATGCATGAATTTGACGCTAGAATATAAGTGAGTTTCACCTAATAGTTATGAACTTATATTCACAAGTAGTGGAGGTTCTTATAAACAATCGCGTTAATTGAATTCCTGGCAAGAGTATCATGCTTTTCATAGTTACAAATGCCTTGTCGATGCTTATAATTTCCAAAGAACGTAATGATTCTAACTTGTATCTTTATCATGCTGTTCATATAGAGAACTTGTTAGGAATAATTTGTTTGCAATGCATATTCATCCAATTCAATGATTCTAGGGAAATTTGAAGGTTAATTTAAGCAGACCTAATTAACTTGGAGTGTCGAGTTCCATAATTTATCGAAAGACCAACTGAAAATCATTTTGTATGCAAGTGTAACATGTGTGGAGAAGAACCTTCTAGCTAGCATTCATTCCATATTTCATCACATTCATATTTAAATTCTGCCTTTAAATTACAATTTGTGCATTTAATTTATTTTCGTCAAAATCTCAATCCCCCTTTACTTTAGTGTCCAATTTAGTTAGAAAGTGTCTTAGTTTGTGTTTATAAGTGTTTTGTATTCTTTGAGTCTTTTGATTTGTTTTAGTGTTTTTATTGTTTAGTTTGCATTCATTGAGTTTAGTTTAGTGTTTCAAACTTTATTTTACGTTTTTGAGTCAGTTTCCAAGTGGTTTTGCAATCCCTCCTAATCCCCGGTTAAGAACGATCCCTACTTATTTATATACTACAATTGTCACAAGAGGGTTTTAATTTGTGTGCTTACTTAGTTCGCATCAAATTTTTGGCGCCGTTGCCGGGGATTAGCAACTTTGCTAATCCCTTGGATTGTTTAATTTCTGTTTATTTATTTATTTTGTTAAAGTTTCTGATTTTGTTTTGTTTTCCTTGTTTTAGGTACTAGTGCATGACTCGGAGTTCTCAACCGATTCGTGAGCATATCTCAGACTTTGACAGCGATTTTGAGAGGACTTTGAGATGGACGAGGAAGCAACACGAACCAAATCCACCAAGCCCGGAATCTGACCTCGAGGAACACGTCCTAGAGGAGGAGGAGGAAGCCACGGCAGGGATATTTGAAGAAGTCCAAGGCATGGCGGTGGACAACCGTACACTCAAGGAGCTTTCCGCCTCAGGTTTGGATAATGCCGCACCCTTGTGCATTCAATACCCCACGGCTGCCCAAGGTAAGACGGATGAGTTTGAATTAAAGTCAAGTTTGCTTCATCATATTCCTAAATACCATGGCTTGTCCATGGAAGATCCTAACAAACATTTGAAAGAATTTGAAGTAGTTTGCTCTAGTATGACTATCGTCACTGTTGACGGAAATATCTTGAAGATGAAGGCTTTTCCATTTTCTTTGATGGATAAAGCCAAAGATTGGCTATATGAGTTAGCTCCCGGAACCGTTACATCGTGGGAGAGCATGAAGAGGGCCTTTCTGGAGAAGTTTTTCCCAACTTCTCGCATCATCCTCCTACGCAAAAAGATAAGTGGAATACAGCAAGAAGAAGGTGAGTCTTTCCCTACGTATTATGAACGATTTAAATCACTTGTTGCTTCTTGTCCACAGCACCAGATGAAGGAGGAGTTGCTTCTGCAATACTTCTACGAGGGGCTCCTGCCAATTGAACGACAAATGCTTGACGCATCGGCTGGTGGAGCATTGGTGGACAAGACACCCATGGCGGCCAAGGTCTTGATCGCGAACCGAGCGTTGAACGCTCAACAATATGAGGGAGTAGGCCAAAGAGGACCCCCACGGCAGCAAGTGCATGAGGTAAGTTCCACCCCCGATAATCATTCCCAGTTAGCTAATCTTACGTCCATTGTGTCTCAGATGGCCGAAGGCATGAGGATGCAAGGACCGGTTGTATGCGGGGTGTGTTCGATCCAAGGACATGCTTCTGAGAAGTGCCCGCAACTCATAGAAAATGGTGGATGGGAAAGCGCCAACGCGATTGGATTTCAGGGTCAAAACCTACCGAGGAACGACCCATATTCTAACACTTGTAATCCAGGTTGGAGAGACCACCCAAACTTCAAATGGAGAGAGCCCCAACAACCACCACAACAAGGAGGCTTTAGGCAACAACCTCCGGGCTTCTTCACCAAGCCATTCGTCCCCACACAAGCACCTCCACAACCTACCCAAACAAGTTCAAGTAACACGTTAGATAATGATACACTTCTGAAGTTACTAACGAATTTGTCTCAGGGGCAAGAAAATCAAGCGAAAGCGATGCAGAATCAAGAAAAGAGGGTGGATCAATTGGAAAAACAAATTGGCCAAATTGCGGAGTTTGTAGGGCAATTCCGAGACCAAGGCAAGCTCCCTAGCTCAACCATTCCAAATCCGAAGGGAGGCTTTGAAACCGCCAACGCAATTACCTTGAGAAGTGGCAAGGAAGTTGGAACCACCCCCCAACCACCAAAATCAAGCGAAGAAGAGGATGAAAAGCTGCAACATGAAGAGGAGGAAGCAAGCAAGCCCACGGCAAGGGTACAAATACCTTTGCCGCAACTACCAAGGGACATTAATGCACCCAACTCATCTCATTCGGCCACCAAAGGTAGGTTGGGGTCAAAATTGATTAATTCTAACTTTGTTCCACCCAATGTTCCTTTTCCTAGCAGATTTTTGCAATCCACGAAAGAAGAGGAGGAAAAAGATGTTCTAGAGACATTTAGAAAAGTTCAAGTCAACATACCCCTTTTGGATGCAATCAAGCAAATCCCAAAGTATACGAAGTTCTTGAAAAAGCTTTGTACAACAAGGAAACGGATTCAAGAAAAAGAGGTGGTTCATGTAAGTGAGAATGTTTCTGCCATCTTGCAACGCAAACTACCTCCCAAATGCAAAGATCCAGGTAGTTTCACTATCCCTTGTGTAATTGGAAATACAAAGTTCGAACATGCCATGCTAGATTTAGGTGTCTCAATTAATGTCATGCCATATTCTGTTTATGCATCTATGAATCTAGGAGAGCTTAAAAAGGATGGTGTTATTATTCAACTAGCCGATCGATCTAATGCATATCCGAAAGAAGTTTTGGAGGATGTTTTGGTGCAGGTAGACCATTTGATTTTTCCTGCAGATTTCTATGTGCTTGACATGGAAGATTCGGCACACTCTCCATCATCACCACTCTTACTTGGACGACCTTTCATGAAAACGGCTCAAACCAAGATTGATGTGGCCAAGGGAGCAGTCACTATGGCCTTTGGTGGTGATATGATTAACTTTAAGATTCCTGAATCGATTGAAACTACTAATGATGTTCGTTCTTGTTGTGCCATTAATGTAATTGAACACATAGGGACGGAGTATTCAACAAAGATCAAGAAGGATGTTTCTCGAACTACCACCGAGAAGGAACTTGGAGTAGAGAACAAGGAATGCACGGCTCCAACCTTGAAAGGACCACAATTGGCCATGAGCAACTCTTGTGCATCCGTCCATTGTGCTACCACTTCTTTGCCGTACAAAGGTAAGCCACCTATTCCAAATTTGATTCCCATTTCAACTAATAGGTTGTTACCTCGTGTGGTGCAGGTACCGAATCGAATTAAACGTCGTGGGAGAATTCGTGTTGATGTAGAAAGGAAAAACACGACAATAAGAAAGGATCATTATCCCACTCCATTCAAGGACCCAAAGCATGAAGTGGTTCGTCGAACAGATTGTAGTTGCACCCCTCTATGCCGTGGGGTTCCATAAACCTTCAAGGGAGCATCGTCCGGCTGGAAGACGTTAAAGCAAGCGCTACTTGGGAGGCAACCCATGCAATCAACAAAGGAAGAACTTGGGAATCGCTCCACACTCAGATTTGCGTCCCTAAACCCTTTCCTTTGTTGCTTACTTTATGTTTTGTGTAATGTTTTTAATTGTGTTTAAAACATTGAGGACAATGTTTAGTTTAAGTGTGGGGGGGGGTAACATTCTGTTTTGAGATATTTGTGCATGAAATTCGTAGGGTTGTACCACCTAACATGTCTAAACCTGTTTCCCACTGTTTTTAAGTGTTTTTAAGCTATTTTAGAGTGTTTTAGTGTGTGTTGACTTAAAAATCCGAAAATACCATAAAAATTTGAAAAATTGTTTTTAAAAACCCAAAAAGAGTTGTTTTTGTGTGTTTGTTTGTGTCGTAGGGTACCTTCCAACACAATGATGAGGATTTGGTTTTTAATTGCATGACAGTTAAAGAAAGTTACAAACATGGTTGGACGTTTGATATACTCTTTGGTTTATGCTTAGTTGTAGTTATAGTTTACGAATTCACATGTAATCACAAATGATAAAAATCAGTTTTTGTAACATGCTTGAAGGAAGGAACTTAAACAAACGCTACATCCCTGTGAGACTTGAGCCTAAACGTTATTTGGAGAGTTATAATCTTTGCATCATTGTTTTCTAAGTCGTTGCATGATCTCATTATTCTTTGCTTGGTTACTACTTAGAAGGCGTTTCATCACTTAGTTCCAAATGCTAGAACTCATGCCCATTTCATTCAAAGCATGTCATTGATTTGCATAACACGTATTCAAGATGAAGTTGTGTAGTGAACACCATAGCCAAATTGCCATATTTCCCTTTTCATTTGTTTTGTAGGATTTAACCCCGTTGAGCCTTGTGTAGCCTACTTTCTTTGTTAACCCACATTATCTTCACCTAGCCTAGATTAGGACCATCCGTACCCTTGTTCTTGAAGCATAGTAAGCATGAATGAATTCCCTTTGATTAATGTGTGCAGAAAATAAGTGTGGGGGAAAGTGTATTCATGTGAGTTTTTGTGCCATAGGCACGGTTAGAAAAAAAAAAAAAAAAAAAAAAAGAGAAAAAAAAGAAAGAAAGAAAGAAAAAGAAAAGAAAAAAGTGGAAAAAGAGTTGAAAATAGTTGAAAAGTATTGGTTGTTGAAGTAAGGGCTCAAAACAATGAATTAGGCCCTAAGAGTTGTTTGAATCTCCCCTATTTGTTTAAAAGTTGATTTCTGCATTCTAAGGGAATTCTAGGTCTTAATTTCATTACTTTACTTACTATTGCTTAAAGAACTTTTGTTTATCCCTACCTTTCCTTGTTAGCCAACACCCCAAGCCCCGTTACAACCCTTGACTTCTATCTTGAGTGTTATGCATTTCAATGGTGGAGTTTGAATTTGGTATGAGCATATGGTGTCACTGGTTCTCGCATCTAAGTAGTAGCATTCCATTCATGAGATCATATCTAAACACGTGTAATTACTCCAGAAATTGCTTTCTTTGTTATAACGTATGTGAGTACTAGTCTTTCATGTTTACATCAATCTTCTCACATATAACTAGTGTAGGGTGTGTAGTCAGAAATATCTGAGTGAAAATTGAGTGCATAACTAGTGAGGAATTGAGGGAATTCTCTAAGGCATGTTACTACATTCAAAATGTGTTTTAATTGATTAAATGCGAACTAGTGAATGGTGACTATGATTAAGTATGTGCTCGAGGGGAAAGAAGACTAAAAGCTATGTGAGTAATGATCTTTGACATGTCATGTTTCATTGGAAATCCCTGAGGCAATCGTTGGAAGGTTTAGGTTTTGTTTGTTTGTTTTGTTTCGTCTTGGTTACTTTAGTTGTTTTGTTTTGCTCGAGGACTAGCAAAAGTTAAGTGTGGGGGAATTTGATAGGCGCATATTCATGTGACTTAATTAGCTTGTTCTCGTGCATTTATGTTGTGTTTACTTATCTATTTCAGTGTTTAAGGCCACTTTTGTGTATTTTCAGATTATAAGGCCAAAGTGTGCAAGAAGATGCAAATTGGAGTCTTTTGGAGCGAAAGAGGAATGAATGAGTTGAAGACTTGAAGAAACGACGAATTCCTACGCCAACGATGAATTCTTACCAAAACGAAGAATCCTACTCAAACAAGGCTTCCTATTTTAGGAAAGTTGACCCTAAGTTTCCCGTTTTGGTAACCTTTCCTAATCTTAAACGTCCGCATTTTCTAGCCACTTTGAAGTCCTTGTAGGCGCTTTAGGACACAAAACCAAGGCCCTAGCCGCACCCTTTAATCTTTCCCTCTTTAATTTCTGATTTTATTTCCTAAATTCTAGAAGCCTTTGAATTTATTTTCGTTAATAAAAATAAGCTAGGAACCAAACATATTTAAAACTCTAGGTTTTACATACTTAGCCGCACCTTTCCATATCCTCCCCTTTAATCCGTAGCCTTCCATTGTATTTTCATTTTTATAATAAAACAAAACAGCCACAAAAATCCCATTAGCCTTACAAGGCCGTGGCCCCCCCATTTATCAAAGTTAACCCTAATTCTTCCCCCCCTAAGCCGCAAATATTCCCTCCTATTTTCTCCCAAAGCCTTGCATTCCATCACACAAAAAAACCTATCAGCCGTGGCCCCCCCCCCCCCCCCCCATTTACCATTCACCCTAATAAACTAAAAAATCATTAACCCTTTATTTCATTCAAGCCGTGCATCCCATTCATGCCATTTTTATTATTCAGCCACCATATCCCATTTTTAATAACATCCGCAAGCCATTCCCTAAATTCCCCCCCCAAAAACCATGCATCCATTCTACAAATATACATCAGCCACATTCACATTTTTTTAACCTATTGCCGCAGCCACTTTTTTCCATCAAAAACCCAATCAGCCGCAGCCACCATAATGCCATTTTTCCTGCCAAAAAACACAGCCGCAGCACCATTCACCCTAATTCTAATCCTGCCGCAGCTTTTCCTCCACCTTCCAGCCACCATACCAACCTTCCTCCATCACTCCAACACCTTGCCGCACCACCAATCCTCCCTAAATCCATCCCCAACCCAAAATAACATCCAAATCATCCATTTAACCTCACTGCCGCAGCAAGGAGAAGAGGAAAGAGGACTTAGACGCGCAGAAATTCAAGTGGATTCGTTGGGCGTTCTAGGTGTAATCCATCCTTTGTTCTTTATGTTTAAATTCAATTTTATTTTTCTTGTTGTGAACATGAGAGGCTAAACCCCTAGTTAGCTAGGGGGTGATTCGAAACCATGCTTATACTTGCAATATGAATTGATTACTTTTGGTTGGAATTTCATGAATGTTGGATTCAATTCATTTAACTGTTTGATTGATAACTTGTTTGTGTATGTTTATTGAGAGTGCACGCTTAATGTTCATGCATGAATTTGACGCTAGAATATAAGTGAGTTTCACCTAATAGTTATGAACTTATATTCACAAGTAGTGGAGGTTGCTTATAAACAATCGCGTTAATTGAATTCCTGGCAAGAGTATCATGCTTTTCATAGTTACAAATGCCTTGTCGATGCTTATAATTTCCAAAGAACGTAATGATTCTAACTTGTATCTTTATCATGTTGTTCATATAGATAACTTGTTAGGAATAATTTGTTTGCGATGCATATTCATCCAATTCAATGATTCTAGGGAAATTTGAAGGTTAATTTAAGTGGACCTAATTAACTTGGAGTGTCGAGTTCCATAATTTATCGAAAGACCAACTGAAAATCATTTTGTATGCAAGTGTAACATGTGTGGAGAAGAACCTTCTAGCTAGCATTCATTCCATATTTCATCACATTCATATTTAAATTCTGCCTTTAAATTACAATTTGTGCATTTAATTTATTTTCGTCAAAATCTCAATCCCCCTTTACTTTAGTGTCCAATTTAGTTAGAAAGTGTCTTAGTTTGTGTTTATAAGTGTTTTGTATTCTTTGAGTCTTTTGATTTGTTTTAGTGTTTTTATTGTTTAGTTTGCATTCATTGAGTTTAGTTTAGTGTTTCAAACTTTATTTTACGTTTTTGAGTCAGTTTCCAAGTGGTTTTGCAATCCCTCCTAATCCCCGGTTAAAAACGATCCCTACTTATTTATATACTACAATTGTCACAAGAGGGTTTTAATTTGTGTCCTTACTTAGTTCGCATCATGCACAGTGCGGAAGCTAAGAATAATAATAAAAGTACGAATAAGAAAAAAAAACCAAGCTATACGCTAAGTAGATAACAAACATGTGCAAGCGCAAGTGTGAAAAATAATATTCAGAACACAGAAGACCTAGTGCAGTCCAGAGGAACAAATACTAAATAAGCACACCTAGAGGTGGCCCTACATTGGTGATAATCTATCAGATATGCCGTGAATTCCTCGAGAGCCACCAAAAGAGCTATCCAAACTAGAACCTGGAGGGGCGCAAAACAGAAAGTGTGAGTAGGCAAAAACAAAGCTTTTCAAAATCATTTCATTATCAAAAGTTCTAACCCCTCGTCGTAAAACCTGTATAGTTTCCCAGAAAATAGCATATACACATATATAGATAACATCTTCAGAATTATGCCATGTCGAATGCCTCTACATCAAATGTAAGTACTCAGGTAATGTCAATCAATGCTATGTAATCTGTCAGCCGGAGTCACCTAATGTGACATGTACGACTGAATCTAGAGCTCAAATCTCCAACTCACTAACTATACCTGCACACGAGTCAGAACCACCTAAAGTGGTCTATACGACAGGACTGGGTGTAAATGAATACGCTCAAGTACTACGATCACGTGAAGACTGGGCGAATAATCGCGGGTCACCTACGAGTCGGAACCACCTATAGTGGTTTGTACGACAAGACTGTGCACCTAACTTGGATCCAAGATAAGCGTGCGGTGCGGAGGTGAACATCATGTGAAGGACTGTGCCCTACTCTGGGCGGGAGCACGAACACCGGGGGTGCAGGTTATGAGCTCTCTATGCATCTTAAATCACTACTAAACACAAACATAAACCATAACTTACCTAGTACTTACCAGTACGTCCGTAGCACCAAACATACATAAATACAACTACTAATGCATAATTAAATAGGCAAATGCAATGCATGGCATTTAAAACATATAAACGTTTCATTTCATTTTCTGGGAAAATCACAAGTATAAAGGTATATACGGAAAACCAAAAGCCCACTCACTGGTATGTAGAAAGGTCGTAACCCCCTTGCCTCAAATGATTGCGCTCATCCTCGGGATAGGTCTCACCTATATGCAAAACAACTATAAAAACGTTAATTTAAAGCACATAACCAAAACTAGGTACTAACTTCTCACGACCATCCCCATATTTTTAAAATAATTTTCCGACGCCTCCCGCGCCCCCACGCGCCGGCCAAAGCACAGCCACACGCGCAGCCCACGCACAGGCATGTGTCTGGCACACTAACGGCGCCAGTTAACGCCGTCAGGAATATTCCATTAAAACTAACGGATTCCGTTAAAGTTAACCTAACACTGTTAGGAATATTCCGTCCAAATTGATGGAATATTCCGTCGTCTTCTCCGGCCAACCTCCAGCGCCGTTGCTGTCGCCGTCGTCGGAAAACTGGAAAACTTCTAAACTTCATTTCTCACGCATTTTTCAACCAAATTTCACAAAATTGGTACCAAAATGAAGCTTACAACTAGAGGAACAAAACCTTACCACTTTCAAGCACTAAAACCAACGGAATCTCGCCGGAAAAACTTCACAAAATCCGGCTAAACCTGCAACTCACGATCCCGATGTCCAAAACCTTCAAACGAACCACCCCGAGCTTCCTAAGGACCTCATCCCAAAAACACATGGTTTTACGTGTGCATGAATAATACCCCGAATTGAACATCTCGGGTTTGACGTGAAAACAAAGGTTTCCTTACCTGAAACGGGTATAGTTGAACTCGTATGAAGCTCACGATCACAATGGTCTAAGTCTCCACCACGATCTACCATGTTTTCGAAGAATTTGATCTTGTCCGTACGAATAAGAAGAAGGGAAAGAGAGAGACACAAACGGGACAGGGCAGAAAATGATAAGAATGAGTGTGGGTGCGTGTGTGTGGTCCAAAAGCAGCCAACCAAACCCCAAAACAACCCCACAACGAAACAAAATCACTAGGGGCAAAACCGTCATTTCACACATACGGTACGAAAAATCCGGGACGAGCTGTCACAACCTACCCACCTTAAAAAATTTGGTCCCGAAATTCATAACTACCACACTCACCAACCACTAGCGATCAAAGAACAACCGAGGATACAAATCTCGCATCCGATCTTCTGTCTCCCAGGTAGCCTCCTCCGCTGAATGATTCCTCCATAAAACTTTCACCAAATTCACAGTCCTGTTCCTCAGAACCTTTTCCTTCCAATCCAGAATCATTACTGGTTCCTCATCATAAGTCAAATCCGGAGTAATTTCCAAGGGTTGAGAAGGTATCACATGTGACGGATCTGCAACATAATGACGAAGCATAGATACGTGAAAAACATCATGCACTTTTACCAACTCAGAAGGCAACTCAAGCCTGTAAGCCACTTAACCAACTCGCTCAGTGATCATGTATGGCCCGATATACCTGGGACTCAGCTTACCTTTCTTTCCAAACCGTACAACACCCCTCCACGGTGACAGCTTCAGAAACACCCAATCGCCAACCTCATACACTCTGTCAGCAGCATGCCGGTCCGCTAAGCTCTTTTGTTGATCCTGGGCCGCCTTCAAATTAAACTTAATTACCTGAACATTTTGAGTAGTCTCCTCAACAATCTCCGGGCCCACCAAAACTCTTTCTCTGACCTCAGACCAACACAAGGGTGTACAACAAGATTTACCATAAAGCGCCGTAAATGGTGACATGCCGATACTTGAATGAAAGTTGTTGTTGTAGGCAAATTCCATTAAATCCAACCGTTTATGCCAAGCATCGCCGAACTGTAACACCGAAGATCTCAACATATCCTCCAAAGTCTGAATGGTTCTCTCTGACTGTCCGTCTGTCTGAGGATGATATGTCGTACTATAAAGTAACCTCATACCCAAAGCTTCCTGAAAAGCCACCCAAAATTTAAAAGTAAATCTTGGGTCACGATCCGAGACACTGGAACACCATGGTACTTCACAATCTTCGAGATGAACAACTCAGCTAATCGGCCCAAAGAATATTTTTCCCTCACTGGAATAAAATGTGCTGACTTAGTAAGCCGATCAACAATCACCCAAATGACGTCAAAACCATTATGTGTACGTGGAAGCTTATACACAAAATCCTTAGTAATGTTTTTCCCATTTCCACGCTGGAACGGGAAGCGGCTGCAATAACCCAAACAGCTTCTTCCTTTCAGCTTTAACTTGTTGGCAAACGGCATACCTACTCACATACTCAGCTATCTCCCTCTTCATACTCGACCAATAATAAAATGGTCGAATGGTATGATACATTTTAGTAGCTCCTGAATGCATCGCATAAGCTGAGATATGTGCTTCATCAAGAATTGCTTTCTTTAAATCCAAATTATTAGGCACAAACATCCTACTTTCCTACATAAGCATGCCATCCGATTCATGAACTCTGAGGTCCTTCCTTTTCCCCTAATTCCTAGCTTGGATTATTTCTTAAGTCTCTTCATCGGCCATCTGGGCTTCAAGCACACGATCAACTAAAATTGGCCTAACTTGAAAATTAGCAAGTAAGGCTACCTCCTGATCCTCTGCCTCTAACCTCACTCCAGTTAATCTTAAGTCTGCCAGAAGAGGAACACGGCTAGTGTACAACGCATTGATACAGCCCTGAGACTTCCTGCTAAGTGCATCAGCTACCACATTCGCATGACCAGGGTGATAATCAATCGTGCAGTCATAATCACTAAGCAGTTCCAACCACCTTTGCTGACGAAGAGTAAGATCCCTCTTCGTGAAAAGATACTGAAGACTCTTATGATCCGTAAAAATCTTACATTTCTCTTCATAAAGATAATGTCACCACATCTTCAATGCAAAGATAATGGCAGCTAACTCTAATTCATGCGTAGGGTAATTCAACTCATGAGGCTTTAATTGTCGTGAAGCATAAGCAATCACCCTACCATGCTGCATCAACACACATCTCAGACCATTTAAGGAAGCATCACTATAAACTTCGAAATCACCACTATCGTCCGGGAATGCCAAAACAGGTGCATGAGTGAGACAATACTTCAATTGCTAGAAACTCTGCTCACAATTATCATCCCACTCAAATTTAACATCTTTCCTCGTTAACCTCGTCAGTGGTAAAGCAATCACGGAAAAGTCCTTAACAAACCGCCGATAATACCCTGCTAAACCAAGGAAACTCCTCACCTCAGTGACAGTTCACGGTTGTTCCCACATCTCTACTGCTGCTACCATTTGAGGATCTACCAAAATGCCTTCAGCAGAAATGACGTGCCCCAAAAATGCCACTTGATCCAACCAGAATTGACACTTGCTAAAGTTAGCATACAGTTAGTGCTCCCTCAACCTTTTCAACACCAAAGTAAGATGTCAAACATGCTCAGATTTAGACTTAGAGTACACCAGAATATCGTCAATGAAGACAATAACAAACCTATCCAAATACGACTGGAATACTCGGTTCATCAAATCCATAAAAGATGTTGGTGCATTCGTCAATCCAAAAGGCATAACCAGAAACTCGTAATGACCATAATGAGTCCTGAAAGCTGTCTTAGGGACATCCTCCCTACTGATCTTCAACTGATAATATCCAGACCTCAAGTCAATCTTGGAGAATACACAAGCACCCCGAAGCTGATCAAACAAATCATCAATACGCGGCAATGGATAACGGTTTTTAATTGTTACCCGATTCAATTGCCGGTAATCAATACATAGCCTCAAAGTTCCGTCTTTCTTTCTCACAAACAACACTAGAACTCCCCAAGGTGAAGTACTAGGCTAAACAAAACCTTTATCCACTAATTCCTGTACTTTCAATTCCCTCAACTCAGCAGGAGCCATACGATAAGAAGTCAAGGATATAAGATTAGTATCTGGAAGCAAATCAATGGTGAACTCCACAGTCAATCAATACTCTAGCAAAATAACCAAGGATATTTAACGTACCCATAATCAAGTCTGGATTATTTTGAGCATCCTGCAGAGAAATGTTGTGAATACGCCCCTGAGTCTGCTGCTGTCCACCACGACCTCTACTAGTCTGACCACCACGACTCGTCTGCCCATAACTACCAGGGCAAGGAACCTGCTGGATCGGCACAGGTGGTGGCAAGAAAGACTGTTGAGGCCTCTGCTGACTCTGGGGACAATTTGCAACCTGATGTCAAATCTGCCCACAAGTGAAACAACCACCGTTGCCTCTCCTGCACTCTCCAAAATGTCAATTATTACACATGCAGCAAACCGGAGCTCTTCCTCTACCAGCATCACCTTGCCTCAGGCCTCTAGTACCCCCAGCAAATCTACCACCATGACCCTGACCAGTGGCACTAAAACCACCACTAGAAGAACTAGAACTGGTTCCACCTCGCTTAAAGCTCTGGCTCTTGCGAGGTCCAAGCGATGCCTGACCCTTGCCCTTGTCATCTTTCCTCTTATTGCCATCTTTTTCTTCCTCCTCACTCTCGCTGGGCATGTTCTCGGAATCCTCAATCCTTAACAAAATCTCATAGAACTCTTAGTAAGAGTCGCAAGGGGCGGTGGTCGCCATAAAACGCCACTTCTTCTTAGTACCCAAAAGGAAACGACGAAGCATCTCCGCCGAATTGGCAGCAACCTCCGGATAATAACAAGACAAATCAGTAAATCTCCGATAATACTCGTTCGCTGTCAACTTCCCTTGCCTCAACTCAGTGAATTCCTGCTTTTTGCGATCAATGTACTCAGGAGGCACGAACCTTTTTCGAAACAACTCCTTGAATACCTCTCAATCAATCCTCTCCTCTGGGGACAAACGACAAACCTCCTGCTCCCACCAGAATGTAGATTCCTTACCCAAGAACCAAGATGTCGTCTCAACCCACTTCTCAACAGGGAGATTCCCCTGATTATGCAGTACACGAAAGGTCTTTTCAATATGTTCCAGCCACCGCTCAACTCCCTCACAACACTCGTGGCCCTCGAACTTATCAAGCTTCAGATTGTACATAGTCTCCAGATGAGTCATCTGGGGAGGGCGGAGCACTGACTGAATGGCGGTGGTGATAGCATCCCCCAATTGAGCGACATCAAGGAAACTAGGCTCAGCAGAGCGACGTGGTTCACTACGAGGCGGCATAGTTCTAACAGAAGACACCAAAACAATTAGAATACTCACAAAAATACAAGACTGCCAAACCTATGCTCTGATACCAAACTGACACACCCCGACCGAAATCAAGGCGTGCTGGCCGTCACGAGAAGGTGACGTAACCATGTGCACAGTGCAGAAGTTAAGAATAATAATAAAAGTACGAATAAGAAAAAAAAACCAAGTTATACACTAAGTAGATAACAAACATGTGCAAGTGTAAGTGTGAAAAATAATATTCAGAGCACAGAAGACCTAATGCAGTGCAGAGGAACAAACACTAAATAAGCACACCCAAAGGTGGTCCTACACTGGTGATAATCTGTCAGATATACCGTGAATTCCTCGAGAGCCACCAAAAGAGCTATCCAAACTAGAACCTGGAGGGGCGCAAAACAGAAAGTGTGAGTGGGCAAAAACAAAGCTTTTCAAAATCATTTCATTATCAAAAGTTCTAACCCCTCGCCGTAAAACCTGTATAGTTTCCCAGAAAATAGCATATACACATATATAGATAACATGCTCAGAAATATGCCATGTCGAATGCCTCTACATCAAATGTAAGTACTCAGGTAATGTCAATTAATGCCATGTAATCTGTCAGCCGGAGTCACCTAACGTGACCTATACGGCTGAATCTAGAGCTCAAATCTCCAACTCACTAACTATACCTGCAAACGAGTCGGAACCACCTAAAGTGGTCTGTACAACAGGACTGAGCGTAAATGAATACGCTCAAGTGCTACGATCACGTGAAGATTGGGTGAATAATCGCGGGTCACCTACGAGTCGGAACCACCTATAGTGGTCTGTATGACAAGACTGTGCACCTAACTTGGATCCAAGATGAGCGTGTGGTGCGGGAGGTGAACATCACGTGAAGGATTGTGCCCTACTCTGGGCGGGAGCACTAACACCGAGGGTGCAGGTTATGAGCTCTCTATGTATCTCAAATCACTACTAAACACAAACATAAACCATAACTTACTTGTACGTCCGCAGCACCAAACATACGTAAATATAACTACTAATGCATATTTAAATAAGCAAACGCAATGCATGGCATTTAAAATATATAAACGTTTCATTTCATTTTCTGGGAAAATCACAAGTATATAGGTATATACGGAAAACCAAAAGCTCACTCACTGGTATGTAGAAGGGTCGTAAGCCCCTTGCCTCGAGTGACTGCGCTCGTCCTCGGGATAGGTCTCACCTATATGCGAAACAACTATAAAAACATTAATTTAAATCATATAACCAAAACTAGGTACTAACTTTTCATACAATGCTCAAATGGGGTGTGTGAATACACCAACGTGATCTACTCAACCTCACGAACATCCCCATATTTTTAAAATAATTTTCTGACGCCTCACGCGCATCCAGGCGCCAGCCAAGGCACAGCCATACGCGCCGCCCACGCACAGGCACATGCCTGACACACTGACAGCGTCAGTTAACGCTGTAAGGAATATTCCGTTAAAACTAACGGATTTCGTTAAAGTTAACCTAACGCCATTGGGAATATTTCGTCCGAATTGACAGAATATTCTGGCGCCGTCGCCGGAAAACTGGAAAACTTCTAAACTTCATTTCTCACTCGTTTTTCAACCAAATTACAAAATTGGTACCAAAATGAAGCTTACAACTAGAGGAACAAAACCTTACCACTTTCAAGCACTAAAACCAATGGAATCTCGCCGAAAAAACTTCACAAAATCCGGCCAAACCTGCAACTCACGATCCCGACGTCTAAAACCTTCAAACGAACCACCCCGAGCTTCCTAAGGACCTCACCAAGCTTCCTACAACCCTGAAATTCCCAAAAACACATGATTTTACGTGTGCACGAACAATACCCCAAATTGAACATCTCGAGTTCGACGTGAAAACAAATGTTTCCTTACCTGAAACGGGTATGGTTGAACTCGTATGAAGCTCACGAACACAATGGTCTAAGTCTCCACCACGATCTACCACGTTTTCGAAGAATTTGATCTTGTCCGTACGAAGAAGAAGAAGGGAAAGAGAGAGAAACATACGGGACAGGGCAGAAAATGATAAGAATGAGTGTGGGTGCGTGTGTGTGGTCCAAAAGCAGCCAACCAAACCCCAAAACAACCACACAACGAAATCACTAGGGGCAAAACCGTCATTTCACACCTACGGTACGAAAAATCCGGGACGGGCTGTCACACCACTGCTCTAGGATCCAGGTTGATCCGACTTAGAAATCTATACGTCGGAGAGGAGCGAAAGTTGTTAGTCGAACGGAAAATACCGGTTTCCACCACCAGAGTGGCTGCCAAAATTGTGGGGTGGGGGGTGTTGCGGGGAAGGTAGGGGTGGGGTGGGATGGGGTAGGTTTTTGGATGGGAGGGGAGGTGAAAGAGAGTGGAGGAGAGGGAGGTGGTCGGGGGAATGGGTTTCTGGGCTTTCAGGTTTTTTTTTTGTTTTTTAAAATAGGTAAATTATTATAATATTTTTAATGTATAAAAAAAAAAAATTGTCATGTGGCACAAATGTAGCAGTCATGTCAGCTCTTAACGGATCAATAGATGAAAAATGTAACTGATGTATTACATTGAAATAAAATAGTACTTAAGGTATGAAAGTGAAATGTTTTGAAAATGTTGTATGAGGTTGTAATAGACCTCAAACCTGAGATGGTAAAGTATAATTTACCCAATTAAATTATATATCTAATTTACCAAATAACTCTGTAAAAGTGACAGTTTACATAATGTAAAAAGCATTGTAAACAAATATACCTCAAAACCCAAAGTGTCCCTCCAACGATCCGAATTTTTGATATTTACAAATCTAGCAAATCGATTAGCACTAATTAACAAAGTACTGATGAAAATAATAGCTTAGAAACAGTATCGAAAATCCATTAGTACTAATTTAGTAACGGAATGGAAGCACTGTTGCACGAATGAAGAAACTAAAGTGATACATGATGTTAATGTTGTTAAACCACAATTTAACAAAGTGATAGACTATGGTAATGCAAAAGTCGACTCTCTTAGATACTATGCAACTAAAAATTCAATTATTGATGCCTAAACCACAAATTAAGATGATACCCTATCAAAAGCAAAGCAAATTAAACTAAATCACCCTTAATTTAGATCAATGTCTTGGGAAATGAAAATTAGACATCAAGAAAGCTAAACTAAATATCCAATTTTTTACATTCCTAGCAGAATTCAATAAACCACTGAAGCATCTAACTTTAGACATCAAAAGAGGCAAAAAGTATTTGTATTCAACCTCCAGTCAAGAAGTACATCAAAGGAGCCCTAGCACAGTTCCATTTATTCAAGCTTTCTGAGTATCAATTCTAACACATAAGTGAACAAGGTAAAGTTACTAAACCCTAAGTAACTAAAGTTAGTAAACCCTAAGAAAACCACTCACATTGAACCCAACAAAATGCCACAAACAGAAACCCAAATCAAATTTGTGTTAAAAGCCCTCTGTAAGACTATGAACCATCAAATTTAGTTGGCTTTTCACTAACAAAAAGCATGATGCAGACACCGATAACCAAAAGTAAAGTAATCGGAAGGAACGCACAAAATAACCAACAAAGTGATGACATAAAAATTTCAAGCATGTGGTATCATTTGTGAATGAACAAAAATAGATGTATCACATAGTCTGCAAGAATAGATAATTGAGAATTTCATTCACAGGGTGACCACGACAACAACAAACAATAGAAAAATGAACTAAAACAGGCAAAACGCATAAAATGCATTTTTGCAGAGAGGTTGTAATGCTGAAAAAACATTGCAACAATAGTAAGAAAACCAGAAATATTACAATTCTAAACTAAATTAGTTTCATCACGCATAAATCAAGGCAGTTACAGAAGGCTAGCATCTAAGGTAATCCAACCTATTAAAGCATCATACAGACTATTATACTTTGTTTCTCAGTATGACAATACCAATAAGAAAAAGAAAAGAAAAAAAATTCATGGGATAAATTTAAAGTCTATTTGAAAACTTGAATATATTTGTTTGTCAAACTGAGTGATCAAAGTTCAGTGATGCTTTCCAAAAAGAAAAGAAAACGAAGAACTGACGTACTTGTAAAAACATGTTTAGTTAAAGGGTTTTTTTACATGTACACAAACAATCATGTACACAGAGATACAACAAATTCTGATAATGATGCGAAATATATTAAGCACACAAATTAAACCCTCTTCTGACAATTGTAGCAAAGTATGTAAGTAGGGATCGTTCAAAACCGGGGATTAGGAGGGATTGCTAAACTCTTGAAAACTGACCTAAGAACTCCAAAACAAAGTTAAAAACACTAATTTGGACTCAAAGAATGAAAAACCAAAGTTAAAACACTAAAACAAAACAAAAACTCAAAACAGCAACTAGAAGACTCAAAACTGCCTAAAAACCACTTTCTGGGCAGTTTTGAGCACCTACACTAATTTGGACGAAATTGGTTGAAAACTTGACTCAAAACACTTAAAAACATGAACCAAAACAATTTCTAACTAAATTGAGACTTCAAAGTAAAGGGGGATTTGATTTGGACGAAATTAAAGTTGAGAAAACAGATTGCAAAGTAAAACTGATTTTGAAACGTTTTTGGGGTTTTTAATGGATGATGGACTAGTTAGGGGTTCTTTCTCCACACATGACAAGTATGCAAATGACTCGATTTCCAGTTATTCCTTCATAGAATTATGAATGACAATGCCCCAAATTAACCGTGACATCACTAGTTAATTCTCAAGTTTTCCTTGTGTTATTGAATTGGATGACATCATACGACAACCCAAAGCATTCTTCAAAAGTTCCTTACATGACATCATAATAAAGATACAATCAAAGATCATTACGTTCAATGAAAACTATAAGCATTGACAAAGCACTTGTGACTATGACATCATGACACTTATGCTAGGAATTGAACTTAACGCGATTGTGACTAGCAACCTTCACTACTTGTGAATATAAGTGTGTGACAATTATGTGAAACAAACTTATATTCTAGCATCATATTCATGCAAGCCAATTAAGTGTCGACCCCTAATGAACAAACACAAATACGTTATTACTCGCACAGTTAAGCCAATTGCATTTACAATTCAAGAACTCATAACTGGAATTTATCAAATCAACTTGCACACATAGTTATGGCTTCGAAATCACCCCTAACCAATAGGGGTTTAGCCACTCATGTTCATAGCAAAATGAAAGGAAAATAAATTAAACATTGAAATCATAAAACGAATTACACCTAGAATGCACCAACGACGAAGCTTGAGCATCCAAGAGTCCTTCCTTCTTTCTCCTTGCTACGGCACAAAGGTGGATGGGATGGTTGGGATGTGTTTTAGGATCAGGGATTATGGAATTGGATGGAGGATAGGCACGGCAAGGTGTAGTGTTGGCTGGAATTGTGTTTCTAGGATTTTAGGATGTGTAGAATGGTGTGGCTAGATGAATGGACGAAAATTGGGTGAATGAGTGATCCCCTTTCAGGATTACAAGGATATATATACATGAAACACTTAAGGGATACAAGTGTGTAGCTTGGACAAGGTAGGAGACAAGGTAGGACGGCTAGTGACAAGCTAGGACGGCTAGTGACAAGCTAGGACGGCTAGGAGACAAGGTAGGACGGCTAGGAGACAAGGTAGGACGGCTAGTGACAAGGTAGGACGGCTAGGAGACAAGGTAGGACGGCTAGGAGACAAGGTAGGACGGCTAGTGACAAGCTAGGACGGCTAGGAGACAAGGTAGGACGGCTAGTGACAAGCTTATTCCTTCCTCTTCTTATCACATTTCTAGCCTCTTGAAGTCAAAATTCGTCCATCCATGTTAGCCCAAATGTAAGCTATCCACATAGTGTCCAAAATTGCTCCAAAATGCACCAAAATGCCCTTTCTTGATACTTTACCCCATAGGTCCTACAAACACACGAAATTGAGTTGTAATGCGACATTAACTAAGAAATAATAGCATAAATGCACAAGAATAAGCTAGTTAAGTCGCCTAAATATGCTCCTATCAAATTCCCCCACACTTATCTTTTGCTAGTCCTCGAGCAAAACAAACAAACAAAAGAAACAAAACATATAATCTAAACCTTCCAACATTCGTCTCAGGGATTTCCAATGAAACATGACATGTCAAAGATCACCACTCACATAGATTTAAGCAATCCTTACCCTCGAGCATACTTAATCATAGTCACAATTCACTAGCTCGCATTTAATCAATTAAAACCACATTTTGAATGCAGTAGCATGCCTTAGAGAATTCCCTCAATTCCTTACCGGATATACTCTCTGTTTTCACTCAGATTTTCTAACTACACTCCCTACACTAGGTATATGTGAGAAGATTGATGTAAACATGTAGACGAACACTCACATTTGTTATAACAAGGAAAGCATTTTCTAGAATTATGTCAATGACATGTATATGATCTCATGAATGGAATGCTACTACTTAGTCGCGAGAACCAGTGACACCATATGGTCATACCAAATTCAAACTCAACAAATTGAAACACATAACACTCAAGATAGAAGTTTAAGGGTTGCAACGGGGCTTGGGGTATTGGTTAACAAAGAAAGGATAGGGAAAACAAACGTTCTTCAAGCATTAGTAAGCAAAGTAATGAAATTAAGACTTAGAATTCACTTAGTTTGCAGAAATTAACTTAAAAACACAAGGGGAAGACTTTAAACAACTTCTTGGGGCCGAATTCAACTTTTTGAACCCTTTCTTCAACAAACAACACCTTGGAACTCTTTTTCTCATGTTGTTCAACTCTTTTCATACTTTTTTTTTTCACGAATTTTTCTTTTCTTTTCTTTCTACCCGTGCTTATGGCACATAATTCTCAAAATAAAAACTTCCCCCACACTTGGTTTCTGCCATAAAGGAATTCCATTTGAATCATGCTTACTATACTTTTAAGAACGAGGGTATGGATAGTCCTAATCTAGGCTAGGTGAGGGTAATGTGGGTTAACAAAGAAAAGGCTAAACAAGGCTCAATGGGGTTAACACCTAAACATATAATGGAGTAGGGCACACGGCTTTTTGGCTAAAGTGGTGGTCACTACACAACTTCATCTTGAATATGTGTTATGCTAATCAATACCATGCTTTGAATGAAATGGGCATGACTTCTAGTGTTTGGAACTAAATGATGAAACGCCTTCTAAGTAGCAACCAAGCAAAGAATAATGAGATCATGCAACGATTTTAGAAAACAAAGAATGCACAGATTTTAACTCTCCAAATAAACATTTAGGTTCAAGTCTCACAAGGTTGTAGCGTTAATTTGAGTTCCTTCCTTCAAGCATGTTACAAAAACTGATTTTTTTCTTTTATGATTGCATGTGAATTCATAAGTTATAACCACAACCAAGCATAAACATAGAGTAAATCAAACTTTCATCCATGTTAATCACTCTCTTTAACAGCCATGTATTTAAAAACCAAATCCTCATCATTGTGTTGGAAGGTACCCTAAGACACAAACAAACACACAAAAACAACTCTTTTTTGGGTTTTTAAAACAAATTTTCCAAATTTTTCTTTGATTTTCGGATTTTTACTTCAAACCATACTAAAACACACCAAAACTGCTTAAAAACACTTAAAAACAGCAAGGAACAAGTTTTGAAATAATGGGTGATAAAATCCCACGAATTTGCATGAAAAACACTTAGTTACCCCCCCACACTTAAATCAAACATTGTCCTCAATGTTTTAAGCATAGAATCACACAAAGAAACACACAAACAGCAAGTAAAACAACTAAATAGGCAGATTAGAAAGAATCAACAAAGAGAAGGGTTTAGGAACGCAAATCTGGAATTGGAGTGCTTTCTAGGTCTTCCTTTGTTGAATGGCATGGGTTGCCTCCCAAGTAGCGCTTTCTTTAACGTCTTGCAGCCGGACGAAGAACACGTTCAGGCACCATTGGTGCCCACGGCATGGAGTGAGATCTCCTCCACAACCTGCCCCACGACATTCTCATAGTATGGCTTCAATCTATGTCCGTTGACCTTGAATTCCACCCCATTCCTTAAGCTTTGGACTTGAACTGCACCATGTGGAAAAACATTAGTAACAACAAAAGGTCCAATCCATTTAGAACGTAACTTTCCGGGAAATAAACGTAAACGAGAATTAAAAAGTAAAACTTTCTGCCCAATTGTGAAGGTTTTGCCCCTAATCATCTTGTCATGAAACGCCTTCGTCTTTTCCTTGTAAATGCAGGCATTCTCGTAGGCTTCATTCCTTAGTTCCTCAAGCTCATTCAATTGGAGCTTCCGATGCATTCCAGCAGCATCTAAGTCCAAATTGAACGTTTTGATGGCCCAATGTGCCTTATGCTCTAGCTCCACGGGTAAGTGACAAGGTTTTCCATAAACTAGCCGAAATGGAGACATCCCTAGGGGTGTTTTGTAGGCAGTGCGATATGCCCATAGTGCATCGTCTAAACGCATGCTCCAATCCTTCCGGTTAGGCCCCACGGTCTTCTCCAAGATTTGCTTGACCTCTCTATTTGATACTTCTGCTTGGCCACTTGTTTGTGGGTGATAAGGTGTTGAAACCTTATGCTTGACATTGTACTTCTTGAAGAGTGCCTCAATGGTCCTATTGCAGAAATGTGAACCTCCATCACTTATAAATACCCGCGGCATCCCAAATCTAGAGAAAATGTTAGTCTTGATGAAATCTGAAACCACTCTAGAATCGTTAGTACGGGTAGCTTTTGCTTCTACCCATTTAGAAACATAATCAACCGCAAGCAAAATATAAGTGAAACCAAATGAAGAAGGAAAAGGTCCCATGAAATCAATACCCCAAACATCAAAGATTTCAACATTGAAGATGGGTGTTTGCGGCATTTGGTCTTTTGCACCAATAGAACCTGTTCTTTGACATCTATCACATGTTAAGCAAAACATTCTAGCATCTTTGAACAATGTAGGCCAATAAAAACCAGATTCTAACACTTTACGAGCTGTCCTTTGGGTACCAAAATGGCCTCCACATGCATAAGAATGACAAAATGCTAGAATTGAGTTAAAATCAGAAGTTGGCACACATCTTCTAATAATCTGATCTGGGCAATATTTCCATAGATATGGATCATCCCACACATAAAATCTTGCATCATGTATCAATTTATCACGTTGGACCTTGCTTAGGGTGTTAGGAACTTGCTTAGTCACCAAGAAATTGACCAAATCGGCATACCAAGGGGTACTTACCTCAATGGACAGAAGTTGTTCATCCGGAAACGTCTCAGAAATGGGGAGGGACTCTTCTTCACGCACCAATCTACTCAAGTGGTCAGCCACCATGTTTTCACAACCTTTCTTGTCCCTAATTTCAATATCGAACTCTTGAAGTAGGAGCATCCAACGAATGAGCCTTGGTTTGGCCTCCTTTTTGGTGAAAAGATACTTCAAGGCTGCATGGTCAGTGAAAACAATTACTTTAGTGCCAATAAGATATGATCTAAACTTATCTAAAGCAAATACAACCGCCAAGAGTTCTTTTTCGGTTGTAGAATAATTCAATTGAGCATCATTTAAAGTGCGGGAAGCATAATAAATAACATGTGACTGTTTATTTTTCCTTTGACCCAAAACAGCCCCAAGTGCATAATCCGAGGCATCACACATCAATTCAAATGGAATGGACCAATCCGGGGGAGTTATGATGGGTGCCGTGGTTAGGAGCTCTTTGAGATGCTTGAATGACTTCTCGCATGCCTCGTTGAACTCAAAAGACACATCTTTTTGGAGGAGGCGGCATAGGGGTTGTGCAATCTTGGAAAAGTCTTTGCTAAATCGTCTATAGAATCCTGCATGACCAAGAAAAGAACGAACCTCTCTAACCGAAGTAGGAGAGGGTAAGTAGCGTACAAGATCTACTTTAGACTTATCAACTTCAATTCCTTTTTCAGAGATTATATGACCCAAAACAATACCTTGTTTAACCATAAAATGGCATTTTTCCCAATTTAAAACAAGGTTTGTTTCAACACAACGTTTCAAGATTAAAGTGAGATTATCCAAGCATTTATCAAAAGAATCACCAAAAACACTAAAGTCATCCATGAATATCTCAATAATCCTTTCAACATAATCAGAAAATATGCTTACCATACACCTTTGAAACGTGGCAGGGGCATTGCACAAACCAAATGGCATGCGTCGATATGCAAATGTTCCAAAGGGACAAGTAAAAGTGGTCTTTTCTTGATCATCCGGGGCAATGACAATTTGATTATAACCTGAATATCCATCAAGAAAGCAATAAAAAGAATGACCCGCTAACCTTTCCAACATTTGATCTAGGAACGGCAATGGGAAGTGGTCCTTCCTTGTGGTGGCATTTATCTTCCTATAATCGATGCATACACGCCAACAGGTTTGGATTCTCATGGGTACAAGCTCATTCTCGGCATTCTCCACAACCGTCACTCCGGATTTCTTAGGCACACATTGGATAGGTGAAACCCAACGACTATCGGAGATAGGATAAATGACTCCACAATCAAGAAGTTTGATTATCTCCTTTTTCACAACTTCCATCATTGGAGGGTTAAGACGGCGTTGAGCCTCTCTAGTTGGTTTGGTCCCCTCCTCAAGAAATATGTGATGCATACAAGTTGTGGGGCTTATACCTTTGATATCGGCCAATGTCCATCCTAGGGCAGATTTGTACTCCTTCAACACATGCATGAGTTTTTCCTCCTCTTGTGCCGTGAGGGATGATGATATGATGGCAGGCAGTGTCTCATTTTCTCCCAAGAAAATGTACTTCAAATGGCTTGGCAAAGGTTTGAGTTCAAGGATAGGTGCCTGAATTATGGATGGAAGCAACTTGTTAGTCAAAATGGGAATGGACTCTTTGTTAGGAAACTTACCATCATGTATTGGTGATGACTCAAGGGCAGCAACTACTTCAAGAAAATCCTCACTAGGATGCACGGCATAGGATAGTGTATTTGTGCCGTGGGGTTGCATGGATGTTGCTCCCTTGGTTTTGACTTCTACACCACTTGTAATGACTTTTTCAAGCATATCATCATTCAAATCTTCAAGGTATCCCTGCGCCAAAGAGTCAACAGTATCAATAGAGAAACATGAATGATCTTCACTAGGATACTTAATAGAATCGGAAAGATTGAAATTAACAACTTCCCCATCAAATTCCATGGACAAAGTTCCATTAAACACGTCAATCTTAGTCCGGGCCGTTTTCATGAATGGCCTTCCAAGTAGAATGGGCAGCGAGGGTGCATGATCCGATTCATCCATCTCAAGGATATAGAAATCCGCCGGAAAGATCAAATGATTAACCTGCACCAAAACATCTTCCAAAACTCCCTTTGGATAGGCATTAGATCTATCGGCCAATTGTATGATAACACCATCCTTTTTCAATGCTCCTAGGTGAAGGGAAAATATGAGATTTATGTGGGATTTCTAGTGACTAGCATGCATATACAATTCAAAATTTATATACGAAAGCAACGGAAGCATGTCATACATTTTATCAAAGCTATAGTCATGCAAATCCCCTTCAAGATGCATAGGTTTATATAAGATGCATCAAAAACAATTTATTGAAGAACAAAGTTTAGGAGTAGTTTTGTACCTCTTGATCTAGATCTAAGACCAAGGATTGACCACCTCCAAGCTCTTTGCTCCTTGAACTCCTTGAGCCTAGCCTCCCTCCTTGCCTCCTCCACTTTGTTGAGAATGAGTGCTCCTAGGTCCTCTTCAAGTTTCCAAAGATATGAAAACCTCTAAAGATCCTCACCCACTTTGTAATGAGAAAGATGAAGGAATTAACCAAAGGGTGATAAGATGATTAGCTAGAATTCCCTTTGGTGGCCGGCCCTTTTTAAGTTTTAGAGAGAATGATTTTATTTTCTTTTGTGTATTATGAACCACCTAACACACTCACACACACTTTCATTATATTATGTTCCTTTTATTTCTTAAAGAAACAAATCAACAATTGACTTACTTTCTCTCCCTTCTCATATGGCCGGCCTATTGTGTTTAATTTGGGCTTTGGGCTTTTAATTATTTCAAGTCATCCAATGCTTGAATAAAAGCCCAATGGGTTTTGGCCCAATGGGCCCGATTAAACCCGAACGTTTCTTTAAGCCCAAAACGATCTTTATCGCTTTTATGATTTCTTTAGACTTTCTAAATTAATCAAAACACTTAATTAATCCAATTAATTATTTCCTTCATCCATTAGTTACTCACTACAAGAGTGTATCGGTGAACAATCTTTTAGGTTCTAATTAGCAAGGCAGTGAGGTGATTGGCACCAATCCAATTGATTATCCAATCACTTAGTGATTTAAAACTTACTTTTAATTCACCTTCCTTTTAATGACTACATTTAATCATCTAGAAGAACTCACAAGCCATGAGTGACATCTAATCATATATCATGGCTACCCAAGCTAATGTAGAAGTTATTCGGAGAACCTATTCAGTTGGAATTACAATGTAATTCGATCCTTCTCTAAAACAATACTCTCAATCACATTACTAGGGTATGGATTTATAATGTCAAACCCCTAATGTGATTATTCCTTCTTATACGATTCATTTGAGACGTATAGGAACGCTTTCCTTTATTACGCTCGATACTTCGGCCGAAGATTCCCGAATCATATCTTAGAGTATTCATCCTCTCTTATCGAAGATTAGAGATTCCTTGTTGCGCATTCACTTGCCTTCATGGCTAAGTGGCTTAACCCCAACGATGCCTTGGACACTCTCGAATGGAATGACTTTAACATAATCAAAGATTAAGTACTTAACCACAAGACAACGAGATGCCTCAGGTCAAAGGATTACTTACATTATTCCAACCATTAGAGTTACTTGCTTGACATGTGAGTAGACCTCCATGCAAGTACTCTCGTTCGATTGTGTTCAGTGAACTCATTCCCTTAATGAGCACCTACATGCTTGTCTTAGTGTCGCTACACGAATGGGATGAGACTTTCCATCCTTCCAATTGAAGCGGACATAGTATGTACCAGTCTATGGATTGTCAGTATCCCTCCGACAATCCTTATGACCAGGAACCTTTTTGGACATGATGGTTATGAGAAGAAGGTCTCTGTAACCTAACATCATTAGGTTACTTCTTCCATCGATCCATTGTCCATGGATTCACTATTTAGGACATATTTCGTTCATTGAGATAGTCCCAATTAGTATCTTTGCCTTCCGATGTATAAGAGTCATATATACATCAATTCATTGTCCTGAAAGGTTTCTTCCAAAGATTGACTTTCAGGGCATATTTCCAACAATCTCCCACTTGCACTAAAGTCAATCACTAGTGTATCTTATACATCCAACAATCTCCTTCTCTTATGCTCGTAGGTTAACTTGGTTATGTATTTAATCGCCTTTTATTTTAAAAGGGATTTACTTATCAAATGTTTCTAAAACATTTTGATGATGTCTCTTTCTTGTGTTCGAATACTTTGATGAGACCTTGATTCCATGGCTTGAGCTATCGCCCCATTACGTCGTAGTATCCTACTAACGACCTTATGGTTTGGATTCAATCATTGGTTCTAAAAGAACCCCTTCCATTCAAAACACCTTTTGAAGCAGTTTCTAAAACAATATATCGATATATATATTTCGTTTGTATACTTTATACAAACTTTGCTCCAACCTTGAGACCATTGTAGTACGATACTAACAATACATTCATATGATTAGTACTTCATCCATTATGAAGTTCCATTTGTTAAAATGGGTTATTTTCACTTTGGTTCGTAACCTAAGTGAATGCACGCTTCCAAAGTCCCACTTTGATGTTCCTTTCTAAAAGGCAATAATACTCTATCAGTTGCTTTGGTTCTGATCCTGGGATATAGTAATATCTTAAAGTGATAACCCATGGTCTTTCACTTTTGGATATCTACTCACAAGTCCATACATGTGTCCCTTTTGTGATTTTATGACACATATGAAAATGATTTTCTATCATATAAGAAAATTTTATGATTTGAACCATGAGGTGACGGATTTGAATTGTCTTGTTGTTAAACTATATGTTGTGACTCATTTTGAAACTATTCCCTTTTGTTTCATCAACTTGTCCATATGCTTTGTTATTAGCTTGTTCTCATAAAAGAGAATGATGGACAACTTCCAACATATAACCATTTTATGCTAGGTTGACGAAACCAACATTCAAAGACTATTCTTTAGAATGTTACACAACATAGATTTTTAACGTTTTGAAGAGCTTGAGTCTTTTAACAATTTAAAATTTCAAACTCTTAATAATAGTCAAATACTATTATTATTTAGACAACTATAAACCAATCATATTCAAGTTTATATTCATTTTAACACCTCCCACTATTTCTTATGACTTTAATGAGAAATGATTTCATACATTCAAAAATGTATAAACGTGGAATGTACGAGTAGAGGACATTGTGTAGTAGCTTTAAAACCTTTCAAGCTCATCTGTTTCAACCTTCATTAAGTTGATGCCTTGTTATTAAGTGATTAAAATCTTTAAACCTTTTATAGATTTAGACACTTCTTTCTTGGTTTTAATCACTAACACACTTAACATTTTAAAACAATTTTAAGAATGCCCAATTAGTTGTTCAAAACTACTAATTGAATCAAGAGTGACCTTGATTATTGTGTTTTAAGTGATAACCCTAGAAAACGTTTTTCTTATTACTTATATCATTATAATGTGATATAAATCTTGTATCTCAACTAGGATACAACAAGACAATATTCAATTCATAACACTACTTTAAGGAAATAATATATTAGAAGGCATTCATCACATTACATTAATATGATAACACAAACATTCACAATGTTTAACTTAAAAGGAATTAGCTCTAAACATTTAGAGACTTATTTAAGTACCTTCAAACATTTAGGCATTAATAGTGGTCTTCCATCATATGAAGCCACATAATAAGTTCTTAACATAATAAGAAAGTTTAAAGACAATCTTTAAATGCCTAAACAAACTTCCCAAGTAGTAAGCAAAATCATGGTGACCGAACCCTTCTTCACTCTTTTATTTGCTTGTTCCTCTTCTACTTAGCTCCTCCACCTATATACATTTATACAAGTGATTAGCACTTTATATCAAATATAAATATTTAGAAGATCTAACAATTAGAATTGAAGATGAGAACATAAACCATACCTTGTGGCTTGTCCTTAAGAGTTGCAAGGTAAAACTTGCAATTCCTCCTCCAATGCCCCTCCTTTCCACAGTGGTGGCAAGTCCCCTTGGGCTCCATTTCCTTTTTCTTTTTCTTCACTCCTCCTTTTGGCTTAGGAGTGGGAGACTTTATCTCCTTCCCCTTTCCTTTGCCATACGGCTTAGGATTGGAAGAGGATGGCTTGTTGTAGGCTACTGCAACAGTCCCTACAACGTTCTCTTTCATAGTCTTCTCAGCAGTTACTAACATGTTTAGTAACTCAGAGAGAGTACTATCTATTTTATTCATATTGTAGTTCATTACGAACTGTGAGAATGAATCAGAAAGAGAAGCCAATATAAAGTCCTGGGCCAATTCCCCGTCAAGTGGAGTACCTAGGTTCTCCAGTTGTTCAATGAATCCTATCATCTTCAGTGCATGTAGATGCACTGGAGCCCCTTTGACCATCTTGGTCTTCACAAGTTCACAAACAGTGTTAAAGCGACGGTTGCGCGTCCCTTCACCATATAACTCCGTAAGATGGAGTATTATGGAAAATGCACTGTCCATGCCCTCGTGCTGTCTCTGTAGCTCCTCATTCATGGAGGCCAACAGATAGCACTTGGCTTGTGTATCATCCTCAACGTGCTTGTCATACTTAGCACGTTCATCCTCTGTGGCCTCAGGGCCAAGAGGTATGTCAGGAAGAGGCTTATCAAGTACGTAAATAATCTTCTCCAACGTTAGGAGAATCTTGACATTACGATACCATGATGGGAAATTGTGCCCCTCTAGGCAATGTTTGTCGAGTATTTTCGCGAATGTGCTTCCAACCATATCTAAATACATAAACAATAAAATAAATTAGTTTGATTGTTGTTTAAGTCACACGATTCGGGTCTTTAAACCGAATGACACCACCCACCATTTTTGGCAAATTCCATATCCCTCAAGATGGAATCCGGGAGATTTCAAAGAAAGCTCCTAGCAGGTTATAGGAGGCTCACTATTACCAAGCCCACCTCACGATGATACGATGTTGGCTAGCAAAAATAATAATGAGAGGGTACACTTACCCATTTACAACTCTTGTAATTACCCATCTAGTTTGGCCTCTAGAGAATGTTGCCTCACGATGATACGATGTTGGCATTATTGCACTTAGTTAAGTTATTCCCACCATGCTTAGTTCATGTAGGGGTTCAAGAATAACCTCACGATGATACGATGTTGGCTATCCTCGTTGCCTACACTTACCTCATCATATGTTCATGGACTCCTCCTGAGTGTAAGCATGCACTTTGTACTCCCCCATGATAGGGTGAAGCCGGTGTACAAGTCACAAACGATTGGAGCCCACCACGGTGGAAGGCCTACGAAGAAATGTTCAAAAACATCTCTCGTTTATCAACTTAATATTCGTTTGTTGAGGGATTTTAAGGTCTCATCAATTTTATTTATTTAAACATATTCAAATAAATTGTCCTATTACAACTACTAGTCCAAAGTTAATGAAATTAGTAGCATATGATATCCCCACTATTCGTTTTCATAAAACAAATCAATATCAAAACATTTTTCAAAATATTGGAGATATATATAACTACTAATTGAAATCATTATAGTTTAGTAGCGTATGATACTCCCACTATTTGTTTTGAGAAAAACAAATCAATATCAAAAACGAATTTTTCAAATATTGGAAGTAACTACTACTACTACGGGTTTTGCAATCCTTTGAAATTGGACTTTATAGTTATCTTAGGCTCTTGGATGACCATGGACTTATTGGGTTATTGCAACAACGAGCCAACATTGTTGAATAAGATCTCGGGGAGGTTGTGTCAATTTAATTACGTGCTTTTCAATCCAATTAAAACATTTTCATTGAGCCATTAGAAATGAAAGACAATCATTCATTGCTTATTAGGGCGTTGGACCCATTTAATCTTGAATCTCATGTCAAAACCCTCTTTTAGTTATGTCTCCTTACCAATAGTTAAAGAAACTCTAGTCTAGCACTAGAGGGAATCAACTAACTAAAAGAGATTAAGAAGTAATAAGAATTACAAACCGATTTGTACAAATTCCTACAAATTACATATACTAAGAGGGAGAGATAGATTAATGTCGAAACGTGACAAGGTCCAATTGAAACAGTAATTAAAACACATTCCCAAGGTTCAAACAATTTGATTTTAGCGCCTTATCTCATAGCTCAATTATCGTTTAAGGCATAAGTCCATAGTCACCCATTTACTAATTACTCAATCATATTAAATAATCAAATGGAATGCAACATATAAACAATTAGATTTAGTGCATATGGGCATAATTCAATGATGAGTTTAAACATTAAATAAAATTAAAATCAAACATTTCAATTTTTAAATAGTAGGGGTCTAAATGCAAATATGAAAAAGTTAGGGGTCAAACCATAAATACTAAAAGTAATACCAAACTTTTCATGATTACAAAAGGACCCTCAAGTGGGTAAACCATTGAGGATGGCCGGCCATATTAAGGGGAAGGTGGGTAGGTCTCACCCACCTTGCATTATTTCAACTTAAAGAAGAAAAAATCTTGTTTGCCACTTAGTTTTGTTTTAAGGACTTTAAGAAAAAGAATGATTGAAATATATATCTAGACAATTCTAGGTATTAATTTAAATTTTGGTGTAGGCTATGGATGGTATGTACATCATCCATAACCACAAAACAATGCATGTAAAACCATTTTCACCAAAAACCAAACCATGAACACCAAGAACAAAACCATGAACATATTTTCAAGATTTGTATGTTCTTGGTGATTTTTCAAACCCAAAAAACAAAAGTGACAAGATCACTACTTTCTAGCTTCAAAGTGTGTGTGTGAGGTTCAAAACAAAACACAAACACTAACAAAAAATCCCCATTTAGCCGAACCCCCTTTGAAGAACAAAACCCCAAAATTTTTGTTTCTAAACCCTCTTTTCATTCATGCATCCAAAACATTTTTGCATACATATCTTTCTCAACTATTGATACACCTTTTCAACATTTTGAAAAGACAAAAGATAAACATATTTTGAATGAAAAACAATTTAAACTCAAACTTCATTCATGCATCAAAAACACTTTTCTTGCATATCCTTTTTCAACTTTTGATTTACAATTTTTCAACAATTTGAAAAAACAAAAGATAAACATATTTTGAATGAAGCAATAATATGACATACATAAAATTAAAACCCATATGCATAAAATCTAAAAGGACACATCATACATAAACCTTTGGCTCTGATACCACTTTAAGGGAAAATATGAGATTTATGTGGGATTTCTAGTGACTAGCATGCATATACAATTCAAAATTTATATACGAAAGCAACGGAAGCATGTCATACATTTTATCAAAGCTATAGTCATGCAAATCCCCTTCAAGATGCATAGGTTTATATAAGATGCATCAAAAACAATTTATTGAAGAACAAAGTTTAGGAGTAGTTTTGTACCTCTTGATCTAGATCTAAGACCAAGGATTGACCACCTCCAAGCTCTTTGCTCCTTGAACTCCTTGAGCCTAGCCTCCCTCCTTGCCTCCTCCACTTTGTTGAGAATGAGTGCTCCTAGGTCCTCTTCAAGTTTCCAAAGATATGAAAACCTCTAAAGATCCTCACCCACTTTGTAATGAGAAAGATGAAGGAATTAACCAAAGGGTGATAAGATGATTAGCTAGAATTCCCTTTGGTGGCCGGCCCTTTTTAAGTTTTAGAGAGAATGATTTTATTTTCTTTTGTGTATTATGAACCACCTAACACACTCACACACACTTTCATTATATTATGTTCCTTTTATTTCTTAAAGAAACAAATCAACAATTGACTTACTTTCTCTCCCTTCTCATATGGCCGGCCTATTGTGTTTAATTTGGGCTTTGGGCTTTTAATTATTTCAAGTCATCCAATGCTTGAATAAAAGCCCAATGGGTTTTGGCCCAATGGGCCCGATTAAACCCGAACGTTTCTTTAAGCCCAAAACGATCTTTATCGCTTTTATGATTTCTTTAGACTTTCTAAATTAATCAAAACACTTAATTAATCCAATTAATTATTTCCTTCATCCATTAGTTACTCACTACAAGAGTGTATCGGTGAACAATCTTTTAGGTTCTAATTAGCAAGGCAGTGAGGTGATTGGCACCAATCCAATTGATTATCCAATCACTTAGTGATTTAAAACTTACTTTTAATTCACCTTCCTTTTAATGACTACATTTAATCATCTAGAAGAACTCACAAGCCATGAGTGACATCTAATCATATATCATGGCTACCCAAGCTAATGTAGAAGTTATTCGGAGAACCTATTCAGTTGGAATTACAATGTAATTCGATCCTTCTCTAAAACAATACTCTCAATCACATTACTAGGGTATGGATTTATAATGTCAAACCCCTAATGTGATTATTCCTTCTTATACGATTCATTTGAGACGTATAGGAACGCTTTCCTTTATTACGCTCGATACTTCGGCCGAAGATTCCCGAATCATATCTTAGAGTATTCATCCTCTCTTATCGAAGATTAGAGATTCCTTGTTGCGCATTCACTTGCCTTCATGGCTAAGTGGCTTAACCCCAACGATGCCTTGGACACTCTCGAATGGAATGACTTTAACATAATCAAAGATTAAGTACTTAACCACAAGACAACGAGATGCCTCAGGTCAAAGGATTACTTACATTATTCCAACCATTAGAGTTACTTGCTTGACATGTGAGTAGACCTCCATGCAAGTACTCTCGTTCGATTGTGTTCAGTGAACTCATTCCCTTAATGAGCACCTACATGCTTGTCTTAGTGTCGCTACACGAATGGGATGAGACTTTCCATCCTTCCAATTGAAGCGGACATAGTATGTACCAGTCTATGGATTGTCAGTATCCCTCCGACAATCCTTATGACCAGGAACCTTTTTGGACATGATGGTTATGAGAAGAAGGTCTCTGTAACCTAACATCATTAGGTTACTTCTTCCATCGATCCATTGTCCATGGATTCACTATTTAGGACATATTTCGTTCATTGAGATAGTCCCAATTAGTATCTTTGCCTTCCGATGTATAAGAGTCATATATACATCAATTCATTGTCCTGAAAGGTTTCTTCCAAAGATTGACTTTCAGGGCATATTTCCAACACTAGGTTCATAGATGCATATATGGAATATGGCATAACATTTATAGAGGCACCTAAGTCAAGCATGGCAGATTCAAATCTAGTGTCACCTATGACACAAGGAATGGTGAAACTACCCGGATCTTTGCATTTGGGAGGTAGTTTGCGTTGCAAGATGGCGGACACATTCTCACCTACTTTTACCACTTCCTTGGTCGACATCCTCTTCCTAGTGGTGCACAACTCCTTCAAAAACTTGGCGTATCTAGGGACTTGCTTGATTGCATCCAACAAGGGTATGTTCACTTGAACTTTCCTAAATGTCTCAAGGATGTCCTTTTCAGCTTCTTCCTTCCTTGTTTGCATAAACCTACTAGGAAAAGGAGCATTCGAAGGAAAAGCATTAGTAGAAACCGAATTTGACACATTCTTACCCTTTTTAGCCGAATTAGACAGTTTTGGGGCACTAGGAACTTGTGGCAAAGACTCTCCCACCTTTGTTGTGGGTTTGCTTGATTCTTCCTCTTCAATTTGCAAGTTTTCATCACCTTTGGGACCTGATTGTGATGGTGTAGGATCTGCCCCAATCTCTTTTCCAATTCTCAAGGTTATGGCCTTTGCACTTTCGAAACCTCCCTTTGGATTTGGAACGGTGGAACTAGGGAGCTTTCCTTGTTCACGAAACTGCCCCATAAACTCGGCAATTTGTCCCATTTGTTTCTCCAATTGATCCACCCTTTTGTCTTGGTTTTGCATAGCCTTAGCTTGATCGTCCTGCCCATTAGACAACTTAGTTAGTATCTTAAGGAGTGCATCATTGTCAAGAGACGTACCTGAGGCACTTGGGCCGGATTGGGCTTGATTTTGGGGTGGGCCATAGGTTTTGGGAAAGAACCCAGGGGGTTGTTGCCTAAAGCCTCCTTGGTTTTGAGATTGTAGGGGCTCCCTCCATTTGAAATTTGGGTGGTCTCTCCAACCGGGATTATATGTATTGGAATAAGGATCGTTCCTTGGTTGGTTTTGGCCTTGAAACCCAATTGCATTGGCGCTTTCCCATCCACCATTTTCAATCAACTGTGGACATTTTTCAGAGGCATGTCCATGCATAGAACATACGCCACATACAATTGGTCCTTGCATCTTCATGCCCTCGGCCAACTGAGACACAATAGAAGTAAGATTAGCCAATTGTGAATTAATGTCGGAAGTAGAACTTACCTCATGAACATGTTGCCGTGGGGGTCCTCTTTGGCCTACTCCTTCGTATTGTTGAGCGTTCAACGCTCGATTAGAAATCAAGGTCTTGGCAGCCATAGGTGTTTTGTCCACTAATGCTCCACCTGCCGAGGCATCGAGCATTTGACGTTCTAATGGTAGGAGGCCCTCGTAGAAGTATTGCAAAAGTAGTTCCTCCTTCATCTGATGCTGTGGACAAGAAGCAACAAGTGATTTAAAACGTTCATAGTATGCAGGAAAAGACTCACCTTCATCTTGTTGAATTCCACTTATTTTTTTACGAAGAAGAATGATGCGAAAAGTTGGGAAAAACTTCTCCAAAAACGCTCTTTTAATACTCTCCCATGAAGTGACAGTGCCAGGAGCCAACTCATATAACCAATCCTTAGCTTTATCCATTAAAGAGAACGGAAAAGCTTTCATCTTCAAAATACTTCCGTCAACATTGACGGGAGTCATGCTTGAACAAACTACTTCAAACTCTTTAAGATGCTTGTTTGGATCTTCCATGGAAAGCCCATGGTATTTAGGAATGTGGTGCAACAAGCTTGACTTCAACTCGAATTCATCGGTCTTGCCTTGGGCAGCCGCGGGGTATTGAATGCATAATGGTGCGGCATTGGCCAACCCTGAGGCCGAAAGCTCTTTAATGGTCCGATTGTCCGCTGCCATAACTTCTTCTTCCACTTCTTCAAACTCAGATTCGGCCTCTGAACTTGAACTAGGTTCACTACGTTCGGGATGCCTCCTCTTTCTTCTCAAATCACGTTCAAAATCGTCGTTAAAGTCTAAGATATGTGCATGCACAGTTTGAGAACTCCGCGTCATGCACTAGTACCTAAAAAAAAAAACAAGAAACAAAAATAGGTCAGAAACTAAAACAAAATCAGAAACAAAGTGAAATAAATGAAACAAAAACAATCCAAGGGATTAGCAAAGTTGCTAATCCCCGGCAACGGCGCCAAAAATTTGATGCGAAATATATTAAGCACACAAATTAAACCCTCTTCTGACAATTGTAGCAAAGTATGTAAGTAGGGATCGTTCAAAACCGGGGATTAGGAGGGATTGCTAAACTCTTGAAAACTGACCTAAGAACTCCAAAACAAAGTTAAAAACACTAATTTGGACTCAAAGAATGAAAAACCAAAGTTAAAACACTAAAACAAAACAAAAACTCAAAACAGCAACTAGAAGACTCAAAACTGCCTAAAAACCACTTTCTGGGCAGTTTTGAGCACCTACACTAATTTGGACGAAATTGGTTGAAAACTTGACTCAAAACACTTAAAAACATGAACCAAAACAATTTCTAACTAAATTGAGACTTCAAAGTAAAGGGGGATTTGATTTGGACGAAATTAAAGTTGAGAAAACAGATTGCAAAGTAAAACTGATTTTGAAACGTTTTTGGGGTTTTTAATGGATGATGGACTAGTTAGGGGTTCTTTCTCCACACATGACAAGTATGCAAATGACTCGATTTCCAGTTATTCCTTCATAGAATTATGAATGACAATGCCCCAAATTAACCGTGACATCACTAGTTAATTCTCAAGTTTTCCTTGTGTTATTGAATTGGATGACATCATACGACAACCCAAAGCATTCTTCAAAAGTTCCTTACATGACATCATAATAAAGATACAATCAAAGATCATTACGTTCAATGAAAACTATAAGCATTGACAAAGCACTTGTGACTATGACATCATGACACTTATGCTAGGAATTGAACTTAACGCGATTGTGACTAGCAACCTTCACTACTTGTGAATATAAGTGTGTGACAATTATGTGAAACAAACTTATATTCTAGCATCATATTCATGCAAGCCAATTAAGTGTCGACCCCTAATGAACAAACACAAATACGTTATTACTCGCACAGTTAAGCCAATTGCATTTACAATTCAAGAACTCATAACTGGAATTTATCAAATCAACTTGCACACATAGTTATGGCTTCGAAATCACCCCTAACCAATAGGGGTTTAGCCACTCATGTTCATAGCAAAATGAAAGGAAAATAAATTAAACATTGAAATCATAAAACGAATTACACCTAGAATGCACCAACGACGAAGCTTGAGCATCCAAGAGTCCTTCCTTCTTTCTCCTTGCTACGGCACAAAGGTGGATGGGATGGTTGGGATGTGTTTTAGGATCAGGGATTATGGAATTGGATGGAGGATAGGCACGGCAAGGTGTAGTGTTGGCTGGAATTGTGTTTCTAGGATTTTAGGATGTGTAGAATGGTGTGGCTAGATGAATGGACGAAAATTGGGTGAATGAGTGATCCCCTTTCAGGATTACAAGGATATATATACATGAAACACTTAAGGGATACAAGTGTGTAGCTTGGACAAGGTAGGAGACAAGGTAGGACGGCTAGTGACAAGCTAGGACGGCTAGTGACAAGCTAGGACGGCTAGGAGACAAGGTAGGACGGCTAGGAGACAAGGTAGGACGGCTAGTGACAAGGTAGGACGGCTAGGAGACAAGGTAGGACGGCTAGGAGACAAGGTAGGACGGCTAGTGACAAGCTAGGACGGCTAGGAGACAAGGTAGGACGGCTAGTGACAAGCTTATTCCTTCCTCTTCTTATCACATTTCTAGCCTCTTGAAGTCAAAATTCGTCCATCCATGTTAGCCCAAATGTAAGCTATCCACATAGTGTCCAAAATTGCTCCAAAATGCACCAAAATGCCCTTTCTTGATACTTTACCCCATAGGTCCTACAAACACACGAAATTGAGTTGTAATGCGACATTAACTAAGAAATAATAGCATAAATGCACAAGAATAAGCTAGTTAAGTCGCCTAAATATGCTCCTATCAGATAACCACAATCAAGGCAACAAGAAACAAAAGCCAAAATTCAATGGTTTAAGTAGAAAAAGTTCAGTTGTGTTGTCCAAAGCCAAGTGGAGGTGGGAAATCTTCAGTGGGGTGTCTCAACTTATACTTGCGGATGCCCATCTTAAACCATCCGTGTGCAGGCAAGAGAACATACACCAAGACAACAAACATAGACACACACCAACACATTATCCATTAAGGGCAGGCAAACAAATCCCTGGAAATGGCCGCTAAAAACAACTTTTACATTCTCTATCTCGCACCCTTTTTCCATCTCTCTCTCTCTCTCTCTCTCTCTCTCTCTGTGTGCAATCAGACAAATCAAACCCCAAATATAATCGCTTAAATCCTACCCAAACCTAATTCCTGAAATCCCCTCTCTTAGACACCTCCTACCTCTCTCTGTCAGAACCGCAAACCAAATCCGTCAAATTCTCCCATTTTTTTCTCACCCTTGTTCCATCTGTCTGTCCTTGCAAAGCGTACAAATCAAACCCTAAATATAATCCTTGAAATCCTCTCTTGATACCCTAAAGCTCTCTCTCTTAGAACCCCAAACCAAATCGGTTGCACGCATCTGCTATATAATTTACAAAACTGTGAACTATAGGTCATAGTGTGCAGCATGCAAAAGTTCTGCCACTATGAATTTCTAACATGCTTATAGGCAGCCACTATAAAGTATAACTATACATATGCATGTACGTGCAGAAACAAATGCATGCATGCATACACATATAGGCTTGTACATACACACACAGATGCATACATACATATACATACATGTACACACACACAGATGCATACAGACGTATATACATACACATGTATATCTGCTCACACATATAGATATAGCTATATAAATGCCTATACATATATTTAGACATATACTTAGGTATATATTGATACATACAGTTGTTGAAACTGAACTAGGTTTACGTGAATTTTATGAATATGAACACAAAGTGTTTTGCCCTGGATAACTCAGAAGCATTCTTATTAAACTGAAAGACTTCGACTAGCTATTAAATAGCCTTACATCAACAAGAAAATGAAATAACAACCCACGATAACAACAACCCTAGAATCGTGGTAATCGACTAGTTCAAAAACAGATAACAAACTTGTCCCTCAAGTATAGGAGGGTTATTAGCACGTCCAGGGGATAAACCCTAGAAACAAGGAAACCTATCAACTAGAATCTTTGACAACTTCAACATCCTCCCTTAAACTGAATACTATTGATTCAGTTTATTCCAGGCCATTTGCATACACCCATTAGGTCTCGCAGTTTCTGAAATACTTCAAGTTTCAGTGGCTTTGTCATCACGTCTGCAATCTGCTCCTGAGTAGAACACTGCAGTAGCTCCACTACTTCATCCTTGACAAGATCTCGAAGGAAGTGAAACCTTACATCTATATGTTTACTGCGACCATGCATTACTGGATTCTTTGACAGCTTAATGGTTGAGACATTATCACAATAAACCTTTGTTGGACCAGTTTGCCTCAGAGTCAAGCAACTCAAAATTCTTCTTATCCATACCACTTGATATGCACTTGAAGCAACCGCAATGAATTCTGCTTCAGTAGTAGAAAGAGTGACCACTGGTTGCTTCTTCGAGGACCATGATACTGCTCCTGAATTCATCATAAATACATAACCTGAAGTACTCTTTCTGTCATCTTGATCACCAGCATAGTCACTGTCCGTATAGCCAATGAGCTCTTCATCTCCTCCCTTCTTGTAAAATACCCCAAAATCACCAGTTCCCTTCACATATCTTAAGATCCTTTTGACTGCCAACAAATGAGTCTTTGTAGGATTCTCCATATACCTGCTAATTAGACTTACAGCGTACATAAGATCAGGTCGTGTAGCTGTTAAATACATAAGGCTCCCAACCATTTGCTTATAAAGTGTGCTATCTACTTTTGCTCCCCCTTCATCACGAGTGAGTTTGAATCCAGGAACCACAGGGTTATGCACTGAGTTGCACTGACCCATGTTGAACCTGTCTAACACTTCCTATGCATACTTACGCTGACTTATAAAAATGCCATCTGGTTTCTGTATTACTTCAATGCCAAGAAAGTATCTCATACTTCCGAGATCAGTCATATCAAATTCTGTCATCATGGATCTCTTAAATTTCTCAAACAACACCCTATCATTTCCAGTGAATATGAGATCATCAACATATAGGCATACAATCAAAATTTTACCTTCACTAGCTGTCTTGATAAACAAAGTGTGCTCAAAATGACATTTGCCGAATCCCTCTTTGATAAAATATGCCTCTATTCGACTGTACCATGCTCGTGGAGCCTGCTTGAGCCCGTATAGTGCCTTCTTGAGACGATAGACCTTGCCTTCGCTTCCTTTCTGTTCATATCCAGGTGGTTGTTCAACAAAAACCTCTTCATTAATCTCTCCATGTAAGAAAGCTGCTTTGACGTCGAGTTGGTAAATCTTCTAGCTCCTTTGTGCAGCAATGGATATAACCATTTGAATTGTATCCATTCGTGCCACTGGTGCAAATACTTTAGAAAATCCACTCCATATCATTGCCAATATCCCTTCACAACAAGCCGGGCCTTATACTTGTTCACCTCCCCATTTTCATTCAATTTTGTCTTGAAAATCCATTTGACTCCAATAGTTTTTCCTCCTGTTGGTAGGTCAGTCAATTCCCACGTATGCTTCTTCTCTATTGCTTCTATCTCTCTATCCATTGCTTGTTTCCACTTCTCACTTTTCACAGGTTCGCAATAGCTAGTAGGATCGCCATTTGTAAACAAGGCTTGATGAGCCAAGTTCATACCTTCTTCATCAGAGAGACCTTCACCAGTGTCATAGTCTCTCATCCAACTTGGTGGCCTTCGAGCCCGTCCCTCTTGAGGTGCACTGCCTTCATTTATGGCATTTTCTGATTCAAACGAATTATTGCCATCTGACCATGAACGTCAGTTTCTTCTTCATTTCCTTCATTTCCTTCTTCATTGCCTTCATCTCCAGTACCTGTTTGTTCATCAAGATCAGCTAAAATATCTTGCTCATGACTGTCATCCCAATTCCATAGTTGATCTTCTTCAAACACTACATCTCGACTTATAATGATTTTACTTGAAATAGGGTCATACAATCTATAAGCTTTGGACTCCTCACTTACCCCCAACAGTATACATTTGAGGCTTTTGTCATCAAGCTTCAATCTCTTGGTATCTGGTACGTGCACATAAGAGATGCAACCAAAAACCCTAAAGTGTTCTACCGAGGGTTTGCGCCCACTCCATGCTTCCTCAGGTGTTTTGCTCTTTACTGCAAGGGTCGGACTTCGATTTAGCACGTGGACAGCCCAGTTCACTGCTTCAGGCCAGAAGGTCTTTGGAATCCGCTTCTCTGATAGCATACATCGAACCATATTCATGATAGTTCGATTTTTCCGTTCAGCAACCCCGTTCTGTTGAGGCGTATAGGCAGCTGTCAATTGCCTTTGAACGCGATTCTCATTGCAGAAATCTGTGAATTCATGTGATGTGAACTCACCACCTCGATCCGTCCTCAACCCTCTTATGAATGATCCAGTTTCCTTCTCCACTTTGGCTTTGTATGTTTTGAACACGGTGAAAGCTTCTGATTTCTCCACCAAAAAATAAACCCAAGTTCTTCTACTATAGTCATCAGTAAAAGTGATGAAATATCTCTTCTTACTGTTTGAGATTGGGTTTATGGGACCACAGATGTCAGCGTGTATCAATTGCAGGATCTTTGAGGCTCTCCACACACTTTCACTAGGAAAAGATTCGCGATGTTGCTTCCCCACAAGGCAGCCTTCACACACATTCTGAGAAGCTTTGAGCTTTGGAAGCCCCTTAACCATGTTCTTTTGTTGTAACACCTTCAGACCACTCCAACTTAAATGTCCATATCGACAATGCCAGCAATCAGCTTAATCTGTGGTTGTCATGGAGAGACAAGTTTGTTCCTTTCCCGGACAGCGAGCACTCAAGGCAAACATCCTGTTGTATGTCATCTCAGTTTTGAGAATGAAACCTTTCTCAGGGTGAAAGATCTTACACTTTCCATGTTGCATGAGCACTGCGAGTCCCCTCTCTTGCAGTTGACCAATACTCAACAAGTTATTCTTTAATTCAGGTACAAAGTAGACGTCTGTAATCACATGCACGATCCCATGCACCTCCATACGTACTTTGCCCTTGCCTTGCACATTGAGACTGAAGTTGTTTCCCAGCTTGACTGACTCTCGGAAATTTGCATCTATTTCGACAAATGCTTCATTTCTACCACACATGTGGTTGCTACATCCTGAGTCAAGAAACCAAATCTGCTCCGTCTCAACTTCCTTGGCATCCACCAACGCCATTAGCAGCATTTCCTCATGTGTTTCTGCAAAGTTAGCCTTGGAGTCCCTAGTCTTCTTAGGACATTCCCACTGAAAGTGCCCTAGTTCGTGACAGTTGTAGCATTCTATGATAGATTTGTCGAACCCAAATCTACCCCTTCCTCTACCTCTTCCCCGATAGGAGCCACGGCCACCACTCCTTCCTTCTTGTTGGACTCCAGTGGTAACTTGGAGAGCTTGTTCGTCCATCACATGTTGACCCATCCTTTGTTCATGCATAAGCAAACTGCTCTGAAGTTCATCAATGGATAGAGTATCCAAGTCATTCGACTCCTCAATCGAACAGACCACATAATCAAATTTTGACGTCATAGACCTCAAAACTTTCTCAATGATCACTATATCCTCCATTCTTTCTCCATGCACCCTCATCTTATTAGCTATGGTAAGTGTCTTCCCAAAATAATCATTGACAGTTTCTCCAGCCTTCATATGCAATACTTCGAACTCCTTTCGAAGTGCTTGCAACTGAGCACGCTTCACATGTGCAGTTCCTTGGTACTTCTGCTTCAAGGAATCCCATATATCCTTCGCCGTGTCCTTCTTCAAGATCGTTTCAAGGATAGAACGATCAATGGCCTGAAACAAGTAGTTCTTGGCCTTCAGGTCTTTCAGCTTCAGTTCCTCCAGTGCCTTCTTCTGTGAATCACTAGAGTCTGCTCCTCCTGTGATTCCAATGATCCCCGTCTCCACCAGGTTCCAATACTCCTTGGAACGCAGAAAGTTTTCCATAAGCATGCTCCAGTGATCATAGTGCCCATCGAGCCTCGGGATGGCAGGTTGCACAAAACTGTTCTCGGACGTCATATTCTTGTTCTTTCACGTAAGCAACTGTGTTTGCTGGTTTTGGTTAGGCCCCTGTGATGGGGCTCTGATACTAGATGTTGAAACTGAACTAGGTTTACGTGAAGTTTTATGAATATGAACACAAAGTGTTTTGCCCTGGATAACTCAGAAGCATTCTTATTAAACTGAAAGACTTCGACTAGCTATTAAATAGCCTTACATCAACAAGAAAATGAAATAACAACCCACGATAACAACAACCCTAGAATCGTGGTAATCGACTAGTTCAAAAACAGATAACAAACTTGTCCCTCAAGTATAGGAGGGTTATTAGCACGTCCAGGGGATAAACCCTAGAAACAAGGAAACCTATCAACTAGAATCTTTGACAACTTCAACAATAGTTGCACATAATCTTCGTTCTGATCCAAAATTCATGATCTTGTAGATTCTAAGATGAGTGAAATGAAAGATGGAACCTTCTTGAGCAAGGATCAATTACTAGCACAAATTAAAGCTCTCAGTTTGCTAATTTCTAAACTTTCATATTTGTTCTATCACTTTACAACAATTTTTAAAGCATGCTTGTTCATAGATATAAGCCATAATCAAACCAAACAGAAAAACTAAATGTATTTCTAATACTAGCAACCGTAATTTTCTAACAAAAATAACATATCTTAACACATTTGTTAGGAAACAATTCACAGTCCGTCATATGTGAATGAACAAAAACCAAATGCATAATTTATTTTAAAGGGATAGATAACTGACAGGGCTAACACAAAAATAAATAATATAGCAATGAACTAAAAGGGGGAAAATGCATACAGTTTGAATTCTGCAGAAGCTATAACATTGAAAGACCAACACAACAGGAAGAAAAATACACACACACAGATATACACATAAACACACACAGGCACAAATACAAAAAAGTTAAAACAGAGCTCAATTAAAAAATAAATTTTTTTTCTTCAGAAAATCACAAATTGTAAATTAGTCTATTCTGTTTACTGATTTTGTTCCAATTCAAATCACAGAAAGGAACTGAAAAGTTTAAAACAGGAATGTCAAATACCTTCACCCAAATACAATGCTTTAGCAAGCTGACCACCAGTAATCTGCACCCAACACCAATCCAAGAAATATGAACTTCGGGATTGAGTGAAAAATCACATGGTCAATAAATTTAATAAGTTTAGGGATTAGTATTCTGAAAGAGGATTGAAATATTAAAAAAACTAATAAAAGGGGTAAAATTCTATAGATCGAATGACAGTCAACCCTAAACCCTGGTTTTGAAGACCAATATATTTGTTGTTTTTATCATGCAAAATGCATTGAAAGCCAAAGTTGATGATCATGTTTACGATGACAAACACTTTACAGCAACTTTAAAAGCATGCTTGTTCAAAGACATAAGCTATAATCAAACCAAACTGAAAAATTAAATCTATTTCTAACAACAGCAACCATAATTTCCTACCAAAAATAACATATCTCAACAGATTTGTTAGGAAACGATTCACAGTGCATCATATGTGAATGAACAAAAACCAGATGCATAATGTATTTTAGAGGGATAAAAAAACTGAGCATTTGATTCAAAGGGTTAGCACAACAACAAATAATAGGGTAATGAACAAAAAGGGGCAAAATGCATACAGTTTGATTTCTGCAGAAAGGCTATAACACTAAAAGACCAACACAACAGGAAAAAGAGAAATGAAGAGGAAGTGGTATTATCAGACAGTGAAGAAAGCAGCACAAAATATCTGTTTTTTTTTTTTTTTCGGTCCCAATTTAATAATTTAAAAATAGATCTTGCACTCCTAGCTAAAAGTTGAAGAACCGAACCATAACCAAACATAAAACAAAGCAAGAAAACAAACAGGTTTCTAAGCAGGTTCAAACCAGAAACGATGAAACAAGGGAAAATTGGGTTCAAAATGGACACTTAGAGCTGGTTTGGTATTGCTATGCTTTGAAAAAAAAAAACTACTTCTGTTGTGCTGTGAGAATAAGTAGCTGTGAAATAAAGCAGCAGAGTGTTTGATAAACTTTTTTGTAAAAGTGCTTTTGAAAAAAAAAAAAAACAATATTATAGTGTTTGATAAACTTTTATGTAAAACAAATATGAAAAAAAAGCTGGTTTTTCAAAGCTAGGTTTTGCAGCTTTGTGTTTTTGGCTTTTTTCACCTAAAACTGTAAAAAAAAAGTTGAAGCTGAATGTTTACCAAACATAAAAAAGCTCCCAACTTTTCTTTAGTCATTTTTTTTCAGAATCACCTCAGTACCAAACTAGGCTTAGCTTTGAAAGGAATTCAAGCTACCAGCTGGGAGAAATCCTCATCAATGCTTGCAAAGATAGCTTCCAACTGGAACCAAATCTCTGAAACCAACCCTAGGTTTAGGCGTCCCTTCCTGCCTCACCGTTTCTCTAAGCAGAGCTCACCGAGAAAAAACAAAACCCAAATTCTGAGCAACCCTACTTATTGCTTTGCTCATCCTACCCCTCCCTCTTTCCTCCAATTTTTCCTATAAGAGTCCTCCTCTCTCTTCTGTCTGGCATCGCACGACCCCACTCTCTTCTCTTTGCCATCAGACGACTCCTCCTCTCTCTCTCCTCTCTCGCATCACACAACACCTCCCTTCTCTTCTCACTAGCATCGTTGCAGGCTAGGCCTGCTCGTGTCGGCCCTCCATCCAAAAAACCCAACCACAAAAAAAACCCACCAACCCAGTCACAGCCCAAACCTGCAAAGGCCATCAACTAAACCTGCAAAAAAAAAAAAAAAAAAAAAAAAAAAAAAAAAAAAAAAGGTGAAATCCTTAGGGGAATGGCATGTCCGTAAATAGAGTGAAATTGGGGTTCAAAATAATTGTATTATTAAAGGCTTTTTATATGGTAATTAAAGGCTTTTTTAGGATAAATAATTGTATTAGTTTTATATATACAAAATAATTGTATTATTAATTAGTTAAATAAAATTTATATCTATTTTGTACAAGGGTATTTTAGTAATCAAATTGCTTTTGATTCTGATTCATGTGAACTAGTAAACAGCTAATATAAAATATGCATTATTGCATTTCAATTCCAGATAGTTTTAGTAAACAACTTTAATAGGAATCTGATTCGGATTCCACCTCATTCCAATTCCTCCTCAATTCAATTATTCTCAATTTGATTATGGATTAATAAATGAGCTATAAATATATTGCTTTAAGCTTTGTTGTTTTAAACACTTTTAATTATCTTTATTTCAATTTCATTTTAATTCTAATTTGTTCATTTTCAAATCACACTTGACTTCACAAATTTAGTTTCTGCACTTACTTTCTTATTGTGGTAGCAAAATTAGTCTAAATTCATTATCTATAATCTTGGGTTAAAAATTTAACTTAGAAGGGTTGAAGCAGAAAACTTATTTTTGGATTAAAATTTAAATTTTCTAGATTAAAAATTTCAAGTATTAACCCAAAGATTTTTAAAAAACTCCAGTTTCACTAATTAACAGAAGAGAAAAACCAAAACTTGTCATCTTACGGGAGCAGCACCGATTTAAGAGCACTTTCACCCCTCTCAAATTCCTTAGGTGATAGTGGATTAAATCCCCTCCCTCCCCCTAAAACTCATCCACCCCATTCCAATGCATTGGGCTCTGGGGGAGCCTAGCTGCTCACCTAGGAAAAAAATAGACTAACCTAACTCTTAAGCCATAAAACAAAAGACTGGCGTCAGCTATAATAAAAAAGTGGGGCTTTTAGATCCAGTCCAAAAACATAGATGGTTTTTAAGAGTGAGTCCAATTACCTAATTATATGTATTTATTTATTTTAATGCTCATTTTATATTTTCTAAAAATATTATAAATCAATTAAAATCTTCTAATATTATGCATTTTCAACCCCAAAAAATATAATTAATATCTTATAACAAATATATATATATGTATATATTGACATAAATCTATCTGCAAATCATTATACCCTAACTCAAGTAATAAATATATGAATGTATATCATACCTATAAGTAAGATATGAAACCTAACTAAAAGGTAGAAAAAACATAATATATCTACAAGCAAAACACATGCATCTTACTTGATTATAAAAAAGAATCCGTCATATAAGTAGATAAACATAATTAACCTGTGATATAGGTTAATTATAAAAATAAAAAATAAAATCTATAAATGAGGTTTAAAACGGGATAAAGAACAAGAAAGAACAAAAAAAATAAATAATCAAAGAGATAATTAGGAAGAAATTTGATTTTTATAATAAATCTTATCATTAAAGATATAATTATTGATAATAAAATAATAAGATTTAAGGAATTGGACTTATTTTAATAAATTAGACTATTCCTACTATTGACTCAAAAAATTGGACCTATATCAAGTTTTCCCTAAAAAAAATTAATAAAAAATTAAGGAATCTTTAACAAAAAGTTTTCGATATTGTTTATTTTAACGAAAAATCACATTTTTACATTAAAAAATTAATCCTCGTACAATTCATTTTACCTTTTACTTTACCCTTATCCTTAAATGTCAAAGTTTTCGAGATTTACTTTACCCTCATCGTTAAATGTCAAAGTTTTCGAGATTTACTTTACCCTTATCGTTAAATGTCAAAGTTTTCGAGATTTTTTGAAAATTAATTGTCCATTGTCTGGTTTTTTAGGGGTGGAAATGGTCGAATTGCGTCGAAAGAGGGAATCGATTCCTGAAAACAGTTTCAAGCCGCTCCGAACTGTCACTCAAACGAATTGGGGCGAAACACCGGAGCTTCCGTTTCCTGCTCCGGGAGGGCAATTATAGGAGGCGAGAAATGGATTGGGGTTTTGTGCATAAAGCTTGGGACAAGTGGGCTTCCCTCAACATTGCTTCTCCTGGTGAGTCCCGAGTCACTAAAAGCAGCTCCTCTCAACATTGGTTCTCCTACTGACTGGGCTGAATCGTTATATATTGGTTTTCGTTCATGGAATTGAGCGTTGAATTGAAATGGTTGCAGATGAGCCATTAAAAGCAGCTTTACTCATCAACTACGACCCAACTGGACCATCTCGCTTGTTGTCTACCATGTATGTTCCTTTCAGTCCCATTAATTTTTTGCTTTTGTTTTCTGTTTTCTGTTTTTTGTTTATGAATTTGTGTTCCAGATTGTACAAATGCGATTCGATTTATAACTTCGTCCTCGAAATATTTGTTCGAATCCACATTTGAGCTGATGGTGGATTGAGGGTTTAGTCATTCTCAATTAGTCTCATAAATTATCTTCATAAAATAAACAGGAGGCGATAGAAGGAGAAGGATAATGTGTTTGACAAGAATGGTTCCATTTGGTGCAAATATTGGACTCCTGAGTTTTAAGATGTGTTTAGTAAAACTTTTGCTAGTGTCATGAGCAGGGGTTGATTATTATCTATGAATTTTGTTATTTACTTTTTTCAAGACCACAAGACTAATAAAGCCCGGGTTTGATGACCTCGATAAGTGTCTGTGTGACTGTTCTGGAACGATCGAGTTAAAAGCATCTTTTTATGTGTGTCTATTATAAAAGAATTGGCACAGCCGCACAAGACATGATATTCTTCTCTGTCAATGGGAGTGTCATGCTATATCTATCGGCTTTTCACAAAGTTGGCATTATACTTTCTGGAACTTTCGTCTTTGTAGCTTTTAAGGAATTTGTTTTCTCTTCTCTATAGTCTAAATTTCATTGTGGTTCTGGACTACCTGACTTCAAATTTCCTCCAATTTTTTGGTTTCATCTTTGAGAACTATCTTTGTTTGATTCCAAGGAAAATTTATATCTTTGCAAGGGTTATGACATAGGTTTGATTCAATTTTCATGTTTATATTTTTAGTCTGCTCAATCTCATGCAGACACTAAGTCACGTCTTAAGTTTTGGGGTTCATATGAGTTGACAGACACCAAGTCACGGCTTAAGTTTTGGAGGTTCATATGAGTTGACTTGTTGACTTGATCATCTTTACCCTCTTCAACATTAGTAACTCAATTTTTTTCCCTTTCTCAAATTTGATTTGAAGTTGAACCGCCTGCATTTTGGTAAAATATTCTTAAATTCATGTGCCTTAATAACAATTTGCAGCCATTGCAGATGATTAATTTTGGTTTCATATCTGAATACGTTATGGCCAAGAATATCCCCAAGATTACCGAGAGGGCAACAGTTTTCATTCAGTTGTAGTGTTGTACTACCTGCTCGAATTTCATTTTCCAAACTAAAAAGTTACACGCTAGGACTAATTTAGCTTTTCAACTCCTATTCATTATTAAAATTTCATCCGTTCAAATTTTAGGGACTTGTAGAAATATTTATTATAGGACTTCTAAAATACCTTGTGCAATGCAGAAATGTGGGGGGAATTTCTTGGGAAATTTAGTATAATAGTGCATTTGCTTAACAGTCAAATTGGATGTTAGATACTCCCCAGTCCCTTCTTATCAGTATTGGATTCTTGTTGGAGGTCGATATGTGCAAATTGGTTATGCTACATGTTGCTGTTGTTACATATAAATCCAGAGAAAGATAAAAAGCAGGGAGTATGTAAATGATGTTTCAAGTATAGGGGTATAGGGTTTAGGGGTATACGTCAGATACTTAAGAGTAAGGCACTATGGATGTACTTTAGCGGTTTCTGGATTTATTTAGAGGATAACCGTCCTCTTAACACAAACCGTAGTCTTAATGAAAATTTTGAACGTTGAAGGAGGAATGCAAGGATCAGCAAATTCTCTTATCTGTTCTGAACATCTGACTGTTCTCCTTCTGATGGTATAAGGATTAAAATCAGGCTCTCCTTGACGTACTGAATCCTATTTTTCTGTCCACCTTTTTCACACATGTGATTCTATTTTCTGATCCACATGTGGCATTATTTTTCCAGTTCATTTTGATCCTGCTCATGACTTGTTTATGGATCCCTGCATGAAAAATATATACGTTCACTTAGCATGTCATATTTCCTATGTGCTCCTTCTTTCTGAAGTATATGATACGGAACGGAACAGAACATTCACCTTCACATCTATTGTTGCTTTTATATTCTGTGGACTGGGTGCTTGGTTTAGGTGAAAAGAGAATTTTACTTAAAATTTGTCATGCTTATCATGTTGTTCTGTTTGGATACACTGTACCTGAAGGTTGATTATTGCATGCATGCAGCGCTGAAGAGGAAGGAATAAAAGTGAATCCGATCGAATTGAGTCAATTCGTTGACTTCATCAAATGTGACAAGCTGCAGACTGAGAGCTTCGTTATTGGAACAAACCAATGTAAGTGTTTCCTGTGGGTGCAATGTGCAATCACAATTCCTAATATTTGTCTGCTTAACTGGAGGATTGGGAGGAGGGGCATGATTTTGCTTTCTGTTATTAAGGAATTTGAAGTGGTCTTGTATGGAAGTACTGAAAACTGAAAAGTTGTCATGAATTTTGACAGTAAGGTTTTCAATATATGAACTATGTGTGTTTTTTTGTTGTTAACCGTATGTGCGTTCTTTCATTACAAGAAACTGGGTGTTTATGAGAACAGAAAACCAATGACGGAAATGAAAAGAAAAAATATAATAGAATAAACATTGCACGTACTATGATAGATGTTATCATATCAGTTCATGAGAAGTGCTCATATATGCATACCAGGAAGGATTCGATCGTGTATGAATCTTTGTTAGTTTTTCCAATTATAGTAGTGTAGACCTCACCTCACCTAGTTTTGACATCTAATTGTGGTATATATTGCTGGATCGAAAATAATGACAGATGTGGTGACATCAATTCATGATAATTGGTTCTGTGCAAGATGCATGAACACATCAAAACATTCTGGTGAAGGTGCCATCGTTATGCAAACAGCAGCATTTCTGTTGGTTGGATTGTAAGCACATACTGCCTTTAATTTTACTCAAAACAACGGACAGGGTTTTGGACGTGAATTTCAAGATATGTATGATCATTTGTGAATTATCGTTCAATTGTGCAGGTACGATGGTTCTATTGGCTCAGCATCTCGTGCTATGGCCGCTGTTGATCAGTTTGCATGGCAATTAAGTCGAAAGAATATGTAACCTTGTCAAAAAGATGCAGATAGCGTGGTATTCTCTGGTACCTTGCAATTCTTTTAATACCAACCGTACTAGCGTTATATTGCCCCAAAAACTATCTAAATTGATTGAATGATATAGGCCTCATAAAACCATCTGAAATCTGGATTTTATAACGCAATGGTAGAAAGTTAGGTATCCTAGTAGAAAAATGGATGGTCCGGATCACCTTGAATTGCAACTGTTCAATCAATTTTCTGTACATTCAAATTCTAATACGCGTAGCTAGACCAAAAACAATAATACAAGGTTACGTATCCTAGTTCATAGAGTTTTTGGTCTTTATTCATGCGTTTTTTGTTCGAAACTCCCCTTTGGACAATTAATATAGAATGCTATAACCACGAAATCGCCTCTTGTTAGCCAATTTAGTGGCATCGAATAAAAGGGAGGGAGAAAGCATCTGATTATGTAAAAGGTTCGAGCAGAATTATGCGACATAAATCTCTTGCAAGTGACGCCCGATATTCTTTTTCTTGAACGTAACCCAAGGATAACCTCAGGGATCTTTGTGAAATTAACCCAATGATCGGACGTATTCCTTTGATAAATTCTAACAAATATGTAGCATTTCATTTATGTTGACGTAGGAATTAAAATGGAATTATTTTTATTTATAATGTTAACGCTCAATCCAGGTTAACAAATTAAAATAATAAACCCTTGGTGACCTTGGGATATGGACTAAGATAAAAATAGACTCAGAGATTTAAGGTTCACCCTTCAAAACTGGGCTACATCCATTATGTTGGTCGAATTGTTATGAATTCAAGACTACAAATATTGCTTGGCAATTTACATGAACTCTCTCTCCTCTCAGTCGTTTGTCCCCCTAACTAGAGGTTCCCACCCATTTATAAAGGCCCTTAATGAACTCCCCTAGCCTTGGGTTTCCCCAATCTGGCATTTAATGCACCACCTATGTAGACAAGCGTACTGACACTTTTTCACATGTTGACTAGGTATTCAGCGATGAATTGATAGGTGCTTAGTCAAAATGGCATGCATTTTCAAAGTGATGAGTGTCGAAAGACTTTGTTTGGTCTTGATTATCCAACCACACCTCTTCGAGCACCGTCCCAACCACCTTTACATCTCGCCTAGGCCTGGCAAACGGGTCGTGTTCGTGTCATTTTCATGTAACACCTGTTATCTTAACGGGTCGTGTCGTGTCACACACGTTATCTTAACGGGTCCTTAACAGGTCAAGTCACTTTACCCAACGCGTTATAACCCGTTAAGAAAAATATATATTTTTTCTTAAATTTGCACATACCATACATTGCCACATAAATATTACTTCAAAACATTAAAACACATTTGTCGTTTAAGTACTACATCTACATTGAAAAATAAGAGCCTAGTAAACAAACATCCATACACTACTAGTTTATTACAAATTATTAAATGTGCAAGGATATGCAAAATGAAAGAGTTTTTGTTTTCAAGGTTGTGAAGCCTTTCTCAAAAGTTTAAACCTTGCGAATGGAACTCAAAACTTTCATGTTGTTTCTTTTACAAAATCCTCAATTTTCATCGATCATCATAACATAAGATTTTATGGTATCCACTAGTGTGAACATTTTAAATTGAAGATCGAATTCATTCATTGTATTCATATAGGGTCAAGGAGTGTAGCTGTAAAAAAATTATCAACATCGAAGTTAAAATAACCGTTAAATCATGATTTTTCGTTGATAACCGTCGAAAATTTTGTCTCGTTACTTGATCTCTTAATCTTTTTTTTTTTTTTTGCGATTTTTGGTGTATGAGATCTTGAAGCATATACAAACAAGTTTGACAGTTGGATTGTTGAAATTAGTTTCATAAAATGCGTATCCCATCAAAACGATAGATTCACTAACACTTAAAGTTTATTTATACTTTCATTAAGTATAACATAAGATTTTGTGGTATCTACTAGTGTAAATATTTTAAATTGAAGATCGAATTCATTCATTGTATTCATATAGGGTCAAGAAGTGTAGCTGCAAAAAATCATCAAAATAGGAGTTAAAATAACCGTTAAATCGTGATTTTTCGTTGATAATAGTCGAAAAGTTTTGTCTCATTACTTGATCTCTGAATGTTTTTTTTTTTTTTTTGCAATTTTTGGCGTATGCGATCTCAAAGTATATACAAACATGTTTGACGGTTGGATTGTTGAAACTAGTTTCCTAGAATGCGTATCCCATCAAAACAATAGATTCACTAATACTTAAGAATTTATTCATACTTCCACTAGTGTAAGTATTTTAAATTGAAGATCGAGTTCATTCATTGTATTACATAGGGTCAAAGAGTGTAGCTGTAAAAAATCATCAAAATCGGAGTTAAAATAACCGTTAAATCGTGATTTTTTGTTGATAACCGTCGAAAAGTTTTGTCCTGTTACTTGATCTCTGAATGTTTGTTTTTGGCAATTTTTAGCATATGCGATCTCGAAGCATATACAAACAAGTGCGACGGTTGGATCATTGAAATTAGTTTCGTAAAATGCGTATCTCATCAAAACGATAGGTTCACTAACACTTAAGAGTTTATTCATACTTTCATTAAGGATAACATAAGATTTTGTGGTATCCACTAGTGTAAATATTTTAAATTGAAGATTGAATTCTTTCATTGTATTTATATAGGGTCAAGGACTGTAATTGCAAAAAGTCATCAAAATCAGAGTTAAAATAGCCGTTAAATTGTGATTTTTCGTTTATAACCGTCGAAATATTTTGTCCCGTTGCTTGATCTCTTAATGTTTTTTTTTTTTTATGCAATTTTTGGCGTATGCGATCTTGAAGTATATACAAACATGTTTGACGGTTTGATCATTGAAACTAGTTTCGTAGAATGCGTATCCCATCAAAACAATAGATTCACTAACACTTAAAGAGTTTATTCATACTTTCATTAAGTATAACATAATCCACTAGTGTAAATATTTTAAATTAAAGATCGAGTTCATTCATTGTATTCATATAGGGTCAAGGAGTGTAGCTGTAAAAAAATCATCAAAATCGGAGTTAAAATAACCGTTAAAGCGTGAGTTTTCGTTGATAACCGTCGAAATTTTTTGTCCAGTTACTTGATCTCTGAATGTTTGTTTTTGTGATTTTTTGCTGATGCGATCTCGAAGCATGTACAAACAAGTTTGACGGTTGAATCGTTGAAATTAGTTTCATAGAATTCGTATCCCATTAAGCTCAATGGTATATATATATATATTTATTAAGTAGATTTAAATTTATTTATTTTGTACGTATAACACTTAAGAAATTGAATGATATGTATATTTAAACTGATCCAATGGTCACCAATTTTTAATATTTAATTTAATATATATATAATTATTATAATTTTTAGGGGTATAAAATTGTTAAATTAATATATATATATATATATATATATATAATTATAGTATTTTTTAGGGTTATAAAATTATAAAATTAATATTTTGCTTATCGTGTATCGTGTTACCCACGTGTATACCCGAATCAATCCTTTATCTTAACATGTGCTTATCGGGTTGCCTGATAACGACCCGATTCATTATCATGTCGACCCGAACACCTATTAATTTGGTGTCGTGTTGGATTATTGGGTTGTGTCAGGAATTGCTAGGCCTAGTCTCACCCTAAGCCTTTACTCCTGATTGCGAGTTGCTAAGTGACTTGATTGACATCTGAGTGGACTTGCCCCTGAAACCTTACACTATAAAGTTGTCAGGTTTCCCATGTGCCTTTGGTGGTTCGAAAACACTTTACATATCTCAGTCAGGGTGAGCTAGTCGGGGGCCAACTTTAGCGCTTGAGAGTATTCTCTTCTAAGCTCCTTGGACCTTGGGCTTTTTTATCTCCCTTGGGCTTTGACTTTACCTTGGGCTTTTCGTGGCCTCTTTCTCGGCCTACACCATTATGTGAGCCTGAAAGTGCTCCACATTAACAAATAATGTTAGAGACACTAATTAAATTTGTACTTGAATTCAAGTGAATTTGATTGATAGTTTAATATCACCTTCTTTTTTTTTTTTCAAATTGCTTGTAATGTGTATAATGACTTTGAAATCGCAATTGGTGTAAGAACAAATTTCATTAGTTTTTGTTTCACAATAAATATTCAGATTTTATGATTAAATAACAATTTATTATTATTATTATTATTTTTTTTTATGTTAAAAAAAAAAAGTTTTGCAGGGAGGGGAGGCTACCTCATCCTAGATCCAGGACATATCACAAATCTCTTTAAGAACTTACTAATGGGGTTTTATTGTTTTTATAGATCGTTTACTAAGAGGATTGCCGAAAACAATGTTTATTGTCTAAAAGCCAAAAGGGCATAAAAACAATATACTAAAATGAAAGCCCGGCAAACCACTTAATCTTCTACTGTTAAGTACACGATTTCAAAGCGTCCATGGTCACCATATTTGACTGCCAAAGTCTTTTGATAACCATACCAATTTTTAGCGTTACATTCGCAAAGTATGTCTAGGGCATCACATGTGTATGAGTAGTGTTTAGTAGTAATATCGTGTTTATTGATAATTAATAATTACCAAACACTTAATGTATCATGATAGTTAGAAAGATAGAATTTTAAGAGATCGAATTGGTGCATGTGTCTTTTGTTTATTTCTTGTCTTATGCCGCTTGATAGTATTCATGGAGCATTTTTGCTTACCACCCCTAAACAATGGTGTTTGCTCACTATACACTTAATCATTTGTGACGTGTCCTTACACTTAATCTTGGTTTTTTTTTTTTTTTCAAAATTAAAAAAGTAACATTTAATGTAAAAGTTAACTAGAATTAAGTAAAAAGATACGTGACAGATGATTAGGTGGATGGTGAGCATACACTATAGTTCAGGATAGTGAGCAAAATACTTCCTGGTATTCAAGCCCCGCATCTTTTGGAAAAACAAATGACACCTTTATTTCCTAATTTTTACGCTTGAATTTCAAATGGATTATTGAGAGCTCAGATTTGTATTATAGGTCTGATACTAATATTGGCTTGCATTAAATAATTCATAAATTTAATAAATGTTGAACGAAAATATGGATGTCAAACTTGAATAGTTTAGAATTAAATTTCAATTCATTCAAGAGAAAATAAAAGAGGAAGGTAAATTACATTTTATCACCTCAACTTTAAGTATCACATCTTTTGGACATTATAATGTCATATATCACTTTACGATTTCATTGATTACAATGTTATACATTAATTTACAAATTATTAGACCTCATTTACATATTTCTGTTAATTGCTGACTTAGCAAACGTTGTGCCCACTATTTCTTCCAAGCATATTGAGATATTAATTAAATCTAAACTATCTACTAATAGAACCTTTTTTGTCAATTAAAAGAAAGTGAAAATACTATTTAGTTGTCTATCACACCAAAAAATGATGGGCAATATGTAATTCAAAGATCCAAATTTTACTTTTTTTTTATTGAAACCTCATCTACAGATGATGTTAAGATATATCTAATATTAAAAAAAAACAAAAACAAAAACAAAAACCTTCCACCCCCACTCCCACCCACGTTCTCTCTCTCTCTCTTTCCTTTTTATTTTAAAAATAAAAATAAAAAGTATTCATACACACAAAATGATGTTCATACTCACAAAGTGTATAGGCGTATAATTAATGAAAGATTTTTCTTTTTTTCTAAACGAAATTAAATTATGAAAGAAACTCTCTCCCTTCTCCGTCCAATCCATCTTTCTCGTCCATCTCTTCCCACCCATCTTCCCCGTCCCTCTCTTCCCACCCATCTTCCACGTTGCTCGACCCACGGTTCATGCCCATTAACCCGGTTGTCTGGGTTTCCTCTTCGTTGTTCAATGCGAGGGCTGCCTTCGATGGAGGAAGCGTCAGAGTCGTAGAGAATGGCTTGGCAGAGCTTTTTCGGGTCGCAGAAAACGGGCGTTGGGAAGTCGCGGGTCATCGTTCAGCAGACGGGGGAGGAGCAGGGATTGGGGAATATGACTTGGATGCAAGTGGGTTGAAAGCAGAGTTGACTTTTGGGGATTTTTGGCAGCGGAGCCAGGAGAGCTCGCTGCCAGTGTCGATGGTGGAGAGAGATGGACGGGGAAGATGGGTGGAGAGAGAGGACGAAGAAGATGGATTGGAGGGAGAAGAGTGGGAGAGTCTTTTTTCATTAATTTAATTTTGTTAAGAAAAAAAAATCTTTCATTAATTAATATCTCAATACACTTGGAAGAAGTAGTGGGTCTCGCGCCTGCCACGATAGTAATTAACACAATTTGACGAAATATTTAATGGAGGTCTAATATTGCAACGATTTTGTAAATTGATATATGACATTGTAATATTCCAAACACAACATATCAAATTATTGGGTGACCCAAAATTGAGGTAGTAAAATGTTGTTTATCCCAAATAGAAATAAGGGTTAATATTAGTTTACTACCTTAAAGTTTTGTAGTTTTCAACATTTTGTGCATGAAGTTTTTTTCATCACAGAGTCATTCCTCAAGTCTTAGTTTTGGGACGGTCTCATACATCATTTAAGTTGGCTGTTGAGTCAGCCTTAAACTAGTGATATGATACCCATGTGGACAATGACTAAGCATCATGTGTCATTAGGGTCCAAGTGAAAATTAAAAAAAATTAAATAAAAAAAAGGGACAATGATCGGCCATTTATGGGGACGAAGGTGAAGGCCAAACAAAGCCCATCACCTCCTTCTCTCCTCCCGCTGCAACATCTCTCGTTCCGGTAACTCACTTGCATGCCGCCACTTGTCTCACCCCCTTCGACGCCTAGAAATCCCGCTCCATCAACAACTCTAACGTCCTCGCCGACTCCGGCATTGAGATCCTCAACACCTGGCTCGACACCCCTATCAAATTTCTTGTTCGGCCTCCAATTCTAAACTCTAGCCGCCCGAAGTTGAGTCATTCCGCGTCAACTCGATCCAATGCCCAAAATTGGGGCTAATAAAATTTTGGGGATTAGGGTTGGGTGTAGCTTGATCTAGGGAGAGAGAAAGGAGGGGAGGTGAAGAGGGTGGATGAGAGGGATAAGGTGGATCGGGTAGGTGAAGAGGGAAGAAGTGGGTGTTGGTTGTGGAGGAGAGAACGGATGGGTGCGGGTTGCACAGGAGAGAAGGGAGGGGCGGTGAGGTAGGAGACAAGTGGGTCAAGAAGGATTTTTATTTATTTATAATTTTTTTTAATATCCATATGGGATTGACACGTGACACCCAGTTATTGTCTATGTGCGCACCATGTCATCAATTAACGGGTGTTCTAATGGAAAACTTAATGAATGTATGAAAGTGTTACATAATTATGACTTTAGATACCAGATTGGAATGAAAAAAATTTCATGTACAAAATGTTGAAAACTAAAAAACTTTAGGTAGTAAATTGAGATTAAAAAGGATGGAGAAGAAGCATCCAATCTAGTTGGGGTGATAACTAATTTACTTCTTTTTTTTGAACAAAGGATATATGTACTATAGGAAATGTGAGCTTAGCGTCATAATGAGTTAGTAATAATATAGTTCAAATTCGACTTAAGACCTCTCATCTACAAATAAAAGAAATATCATTAAACCTTAATGGGACGGCAGAAACCGATTTTGTATTTTGAATCCCACAAAAAGGGGCAGAGGGAACGCCACTGTCTCTTGTCTCTGCTCTCATCATCTCATGTCGATGTCGTCCTCTCAAAAACACGAGTCAGTCGTCTGTCAGCGACTCACACTAAAACATCATTCCAAAAGTTCCACGTCTGCCATCTCTCTCTCTCCTCCCTCTGCAAGTAAGTAGAACTTCTTCTCTCTCCCCTCTCTCTAAATTTATCACTTTTTTATATCGATAAGAAAAAATGAAAAAGTGATAAAAACCCAATCTTCTCCCGCTCCATGCATCCAGATCTCAAATGCGTGGTTAGTGATGTCATTTGAATCACATTTGGAGGGCCAAGTCCCAAGGGCATTGGAGTAGTGGAGCCTGCCTGGGCAGACGGAGGGAAGAAGATGGGATCGGGCGGCAGCAAAGCGACGACGTCGTCGGCATTGCCTTCTTCGACGTCGTCGTTTGGTGGAAATGGCCGGAACCGGAGGCGTCGATCCAAATCCAAATGCCGCCGACTATTCAAGTCGTCATCTTGTCTGCGACTTAGAACCAAATCTCGATCTCACGACTGCGACAATGAACACCAGGTCCCTCTTTCTTCTTCTTTTTTTAAATTTAATTCCTGTTTTACCCCTGTATTCTGAATTTTTATTCAATTTTCTTTGAGTTTGAGCATGAATGTCTGAATTTTCATTGGCGTTTGGACCACAATCTTTAATCTTACTTCATTTTATTAGCAACAGAAAGAAATTAATAATAATTTTCAACTATTTTTCAAGATAATAGGTTAATTATTTCTTACACTATTTTTTAAAATCATATACATGTTAATTAAATAAATGCTTTAGAAGTTATAATTGTGGTTCTGGACAGTAAGTATATAGGTGTCAAGGTTTGTACAAGAGTGTTAAAATGATGGAAAGAAGATCGGAGAGTTGCGTTTCGTTCTAATAAATGTTTTCAACTTGGTAATGTTAAACTATTTTTGGTTTGCTTTCGTTATATAGCGAAAATACGGGAATAAAAGCAGGATTTTGTTAATTAAGCTTTGGTTATTTTGACTCAGCTCCTGTGAAGTTGAATTAATTTTTCCCATGTAGAAAGTTCCCTCCCAAATTAATAATGTAGCAATCTTGTACAAGGCTGCATTGTTAAAGGAGGCTACTTTTAGCAACACTTCCAATCTTGTAGTAAGAGAACACATCTACTCTCGGCTGTATTTAGGCCTCGTGATGGAGAGATTCTCTCATGTAACTAGTTTACCACGTGTCAGTTGTCTACGGTAACACTTTGGATGTGACGCTAGTAGGACTAAATATTGTTTGCATGAGAGGATCCCTCCTCGTGACGAGAATCTGTCTAGAACCTAGCAGTCCTTGTTAGTCCAACCTAGGTCGTCCTTCTTTCCCACCACCGTCCCTGTCAACAACCTATGTAAGAACTGTCAGGAAAATATAATGGCTTTTGAAGGCTAACCCAAATCTTAAAGAATAGATTTGTAGTAAGTTAGTAACGTTCGTATGTGATCTTTGGAAATCTATTAAATGTTACACATCCTAACCCTTAAAAAAAGTTCACGGACATCAAATCTTTTAGCTTTTCTATCTTGTTAGCAAGCGAAGAAACTCTGGAATGAAACCCAACTATATATTGAATCCTAATATCCATTTGTACTATGGAAAATTTTCTCACCAAAGATGTATTTCAAAGAGGAGCATGCCTGCCGTACATTTAGGGTATTTTATAAACCAGGAATCACATTTACTTGTAAACCTTTAACTGTTAAAAAAGTAGCAGGTTTTTCACATGGGATTTTCTTTATTAATGGTTGCTTCTGTTTTCCTGATACAAGACTTCTATATTTTCCCTGCTACCAAACATAGGTATTTGGAAAATGTTTCTGGTACACTGTCATTTGAAATTTTTATCTATCTATATGGCTGGTGTTAATTGGCCACAAATTATTAAAGGAACTAAAGTGGACTCATGCTTTAGGTTTGTGATCATCGGAACAAAGAAATCAGGAATAATGCTCCATGTGCAAGCCTGAATGACACAGAGCCAGATCATGCAAGCATTGAATGTTTCAGAAAGGTTAAAGTTGAACAACCTGATGAAATGCCTTGTATAACTCCAAACGTTGAGCTGAATGAATGGGCTCAGGCTAGTATCACTGATAATGCTTCCATAACTGCTAGCAGCTCAGCCCAACCTTCTGCTACTCCAACCTTGAACCCTTCAAGTCGTTTCCTTTCTCGCTTTAGCTTCATTCCAGGTAATGTAAGCTTTAGGTTGAGCCGGGCAACAAGTGTAGGGTCATCCAGGTCTTATCCTCTATCTTCGACAAGTCTCACAATACTGAACAATGAGGATGAGCTTCATCTACATGCAAGGCCTGCTAGCAGTTTGATAGATACAGATGAAAGCCAACAAGCCAATGGCTTTCTTCCAGAATCAAGGGTTAATAGGATGCCAACACATATTTATAACCACACTTCTGGCAATGTACAATTAAATACTCCGGGATCTGTTTTTTCTGACCACTTGCAAGATAGCCAAACAAATTCTTCTAGACGTGCTGTTGGTAGAAATGCTAACAGTGCAATAATGGGGGTTGGTGTAAACTTGTGTTCTACTAGAATTCATAATGAAATAGGGAGCAACAGAACAAGACCTTCTGATAGGCGTTCAGGAGCTCGGGAACCTGTTGAACGGAATGTTCGTTTCAGCAGAACCTTAAGTGTTGGAAGACTTCGTGACAGGGTACTTCGTCGATCATCATTATCTGATTTAACGTTTTCTTCTTTGCAACAAGAAGTGAGAGATACAAATCAGAGGGATGATACACGGAGTTTGGAACCTGAAGGAAATGTTGTAAACTCCGAAAATGGGTCTGGTTATTTTCCTTCTAATATGTCTAGTTCATTGTTTGGCATTCAAGACTATGGAGTGGAAACATCAAGACCAAGGGAAGCTAGGTATCATGATCTACTTGAACACAGATCAAATTTCCTAGAGCGGAGGAGAAGAATACGATCTCAGGTTTGTTTCTTTTTCACACAGTAATTTTTGGTGCTTTGAGTGAGATTGAATAGAATAATAAATAGCATTTAGGCTCATAATCTTCTAAACGGATGTTTAATAATTGCAACCTTACCTTTATTGCTAATCCAATGCACCAACCAGTTGGCTGCCCTTTATGGACATTACTATGCCCATTGTTCCTGGTGGTTAGTTTATAGGTATAACTTGTGCGGAACTTTGTTAAAGGGAGCACTGAAACTTACTTGTGAAACTTTTTGGTTTGCTGATGCACATGTTTATTTTTTGTAGGTTCGTGCACTTCAGCGGTTGGGGAGCCGCTTCGAAAACATGTCTGGACATGAGAGGTCTTGTATCTTATCTGGTCAACAGAGAACAGGTCGTTGTACATGTCGTACAAGTAATCGAGATGCTCGTCCAAATGATGACAACAGTGCTAGGGCTAGCATATCAAGAATAGTTATGTTAGCTGAGGCTTTGTTTGAGGTAATGTTAATATGTGATTACCTTTTTGTCGTTCAGTTTCCTTATTAATTATATAACTTGAACAGTTTGGACGTAATTTAATTAGGTTCTGGATGAAATTCACCAGCAATCCGTGGTTTTATCTTCCCGGCCTTCTGTATCTTCAATTGGATCTGTTCCTGCTCCGAATGAAGTTGTGGAATCTTTGCCTGTCAAATTGTTTTCGAAGTTGCGAAAAGATCAGTATGAGGAGGCTGCACAGTAAGTATCCAAGTCTATCTAACATTCAGCATTCAGTTCACTGTATATCTTTGAAGGAGTTGCTGACCTGATTCAGTATGTTGCCAGTGTACAAGAATTTATCTGCTTGCGCTTTTTGAGATGCAAGTGAATGTTTAGCCAAGGAGATCTGTTCCATTAGTTGCTTTAATCACTGAACAAACTATTTGAGAATTTAACATAGATTTTCGTAGTGCTACTTAATAAGAGAGTCAAGCTTGTGTGTGTGTATATAAATTAAAAAATAACTTCCAACTTCTGGTCATTTTGGTTACATGCTTCTTTTCTTACATAGTCATCACTTCATGTTGACTCAAACATAGACAAAGCCACAGTATTTTAGGTTTAGTGTTTGACGCAAACAGTTTAGGAAATTAGGTATCGCTTGTAGGTGCATTATAACGTTTTGGGTTGTCTAGCACAACTGTGCAAGTTTCATTCTTCAGAGAGTCCAGTTCAAACAAAAATACCTAAGGTTATTATCTTGGTTTTTGATTTATGGAGTTGGAACAAAAGCATGAAAACAGCTAATTTCACAGCATTGTTCAGTGCTGAGCGGCTCCTACATGCCCAACCATATGTAGAATCCCAGTAGTTTCTGTCCATATTTGAAAAGCATTCTAAATCACTACAAGCATGAAAACAGCTATAAATACAGCATTATTGAGTGCTGAGCGGCTCCTGAGTGCCTAACCATATGTGGAATCTCAGTATCTGTCCTTATTTGAAAGCATTCAAAATTTCAAGAAGCATATCGGCTTGCAGTTAATATTTGAACGTCCTGAGTTGAGTTCTACATCCTTGTTTTAGATTATTCTCATTTTTCTACAAGAAATAAATTGCAATAATGGATAAGATTTTCAAGCAACCTAAAAATAGTACAATAAATTTGCAATCCGTGAGCATCCAGATGACTGTCAATTAGTGGATTGAGAGGATGTTCCTAATGCAATGGTTTATACATTTTGGGTTATGAACATATCTTTATCTTTCCTTGTTCATCTCTACTTGACTTAACATTAGCGTTTAGAAATGGTACCGAAAATTAGTTAGCATTGTGTGTAAACATGTGGATGTAATATAAATGTGTGCGTTGGTATTAAATTTATAATCTGATGTGTGTTGTTGGGGGTACATCATCTCTCTTGGTTAGCAAAAGGAAGTGTCTTTAGAAAGACAATTTTTTATGGGCCAATTATAACATGGATTCGATATCTATGTTTGATTTTTTTTTTTTTTTTTTTTTTTTTTTTTTTCCAAAATGGCATTTTTTAGGTTAAGAAAAGGAATGCAAGTTGCATCTCTTTAATATGGAAAGAGTTTAATAACTTTTGCTTTGCGTATCCTGTAATGCAACAGATGCTACATATGCCTTGTGGAGTATGAAGAAGGAGACAGAATGAGAATACTGCCTTGCCATCATGAGTTTCATAAAACTTGTATTGACAAGTGGCTCAAGGAGATTCACAGGTTCGAATAAATTTTCTGCTTTTGAATCTTCTAGTATGACCATTTTAAACAGATACATACTTTATTGACCTGAATAACATGGTACGATGAGTGCTTTTGCAATATACTTTATATATCTTGCCATGATACTGTTGAAAGTGGTTTTGCTAAATTTATTATACTAGTTGGGTTGGAAAAGATAAATTGTCCTTCTGGCTTTTTGTGTGTTTAGTAGTAGTGCTCGCATGGTAGTTGGTACTTGGTGGTCTGATACATGATGGTATTGGTAGGGTAAGCTTGAATTAGAAAATGGTGGTTATTCATGGTAATATGTTGAAGTTAACCAGACAGATGATGAGAATGCATATTATACCCCAGACCTTTAGATCAGGTGGCATTGGGAGAGTGGGTAAAATGTTTAGGTCCTAGGTCCAAAACTTGTAAAAAAAGGAAAATTCCTTTCCATTGTTTGCTGGATGGCCAAAATTTGTTTGTTTTGATATATTTAACTGACCAGTAACTCTCCGATTTTATCTTTCATTAATTACTGATCTATTCCCCCGTATCCCCCCCTACTGTGCATTTGTTGGCTCCCTTAATTCAATTGTGTGTCATACTGTCATTCCATGTACATTCCTTCCACCATCCTTCATGCACCCTTCTTCATTCATCTTTTTTCCTCCATAGTTACCCCTATCTACAGCAAAAGAAGAATGAAAACTACAAATTAAAGACCCAATGGTTAAAACGAGCCCTTAGCTCTTCTGGGGGAGTGTATTCTTTGTCATGAACTCTTTGGGCTTTTCACAGACAAATGGGTTTTTAACTTATTATGTTGTTGAGGAGCTGCCACTTTTGAGAAACTCCTTGGTCGACTTTGATGTGGCAGCTTTCTAATTAACATCGTTTTCTTTCCTTTCCACTATCAATGGGTCTCTTTTTCATATGTTTTATAGTTGGAGATCACTTCTGATTTTGATTTACCTTTTCATTTCCCTCTCTGAGCTCTACTTGAACTCATTGCTCAAATCTTTTTTCTGGAAACACAAGTCCTATGTATCTCACTGCCACTGATTGTCTGGTTTTTTTATCGCAACTAATGAAACACTGATTAGCTCCATTATTTTGTTTCCATGATAAGTTTTAGGGTTCTCCCAGTTCTTGGTAATTGATTCTCATACTTGTTGCAGCAGCCAGTTTTCCTCTTTTGGCCTAACAATATAGAATGGAATTTTAAATGTAATACTTCCAAAGGATGCCTCAGGATATTTTATTTCTGAAATGGATCTTATCGAAAACCATTGATATTATAAGAGCCATTTGTTTCCTCGTGCCGCTGCTCTAACTAATATAAGTACGAACTAATAAGCTTAACTGGTTTTACTGATAAGCTAACTTTTTGTGCTGGAAAAATCAGTGCCTCTAGTTGCTGACGTTTTCAGTTTGTATTCATATTTTGATGCTACTTCCACCTATGCTGTATGCAGGGTATGCCCACTCTGTCGCAGGGATATCTGTAGATCTGATGCATCGCCTGCAGAGAACTGAGACCGCGATTTTTAACTCTTCTTCTGAAGGCCTATGGACAAACAAATACGGAGCAAAGCTTTTTCAAGGCAACGATAAGAAATGTTTGTATTGTCTTTTAGGAAGTTCAGTCCTTTTATGCGTGTATCATCACGGCTGCCCCGCCATTGATTGCTCTCATTGCAAAATGTTAAATATGTTAAACGTTACTAGAAATGGACTGAACTACGTGCAATCAGCATCACCTCCAGCAAGAGGGAAACGGAGGAAAGGAGAGCCCCCATTGTTGTATCCCAAATTCTGTGCATACTGGATGTTTCCTGAGTTTGTTAACGGTTGATTTTAGTAGAAATGTGTCATGTTCATGTTCAGTTTAGTTCGGTTGAATGGGCTTCGTATGTCTACTTTTATTTAACATGCAAGCATAATGGCTAATTACCACATGCGCAAATGTTGGGTGATCTTGTGTGGAGTTCTTTTGATTTGTATCAAGGGTTGAGATTAAAACATCAAAACCAAATCAATTTATCTCCGTTGATATCAATTTCAGTTGTGGGTTGTTGTACATTTCTTGGTCACCAGATTACCAAAAGAACATTTATTTATTTATTATTATTTAATATTCAATAGGTTTTCCGAGTTAACAAAATAGATATGAATTGGAGAGAAGAAAGAACGGTCGTAGTTCGATTCCTTGAAGACCTAAACTAATAATTGCTAACATCCGCTACTCTGTACTTAGTTTTACATAGATTTCATGCTGCCGTAGTTTTAGAGAAGCCAATTTCCTTGTAGATGCTATTACTAATCTCGGTTTTAGAGAAGCCAATTTCCTTGTAGATGCTATTACTAATCTTGGCTACTCAATCGACGTAATGTTTATATATGTGTTTGTTTATGGGGGTCGGTATGTTGTTGTGTTCTTTGTAATGAACTATCATCCTTACGACAAAGAACGAGGTTGCCGGATTTACCTTGTTAGTGATAATTTGACATAAACTACATACTTTGCTCCATTCAGATGGTCTTTTGATTTAGATCCAAAAAACACACAACGTGAACTACATACTTTGCTCCTTCCAAATAGTATTTTGATTTAGACCGAGTCAACGCACATTTTAGGAAAAAAAACCCAAATTAATTTTTTTGTTAATTAATGTTCATTGAATTTTTTATTTTAGGGTTGGATAATCTATTATTTATTTTAATGACAAATTTGTCTTTTGAAGTAAATATGGAAAACAACTTTTAAAAATCTTGATGTAATGCTTGATTTGATCCAATTATGCATATTGATCAATTTTGACCTAGCCTCTCTGCACACACAACGTGAGCGCAAGAGGCCTTTTTTTTATTCACAGGCGCTATACGCCTCAAAAGATGTATTACGTACTTTTTTCTATTGTACATTATAACAGAGCTTTTTCATGAGGGAGACTTTCTTTATCATGCACACAATTTTTTTTTTTTTGCTCCAAAACAAACTTTAATTAAGAGAAAAGCCTTGAATACATCCAATTGCACCGCGATCAAAGTTTAGAGCTTGGATTGCAGTAGAAAGGATAGTATGATCTCAAATGAGAGTGTTTGGACTACTAAAACATACACCAGTAATTGCATCTGCAACAAAATTAGCTTCCCTAAAAATATACTTCCTAGATATACTGAGAAAAGACCCCGCTAGGTTTCTGATATCCAAAACAATATTCTTGAATCTCCACGGAATCATAAATCTCCCAATGACTACATCAATGACCAACTTGGAATCTCCTTCAACACGAATGTTTTTAAATTCTCTATTTCACTCCATAATCCTAGCATCTTTAAGGCCAACAGCTTCTGCAACAAAAATTGTATTTTCTCCTAAGCATCTTGTTCCCGCAACAATAAGGCACCCATAATCATCTTAAATAATGAATTCCGCTGCAATATTCTGATTAATAATTGAACCATCAAAATTTATTTTAAGGTAATTAGTGAACAATTCTTTCTCCTGATATGTTAGTTTTGATTTGATCTTGGAATTCTGCTTCGGCTTGTTAGGATCAAGGGTGATGTACATAGTGTCCTGATCGGCCTTTGACTTCGGAGTGCTGTCTCTTTAGGAGTCAAGATCTAGGTTGAACTCCTTATAACTTGTCTGTTGACCCCCGGGCTGTGAGTGCTATGATGATTCGTCCATGGGAGCGTTGAAGCTCCGTTCTCCCTCTAGGATCATGTTAATACTCTCGACAGCACATAAACATGTTGCCACTCCATCTCCTCTTATCTTTTTTACCCTATCCAAAGCAAGGTAATGAGCAACAGATGGTAAGTCGATGACACATCTTTCATCTTGTGTAGCCAATTCTGGCCAAGATTGGCGTTATGGGGAGTCAAGCAATCGATAACGTGGAAGGTCACTAGATGGTAGTAAGATTTTGCCTGATTTGCCAGCTTCACCATTCCTAGGGATCGGACAGGGTCCTTGATCCACTGTCCACTAAAACTTGACTAACTAAAGTATTGGAAATCTATATCTTGATTGCAAAGGCATTGTCATGGGGAGAACATCTTGCAAGTCTTGACCAAAGAACATCAAGATGTTAGAGTTGATGATCAGGGGTTTATTGATGGAAATCACCATTTGTTGCTTCTTGCACACCGCCTTCCTTTATTACCGAATTTCTTTTATAGATATTCCTATTCCTTGGATATGCAGTTGACTCCGGGAAGCGTCTCTTCCCCGAAATGCTGGGTAAGATAAAGACCTCAAAGCCTTCTGGACTTTCTTCGTTGTGTTTTAGGAGGAGGTTGTTAAGGTGATGCCTTTTGACTGAAATTAACAATTACTGTTGGGATTTTGGTAGGTGCTGCCTAGATCGATGCCTCCTTAAAACAAGAGATGACATCCTCAAGTTCTTTCACTTGCATCTTTAGATCAGCGAATCTTGCCAGTTCTTTGGCTAGTGGGTTTTCTCAAATATTTTCCAAAGATAGACATACCTCTATCAAATCTTTTCATATTTGGTCTATGGCGGAAACTCCACCATTATCAGGGTTAGCGCCGTGCAGGGAGATTGTGTGATTGCAGTATGATTGCTTGGGAGGGATCTCCATAAATGTAAATTGATTTGGTTGAGAGGAATATGAGTTCACTCTCACTAAAAGCATCAATTGTTGGAATCAAATTCGTTCATCGTCGCGAATGGTGGAGGCACAAATCCAAGCAAAATACAATCGTGAGCAATTCTGAGACAAAGGGGAGTGTGCTGGCCAAAGGCTCTCCGATGCTGAAGTTAGTAAGCAAGTATAAGACTCAAGAAGTGGGCAAAAGAATTAGAGTGCGATGATTGCGCTACACATGATGAACTTTAGATGAGTGTATTTATACTAGCTGAGATAGAGACCTTTTTAGGATATAATCCTTGTACTAAGCCGGGAGAATCCTAAAGGATATCTAAAAGTAGATATTGCATCATTTTTAAGTGTGATTACTTATGGTGCACGCCGATTCCTACATTATAGGAACTCCAAGACTTACAAAGGATCTTGATGATTCTATACATCTTGCAGAACAAGAATGGTCAATCTCGGCGAAGTAGCTCGAACTTCGCCCACTGCTTCAGAATAGGATGAGGGTGGCACCATTGCTCCATTAATCTAGCTTCGCTCAAAGTTATTGAGTCTATGATCGGACTTCTGAGGTAATTGTAGGGGTGGGTTAGGTTCCGTTCGGTTCGGTTTTTTGCCAAAATCGAAAACCGAATTGAAATTACTGTTCGGTTTGGTTTGTCTCGGTTCGGTTTCGGCCCGGTTTGGTTTTTTTTTGTTTTTTTTGTTTTTTTTTTCCAAGTAGCTAAAAAAAATTGTATGAAAACAACTTGCAGCCATTTTGTAATAAGTCCCATTTCAACATAATCGTCAAAATAAGCATTCCAAATTTCTAATATAATCAAAGACAATGAAAATAAACATTCAATTCAAAGTTCAATTATAATCAAGTGTTCCAAAGTCCAAAGTTAAATAAACATCAAAGTTCAAATCTTCCAAAAGTCCAAACTTAAAATAAACATCAAAGTTCAAGTTTTCCACATCTAAAATAAACATTCCAAAATTCAAGTCTTCCACACCTAAAATAGCATTCTTTATGTGTTGAAGTGATTTTGGAAGGTGCCCCACATCTGTATTCGTAGTCTTATGACTTTTATCCCTCAAAACTCTTCTTATGCCTTAATGGTATGAGAGTGATCCACCTACTTTTTCAATGATAATTTGCTTGCTAACACTTGGGTGGCTTAGGGGGCAACATATCACCTTTTTTTGAACTTCCACTTGCCATTTCTACATACAAATAATAAAAGAAAAGATACTAATTAAAATGTTATTTAAAATAATATAACAAAATCAAATGCAATAAATAAAATTACCTTTCTCAACTTCTTCACAAAACTCCATTTCCTCAATGGTTGGCTCATGATGTAATGCAACATGAATGGACCTAAGCCAATTTTGAGTACATATCAAAGCCTCCACCATTTTTGGACTTAAAGAACTACAATATGGATCAATTATCCGTCCACTTGTACTAAAGGAGGATTCCGAAGCAATGGTTGATACGGGAATAGCTAAGATCTCTCTTGCAACACATGCCAAAATAGGGTACTTAGAAACCCCATTCACTCTCCACCAATTCAATACGTCAAAGTTCTCCTCTTCTTCTCCTTCATTAGGATCGGAAAGATACTTGTCAACATCATTATGCACAACTCGGGCTCTCTCTGCTTTTCTCATTTCACTTTTTTCTTTCAACTTTCTTTCTATTTCGGTCATGCTTGATGAAGAGTCTCCACTTGTCGTTTGAGAACTACCACCACCACTTATACTTTGTTGTGTACTCAAAGACATAGTTTCATGAATCTTGTAAAGATCAATCAATAAGTCCTTCACCCCATTTGTGGCACTTTCAACCTTTTCTTCATCCTCACCAAATTGTATCTCAAAATAATCAACAACTTTCTCTAATTTGTGGCGAGGATCAAGCACAAGTGCTATAAAAAGATATTGATTGATGTCCTTAAGTGAACCCCAATACTTGTCATATTTTTCTTGCATCAACTTGGAGATCATAGACAAAAGTTCATCATCTTTGTTTTCATGCAAGAGACTTTTGATCTTAAACAAATCACCAAAAGTAGTATGAACGGTTGGAGTATTAGAACAACATACTTTTAAAGTGACTTCATAAAAAGGTCTCCAAAAGATTGCAAATATTCCCGCCTCACTCCAATCATCCATCGAAGGTGGCCCCTCCCTCATATTATCATGATTGTCTTTAACAAAGTACGGAAGGTAATGACCATCATCTACTTTTAATCTATCAAAAGTCATCTTGAACTTTAAAGCCGATTCCAACATTAAAAATGTGGAATTCCACCTAGTAGGGACATCCAAAATCACAAGCCCTTTGCTCTCTATTCTCACTTTCTCAACACACTTTTTAAAGCTTTCCAACCTTTGAGGGGAAGATCTTACGTACCTAACCGCATTACGAATGCTTTGTATAGCCGTATTCAACAATTTTATCCCATCATTCACAACCAAATTGAGGATATGAGCAACACACCTCATATGCAAATATTTTCCATCATGCAAGAGTGCATTAGGAATCCCCCACCCACTTATTCGGAGCACCAAGTCCCTTAGACCGGAATCATTTGCGGAAGCATTGTCAACCGTAATGGTTAACACCTTTTCTATACCCCACTTCACTAAACATTCCTCCAAAAGTTGAGCGATGGATTTTCCTTTATGATTTGGAATGACACAAAAATTCAAAATCTTTTTATGTAACATCCAATCTTCATCAATAAAATGGGCGGTGAGAACCATATAATTGGTTTGTTGAATAGAAGTCTATGTGTCCATTGTTTGACACCCTAAATGTCTTCAATTGATTCTTCAATTTATCCTTTTCGGAATAAAACAAGCTAAGTACATCCTTAGCAATTGTCTTATGACTAGGCACTCTCCACATAGGACATGCTTGCATGCAAAAACGGCGAAAACCTTCTCCTTCAACAAAAGTAAAAGGCAACTCATCTATAATTGTCATCTCAACACAAGCCTTAGTTACTTCCTCTTGAGAAAACCCTATAGCTTCCAACTTATCTTTCTTGCCAGCAAAGGTTAAGATCTTTTGCCTATTTGCGGCAAATATTTCCTTATTAGAACCGTAGCTTCTACATCTTGTTATGTGGTTTCTTAAATTAGTTGTACCATTTTTATCTGGGTCGGCCATATATGATTGAGCGCAATACTTGCACAACCCCTTAACTTTACCACCCTCAATTTTTCTTTCAAGTGCTCCCAAACTGTAGACCTTTCATGACTTTTTAATGATTCCAAAAGAGCTTCTTCTTTACTTGGTCACTTTGGTCACCTTCTTTTGGAGTTGCATCGGCGGGATTTCCGGATCCACCAAGAGAACTAGGAGTTTGTCGAGGTGCTACCATGGTGTTTTGAGGTGGAGTTGATTCACCAATGTCCATCTAAAATAAGAGAATTATACAATTAATTTTTCAAATAAGAGATTCATTACAATTAATGAATTAATTATTAAACACAAGGGCAAAAGTAATAGAAAGATATGACTACTTACTTCCGATGGTATACTCGAAGATGAGTTTGTTTGATCATGAGGGCTATTTGATTTTGATCTCATTGAGTTTGAACTTGAGCTTGAGGCCCTTGAGACCTTTGACACCTTTGACTTCATCTAATTCACACAAAACAATAAGAGGATAGTAGTTAGTACTACAAACTTATACAAAAGTAAATGTTAATCAAAACTGGCAAGCACATTAGTAGAAAACTAGCAAGCACATTATTAAATTTAAGTCATAAACAAAACCTTAACAGTCACTATGAGTTTGTTATTCTTACGCAACTTATGTCCACAAAACCAACACACACTAGTTTTGAAACAATAAGCATGTATTCAATGTCCTACTCGGCCAAACAATAAGCATGTATTCAATGTCCTACTCGGTCAACTTAGTTTAATCTATTCAACTTGAAAAACGGCAAAAACTTTCTCCACTGAATTGTATTCAAATTGAAAAATTAGTTTTGATTAGTGATAAACCACTACCAAAACATTTTTGAAAACTAGTTTTGATTGGTAATTTCAAGTTGAATACATGCAAATTTGGATGGGATCACTCAATTAGTTTTGATCAGCGGCCAAAATTGCCACTTTGATTACCTGCCAAATTGCCAATCAAACAGACACCATCCTATTCCTAAGCAACCTCTCACAGTGAGAGCTCTCACTCTCAGTCATCCATGGCTCAGATCAGTCCATGTACTTTTCAGTCTCCAACTTAAACATATACACATACACTTAAATATTATAGCACTTCTTCACAGATTCTTGGATTGTGAATAAACCCTCCAACTCACATTAAGAAATTGAAAGGCTTGACAAGGCCCAATTTTCACAACAAAATGAACACATAGATCACTTTGTTAATCATGGATTTAATTTTTCCACACATTTTGATCCCAACAGGTAATTAGCCATTTTTAAATATATTGGGTAATATTCACCAAAATTCAATACAATCATGTATTTAAAAAAAATGGAAGAAAAACCCTAATTTTAAACAAATTGAATGAAGACATGAATTGGGGGAAATAGATGGGTTTCAATCAAAGTTTTCAAACAAGAAATAATAAAGAATTTTTGAAGCACCTGAGTCACTTCCAATGATAACTCGACCACTGCCAATTGCTGATGAGAGAAATAATAGAGACCTGAGTCACTTCCAGTGCTCTGACCTGTTTAAGACTCAAGCTTTAGAGGTTTGGTTTGAATGTAGAGCAGAAAATAAAACGTGAGACTAACCTTTTGCTATGAGTGAGAATGGTCACCACCACTGGTGCTAGCTGGGAATGAGAATGGTCACAGTGAGAGCTTGAGAGAGAATGAGATTGACAGAGTCTAAGAGAGAGATGAGGTTATACGAATTGGGAAAACAGGCGAGCGAGACCAAGAGACTGAGAGAGGATGAAGAAGACCCTAGGTTTAGGTTACACTCGAGGTAAAACAGTGGCGTTTTAGAATTAGGATTGTTAATTAATAAAATAGCATAAAACGACGTTGTTTTGAAGACTTCGGTTCGGTTCCCGAACCCTAGAAACTGAAACCGAACCAGACATTAGTCGGTTCAGTTTTTTCGGCCTCGATCTGGTTTTTGGTTCGGTTTTTTTTCGGGTTTCGGTTTTTCCAACCCACCCCTAGGTAATTGTATTCCGATCATCCTTACTTTGGCCATGAAAAATCATGGTTCCACATTGGATATTATGTATTTTCATCGTACAAATTTCATAATCGAAACCGTTCAATTTTTTTAGTCTTCATTTAAAGATCATCCTTACCAACAAATTGAGGTCATTTAGTCATCCAAATCTATCAAATAAATGGCCGGTTCATCATTAATATTGAAACGCCTCGATCCTGATGTTCGGGGGATAGTGGCATGGCCTCGTGCTGGCCGACACCCAAGGGTGGCACAAGCCATTTAATGAATGCATATGCCGAGAACATGTGAAACATGCATATATATTTGGCGCGAACTACGCAATATAATATTCAAATACAAACCATACCAAAATAATATAATAATAATATTCAGCCATCAACAAAATGATAGTGATAATGTATGACATGTTTAGAGCATACATCTAATTCACAATACAAGCGGAAGGTGTGACAGAAAGTGTTATTACAAGTGATATCAAAGGTAGAGAAGATGGCATGATATCACTGGTAGGGGAATGCCTCTTAGCTCGGGTCGTATGCCTCGTTCCTATGTCCTGAGGGGACCAAGTTGACATATATAATACTAAAACAGTTATTCATCAATGTACTAACCCCCAAAGTTTATGAAAACTCAATAGTATACTATGTATTAGGTTTTCCAAAAACCCTAGCATGCCATAAAACCTTTCATAAAACATATATCGTATATAATGTGCTAAATAGTGGTATCATCATCGATCGAAACCACTACATCACTCGACCTTTTGGCCAAATATATGAATATCTTCCGACCCGTATGCCACTACATCACCTGACCCGTAGGCCAAATATATGAATATCTTCCGACCTGTAGGCTACTACATCACCCGACCCGTAGGCCAAAATAAATATCTTTCGACCCATAGGCCACTACATCACCCGACTGAAGCCAATATAAGTATCATCGCCCGTAGGCAGAACAGTGACCACTAGATAAGCACAAAAACATTGAATATAGTCTTTCCAACACAAGTACATATACTCAACGAAGCTCAGTTAGTTAAACATCATATCTCAAAACATCTTCATAGTATATAGTCATCCATCATATATACTACAAAGAACATGAAGATCGATAAAGCATGGTATTCCAAAATATTCTCAATAAAGCATGATATCTCGTAATAAGTAAAATCTATTTTACTCTTAAAATGTTTCATAAAACGTAATCATTAAATCATGCTTTTCATGTATGTATTTCTAATAGTAAAATATGCATTTTAGAAGGAGGCCACTCGTAGATACTCCGTCATCGAAGAGCCGTGCGAAATAGGAAAGACGGAAACGCTGCTAATAATCTCACCTAAGTACATAAAAGGTCCAATTAATAAAACTCTACCATAACGATTGAATTTCTGAAAACGGACATCATAAATGGATTCATGACGTTGAAAAACATAAGGGGGGACCTCATGTAACCCCATGCGCTACCACACGCTGAGATGGGTCGTCCAAAACCCAGCCCAAAGCACTGGACTGGAAGACCCTGTTTAGGGTCTCGGTCGAGTATGACTCGGTTTTTGACGAGGGAGAAGACCGGAGCTTCCCAAGCTCCGATCAACTCTGTTACTCAACCCTAAGGTACGATCTAGCTATCAAATTGAAGATTAGGAGGAGAGGAAAATATTTGTACCTACAACATGCTGTGAGGTGGCCGGAGTCGGTCGAAGTCTAGCTCGAAATCCATGAGGCTCGCGGGAGTTTCTAAGCCTTTGCACGCCTTCCTATACAACCTCTCAAATGGTGCATTGCTGATATTGGAGTGGTAGTTGTTGTAGGCAAACTCAATCAATGGCAAATAGCTATCCTAATTACCCTTCCACTGGAGAACAAACACTCTCAACATGTCCTCCAAAGTCTGAATCGTCCTCTCAAATTGACCATCGGTCTGTGGATGATAGGCAGTGTTGTACAACAATTGAGTATTCATGGCATCATTGAAAACTCTCCAAAATCTGGAGGTGAATCTTGGATTTCTGTCCGAAACAATGGTGGCAGGTACACCATAAAGTTTAACAATGTTATCAATGAATAAGTGTGCCAACTTCTCTAGTGTGTAGGTCTGTTGAACAGGTAAGAAATGAGCTATCTTGGTTAGTCGATCCACAATCATCCAAATGCCATCAAGCCTCGACCACGTGCTCAGCAAACCATACACGAAATCCATGGTGATGTCTGTCCGCTTTCACCTGCTGGCAAATTATACGTCTTTTCACATAATTTACCAAATCCCGTTTCATCCCATACAAGTAGTAGAATGAATAGATAGTGTGATACAATTTTGTACTTCTCAGATGCATGGCATACGCCGAAATGTGGGCTTCATCCAGAATTTCCTTCTTCACCACTTCATTGTCCTTAAGCACAAACAGCTTATTTCCCATCACTAAGGCTCTATCTCTCTGGATTTTCAAATCTCGCCTAGAACCATTCCGCACTTATTCCTTTAGGTCTGCACATTGTTGGTCGAGCTCCTGAACTTCCCGAACCAAATCCACCAAAACATGACTAATATGGAAGTGTGATGTCACATCCCAGTCTCGACTCTGCCGTAGCACGATATTGTCCGCTTTGGGTCACGCCTTCACGGTTTTGTTTCTAGGAACTTACGAACAATTTTCAGTGGGTCACCCATCTTGGGATTGCACTAGCCCGAACTCACTTAACTTCGGAGTTCCGACGGAATCCGAAGCAGTGAGTTCCCAAAAAGCCTCGTGCTCTATGGAGGTGGGCATGTATATATAAGGCGCATTACCCCCTCTTCGTTGGTCGATGTGGGATGTTACAATCCACCCCCCTTAGGGGCTCGACGTCCTCGTCGGCACATTTACACCACTTGGCATAGTGGCTTTGATACCATTTTGTCACATCCCAGACCGGCTCCGCTGTAGCATGATATTGTTCACTTTAGGCTTACCATTCCCGCATAGTTTTGTTTCTAGGAACTCAAACGAGAACTTCCTAGTGGGTCACCTATCTTAGGATTGCTCTTGTCCGAACTCGCTTAACTTTGGAGTTTCGATGGAATCTGAAACAAATGAGTTCCCAAAAGGCCTCGTGCTATAGAAAGTAGGTATGTACATACCAGGCACATCACCCCCTCTCCGTTGGTCGATGTGGGATGTTACAATCCACCCCCCTTAGGGTCTCGATGTCCTCGTCGGTACACCCGTACCACACGATAGACTGGGTTTGATACAATTCTATCACAAACCAGTCTTGACTTCGCCGTAACACGATATTGTCCACTTTAGGCCCCAGCCAAGACCTCACGGTTTTGTTTTTGGGAACTTACATGAGAATTTCCCAGTGGGTTACCCATCCTGGGAATGCTCTCGCCTGAACTCACTTAACTTCGGAGTTTCGATGGAATCCGAAGCTCGTGAGTCCCCAAAAGGCCTCTGCTATATGGAGGTAGGCAAGTACATATAAGGCACATCACCCCATCTCTGTTGGTCGATGTGGGATGTTACATGTGCCAACAATGCTCCCTGTGAATCTAGTGTCACGGTAATGCGGGTCTCTCGAAGAGAAAACAGTTACGAAACATGGATAGCTCGAAGAGAGGCAAGATGTCCATAGGATTTCCGGCTAAGTGTCTGTTATGACGTTGGCTTGACCATGATGATACTCAATAGTGTAATTGTAGTCACTAATGAGTTCTATCCATCTTCTCTGCCTCAAATTCAATTCCTTCTGGGTGAAGACATACTTTAAACTCTTATGATCAGTAAATATGTGGCATTTCTCACCGTAGAAGTAATGTTGCTAGATTTTTAGAGCAAAGTGTTGGAAATATGCCCTGAAAGTCAATCTTTGGAAGAAACCTTTCAGGACAATGAATTGATGTATATATGACTCTTATACATCGGAAGGCAAAGATACTAATTAGGACTATCTCAAAGAACAAAATATGTCCTAAATAGTGAATCCATGGACAATGGATCGATGGAAGAAGTAACCTAATGATGTTAGATTACAGAGACCTTCTTCTCATAACCATCATGTCCAAAAAGGTTCCTGGTCATAAGGATTGTCGGAGGGATACTGACAATCCATAGACTGGTACATACTATGTCCGCTTCAATTAGAAGGATGGAAAGTCTCATCCCATTCGTGTAGCGACACTAAGACAAGCATGTAGGTGCTCATTAAGGGAATGAGTTCACTAAACACAATCGAACGAGAGTACTTGCATGAAGGTCTACTCACATGTCAAGCAAGTAACTCTAATGGTTGGAATAATGTAAGTAATCCTTTGACCTGAGGCATCGTCGTTGTCTTGTGGTTAAGTACTTAATCTTTGATTATGTTAAAGTCATTCCATACGCGAGTGTCCAAGGCATCGTTGGGGTTAAGCCACTTAACCATGAAGGCAAGTGAATGCGCAACAAGGAATCTCTAATCCTCGATAAGAAAGGATGAATACTCTAAGATATGATTCGGGAATCTTCGGCCGAAGTATCGAGCGTAATAAAGGAAAGCGTTCCTATACGTCTCAAATGAATCGTATAAGAAGGAATAATCACATTAGGGGTTTGACATTATAAATCCATACCCTAGTGATGTGATTGAGAGTATTGTTTTAGAGAAGGATCGAATTACATTGTAATTCCAACTGAATAGGTTCTCCGAATAAACTTCTACATTAGCTTGGGTAGCCATGATATATGTTTAGATGTCACTCATGGCTTGTGAGTTCTTCTAGATGATTAAATGTAGTCATCAAAGAAGAAGGTGAATTAAAAGTAAGTTTTAATTCACTAAGTGGATGGATTAAATATAATCAATTGGATTGGTGCCAATCACCTCACTGCCTTGCTAATTAGAACCTAAAAGATTGTTCACCAATACACTCTTGTAGTGAGTAACTAATGGATGATGGAAATAATTAATTGGATTAATTAAGTGTTTTGATTAATTTAGAAAGTCTAAAGAAATCATAAAAGCGATAAAAATCGTTTTGGGTTTAAAGAAACGTTCGGGTTTAAATAGGCCCATTGGGCCAAAACCCATTAGGCTTTTATTCAAGCATTGGATGACTTGAAATAATTAAAAGCCCAAAGCCCAAACCAAACACATATGGCCGGCCAAAGAGAGGGAGAGAGAAAGTCAATTGTTGACTTGTTGTTTTATGTAATAAAAGGAACATAATAATGAAAGAAGTGTGAGTGTGTTTTAGGGTGTTCAAAACACAAAAGAGAAAAGAATATCAAACTCTCTCTAACAAAAAAGGGCCGGCCACCATAGGGGGAATTAGCTAATCATTTTATCACCCCTTTGGTTCATTCCTTCATCTTTCTCATTACAAAGTGGGTGAGGATCTTTAGAGGTTTTCATATCTTTGGAAACTTGAAGAGAACCTAGGAGCACTCATTCTCAACAAAGTGGAGGAGGCAAGGAAGGAGGCTAGGCTCAAGGAGTTCAAGGAGCAAAGAGCTTGGAGGTGGTCAATCCTTGGTCTAAGATCTAGATCAAGAGGTATAAAACTACTCCTAAACTTTGTTCTTCAATAAATTGTTTTTGATGCATCATATATAAACCTATGCATCTTGAAGGGGATTTGCATGACTATAGCTTTGATAAAATGTATGACATGCTTCCGTTGCTTTAGTATATAAATTTTAAATTGTATATGCATGCTAGTCACTAGAAATCCCACATGAATCTCATAGATTTCCCTTCACAAAGACCATTGCTCTGAGCTCCAAATCATGAGTGGGGTAGTTTCCATCGTGGGTTTTGAGCTGCCTGAAAGAATAAGCGATAACTTTCCCATGCTGCATCAAAACACAACCCAATCCCGACAAGGATGCATCACTATAAATTTCAAACTCACCGCTATCGTTCGGAAGAGCAAGGACTGGGGCTTGAGTAAAGCGCTGCTTAAGCTCCTGGAAACTCCGTTCACAATTCTCATCCCATTTGAATTTGACCCCATTCCAGGTTAACTTAGTGAAAGGTGGGGCGATTTCCGAGAAATCCTGCACAAAACATGGGCAATAGCCAAGCTGCCCCATAAAGCTCCTCACTTTAGTAACATTCCTCGGTTCCACACTAATTCCCTCAGCGGAAACCATATGCCCGAGGAAATTGATCTGGTTTAGCCAAAACGGACACTTACTGAACTTTGCATACATCTGATGTTTCCTTAACTTCTTCAACATTAACTTCAAATGTTTCCTGTGCTCAGTATTACTCTTAAAGTAGATCAGGATGTCATTAATGAACATAATCACAAATCGATCCAGATACAGTCTGAAGACTCTATTCATCAAATCCATGAAAGCTTTAGGTGCATTTGTCAATCCAAAAGGCATGCCACGGAACTCATACCTATTACATAAAGTAGTGTTCGGTACATCTTCATTCCGAATCAACAACTGGTGGTAACCCGAATGAAGATCGATCTTAGAAAGTACTTGAGCACCGCTTAGCTAGTCGAACAGATCATTAATCCAGGCAGAGGATAATGGTTCTTCACCGTCAGCCAATTCAGTTGCTTGTAGTCAATGCAAAGTCTCATCGACCCATCATTCTTTCTGACAAACAATACAAGAGCACCCCAATGAGACATGCTGGGCTGGATATAACCTTTTTCCACAAGCTTATGAAGTTGAATATTCAATTCTCTCAACCCAGCTGGTGCCATTCGGTATGGTGCCAATGAAATAGGGTTGGTACCTGGAAGTAAATCAATGGTGAATTTGATTTCCCTCGCAAGTGGTAACCCTGGCAAATCCTCTGGAAATATATCGGTGAATTCATTCACCACTGGCATATCTCTAGCACATAAAGAAGGTTCACCCGGCATGACTACGTGAGCTAAGAATCCCACACAACCTTTATGTAGTAATTTCGTCATTTAGATAGCAGAAATAATACTATTCTGGAAGATCTGTCGCTCACCCTGAAATGTGATTGCTGGTTGTCCAGGCCGATCAAAGGTCACCAATTTCTCTTTACATCCTATATAGGCATTGTGCCTAGATAACCAATCCATTCCCAGAATGACAGCGAACTCCACAAGGTTGAAAGGAATTATATTGGCCTCCATAAGTTCCCTTTCGATAATAACTGGTCATTCCTTAACTCACACTGTGCACAAATGAGATCTCTAGGTGGCAATTGTATGAACATATCAAAACCAAGCGATGTAGGTTGTAGTTTAATAACTCATGCAAATTGTGACAATATAAATGAATAAGTGGCACCCGAATCAATCATAACACGATCCCAATTACCATAAACAAGTAACGTACCAGTGATGACTCTAGGATCCTATTCTGCTTCCTGCTTAGTCATGGCGTTGATACGCTCATGAGCCTGACATCCTGAACCACTATTACGAGCCACATGAGTCCTAAGACCTTGGTTGTTGCGACTTGCTCGGTTCCTCTAAGCACGACTGCTCGAAGCTACACCAGAAAACTGTGGCTATCTCCAAGCAGAAACCTGAGTACTTGGATTGCTACTCCCACCATAAATCTGAGTAGTCAAATAATTTTGTCACCGTAATTCAAAGTGCTCGGGTTATTACTCCCACCATAACCCGAACCAGAAGCAAAACCATCAGATGAATGCGAAATAGCGCAATCACGGGCTATGTGTCCAAAGCCGTCACACCTGTAACACTCGGTCGTATTAGCCGCACCTGGATTAAAATGGCTAAAAGATCGCCACACCAACTCATTGCCTGAGCCCTCACTAGATGATCCCAAACCTTAACCCTATTGCTTGAACGAGTGAGAGTGTCTAGGGCCGAATGAATTAGAAGAAATAGAAAGCTCCCTCATACTCCGGGATCGGAATCAACGACCTCGTTGGTTCTGGTTCTGAGGTTGATTATAAGTTTAAGGATGATTCTGGTTAAGTCTACTTCACCTCGTCTGTTTGACCCTCAAAGCCGCCTCAATCATCTCCTTGTAAGAGGCATACCTCTGTGGTGCCAGAAGCTCGCAAATGTCATTATTCGTAGCAATCTGTAGTTGTATCATCATTTCCTGCTGGTTTCCATAGGTTCCCTCGCCAACCGTCAAAAGATGCTATCAAACTCTGTAGTACTTAGATTACCCTGGTAAAACTCTAGGAATTCTTGTGTCTTCCTCAGCTGATAACCGGGTCTCAAAAAGTGTGCGCTGAAAAATCTCCTGAATGTAGCCCAAGTTATCAAAGAATTACGTGGGTGAGAACTTGTCACCGACTTCCACCAATATATTGCGTTCCCCTGAAGGAAGTAACCAACGGTTTTGCCCATTCAGACATTCGACATCTCATACTCTTTAAGGTGTCCTCCGTGTTTTCTAGCCAATCCTCAGCTTCCTCACTAGCTCCAACTACATTAAGCTCTTTAACACCATGGCTACGAGCAATCTCCATATAAGTATGACTCGTCCTGTTACTCCCAGGAAGAGCATTTCGTAACGCAGAGGTCAACTATTGAATTCCTCCCATTAGACCAGAATGAGGTCGTCGAGGTACATTCCCACTAGTAGGATCCATGATTCTGATAAGAGGTAAACATGATTTAGAAGAATGAAAGATTATGATTACCAAATGGAAGAATGAAGTCCTAAGTATGCTCTGATACCAATCTGAAACACCCCGATCTCAATGTCTGGGGGACAGTGGGATGGACACGTGCTGACAGACACCAGAGGGTGATGCAAGCCATTTAATGAATGCATATGCCGATAATATGTGAAACATGCATATAAATTTCGCGCGAACTATGCAATATAATATTCAAATACAAACCTTACCAAAATAATATAATAATAATATTCAGCCGTCAATAAAATGATAGTGATAATGCATGACATGTTCAGAGCATACATCTAATTCAAAATACAAGCAGAAGTTGTGACAGAAAGTGCCATTACAAGTGATGTCAAAAGCAGAGAGGATGGCATGATATCACTGGTAGGGGAATGCCTAGTAGCTCGAATCGTATGCCTCGTTCCTATGTCTTGAGGGGGCGCAAAACAAATATGAGTGGACCAAGTTGATATATATAATACTAAAACATTTATTCATCACCGTACTAACGCCCAAAATTTATGAAAACTCAGTAGTATACTATGTAAAAGGTTTTCTGAAAACCTTAGCATGCCATAAAACCTTTCATAAAACATATATCCTATATAATGTGCTAAATAGTGGTATCATAATTAACTGAAGCCACTACATCACCCGACATGTAGGCCAAATATATGAATATTTTCCGACTCGTAGGCCACTACATCACCCGACCGAAGCCAATATAAGTATCATCGCCCGTAGGCAGAATAGTGACCACTAGATAAGCACAAAAACATTGAATATAATCTTTCCAACATAAGTACATATATCTCAACGGAGCTTAGTAACTCAAACATCATATCTCAAAACATCTTCATAGTATACAATCGTCCATCATATATACTACAAAGAACATGAAAATAGATAAAGCATGGTATTCCAAAATATTTTCAGTAAAGCATGATGTCTCATAATAAATAAAATCTAATTTACTCATAAAACGTTTCATAAAATGTAACCATTAAATCATGTTTTTCATGTATGCATTTCTAATAGTAAAATATGCATTTTAGAAGGGGTTCACTCACAGATAAGAGCCGTATGAAATAGGAGGGATGGAAATGCTGCTAATAATCACACTTAAGTGCATAAAGGGTCCAATTATTAAAACTCTACCATAACAATTGAAGTTCTGAAAACGGATGTCATAAACGGATTTAGGACGTTGAAAAACATAAGGAGGGGACCTCAGGTACCCCCACGCGCTGCTGCAAGGTGGCGGCTCTGACGGCCACGTGTGAGATAGGTCGTCAGAAAGTTCATCGGAAAAGTCGTCGGCGCATGTGCTCCACACGCTGGTACTGGTGGCCCTTCACGCATGCCCACGCGTAGGCTTACTTACTAGCTAGGTCTGGGCTTTGACTGGGTTTGGGCCTTGACCTGGGGTCCTGGGCTTAGGCTTGGGGTTCTGCACTTGGGCCTGGGGTTCCTATGCTGGGTTTAGTGGTTTTAGGCCTAGGTTTATTAGGCCTAAGGCCCAAGTCAGCATGGCCTAAAGGCCTGGGTTCAAAGGGATTTTGGGCTTGGGTTCTAATGGGCTTTGGGCTTTAAAGCCCGGCCTAAAGCTCTAGACTAGAAGACCTGGTTTAGGGTCTCGGGTCGAGTATGACCCGGTTTTTTATGAGGGAAAAGACCGGAGCTTCCCGAGCTCCGATCGTCTCCGTTACTCAACCCTAGGGTGCGATCTAGCTATCAAATTGAAGCTTAGGAGGAGAAGAAAAGATTCATACCTACAACATGCTGTGGGGTGGCCAGAGTCGGTAGAAGTTTAGCTTGAAATCCACGGGGCTCGTCGAAGTCTAAGCCCTTGCACCGGTTCCCTTGGTGCTACCTTCTTGGTTCTGGGTTTGAGGGTTGGCGTCTGTGGGTCGTGGGTTCAAAGGTTGGTGTGTGCGTGTCATCAGAGGGGTGAGAGCACAAAGAGAGACATCTGCGAGAGGGAAAAAGAGTGTGAGCTGAGAGAGAGTACTCAAGGGAGAGAAGAAAGAAGTAGAGAAAGAAAAGAGGGAGGGGGAGTTGCCACATGGCAATCAGAGAGAGTGGGAGAGTTAGGAGGAAATCTAAAAAGGGGATCCGGATTGGGTAGAGGATAGGGGACAAAAATCCTAAGTGGGTCCTACGATTCACAAATTAATAATGTAAAGAACGAAACACAAAAATATCTGGAAATGTTCAACGTTCGAACGTAGAATCTTCATTATAAATCCGAATCCGTTCGCGCCTACACGTTCATGGCTATAAGTACGTTAAGAATAAATTAGAAAAAGTAAAACTATGCGTTTCGACGAGACGGTCAAACTTAGTCAACTCAAGGGCAAAATGGCAATTTCATAAGTCAGTAAATATGAAAATATACTAAATTTGGGACGGGGTTTCACAAATATGTTACTTGATACACAATTGGTGATTAGGTACATTTGAAAGACTAAATGATCTTCGATTTAAATGATTTTTGCAGAGATGAACTTCGAATGAAGATTAAAAAGTTGACGATTCCGATTATGAAATTTGTGCAGTGAAAATACATTATTTGTAAGTTAAGTTGTGAAATTATCACCTCAAGGGAGAATGTAAGTATTATTCTTTTTACATCCCTTTAATTCTTAATATAGGAAATTGGAGCAATTGTTTATAATTAAATTGTGGATTTGGTCCACAAAAATAAAAGTTCATAAAATCTACAAAATGTGGAGTATTAGTTCTTTTGTGCTGACTTTGAAATTTTTCATTGGTGTGTTGATGTTGAGTATGTGAGCTCCATATTTAGTTGATGGAGATGCCTTAAGGCTTAAAAGAATTCTTTCTTGGGGGAGGGGGTGGATTTTGATTTAAAGTAATTAAAAAAAAAAGAAAGAAAAAGAAAAATGAAGTAAGTAACAACTCCATAGGTGGGGTTGTTTATGTAATTTTACCATTTTATCTATGATACAAAATGTGTACCTAAGCAAAAGGCATTGTTAGGCATTTAAAATGCTTCACCAATTGTGCCTTCTTTTATGTACAGGGAAGAGAAGAGACACCATTATAATAGCACATGAATAAATAAACAAATAAATTTTATATTTTTGTTCCTCTCTCTAGGCTCCCACCTTTTTCCCTTTCCACAACTTCCCAACTTACACCCTTCTCCGCCACTTTTGGCCACTTTCAATTGCAATCGATTAATCAAAGCTCAAGATTTTCTCTTTTTCATTTTCTTTTTCAACTCTAGCAGCTAACAATTATGCTCGTGCATTTTGGTCGTTGCGGATGAAGTTGACGAAGAGAGAAGGGGAAGTAGTAGCCTCGTGGGTGCATAATTTGTATTTTACTTTGTCTTTAAAAAATGAATTTAATTATAATTTGTAAATCTCATTTCATGTCACGTAAGAAAAATAAATGAAAAACAAGAAGAGTTGAAATTAAGGATTAATGCTCCATATTTTGTCAAGTTTAAAAACCAAATCTAATTGTTGTAAATGGAGGTGTGAATGCTCATTGTAATAAGCAACAATGTATGATCAAAACATTTACAACATTGTCAAAGAGAGTCGGTTTGGTAGGTTTGTAAGACATTTTGCCTATAAAAGATTGAAAAATAAAAGAAAGAAGAGAAGTGAGAAACATACGGCGGAAAGGAAAGAAAAGAGGAAAGGAAGAGAGAAAAGAAAGAAGAGAGAGAAAGAAAGGAAAGAAAGAACGAGAAGCAGATTAAAATACCAGTGAGTTAAGCTAGAGAGAAGAGAGAAAATAATAAGTTATTTTGTAATCCTATTATCCTGTTTTGAAAACAGACACACTTACTGAATCTCATAAATATTATATTTTATTTATTTTATATTTCAGTGCACTCATATTTTCAATTTCAGTAATGAATTTTTTGAGTTAAAAAGTCCAAAATTACAATTGATTCATAGTGTTCAGTCATCCATCGCCGACTCGCCGCCTTTATTATTTTATTCGAGCCCTTCCCAACTCCCTCTTCGGACTTTTAACGAACACCTCGTCTGCTCTGCGCATAATTTCTCAACCTCTATTTGTATCAATGCTGAGGGCTTTTCCTGCCCTTTCCCGCCTACCCATTCCCTCTTTCCCCATAAGTAATAAGACCACGTAACGTCAATGCTTGGCTTTTACCTTCTTCTCCTTTTTCTTCTTCTTCATCTTCTTTTTGTATTCTTTTTCCTCCGACTAATTTGTAATTTTATTGGGTGCTTTTCGCAGAAGTGCTTTTAGCAGAATGAGCCCAACCCCATCACCAAAATGCCCAAAATTTATTCCTGTGGAAGAGAGTAAAATCTGCTCAATAAGCAAAGCTGATGGTAATCCCTTTTACCCTTTGTTTTCATTTCATTATTTTGTATTTGTTTTGGGCATTGACTTTTTGGACATTGTTTTATAAGGTTCGTAAAAAATTGCTGTAAGCTTCTCTATATGATTGTGATTTTGCAGGTATCAGGTTTAGTCTTGTGTCATATAACATTTTGGCTCAGGTATGAATGACTATCGCACTTAATTTTCTGACAATTTCCGATTTCGGGCTTAATTGACCGTGTTTTAGTTTTTGCCTTTTGGGGTTTATTATATGAATCGGTATTCGATTATCGCTTTGTATCCACAAAGAAGTGTATGAAATAATAATGAACTTTTATTTAACTAAACGGAAATTACATGTTACAACTGAATTCAGCTTCCTTTTATCTTTCTATGCCAATTTGATTGTTTGTTTTCTATGTTTTGTGATCATTAATGAAGTGAATGTGTTGATTATATGCAATGTTGCCCATATTATCTTTGTATTTTTTCGTTAAAAGATTTGTTTATTGTTAATAGTAAATTTAATTTTCTTGTATTTTGCTTCAATTGGTTCTGTTATAATGTTATTCTGTAATATTTCCTAATTCATTTGATGTTGAGGAAGTACTTTACAAGTTACATATCGGAATATGAATTCCTTGTGAATGTTATTTTTATATTTTTACCCTTTGTCTAAAATATCTCTCTATTTTTTGTATTTGCAGGTGTACGTAAAGAGCTCTTTGTTTCCACACTCTCCATCCTCCTGTCTCAGGTATAATATAAATCATAACTTAAGCATTTTGTGAATAAGTTGCTCGATTGTTAGCTTATATTGATATACGTAGTCTCTATTACTAGTTGTTCCATTTAATTGGCGCAACATTAGGATAGTTGTTCCATTTAATTGGCGCAACATTAGGATAATGTTGGCTTATAGTGATGCATAGCACGTAAGCTAACCTGCTATGAACATGGAATTATAAGCAGGAACTTGGACCTATGTATCAGATAGTCTGTTGATTTGGTTTGTTGTCTACAACATGTAAAGTAAGTTTTGGCATGCCCAGACGGTACATCAGTACACTGCATGTGTCTACAACATACTTTTTACCTTTTTACCCATCTAATTTTGTGATGTCAATTACCTTCTTCTGATGTTTGGCTGGATTGCTTAGTAATATTCTACACATTGAGCAAAGTTCCAGGAGATATAGATGAGTTTTTCCCTTTTTGGTAATGTTTTCTTCTGCATGCTATATAAAGTCTTTCACATGTGAGTTTTTCCCTTTATGTTTGGAAATATGCTTACCATAGGTGGAAAGCTCGCTCGCAGGCCATTTTGAGTGTTGTAAAGAACCTTGGAGCTGACTTTTTCTGTCTACAGGTTTCCTTTTATGTTCTTTGTTATATTTTTCTGCTTTTCTTGAAAGGGGAGATAAATAGTTTCTTTGCCATTTATAAAACCTGTTGTTTTGAACAATATAAAATTCTTTCCAGGAAGTTGATGAGTATGACAGCTTTTACAAAGGAAATATGGAGAGCAATGGATATTCTAGTACGTATATTCAGAGAAGTGGGCAAAAGCGTGACGGATGTGGAATTTTTTATAAACACGAAATGTAGGTTAAAAATCGACTCCTTTTACTGGTTTAATGTGCATAATTTACATACTTACTAACTAGAATGAGCCATCAAGAAAAATATGAAAATAATAAAGAACAAGTATTTAACATCTAACAACACCAAGTAAGGAGCAAGTCTTAGCCTCTTCAAAGTGTTGTTAGATATTGTGGGTAATCGGTGCTGGAAAATAACAAGGAGAAGGGTTCAATTTCAGGATAGATGCTTGAGAACACAAAGTGGCTTGTTTAGCCCGTTGTTTGAGTAGTGGAATGGGGAGTTGGCCCTTGAAATACTTGTGGCTTCCACTAGGAGGTAATCACGGGTAGGTTGGGATCTGGTGGCAGAGAAAGTGAAAAAGATTATTGGAAGATTGTAAGAAAGAATTCCTCTCAAGAGGAGGTAGGTTGACTTTGATTGATTTGGTTTTAAGCTGCTTACTAACCTATTGGCACTGTGTTTTTAAAATTCCAGCACAAGTACCCAATAGAATAGAGCAATTGATGAGGAATTTGTATGACAAGGTTTTGAGTAAGGGAAGGAGGAGAACTTAGCTGGAGGAGAATTTGTGTGACAAGGTTTTGAGTAAGGTTTTGGTAAAGAGAAATAAGGCAGTGCTTGGAAAATGGCCAAGGACATTTCAGCTGGTGAGGTTTTTCTGTATGACATGATGTCATTGGAAACAGTTATGAGGTAGACAGGAATTTAAAGGGATTCTAATCCAGTGGTACAAGTTTCATTTTATCACCCTTTGGAAAGACATTTAGCAAGGTCTGAACTTTTTTTGTGTCTTGCTGTCTTTTTTGTGGTGGATAATGGAGTTTTTGGGACGAGAGTTGGCAGTGGAAACTTTGTTCATGACTTTTCAATGTCTCTACAGATTGGTAATATTGCTGTAATATAGCATAGTGTTCCTATAGTTAGAATGTGTTCAGTTTGTTCCTTTCTTTATAATGGGATGTAGGTCTCCACAGAAACTTGAGAGCGAATTTCAACTTGCAAAGGCCACTTCTTTTCCCCCAGTGACGTATCATGTGCATGGGAGTTCAAATTTTTGGGTAGTGTGATTGGAAAGGAACAAAAAGATTTTAAAGATTTTAGAGGGGAGCAGCACTAGGCTCCCGACTGCATTTTGGTCTTTGATTGCTTCTGAGTCTTGGGAAATTTCATTTCTTTTCGTTGCTACCTTTGCAGATTGGAAAGCTGTTCTTATCTAGATATTAGGGTTTTTGTTGTATGTTAGCTAGAGCTTGATCCATTAGTTAGTTGCTTGTATTTAGTGGATACCCTATCCACACAATTTTAGTTGTTTTCTTTGTTTAATAGAGTTTTGTTTCTTATCAAAATTAGAAACTTCAATCTGAAGCGACTAAACCGTCCCGTTCATGTCGTGGACTCATATGAAATGGCAAAATCCATAGCATTGTCTTTGCATTGGCATATAGATATCGGGGCAAATTTGGATAATTTCTTTCCAACTTTTTTTAAACTTTGCAGCAGAGTGTTACCTATTTAAATCTATTTCAAATTTAAATGCACGGCTATCTTAATTGCCGGTTTAATTGTCCTTAATCCTTCAGGGCAGATTTGGTGTTAGAGGAGAAAATAGAATACAATGATCTTGTAAACTCAATTAGAGATGGAAATATTCCCGGGGATGATAAACCAAATGATAAGAAAGCCACAGGAAATGAAGATGCCAGATCCAAAAATGGTAACTTCCATGCTTTTTAATATCTAATCCGTTGCTGACTTCATGTTGCTAATGGTGTACCGTCTCAAATGTTTAAAATGTTAGAATCTTGATTTATGCTAATGCATAGCTATGTCTTTAATTTCAAGTATTTAGAGGAACTCATTTATTTGCAACTTCATCTATGTTCTTATTGTTGGTGACATTTTAAATACTTTTTCCCATCTGCTCTGTGTTTTTTTCTATTGGTGTTATTAATCTTGATCATAGCTTCCTTATGTCTTGATACAGTTTTCTCCACAGAACTAAAGATTTGGTTGACTGTGACATTTTCTTCACTCTTTTCAGGTTCAATAGTAGAGACCACTCAGGATCGTGGAGATCCTAATGATCCTCGTGTCAGACTAAAACGTGATTGTGTTGGAATTATGGCAGCATTCAAGTTAAAACATCCTTGTAATCATTTTGTTATTGTGGCAAACACACATCTTTACTGGTAAAGTTGTTTGTTATTATATTGTTAGTTTCCTACTATTTTATGCGGTGTTGTGTTTATGATTCTTGCCTATAGACGTGTGGTTTATATTTTATTTGTTCAAATTGTTAAGGACATTGATGTTTATGCTTCAGGGATCCTAGCTGGGCAGACGTTAAGCTTGCACAAGCTAAATATCTTCTATCACGTTTGGCTCAATTTAAAACATTAGTATCCGACAGATTTGAGTGCACTCCTTCATTGATTGTGGCTGGTGACTTCAATTCAGTTCCCGGGGATAAGGTCTGATGCCCTCAAATTTCTTAATATTCACCTACTTTACTCTTGTACTGGTTTGGTTTGCATTGTTTCCGATTCTTCTGTCTTAGTCCACTAGGGGACCTGGTGCATGCAAAATACTTCCCCCAGTTCTAACTTCTCTTGTATTCCAGGTTTACCAGTACCTTATTTCAGGCAACTCGTCATCTGCACCAACAATGGATATTCTAGAAGATCTGCCTATTCCCTTGTGCAGCACCTATGCTTATACACGAGGTGAACCGCCATTTACAAATTGCACCCCTGGATTCACTGGTACACTTGATTATATATTCTTTTCCCCTTCTTACCACATAAAACCAGTCAGTTTTCTTGAGCTTCCGGGACCGGACTCCTCTGATGTGGATGGTGGATTACCAAACCTCTTTCACCCAAGTGATCATTTACCAATTGGTGTGGAATTTGAGATATCCAGAGAATAGATTTCTTTTCTGACCAAAAAAAGAAAAAAAAAAAACAATAAATTACTTGATACGGAAAGTAACATTTGGGTCCTTTAAAGTTTTGTTTTGCATTTTTAGGTTTATGCTTCTTATTTTCTAAACCTCGTGTTGTATAATTAACACTGAACTGCACATTTCATCGCTTAAGAGGGAAAGAGAAACGATTGGAGACTGATTGGTTTCGGCTACGCATAGGAGTTGGGCGGCCATGATAGGTTAGCTGGATTGATTAGTGTTATGAAGTGAATGGAAGAAAGTTACAATGTCTTATTTACGTATAAGGTGACTGAATGGGTGGTGGGGAAGATTGAAGACTGAGGACTAAGAATTGAATGTCAAGCGTATAGCGCGAGCTTGTAATTAAGTAAGGTATTAAAGTGATTGGTTGTGTAGAGATTAAGGCAAGCAGGTTGGACGTTCACTCCCAATGGGGGGTTGGCAAATATCAGCTTGAGAAAGGAGTAGCAAATGAACGTAGATCCATTCTATTGCCTTCATGCTGTGTTGATGCATGAAATCTGACTTAACATATGATTTCTGTGAGATCAAATTGGACCACCAAGTCTGTGTATTTAATAATATGTCACCGCCAACCAGAAATATGTTACAACTTTTCTTAGAGTGAAGGGGTAGCTGGAATGGAGAGTATAATTTTTGATAACTTATGTATATAGAGCTATTATTGGGGACATACGTTGTTTGACACACCTTTTTACACCCTATCAAATATTACTGTGGTGGTGTTGAATTTAGGGTCTGTAGACCTATCCTCATGGTCGTCATCGGCTTCGACGGACGGCGGTGGTGGTTCAACAGAATTTGGGTCGTGGATTTAGACAAGATTCGCAAGGAATCTCCTTAATTCTGTTATTCCCCATCAAAACCTCGACAGTAAACAATGTCGGAGATAAGCGCCATCATCATTAACAACAATAAAAGTCGTCAGAGAAGGCCGGGATCGCAGCCAACACAACTGCACAAAGCAGGGAGGTGGCCACCGGGTTGGGGATTGGCTCGAAAAACAGGTGCAGCTCTAACCTGTTGCGTTTGTGATCTAAGGTTTTGGAATCCCTTTGTTTTTTCTCCATTTTTGTTATACCCGCACATCTTTTATTTTTTTCTTTTTTTTTAATGAATATGGTAAAAAGCTTTCTCGGGTTTCCTCTCCATACATGTGTTGGAGCATGGTGTGAAACTAATTTTAAAAAGGGAACTTTAACGAAAATCTTAGGCCTATAAAAATTGTGTCCTCACAGCTTGGCATTGTACCTTCATTTATATTAATTCTGATGGGTTTTCTTGCATTGCAAATAATACAAATCTATGACAATTTTAATCTCAAATTCTATTAGGATTCTATTTTAAGTTTACAAAATCACATTCCTAATTGATAATTCTATTCACAATACTCATACACTTTATGATATATACTAACAAAAATTGCCCGCGCAATGCTGCGAGTTTCAAATGCAACCAGTTCTTACAATCAGTAAATATGGTCAATAAGTTCTCATTTAAGGAACACAAAAATATTTCCCTATTTGCTTGTTTTCCTTGCATAAAAAAATTATAAGCACAGAGGGGAATGGATATTTCCCAATAGATAATGCAAAAACCAATAATAAAGTTTTGTATTTAAATTTTGTGGTTAATGTGTACAGCAATTGCATCAGAAAATCAAATATTGATATCATATAGCAAACATGGCTATGGGAGGAGCCCACTTCAAGCACGATGAAACTCTGATGGGACTGTCCCATCATGCCACCTGTAGAAAATACCAATTGATAAGAGTCAATATTCAATAAGTTTATCTCACAGTTATTTGATTTAAACCGATTCTTTTCATATGGTTCATCACATAAGGGGTTTCTGAGAAATCCAAGCAACCAAGACATTGGCAGGATTTGGAGATAAATCGTGAAACGCTATGCAATTCAATGACAACTGAAAGGGAAGTAGGAGTACTGGTGATATTAGGATACAATCAGAAAAGCATTGAAATGCTTAGCTTTTAGTCTAACACTCCTTTTCTTCTTTAGAGAAGAGAGGCAGGGGAAGGCAATAGGGACAGTCTGACAGGATTTTCTATAAACCAGATTTGCGAATGAATATTGGGTTAGGCCACTTCACAACAGTCGCTCACTCTCACTCTAGGTTCTAAGTTTTATACATATAGGTATACATACCAATACTATTATTTCAAGTAACTATTAATTAAGAAGAATAAGGAACTATATATACATATATGTGTGTGTGTGTGTGTGTGTGTGTGTGTGTGTACAATGGTAGCAGATATGGATATTAGTAATGGTGGAGATTAAACTCCCAACATATCAGATAGGTGAAAGAGAGAGGAAGCAATATGGGTCATATATTAATATGTATAGTTTTCCTTCTTCAACTAAAGCATTTAAACTCCTTTAATCATCATCTTTTTAAACCATAAAAACAACAATCCTAGACTTTGGGTTGAACAACCAGTCACGGATATCCCACATCAAATCCAAATAAAAGGAATAAACAACTTAAAAAGCAACAATATTGCTACTTGGTAGTCTTCCTACATGATCTAAGAATATAATTAATTAAATAGATATAGGATCACATTGACCAGAAAGTATTACCTGCAACTCAAAAACTAAAAATAAGATAGAGACTTGACGGAAAACTCGAAATCCCTCACCAAAAAATACTCAATATTACGCAATTAGATCACCAGGTTTCATGTCATATTGTTTTTCATTTAAGAAAACCTTCTTGCAGTTTGTCGTACAAAAAATCCTACTCAAAGTAAAAATTAATAGTAGTAAGTTATAGCAACATAAAGTATAACCAGTAAATTATATTCAACATAACATAAAACACAATTTGACTAATAAACATTTAACTCAATAAATTCATTACCATATCAAACTTGAGAGTCCAACAGGTCTAAATGTGTCAAAACCTTCTTCATATTCAATTTCAATTGCCTGAAAGTACCGAAAAGTGGCACAAAAACATAATTTCATCAAAATTGCTTACCCAAGGATAAGTTAAAAATAGAAAATAGTCAAACCTCAGAAGCTCTAGATTCTTAATCACCATAAAAATTACAAATTAAACCAATGTCACATCCTGGCTCGGGCCTCCACTACATCCCGAGCTCGACTCCACCGTAGTACGATATTGTCCGCTTTGGGCCCCGACCATGCCCTCACGGTTTTGTTTCTGGGAATTCACACGAGAACTTCCCAGTGGGTCACCCATCATGAGATGGCTTTCGCGCGAACTCGCTTAACTTCAGAGTTCCTACGGAACCCGAAGCCAATGAGCTCCCAAAAAGCCTCGTGTTAGGTAGAGATGATAATATACATATAAGGCTTATAGGATCCACTCTCCTGGATGATGTGGGATGTAACAACCAAAACTACAAAAAAAATATATAAAAAAAAAAAAAGAAAAAAAAAAGCAAACATCAATTATCTAGATATATAAAAGAGAGAATTTTTTACAACTATAATTGTAAGTGGCTGGGATTTTCTGTGTTTGTCCCAGTAACTTGGGAGAAAAAAAATGGGGTGTTTGATTGAAAACCAGAAGTCTTTGAAGAGAGAAAGAGAGATTACATGCCTCATTAAGCATGGATAATAGTTTGACCCTCCTTCGTTGATGTTCAATCCTATCAGCGGCCGACAAATGAGGCACATTGAAGTCTGAAGGCAGGTAGAATTACGGCTGGCCCGTTCTTGCATACCTAAAAAAGTTTATGAAAAAAACTCATAATTCAAATGATTGATAATATTGGATTTAGGAAAGAAGCAAGCTGAAGAGGTGGCGGTGATACTCAATTATGCCCAAACTCATAGAACACTAATACGGTACTCATAAGAATACATAATTAGTATTGGTAGTTAGCAATACAGCCACCACTGAGTTTCTTTCCCAAAAAAAAAAAAAAAGAAAAAAAAGAAAAAAAAGAAAAAGCCCTACAAATTAGCTATAAAATAGCCCATTGTTTTTGTAGCTTGATTTTTTATTTATTAAAATTTAAGTTTTTGTTTTTGTTTTGTTTGTTTGTTTTTTTTGTTGTTTTTTTGTTTTTTTTTTTTTTTTTTTGCGGCGATCCACCTAGGGCCCTCGTACTCAGCCACCTTCGTTTGCAAGTGAGAGAGACAGCTCTCCAGATTTTGTGAACTTGAGGCCTAAAATGGAGGTCATGCTTGAGAGAAATTGGATGAGGGATGGCTAGCATTGAGAGAAATTGAGTGGCTCGGGCTTTCTTTTAGAGAAGATGAAATATATGAGAGATGATGAAGAAGAATGGGGGTGAGCGGCGTTGGGGCTAGAGGTTGAGAGAAATGAAGAGAGAGAAAGACAAGTCTCTCGAATTTGAGAGAAATGAGAGAGAAATGGCGCGTCTGTGTCAAGGGGCCTATCTCTGCAACAGACACCCTTGTCCCATCTCCCTCTCTATGCAATCTCTGAAATCCCTCGCAACAAATCCTCCCATATCTCTCTCTCTCTCTCTCTCTCTCTCTCTTAAAGGCAGCATAGCCTGCATCCTTGAAACCCTCATCGAATGACAATGAAGCCAAACCTACCCCCAATTCGATCAAAACTTAGAGGACAAAATTGCCCTTCTCAACCATCATCTCCACTGTCAGATTTTAAGCTTTGGTGGGCAGAACAGTCATTAAATTTACTGTGGGTCGGGCTTTGACATCGATATTACTTCGTTCCGGAGGATTCGAGTTTCCACCAAGAGCCCAAGGATTGAACCTTGCCTGGATATTCCCTCCCTTGATTTAATCGAGGTTGATGGTGAAGTCTGGAGCTTCTAGCTCGACCCTTGAAACCTCACACACCGCTTGGAATGTTGAGCCTGGTATTCTATTGAGAGAGAGGTTATTTCAGGGTTTTAGGTGGGAACTACCGAATGGTATACACCCTGCTTGGGGAGGAATCTAGCAAAGGACCATTGATAACTTTGGCTGCGATCCACGAAAAGTCATGCCATGCTTTGACAGGGATGTACAGAATGACATGCTTAGCTTGGGAGATTATTTTGAAGTATACTTGCATGACCTCAATATACTCTTTTTCCTACGATCAGGAACATTTTTTTTTCATAAGGTTTTTTCTAACCTGACGAGGTTTTGATGAGAAACTTACTTTGGAATGGTCATACCCTTTATTGGCAAACCACTATATATCCTTGTGTTGATCCTACTATTACACCCCATAAGATCTCTCATGCACCCTTTAAGGTAGCCTTACTATTGATGAGGGTCAACCCACATCTAACTAGGATTGACCTCCATTTTTGACCATGGACAATAATATCATTCTTAGACTAACCATGTGTTTCTTATATTAAAAATTAAGGACAAATTGTAACTTAGTTAATTAAAGGTATTCATCCTTGCACCTTATATCCGTGGTTTGGTTTTCACTCCCCAAATATCCCTCGTATAAAAAAAAAAATAAATAAATAAAAGGGTGCCTTCAAGGAATTAAGGGTTGCCGACATTGGTTTGCAAGTTAATTAGAGCATTATGCTTCATATTCTACATTTAAGTTTGAATATTCCTCTCTATGCTTTAGAGGACTTTAATGTCATATTCTATCGTTTGTTTAAAATTAAAAAATAAATCGAGGGCAACTCAGTAATACGGTCTGGTGAAATTTCTTTTCACATGTAAGTGAGATGACTTAGATTCGAATATGTTAGATTGCGAATTTAATACCAAATAGGTTGCCCATTGTGTAGCTTGCTAAACTCTCCTATATCTTTAGTATAAAACTAGCAAAAGTGCCCGCGCGATGCTGCGGGTTTTAAAATTGTATAAAATATGTAGAAAGTTATAATGTGTACATATACTATTTACATACACATGAAATCTATTTACAACCCTAAAAAAAGGTTTCAACTTCGACATAACAAAAACAGTTTGCACAAATCTTAGCAAGAATTAACTAATATATATGAAGGGATCCCCTACAAATGAATAGTTTGCACAACCCAAGATAATATAGCAAGAAATAAAGAATGAAAAACCTTTTCTTCTGTAAAAATGAAAGTAGTAATACTGTAATAGTAACATCAGTTCTAGACATATTTTAAGTGTCGAATATAGGAGCATACTTATTAGCTATTGGATTATATCTCGTCAATAACAAACAGCCAATTTCCGCACCATTTTTCTATAGCTTCATAGTTGGCATAGTCTGAGCTAATAAGAAATCTCTCCACTTCTTTGAGATAGTTTCGAGTAATCTGTGGTTCCCATGAGACACCTTTGCCCAACATCTCAATGCTAAATCATCAGGAAATCCAGAAATAAGACATTGGTGTAAAAATTCTCTATATTCCAAAAGATTGTTAAATAAAATCAACCAAATACTCGAGACCAAAAAAGAGAAAAACTACATGCGTATAGAGCTATAGATAAGATAGAGGTCAGTTCTTCGCGAAACCAACATTGCATTTTACCAAAAAAAAATAAAAATAAAAAAATAAAACCCATCAAAATAAAAGATGAGTATATGCAGTGGCAGTCATATAAGAGTTCATTCATCAGCTGAAATTTGTTACTTCAGATTGGCCCATTCATCATTTCTATAAAATTTATATTATGGCATTCCCACTTAGCAAAACTAACATGTTAGCATTAATAAACTGAAAAGCTATATCACTGTAACCCGAGTCAACTTATCCAATCAGAAAAGTAGCGTAATATCTTTAGTAGAACATAACCTGGTCTATCCAGCAAGTTTTGTGCGAAACTCATTGAAATTCCTTATCATTGAGGTAAACTTGGATCTCATTTTCTGCACATTGATGAAGCCGTTCCAACCCAAACTCAACTTCACCTGCAGAAACACAAATTAATTAGGACAAAGCAACACGATGCATTGTCTCTCTTCAAGCTTGAGCAAATGACATACCTTGCAAGTACTCAGAACTTGGCATGTTCATGCTCCGGCAAATAATATCAATTAGCATATGTCCATGTTAGTACTCGCCCATATTCAACTATTTGAAAATAAAGAAAATTTAATAAGAAAAAGCAATAGACTCTTGGTAGAAAAGTGTGGTCATTTGTGGTGTACCTGTAGTCAGGCCTCTGTAATAAACTTCAACTGTGACTCAGGTTGGCACTACATATCGCTCTGCTTCTCAAGCTACAATAACAACATCGATGGTATACATAACTCAAAAAAATGAAAAATAGTAGAAACTGAAGGAGAAAATTGTACATATAGAAAATACATTGCACTAAGCATAAACCCAGGAACACAAACCACACAATTGACATTCACATTCATCAGCTATACCAAAATCACTAACCAAGAAAGACATGATAGTAAAATGTTTTACTTACGTGCATAGTGCATCTGCAAGTCTGGAAGTGCTTTTCACCGGGACTGCAGTGCAGTGAAGGGAAAGGAAAAAAAAATTACTCTAACCTGAATTATTTTATAAATACCATAGATTGTCATGAAGAACATGTATTTTGAAATTATAGACATGATTTATACCCCAAAAAGTAGATAATAGAAACTGCTAAAGCATCAATTGAAAAAATAAAAAGAAGATTCATGCACATCGAGCCTATGATAAATGTCAATTAATTGACATTAAGTCAAAGAAAGCATCTGCTAAAGCATAATTAACCCAACCTACTTTAATCCATGAAATCAATTCAGTTATCCCTTCCTATTCTGATAACTGTCCGAACCATGAATGAGATACAATTGGATCATCATCCAAGAACCGATACAGGTGGTTCCCATCCTCAAATAGAATTTTCCTGGTGCAACATAAAAGCACTGTTGAAAACAACGGAAGAATACATGTCAACAATGGCATAATATATGTGAAGCAAGTTGGTTTGACATGAAAACAAAAATTGTAATTGTCCACATATTTCACGCCTTCATTGTATAAGAAAAATGTCAGTCCAACCACTTGTAGATCAAATGTAATTTTGATTGAGTATTATTCTTTCCACCCAGAATTTCCTAACAATAAAACAAAGTGAATGAGAATATAAAGACACTTCCAAGGCAAACTTCAAAGGCTCACTGAAGAACATTATGCAAAATAGAGTTTGCATGCAAACTTTCTCCAAATTCAATAGCCTGCATCGTAACAGAAATCGAAAGGTAAAAGGGAAGAGTTAATAAGAATAAGATTAGCTAGCAATCTCTTTTGCATATATAGTAGATACAACATACTTGATGAAATCATTTCTTGCATATGAAATACAACATCGTCATTTAACTGCATACACAGAGAACAAACACGCAGACAGAGAGATGAATGTGCAAAATGAGAGAAAGGAAAACTAAACCAAGATTGGTATACAAAAGAGCATTAGATATATAACCTGGAAAACAAAAAGAAAAAAAAAGAGCCATACAAAAAACTCGAAAAAAAAAAAAAAATTAATCGACCTTAAGACAGAGAACAAACACGCAGACAGAGAGATGAATGTGCAAAATGAGAGAAAAGAAAACTAAACCAAGATTGGTATACAAAAGAGCATTACATCTATAACCCGGAAAACAAAAAGAAAAAAAAAAGCCATACAAAAACCCCAAAAAAAAAAAAAAAAAAAAATTACGGACCTTAAGACAAAGAACAAACAGGCAGACAGAGAGATCAATGTGCAAAATGAGAGAAAAGAAAACTAATAAGGGAAATAAATATCTCTGATGATTCCCCCAAAATCTGACCTAACACACTAAAAAATTCGAAAATAATCCACAACAAAAAGGCAGATCTAAGCTGATAGAAAAAAAAAAAAAAATTTTAAAGCACTTATCTTTCGAAATCCAGGCATGCAGCGGTAGATCCGGATAATCCGTATCCCCACTTCTGAAATCCATGACTCATACCTTTCCCCTTCGCTCTCTTTCCATCGTTATCTCTCTCTCTCTCTCTCTCTCTCTCTCTTTCTTCCGCTCTCTGTCAGAGTCTCCATCCCCCCGAAACCCTCATTGAAGGACAGCAAATGAAGCCCACTTTCCCACATCTGAAATCCATCAGCCATGCCTTTCCCCTGCGCTGTCTTCCCCTCGGCATCTCTCTCTCTCTCTGTCTGTCTCTCTCTCTTTCTCTCTTTGTCTGTCTCTCTGTCTCTCCGTTTCTTCCGCTCTCTGTGAGAGCTTCATTTCCCCGAAACTATCAGTGAAGGACAGCAAATGCAACCCTTACACGGCAACCCCTTAATTCACTCAAAACCGAGAGGACAAAATTGCCCTTCCAACCTAGTCCACATATTATGGGTTTCTTGCAAATAAGGTGAAATGAAGGGGTAATTCGTCCAAAACCCTCCGGACAAAATCACCCTTATCAGTTCAAATAATATCCTTCAAACCCAGCCCAATTCTCATGGTTTTTTTGTAAATAAGATGAAATCAAGAGGCAACAAATTGACTGTAGCCCAATGAACAGTCAATTGCTCCCTAGTTTTAGAATAGATAATATGTTGTTATACTAAAAAAAATAAATAAATAAATTGAGGATTGCAATAGAAAAATGAACGTGTAGTGGGTTAGGGATATTGAAATATGCGCAGTAAGCCCAATAGAAAGCCCAAATTTCCGCCTACACCTCTCTCTTCGTTTCTCTCTCTGCCGGGTCTGTCTTCCCCTCTCACCCTGGTTTGACATGGTTGTTGCTTGTGCCTTCTGCCTGCGGCGCAGCTTTAAACCCACAAGGGCCACAACAGAATAGCAAACCTCAAAGGCCTCTCTCTCTCTCTCTCTCTCTCTCTCACACTATCGTGGCTTTTTCGCATCCTCTGAATCTCAAAGCAAAAATCCATGGCAGCTTCACTCTCATAAACCCTGCAGTGAAACCCACAAAATCGACACACCCAGAAGAGCTAATTACATGCATTTTCCGATGGATTTGAGGAGGCTTTCAATCCCCAAACCCCATCTTTTTCTCTTCTCTCCCATCAACCGCCCGTGCGTGACCTGCACCACCCAACGCCGCCCCCAAGAGCCTCCTCAGCCACCGCCATTGCATCTTCCGGATCAACCGGAGCCGCCCGATCAGAGTTTGCACAACTGGGTATCTTCTGTTCTCTCAAAACCATCTCTAGATTCTTCTAAGTGTAAAGCTCTCGTACCCCTTTTGTCGCCTCTTCAATTTGATCAGTTGTTCCGTTCCATTAGCTTCAATGTGAACCCCAAAACAACTCTCCATTTCTTCTATTTTGCTTCTGAATCTTTTAAGTTTCGGTTTACTGTTCGATCCCTTTGTGTTTTGGTTCGTCTGCTTATTAATTCAAATCTTGTATCGCCTGCGAGATTGCTTTTGATCCGTTCGATTGATGGGAATGTGCCAATTTCATATGCTAACCCCAGTCACAGGCATATGGAGATAGCCATTGCCATGTTGGAATTGAATACCGTGGCCGAAAGAGCTGTTGGTGTTCAGGCACTGGACTTGTTGATTCATGTTTACTGCACCCAATTCAAGAGTATGGGTTTTGGTTACGCCGTTGATATGTTTATGTGTTTTTCTGATAAGGGCTTCTTTCCATCGTTGAAGATTTGTAATTTTTTGTTGAGTTCGTTAGTGAAGGCCAGCGAACTTCATAAGAGTTATCAAGTATTTGAAGTTATGTCTCGAGGTGTTTCTCCTGATGTTTACTTGTTTACTACTGCAATTAATGCATGTTGTAAGGGAGGGAAGGTTGATGAAGCGATAGGTTTGCTCTCAAAAATGGAAGGGCGGGGTATTGCTCCAAATGTTGTTACATACAATAATGTTATTCACGGGCTTTGTAAGAGCAGGAGATTAGACGAAGCTTTCCAGTTCAAGAAGAAGATGGTAGAAAACAATGTGAACCCGAGTCTTATAACGTACAGTGTGCTCATTAATGGTTTGATCAAGCTGGAAAAGTTTTATGAGGCAAATTGTGTTTTGAAGGAAATGTCCAATAGGGGATTTGTCCCAAATGAGGTTGTCTATAACACATTGATTGATGGGTATTGTAAAACGGGAAATATTAGTGAGGCACTAAAGATATTGGATGATATGTTATCCAATGGATTAACTCCCAATTCTGTTACTCTTAATTCTCTGCTGCAGGGATATTGTAAAACTAATCAGTTGGAGCATGCTGAGCAGATTTTAGACAAGATGCTGTCCCATTGTTTATCCATAAATCAAGCTGTTTGTTTCTCAGCTATTCACTGGTTATGCATGAAATCTAGGTTCGATTCTGCGCTAAAGTTTACTATAGAAATGCTTTTAAGAAACTGTAGGCCCAGTGATGGCTTGCTTACCACGTTGGTTTGTGGGCTTTGTAAAGATGGAAAGCATTCTGAGGCAGTTGAACTTTGGTTTAGGCTATATGACCTAGGATTTGCAGCCAACACTGCGACTTCAAATGCCTTAATTCATGGACTTTGTGAATCTGGTAGCACACAAGATGTTGTTCTGCGACTGAAACCAATGCTAGAGAGAGGTTTGGTAATGGATAAAATCTCATACAACACACTTATCTCGGGTTGTTGCAAGGAGGGAAAAGTGGAGGAAGCTTTTAAGCTTAAAGAAGAGATGACTAAGCAAGGAATTGAACCAGATACTTATACTTATAATTTGTTAATTCATGGTCTATGTAATATGGGAAAAGTGGACGATGCACTTAAACTATGGGATGAGTGTGAAGATCGGGGTCTGGCTCCCAATGTCTATACATATGGGGTGATGATAGATGGGTACTGTAAAGCTGGCAGAGTGGATGAGGGTGAAAACCTTTTCAGTAAGTTGGTGACTAAAAAAGTGGAGCTAAATTCTGTTGTTTATAATACACTAATCAGAGCATACAGCAAAAATGGGAATATGACTGCAGCCCTTGGTCTCCGCTTGGACATGAAAAAGAAAGGCATTCAACCAACTTGTGCCACGTATTCTTCTCTTATAGATGGACTCTGCAAAATTGGCAGTGTTGAGGATGCAAAATGCCTTCTAGATGAAATGAGGAACGATGGCTTGTTGCCAGATGTTGTATGTTATACAGCACTAATTCATGGTTATTTTAAGCTAGGACAAATAGATAAAGTAGGGAATGTCTTGCTGGAGATGTCTTCATTTAACATAAAACCGAATAAGATTACCTACACTGTCATGATTGATGGGTACTGTAAACTAGGCAATATGGAAGAAGCAACTAGACTGCTATCTGAGATGACAAAAATGGGAGTTGTCCCAGATGCCGTCACCTATAATGCGTTAACAAATGGATTTTGTAAGCAAGGGAAGGTGGAAGAAGCTTTTGAAGTATGTGATCATATGGCCAGTAAAGGAGTAGCTTTAGATGAAATTACGTATACGACATTGGTTCATGGGTTGCATCAGCCCACTACATGTACAAATCAGGAATGATTGGAAACATTCAAAAGGTTAGGTTTTTACTTTTTTGCATGAAGAATTCTTCTGTTTCTGAACAGTTTTATGATATTTAACTTGTGCACCATGTTTGCGCGCCATGTTCTGAAGGTAATATGGTTCATTCACAGGTGCATATTCCTATTCTTAAAACTGATGGCCGTAGACCATGGGATACATCTCCTTAACGTCACTAAAATGATTCTTGAACATTTGGAGGTTGGTAGATCTGTACGTTACTCATTTTCTTTGCTTCATATTTATGTGAAGATTCTTTAATTACTTCTAATTCATTAACTATGTGGAGTTGATATATGTTATTGCATCGTCACTAGTAGGGTGAAGGTACCGCCATGATATGACATTGGTTCACTAGTAAATTTATTCCTGGGTTGGGAGTAAAATAAATAGCTGGCACAATTGTTGCTTTCCCATGTTCTTTTTTCGTCTTGTTATTTCTTCCTTGTTTGGCTAACTTATTAAAGATTCTCACTGTTACATATGCTTACAGAGTTTCATCCGCTAGTAGTTATTAAGTTATGTATAAACTTAAACATCATGACATAATCACATTATACGTTGTAACTCCTTTTAGGTCCCAAATATTAGACTTCAAGACTTTCTTTTAGCTCCCAAATATTACAGACTTCAAGACTTTGTGATGATTCATATTTTAAGTGCCTCTCCTTCCATTAAGTTTACACATGCTCAAACTTTTAACATCACTGCATAAAGTGGCCTCTCTGAGAAAAAAAATTACACTTGTGTGCTCACTTCCATTGTTAACTGCTTAAGTACTATTGAGCAGTTTGGCTGTAGTATATATCCTTTATTTCCCATCTCAATGGTTGAGCGCCAATAGTATTCCTAGTAGGGATGTCCTAATTTATTAATTCAAGGTGTCTGTATCAATTGACTGTTACTTACTCTTATGGTGGTCCCCAGTTGCAATCCTACTTCATTTGAGTTTGGGACTGGCTATGTTTACAAAAGAAAGTAAGAAATCGGCTGTCTCAAATTTGAATCCTGTTTACTCTGTTGATGAGGCACATAGCTCGATCAGATGGCCATACCGAATGATTGAAACATCAATAGGTATTGCACTTTAGACCATCTCTATCTTCCGAAGGTTTATTGCATGAGTTTATTTTCCCCTCGATATATAATGTGGTTGATGGAGGCTAGAGAACTTGTTCTGAGGTGAATCACAGAATAAACAAAAAATTGCTACGTGAATTGTGTTGCATAAAGCCGGGGGAAGAGATATTTTATAGATAACTGTGGGCAAGCAAACCTGCCTCTAGCAATTTTATCAATAATATTGTTTGCTTTCTATTTTATTGTTTTCATTCCGCAAACCACAGCTGCTGAATTTGGTGAACAACAGTTGTGATCATTATTTCGAGTTGTTAGTGGTTTTTTTTTTTCTTCTCCTTCCTGCTTCTGTTGAATTCTGTTGTATTACGCAGAACCATTTAATTTTTCTTTTCTTTCATTTTCAATCAGAATTTCCCGGATTCCTGACCTAGCAATTCCTCAGCCGATCTTTGGAGCTAGTATTGAGGTTTACAAGGTCACGCGTCAAATATGAGGTTAGAAGTTGTTTATCAAAAAGTCATGCTTGGATATAACAGAACTGATATTTTGCTCAACTCCTTTTGATATTTAAGTTCTCTTTTCTTTTCCCAGAATTTAGGATTTGATGATATCAACAGAGACTAGATATCCTGAGTGACGCTAAGTTTATGACATAACAAGTTTGAATGATTAACTTGGCATTTTTGTTTGGCTTTCAGCCATATAAACTACGGACCGTACTGACCAAATTACTGAAGGTTACTTGGGGGTGATTGTTGATTTGGCTTTGGCTACTACCGAAATGAAAGATGTACTTTGAATTCGTCTGTATAGTAATAACATTGTTTTAAACTAAATTGATCATGGATTGCTAATTTAGGCGTAATTTCATAGCTCGTCTATTATTTTATTTTCGTAGTTGGCATTCCACCTTGCTGTTTCTTGTTGGCTTAATGGAGCTATATCATTACTAGCTGTGAATCATGCCATGGATGGCTAATATTGTGAAGAGAAATTAGATTTAAAGTCTCACAATCCAAATGTAACTTTGCAGAACTTAAATGACATTTGCAACAGACCTCCCAAACGCTCCTGCCTGCTCCAGATGCTTGCTGTCGTCTGGAAGTCATGAGATTTACAACTCCCTGCAGGATGCGATGCCTGTATTCTGTTGTTGTGCGATATTTCGAGGTGGATGGCTTTTCCAGCGCGGATTATGTGAATTTTCACGCAACTGATTGACCGGGGCTTATTTGGGTAAAAACCAGTTCCCTGCGTTTTTCCAAGGCAATTCATGGAAAGGCTCTTAGAATGCAAGAAAGAAATTCATTTATGCGTTTCCGTTCTGGTGGTGACGCCATCGTCTACAGGTAGGGATTTTGAGTTTTGTTTTCTGATTTCTTAGAGAACAGAACCATTAAATCGATACCTACCTCATGTAATGGTCCATAATGTTAATAGATACAAAATATACATGATCGAAACGACAAGATACTATTATTTGGATGACCAATTTGAATCTGATCTATTACCTCAAAATATCGCTTTTTATTTTTCAAACGTCTACATAAAAGTTGGTTTATATTCTTCCTTTTGTTGCTGGAAATGGGTTGAAATAACACTTTTTTATTCATGATTTGAATTCTCTCCTTTGTTTATATGGGAAATTTATTTTATTTTTTGGTTTGAAAATATTGAAAAATAAATCAAATTGAAATTTGTTGTTTGGGTGGATTTTTGTTTTAATGCTAAACGAAGAACGAAGCATTTCGATTGAATCTCCCTTAATTAAGAATGATTTAGCTACATTGTTACAGTGGCGTTATGTGCCAATGAAATAAAGGCATAAGTAGTATATATCTTTATTTCGTTAACATGAAATGCAACATAGTGATGTATCCGTGTTATGAAAATTGTTATTTCCCATTCATATTTGTAGTGCTTCGTTCATAGAGAACATGAAGAAAAGAGTGCTGACAAAAACAAAAAACCAAACAAAAAAACAAAAAAACAAAAAAACAAAAAAAAAATACATAAAAAAGGAGCAAAGAGAGGAAAGTGCCTTCTCATAATTTTGCATGTTCACAAGTGGTGTTAACAAGATTTAAAAGGTGCTAGTCGGGTGGTGGGCAGGAGACTAGCACTTAGGCAAGAGTCTAGGTTATTTATTTATTTATTAAATTAAATTCATTATATAAAAGGATAATGAAATGTCTATTTATATTTTTAAAAATAAATAATTGTATTGCAAACTATAAAATAGTATGACAATTATAAATTACTAGAACATATGAAAATATGGGAATATGCATATTAATAAGTATTCATCTAAGTGTCCAAACTGACACACCCCGACCTGGAAAGTCCATTAGGAATTCGAATCGAGCTGTGCTGGCCGACACTTGGAAGGTGACGAAGCCATAATGTGTGATGATGTGGAAAAATGTGAATAAATTTAAACCTAAGAGTGCCTAAATACCAGAGTGCGCTGGTGAGCAGGTATGAACCCACTTCACACGTGATGATAAAGCATAAGTAAGTACAACATAGCAGGTAAGAATTTTACCCTTAGAAGTAGCCACCTATCCTAATATTTGCCCAGAATCCCTGTCGACACGAACCATTGTAACATCCCACATTGCCCAGAAGAGTGGATCATCTAAGCCTTATATGTATATTTCCATCTCTACCTCGAGTTCCATCGGAACTCCGAAGTTAAGCGAGTAATGTGTGAGAACATTCTCATGATGGGTGACCCACTGGGAAGTTCTCGTGTGAGTTCCAGAAACAAAACTGTGAGGGTGTGCTAGGGCAATATCGTGTTACGGTGGAGTCGAGCCCGGAATGCGGTGGAGCCCGGGTCGGGATGTGATACTAAGTATTCAACAACTCTCGTATAATTACTAACAAAAAAAGAAAATGCAATAAAGGAGTTATCTATTTTCTAATTGAGTAAAGGTTGCGACCTAGGCAGGTGTAGGCATCGTTTCTTATTTTTTAAACGCCTAGAAATTAATCGTTGCGATAACCAGCTGCCTAGCTCGCCTAAGTGGTGCTAGGCAGGGGACTTTTAGGACATTGGGTGTTATATAAAAATTTCTCCAAAAGTTCAACAAGGAATGCAGTTGGTATGACTTCTGATTAATGAAGTGACCTCTCCATAAATAAATAAAAAGAAAATAACTAAAAAAAAAAAAAAAAAACCAATAGTCAACGAAAATAATAAGGTTAAATTACAAAAAAACTACCTTAACTATTGGGTCAACCACAGTTTTATACCTCATCTTTAAAACATTTCAATGTCATACTTTATCTTCGAATTTGTTGCAATGTTATACATTCAGTCAGTTTGTCTGTTAATTCCTCTGTTAAATGTTGACGTGGCTTGAGACGGAACCCACTTTCTATTAAAACATTAATTAAATATTAAAAAAATTAAAATACAATTATTTAAATATTTTTATGAAAATAATGTGGGACCCACCCACCTTTTTCCTATCCTACCCGTCTCCCCCACCATTCCTCCCTTCACTCCAAAACCAAAACCCCACCGTGACTCTTCCTTGCCCTCATCCTCCTCACTCAATCATCTTCTCCACAGTGACGTACTCCCCCACACCTTAAATCTTCGCCATCCGTAGCGTCGACGAGAGGCTTATCATCTTGGACCGGTCCAAGCCCACAACCTGACCTGAACTCTTTAAGTCGCCACTGCGTTTAAGAGTATGCCGCGACCGCTGCCGAGGTTGAGGGCGTGCTTGATGGTTGACCATTCGTTGATTGAGCCGACCATGCGCTAGGCAACGTCCTAGTGGAGGGGGAGTGAGGAGTATAGGAAGTGTCCATATGCGAAGAAGAGGCAGAGGGCGGAAAGGGCGATGATGGAGCCAGTGAACTCGGCGACAAAATAAGCTGTGTCGATGGGGAGGAGGCGGTGGAAGAAGAGGGTGACGGGGTTGAAATAAGTGAGGTGGAAGAGTGACAGAACGGTAAATAGGACAACGTTGAAGAGAAGGAAGAGAATGGTGTGCAACTAGTCGAGATTGTAGATTACATATATTTGATGGTTTCTCCATCTTCCTCTCTCTAAACATGTTTCCAAAAGGCATAAAATCTCCAAGACTTTAAACAAATTCGAAGAAGGTGGATGGGGAAGGAAGGTTGGGGGTTGGGTACATGGGTGGATGGGGAAGAAGGTGGTTTTGGTTTTGGACTGAAGGGAGGAATGGTGGGGGGAGACGGGGTGGGATAGGAAGAAGGTGGGTGGGTCCCACATTATTTTTATAAAAATATTTAAGTAATTGTATTTTAATTTTTTAATATTTTATTAAATTTTTAATAGAAAGAGGGTCTCGTCTCAAGCCACGTCAGCATTTAATAAAGCAATTGATAGACAAACTGACGGAAGGTATGACATTGCAACAAATTCAAAGACAAGGTATGACATTGAAATGTTTTAAAGATGAGGTATGAAATTGTGGTTAACCCAATAGTTGAGGTAGTTTTTTGTAATTCGAAAACTAAGTAGTTTGAATTGAATTTAGAGCTCAGTTGCTGACAACATGCTAGTTTGATGTGTTGAGAGTCAAGTTGGTAGAAAGAGAATTGGACAAAGTCCCTAACCAAGGCGGTGGCAACATGCCAGTTTGCTTATTAACTGTCGTGAACAACGGTGGCAACGTCTTGTAAACACCCGCAACCTCTTTGAAAGCCCCATTAACATCGCCATCACTGCCCTTTACGCCACCAGTAGTCCAAATGCTAATCTTGGGTTGAAGACCGCACATGGCGTCATCATTGATCTGGGCAACTTGTTGAAACATGCCATTGTGGATCATCAAGAAGTCCCTCGTAGCTGCATAGTTGCCTCCAATCGCGTCCAAAAGAAAGCGTGGATATGCGCCTTGGGCTTGTCCGAGGGCATGAGTCCTTTAATCTCTATTTTCTTTAAATAACATTCTGCATTAGCAGCTTGTTGACGAGCATAGAGTCCTGCCTCGGTCATTTTTTACTTTGCATAAAAGTTTCCATCAATGGCTTGTTATCTGAAAATACGACCCTGATGCATCAACTATTTCATATAGGTAGAACACTAGTTTACATAGTTTTTCATCTGTATTCATGCGTGCAAAACCAATGCATGCATATATGTATTCTATATAATATTTAAGAAGGAAAAAGAAAGAAGCACAAGACGTACCTTGGTTTCATACTCAACACTGGCCTTAATCAATAACTCACCCTTAAGCTTCTCCATTCTAGTCAAGGTCTTCATCATCTCCACCTCCTTTTGCAACTCTGCCTCTCTTGATGCCACCGCCTTTTCAGCCTCTACCTCCACCACATGTGCCTCCTCATATTTTTCTTCGCCAGCTTAACATCGACTTTCGCTATCTCAGCCTCCCTCATATTCTCAAACATCTTCACCTGCGTCCTAGTCTTAATCTCCTTCATCTTCCCCTCTCCATACCTTAGCATCAATCTATGTTGCGTTTTGCAGCGTTAACCCCTACCTCTCTTTCGACCCTATATATCTCCCCTTTCTTCTTCACTTTTACCACATCAACCCTAGCCTGATTCGCCGCCTCCATCTGTATCTTTTGCTTCCAAGTAACTAAAAAACCCATGGCTGGGAATGTCCTCCAGTTGTTTGACGTTTGCATTATAAATCAAAAGCCCATATCGATTCAGTTCCAACTGAACCTTGTCAAACACCTCTTGCTTAAACTCTTTTGTTCCCCTCGAACAACTCCTCCGTGGTCATTGAGGTAGCAAGGACATGCATCTCTTCCTCGATGATCCCCTAGACAAGCTCTTTCACGTGGTTGGAGAGCTTGTCGTGGTGGTAGAGGAGCTTGGCATACTTATGGAGGTTGGTCATGTCGTTAGTGCATGGCCCGATGGTAAAGACCGCGGGGAGGGTGAAGGTGAGCTTTGGCTATAGTTGACGGGGAACATGTTGAAGATGGTGCATGATTGGCCGGGGAGCATCCATGCCTTCTTTGCAAACTTTAGGTTGTTGATTCCAACTTTGATAATCACTTGATAATCTGAAGCCTCCACAACTCTGTACATGGCTACATTTCTTTTAACAAAAAACCACCTAATAAATGTATTTAATAAAAATGCTTGAATTCTATTCAAAATAACAAAAAAGTTTAATATAACAAAAAATTAAAAAGAAAAACTATAAAAACTTACCCGTAGTCCCAATCCCTCTCCACCCTCCCCCCCCTTTCCCTCTTTCCCACGAGAAATTATTAGATGGTACAGTATCACCATGTGACATTGACAGCTAGTAGTACCCACCAATAAATAAATGACACGTGGCATAATAATTATTAAATGAAGAACAATAGCTGGATTTTCATCTTCCTTAATGCAATTAGAGTTCTCTGCCAAAACCAATAACTGCTGCCCCTCGTATTCCACCTTATTTTCCACCACCCTTTTTGCTTGAATCAAATCCACAAATTGCAATCTTTCTTTTCCACGAAAACATAAAATTCCCTCCGCCTCCCTTTTTGCTTGAATCTCATCCATTTTTGCTTGAATTTTGCTTGAAATGGAATTCACAAACTGCAAAAATAAAAAATCTCAAGCTACATGTACTGTAATTTTTTGCTTGAATTTTGTTTTATCCTTTTTGGATTCTAGCTTGCATGAATTTTGGGTCTGATTTAAGCAAGCTTGAATCTGACTGCAATTTCTTGCTCGAATTTTGTTTTACCCTTTTGGATTCCAGCTTGTGTAAATTCTGGGGTTTTGGGTCAACTTAGAAATTTTTTTTTCTTTCTTATTTGGAGGATACCCTTGCACTGCTTGCATTTTCTTTTTACAATTGCTACATGTCGAGTGATTGCTCTGTTTATTCAATTAATTGGGGCACCAACTTTGTCTTTGTTCTTGTTTTCTTCTTAAACCTGAAATTTTTGTATTATAAATGTTACGACAATGCCAGTTTTCTATTTAACAAAGAGATTTAGAGAGAAAGTAAAAGGTAGAGGTACTTGAAAGAATTACAAACGCGATACGAAAGACTTGGATGCTTTGTTTTATGGTTTGTGTCCTTTCTATTTTTTATCGATTCGTAAGACTTTGGCAATTTATGAGTTTAGTTAAACAAATTGGATCTTAAAGTTTCTTTATTTTACTAATTCTTGTATTTGATTAAGTGGGATTTTGGTATATATCAGGAACTAAAAGAATGTCTATCAAGGTTTGATGAAACTCTAGGAAGTGCCCTCTGTCCTTTGGGTATAATGTCCATGGATGGAGATTGCAAGATTGAAAGAGAACTTCTTTGGGATTTTTTTTTTCCATTTGATTAAGCTTTTCTCTCTAATGTTTTTAGGGGGTGTTAGATTGCAAGAATGAATGACAGTTTGAATTGGATTTTGAGTTGCTTTAGATTACTACTTTCAGCTATAGCTACAATTCATTTTAGGTTGATATATAGAATTGGATTTGTTGTATCAAATGGTACAATTGTGCAGTGACATAAAATATTTTAATAGCCTTTTGCTATTAAAAGTACAAGTGAGCGTGTGGTTGTAAATTGTAATGAGACAAAATGATATCTTATACAACTCATCGTATGGCTGACATGATTTCTTATGCCTTGGCCATTTGCTCCTTATATGCTTTATTCACTATGATATATAGCATGACAATACATTACTCAAATGACAGGCACACTCAATCTTAAAACGAGAAAGTTATGGAACAATAATTAAGAGCAAAGTTATTGTTTCCAGTGACTGTAATCTCAATGCTTCCTACTCTCCAAAATAACGAAGTTGTCGAACAAATATTCACCACAGTATACATCCGGTTCAAAATCAAAATAAGTAAAGGCTTCTAATAAAAAAAAACATTTAAAGGTTTCCAACCCAAAGCATATCATCTTCCAACTGCACCCAAAAATTATAAATCAAGTTTAGTGGTGAAAAACAAGAAAAATCTTAGAGTAACTTAAAAGCATTGAAAAGTGATTTACTCTCATTGTATTGTAGAAATTACTCCTCTGGATTATGTTGTTGCCCATAAACATATGGATGTGAATCCTGCATTACATATAGCTTCACATTAACTACATGCTAAAAAAACAAATATGCCTTGTGTGATAAACAAATCAAACCTGGTTGAGTTGAGGATTTAGTCCAAAGGGTTCATGTGCAATAGAACATGAGGATGAATTCTGCCACATGTATATAACAAATGTATAAAACAAACAAGAATTACTATGTGTATTTATAAATTCTTCATTGTCAAAGTAAATCGATCAATACCTGACTCACCATAAATTAACCATCTTGTAGCATATATACTTGTAAATGAAAAACTAGGATGGATTACTTGGTTATATGGAGGCGATGCATGACTGTTTGTTGTTAACAAGCTCACAGCTGAGAAGACCTGCGTAACATTTATAAGATGATAAGCAATTAGTCGAATTTAGAGAAAATAAGAACATTCAAGGTCTTAAAACATACATCACTGTAAACTAACAGATTAGATTACTTGGTTTGATGGAGACAATGCATGACTATTTGTTTTAACAAGATCATAGCTGGGTAAACCTGCGTAACATTTGTACTAGTGGGTACACTGAGTTGTTGAAGAAAATTTGAATCATATGGTGCTGAGCTATGTGAAGGGCCTATATTGCTTGGCTTCTTGGTTTTCCCTATAAAACAAATTTAAACTTTTTAAGTAAAAAAGAATATTGGAATTACATATAATAGTCAATAAAAATATAAAATTTCACTTACCAGATGAGACAGTATCTTTTGATGCCTTCTTTTTTTGTTTCTCTATAGCACTTTTTAATTTGGCATTGCTTACTCCTTTCGGCCTTACCAACAAAGGATTCAATATAGGTGGCTCCATCAACTGAGCAACCATTTTCGTTACAATCATCGTCATTGTTATCATTCTAAAGTATGTCATTGCTCTCTTTATTAACTTCATCCTTTGACTTGATCATATCCTTTTCAATTAATTCCTCCATCTCTCTCAATTTTTTTATAGCAACTTTAGTAGCATTTTCTGACTCTGCTTCCTTACTCAATATATTGTAAACCATTCACATCAAAGTATTTCGACGCAATGTAATAGATGGTTTACCTTTTACCTACAATAATTGACTATGTTCATTTGCATCCAATCCTTTCTTTGCATTTTTTGTCCAACGTTATATATGTTGTGAAGGTATTTCAATCCAAGATTTGACGTTTAGTACCCTTAGAGCGTGACAAAACAACAAACCCATGGACTCAAACATTTTGCAACTACAAGAAATTGTGCCATTTGACGAGTTAAGTTGAACAAGGTAAACTCTTGTGCAACCCTCTTCATTAAGTTCGAAGGAGTGAATTGTACCACAACTCTCATATTCATGCATTGTCACTGCTAATCTTTTGAAAAACTCTTTTTCAAATATTTTAAACATTTTCCTACTGTAGATAGTAGCATCATGCTTCAAAATTCCACTCCTTTGGGTAACTCTAGAAGGAGACCCTGATTGCAACGATAAGACTCTTTTGATTCACTTGTATGTATTTTTGCTACTTGCTTATCATAATGATGCACAAATTCAGTAAGTCTCATTGTCTTGGTAGAAATATGGTGAAACATGTTATTCGTGCTCTCACTTCTTTGTAAAGATTGTATTTGACATGTGAAAGTATCATGGCTAAATGCCGAACACCATTTGGCATGAAGTGCATACAACATATTCATCCATGAGTACCCTATAAGGTTGATTTATGCAACTAGCTCATCCCAAGTCGACTGGAATTCCAATTCCGTCTCCCAATATTTAAGACATTTATTGTAACAAATGTCTAAAATTAGGGTTCACATAGAGACTTGACATATATTTTGCACAATTATGAGATATGTGCCATGAGTATAAACAATTACATACCCCAGAAAAAACCTTTTCAATGCCATTTGCCATAGCTTGACAATAATCAGTAAAAATTGTCTTTGGCTTTTGACCTCCCATTGAATCCAAAAAAGTATCAAATAACCAAGTAAGCGCTTCTGTTTTCTCATCCAATAAAAATGCAGAATTGAACAATACATTTTTCCAATGGTGATTAACGATGACAAAGGGAGCACAAATTATGTTATACCTATTGGTGTGATATGTAGTACCAAATGCTAAAACATCCCCAAAACACTCATAGTCAAGTCACGGCCTTCCATCTCTCCAAAAAAAGTTTGTCATTCGATTTTCTTAATCCACTTGCACAGTGTAAAAGAACATAGGATCTTCTGCTTGCTTGTGCTAGAAAAGTTTGATCAAACTTTGAGCATCCCATGCTTTAAACATGACCATTTTTTCCTTATTCACAATATTGTAGCAATCTCTTTGTGTAAAACCTACATTCTGAGACCCGCCAACTTCTTTTGCTAAATAAGAATCTGTGTTTGTAGTCCTTATTCCTGCAACTACCATGGTTTTAATCACACCCAAATGAGCTTCAGAAAATTTTCTATTTGACTAAAAAATCACCTTTCTTCTGGTTTAGCAAGCTCGTGATTGTGTTGAGAAAAAAATTGAACAACTTTCAACGTACCATCCATTTGTTCTACAAGTCACAGCTTTGCAACCTGTTCTTGTCTCTAGTTTATAAGAATTGCTTGCTTCTGACGGGTCACCATCTACCTTAAAACCTTCTTTTGAACAAAGATAACAAACTTGTCTTAGTTGAATTTTTCTTTTATATCTCTTTTGTCCCTTACGAACACTAAATCCAATTGTCGTAGCATAGTTGTTGTAGAGATCATAAGCTTCATTTTCATTGAGTATAGCTTTTCTTAAGTATAGCTTCAGTTTGATTCACAATGATTGGATCTTCTTCTCTGTTATTTTCTTCATCACTTTCTATATCAATGACTAGATTTTCTTCCCAATTATTTTCTTCATCACTATCGGTATCAATGAATACTGTACTAGAAAAGTTGTACGTAAATGAAAAATCTGTACGTAATTGAACGGTTAAATAATGGATGCAAAATAGCAAACATATGACAGCAACCAAATAACAAGTTAAAAATGAAAAGAGAAAATGCAAAAAAGCCAAACCAAATAGGCTGATAGGTTAAATATCTTACTAGTATCCATATTCTTCCACTTGGTGAAGCTTTGCTTTTTTTGAGAATGGTGCAGAGCCTACTTTTAGGGTTTCAACTCAAAAAAAATATGAGTTAGTTTATGAAAACTGAATCCTAGGAACTTACGCAAGTTGGAAAGCAAAAGATAAAACAAAACTTAAGAAAAAAAAATTGCAGTCAGATTCAAACAAAGAGTTCCAGTACTTGTAGCCTGAGATTTTTAGGTTTTGTAGTTTGTGGATTTTAATTGTAGGGGATGCGATTCAAGCGAAAAGGAAGAGGCAAAATATTTTGCTTTTGGTGGAAAAAAGAGGGTGGAATATGAGGGGCAGCAGTTATTGGTTTTGGCAGAGAACTCTAAAGGAGTTAGGGAAGATGAAAATCCAACTATTGTTTTTTATTTAATAAATACTATGCTATGTGTCATTTATTTATTAGTGGGTACTACCATCTGTCAATGCCATGTAATTTTATTAATAAGAAATATTGTTTGTTAAAAATAATAAATTTCAAAGAAAACTAATGAAAATTCAAGCCTTTTTATTTTATTTTATTACTCAGTTTCTTTTAGGCTTTTTTTTTTGTAATTTTTTTTAGAAACGGTTACACTATTTTTAGAAACGGTTATACTATTTCTAGAATCAATAGCACTATTTCTAAAATCAATGCCACTATTTTTGGAAATGGTCACACTATTTCTAAAATTGATGACACAATTTCTAAAATCGATGATACTATTTCTAAAATAGATGACACTATATCTACAATCGGTGCCACTAAATTAGAAGCGACGAAACTATTTTCTGTAGTTGGTGCCGCACAGTGACACTATTTCTTATAAAAATAATTTACAAAATTATACTTTTTAAAATTCTCCATATTATATCAATCTGTTTTTTTTTCTTTTTTTTACAGACAATTACACTTAATAATAATTTCAATTTAATATTTTAATAATTATATATATATATATATATATATATATATATGGGGGATAGAATTAAGGGAAAAACATTTTGACAAGCATTTTAACACTTCTTTGTAGCCCTTGAATCTTATAACATCCAACGGTCTTGATTAAGAGTTATGTGGAGGATTTTAAACATTAAATGACTTTGAATAATAATTTGGATTATAACTAATAAGGAAAACACTACAAAAGAAATATATAATAGAATAGAATTGAAAATAAAATAGAAAAAAAGCTAAATTCTGATGAAAAAAAAAAAAAAAAGTAGAAACCCACGATGAAGAACGCCTATTTTCATTCTTGGATCTTGGGTTGACATGGTTATGCTATGAAGGTGACAAAGTGATTGAGTCACTAGCCCAGGACTAGGGCACTTAAACCTTCTCAAAACAAAACCCTAATTCTTTTTTCTTAAGGCAAAACTCTCTCTTCGCCTAGTATCATGTTTTATTCAAAAAAAAAAAAAAAAAAAAAAAAAAAAAAAAAAAGAGAGAGGAAGGAAGAGTTTTGTAGACCTCATCGGCAAACAAGGAGGAAGGAGGAGGTAGCCTTTTTTTTTTTAAATTTTTTCCTCAAAATAAAAATTCAATCAGATTTTATTACATTTTTCTTTCTATCTAATTAGTATTTTCCTTATTAGTTATAATCCACATCATCATTCAAGTCATTTAATGTTTAAAAGTCTTCACATAAATCTTAATCAACACCATTGGATATTATAAGATCTAAAGGCTACCAAAGAGTGTAAAAATATTTGTCAAAATGTTTGTCCATTGACCCTATAAATATTTAGGGATAGGATCAAGGGAAAAATAGTTTTACACTTCCTTGTAGCCTTTAGATTTCATAACATTCAATGGTCTAGATTAAGAGTGATGTTGACACACCTCGACCAGAGTTGAGGCATGCTGGCTATCACCTAAAGGTGACATAACCAACAAGGAAAGTGAAGCATAAAATATGGATAAATTTAAACCAAATCTAACAATTAATTAATCTAAGGTAGAGAGTGCGCAGCAGTGGGAAGAACCCATAAAGCACAAATGTTCAGAGCATAGATGACATAAATAGTGTAGTCGAAACTAGTTGAGTACTTATTACACAACAGGAAAAGTTCCTACATTATTTATGGATATGTCAGAACCGTTGGATATTCCTTGCAATCAGCTAACTAGGACTTGGAAAGGGGAAAAACAGAAGGGCGAGTGGGCAAAAAAAAAAGTTTATAAAATCCATTTATTTTCTAAACATACTAACCCCTTGCTGTAAAACATATATAGTTTTTAGAAAATCATACTATGTATAGGTATGAAATCAAATGCAAATCAACAGTAAATCCAGAAGTATGCCACATCACAATATCTCAACAGTAATATAAGTAAAATCAGGTGCTCATCAATCTATGCTGACACACGAGTCGGAGTTGCCTAACGCAACCTGTATGATAGGACTGGGTGTAATCATAATATACACTATAGTACTACAATCATGTGAAGATTGGAGCTATTCGTGGTTCCATACGAGTCGGAGTTGCATATTGCAACCTGTACGACAGGATTGACGCGTACTTAGATCCAAGGCGAGTGTGCGATGCGGATGTGAACATACACGTGAAAGACTGGCCCTGGCGCTGGGCGAGCACTAACACCGAGTGCAGTTATGATGAGCAAACTACATAAATATAAGCATACCATAACGATTCAATAATTCTAGTCATCATAATAAACTTACCTGCGTATCCTGTAGGATTATTTTTGCATTTCACAACAGTGCAACATTTCTTATAACCTTATTTAATCATGGCATGATATGCATAAATCAATTAAAACCATTTGTGGAAACTATAAAGTATGTATATATATATATACACACACACATACACACACGAAAAAAAATGCCCACTCACTGATACAGTGATGGATCATAGCCTCCTAACCTTACTTGACCTCGTACGTCATCGGGATAAGTTTCACCTATATGCGAAGTAACTAAACTAATTAATTAGTAAGGACATAAATGAAAAGGCTAGGAAAAAACCCCATAGTTTGCTCAAATGGAGAGTTTAAATATATGAAAACATTCTACTTGACGACGCGGACCCGTACATGTCAACCACTCGCTAGCCAGTGGCCGGACGCGCCCTCACGAGCCTCCACACACCGCCAGGTAGCGGCCACGCGCCTGACAGACTGACAGTAACCCTAGGGGGAATATTCCGTCAGACTTGACAGAATAATCCGTTAACGGTAACGGCGTCAGTTACCTTTAACGGTGTTAGAATATGCCGTTAACTTTAACAGAATATTCTGTCTTCTTCTTCGATGGACCTCCGCCACCATCTGGTTCGCCAGAATCTGGGGAATTTTCATTGGTTTTTGGAAAAATTTCAAATCTTCATATCTTACTCATTTCTCAACCATTTTTAACAAACTTTATATGGATTTGAAGCCCGGGAACAGGAGAATAAGATTTTACCTTCAAAAGTCCAAATGGTGGATGGAAGTGGATCAAAATCCACTCGACACTCTCGGCCTTACTTTTGTTGTCTCAAACCCGAAGGTCTCCTTGTCGGCTCCACTTCAAAACTAGGCTAATGGCCTCGGGGAGTTACCTAGAAGCTTCCAAGACTCCCAAAACTGTGCAACACGGTCGGAAACACGTCGGAGTACAACCCACCGAGTTGAAGCTTTTGAGTTGACGAGTCAAAACTCGATCATTTTCGAATCGTCTTGTATGGTTGGGTCCGTGGGTTCGATATGAGTACGATGGTGGTGTTTTTAGGTTGCAAGTTTTGATGATGGTGTGTGTGTGTTGCAGAGGGGAGAGGGTCATGGGCGAGGAGAGAGAGAAGGAGAAGGTGTGAGAGAGAGAGAATGACAACTTTTTGATTGGGCATAGAGGAGAGAGAGTGATCTGATTGGTGGAAAATAAAGAAAATCTGATTGGGTGAGGGAATTGAGGAAATGAATTGATTGGTAAGGGGAATGGGTACATGGGTCAATTTTAAAGAAGAAAAATGATAAGGTTTTCAGATTTTGTATAGTAAGTTGTACACAAAAATCCGTGTCCTTATCAAAAATAGTGTTTCCAACACTGATAAATTAACACACGCGTGTACAATTCTACCCGTTGTTAATGTACTTTAACTGTAACTTTTTCGTTATAGATCCGATTCGGGTCTAATTCACGCTCACGCGATCTTAACAACGAGTACTAATTAATTACGATAATAAGAAAAATAAATTAAAGCTGAATAACCACGTCCATGTCACTTTGCCCACAAGGGCATAAATGTCAATTTACACACTCAAGGAGAAAATTACATGGGTAATTAGGGACGGGTTGTCAGAAATGTGGAGACTTTTAGACATTAAATGACTTGGATGATGATGTGGATTATAATAAAGAAAACACTTATCTAAATTAAAAATTAGGGTAAATTACATAAAACTACCTCAACTATTAGACCTGTGACAGTTTCATACCCCATCTTTAAAAAATGTCAACGTCATACCTCATCTTACGAATTTGTGACAATTTCATACATTCCGTCAGTTTGTCTGTCAATCTTCCGTTAAATAGTGACGTGGCTTAAGAAGGGACCCACTTTCTCTTAAAAAATTAATAAAAAATTAACAAATTATTAAAAACTATATATATATATATTTTTTTTTTTTTGCACCCCTCACACCTTTCTTCCCATCTCACCTGTGTTCCCCACCCCCCAAATCTCTGCAACCTTCAACCCATCTTTGCAACCTTCAACCCAAAATCACAGCAAGCTTTGAACTTGTTGCGTCTTGGAAATCAAAGCACCCATTCCCTTTAACTTCCAACTCTCAACCCTTCCATCAAAACCCAAAATTTCAAATTCTTTCGACGACTTCTCGACACCCAAATGCCTGCACAACCCCTGCTAAGCTGCGGTCTCAGAGAAAAATTTGCACTCCCTTCAATAAGACTGTAGACCCACGTCCTCAACCTGCTCGCGCTCATCTGTGTCACATCCCATTCGCGTGGGGGAGATGCAGAAGAATTTTTTTATTTTTATTTTTTTAATTGGCGAATTCAAAATTCAGGGTTAGGGTTAAGGTATTTACAGGGATTAATTTGGTGAGGGTGATGGGTGTGTAGGAGGAGGAGGAGCGCCATGAGAGGGAGGTGGAGATGGAGGAAGAGAGGGCAGCGCAGGGGAGAGGGGGTCTGGTTTTGGCGTTGAAGGTAGGTTGAGGGGAACATGGATAGATGGAGAAGAAAGGGTGAGGGAGATAGGGGGTGGATCCCCCATGCAAAAAAAAGATTTTATTTTTTTAGTTTTTAATATTTAATTTATTTTTATTAATTTTTTAATAGAAAGTGGGTCCCTTCTTAAGCCACGTCACTATGTAACAGAAGATTGACAGACAAACTAACATAAGGTATGAAATTGTCACAAATTCGTAAGATGAGGCATGACATTGACATTTTTTAAAGATGAGGTATGAAATTGTCACTGGTCCAATAGTTGAGGTAGTTTTATGTAATTTACCCTACAAATTAATATCTAATAGGATGAAATTGAAAAAACCAATAATCAAGCTTTGAACCTAGCGTAAAAAATCAAAAAATAAGAAAAAAAACATGAAAGTACTGTAACCTCCATCTCCCTCCCTGCAATGCCTTTTATGAATTCTCCACTTTTGGGTTTTAGCGTAAAAACCTTTTGAATTCTAATTCAAATTAGTTACAGATTTGAATGGGTCCATAAATTTGGTGCTTTTCTTTCGGGTTTTGAGGTAAAAACCCTTTGAATTCTAATTCAAATTGGCTTATAGATTTGAATGGACTAAATTAATATGAATGGACTGAATTAATAGGGTATGAACTTGGGACCTTATAACCCTTTGGGTTTTGATTGTGTAGGAAAGCCACCGATTGGCAATGACTTGATATTAAGGCTGCCATTTTCATTATAATTAAATTGTTTGCCATTCGCTTTTACTTATTAAATTGACTATGTATGTGCCATATCTTGCCAATCATGCCATTTGCATTACTTGTTTGCACATTTGCTTTCTATCAAGGTTGCCATTTGCTTTTGGGTATATTTCTTAGATGTAGTTGATCATTTGGTGTTCCTCCCATTAGAAAATTCTCTATCAAACAACACGAATGATTATACTTGTCAATTTTTTTTTTTTTTTTTTGGCAGGAGCCCTTCAAGTATTTACTATGAATATGGACTATCCATGAATAATCACTTGCTGCTTGATCAAGCAGGAGCCCTTCAAGTCTATATTTATCAATTTTTGTAAATTGGTATTGTTTTTCATTATGTATGAGAAGCATTGTAAAAGAATTGGATTGATATTTAATGAAATCAAAAAAGGCATTTGATATCTTCCATGTTGCCTCCAAAGTTGCTATGCTATTGTTCATTTGGCATTGAATATAAATTTCTAAATAAAGTCGTACAAAATACTTGAATTCCTTCAAGTTCATGGCCAAATCCTCCAAATTCATAGAATAAACTTATACAAAACAGAGGAACCCCATTAACATCATGTATATCAGGAACCAAAAAATTGAGATTAGCATGCCTTAGATAATGAGTGCTTCTCATCCTGCAATTAACCAAAAATAGAAATCATAAAAATGTTGATTAACAATAATAATGCTATTATACCTACAAATATTGTTGGAAGGGTTGCCTATCATCAATAACACTTTCATGTAACATTTTGGTCCACAGAGGCTATTCTACATCATAGACAACAAACGCATTTCAACTATTGATATATTAATTGCACGATATACATAGAAAAACACGCGGAGTACGTATTCTTACCGATTGTGGAGCTTCGGACAATTTCTTTTGTCATGATTAACTCCATATTGCCCACACCCATGACAAAGGTTACCATTAACCCTCTTCTTGCATTTTCTTTTTGTAGGATGTTCCACATCTTCTTTGGTTGCAGGAGGTTCCACATTTTCATTGCTACTATCAACCAATGGCTTAATCTTTTCATTCATAGCATCCATCGTCTCACAAAAGAGTTTACTTGCCTTATCAATTAGAATGACTTTATCAATCAAATGCGAATATTATTGGAATAATGTACCATGCCTTTCAAGTACGGATTTGTCAACAAATATCTCCACACTAGAGTTATCTACTGTAACCGAAGATTTTGTAGATTTAGTCCATCTCTTCAAAATGTATTCATCCGGCAATATCTAAAGTTCACGTACTTTATGCAAATATGCCAAAGGATGACTGCATGGGATTCCTTAACTGTCAAATTGGTTGCAACTACATGATGCAAAATCCCTAGATTTTTCATACAAAATTTCATGAACTTTACCCTTTTTGTCATCAATGGGCAAAACTTTAAATATGCCGCAAGTATTATTTTCACTTGTAAGCTCAATATTATAGCTGTAACTTTCCCACAACTGCTCTTGAAAATCAAGGTAGTAGCTACGTGTATAAATATTGGACATTTGCGTATCCATCTTAATAGAGCATTTGAGTTTTGGCCTCTCGTTGAAATCAATGTGATCTACCTTCAACTCTGAATGATGTTAGCGTACTAATGCCCTATTATATTAACTTGAGGAAGGAGTTGTTCTTGGAAACATATTTCTTTAGAAATGAATGTCCACTTTCAGCTCTCTGACTAGTTGACTAATTTGCAGAAAAGAAACATCATTCACATAGGTTGGAACCCAAGTTGATTGAATCCTATACATCGATTGCAACTAGCTGTTACCAGATAATCCACTTTTTGAAATAATGGCCATCCATTTCACATCAAACTCTTCTCTAGTCTCTGACCCCCAATACATGATTTGAAATCTAAATAATGATCTCTGTATTTGATCACATGAAGCTGGTTCAAGAACTTATCCAAAATATGCCACATACAAAATCTGTGAAACGTGTTTGGAAAACAATAGGTAATAGCTTTTGTCATTGCTGAATCTTGATCAGTAATAATCATTTTTAGAGCATCACCTGGCACGACATTCAAAAATTCTCTAAATAACCATCATGTTTACACCCAGGAAAAACGATTGTTTAACAATGATTGTTTACACCCATGAACGGGGCAAATATCATACTATACGGATTGGTATTGTATGTAGTGTCAAGAATGACCGCATCACCATAAAACTTGTATGCTTGCTTAAAACTTGAATCGGCCCAAAAACATTGAGTAATCTTGTGTTCTTCATCTGCTTGAATCTTGAATGTGAATTCAAAATTTTTTTCTTGCTCTAGCAAAAAATGATCATGCAATATTTTTCCATCATGCCCCTTCATCTGATTTCGCACTTGTGTTCAATAATTATATAAATCTTCTTATGTATAACCAATTTCAATTCTACCTACCTGCAATCCAAGAATGTCAAATTGTTTGTGTGGAGGTATGTTTGCCATGTCTAACTGATCAACTAATATTTTATGACGCTTAGTAACTTTGTGATGAAACTTTAGCAAGTGGCGTCTTCGTGGGGATGCCATTGGATGATTATGACCTTCGTCAAATATCGTGACTGCATACCCACCAAGTTTAATCTCACAACTATCAATCTTTCTTTACAACCCTCTTTGATTAATCCACGACACTTTTGTTCATCACCAATCCATTCTTTTGTATTACTTCCCTCTTTGTTACACACAAACTCCTTTCTCATGATCTCACCAGATTTTTCTTACTTGAATGCATTCGAACACTAAACCTAGCCTCCCTTGCATAGTTGTTGTAAAATCCAAGCAATTCGTCTAATGTTTCGAAATGTTGACCTATGGTAGGCTTGAACTCATCCGTTACTTGAGGATAGAAAAAAAAAAAATACCAACCACAATTTCTGACTAATTTTCCATGGGAACTTGCATTTCATTAGCTTCCATAAGTTGAATAGGCATTTCATTAGTTTCCATAACTTCAATAGCCATCTCATTAGCTTCCATAACTTGAACATGAATATTAGCACAATCAAACATCAACACCAAAAAGAATAATAAAAAGCATCAACAAAACTTGAAAAGAAGAACAAAAGTCAAATTATTCAACTACTCCACTAACACATTAAAATCTGTAAGCCAATTTGAATTAGCATTCAAAAGGTTTTTACCTTAAAAGAAAACCACCAAATTTATGGACGCATCCAAATATGTAACCAATTTGAATTAGAACTCAAAAGGTTTTTACCTTAAAACCTGAAAGAAAACCACCAAATGTATGGACCCATTCAAAACTAGAACCATCTTGAATTAGAATGGAAATAGGTTTTTGCGTTTAGAATTCAAAAAATATAAACCCCAATAGTTCAACCCCATATCCAAATTAATCACCTAAAATAGTGAATGAGGAGGAGACCTTTACCTAAAATCTAAAAGGTTAGATGCGATGGCCTGTGATTTGGCTGAGCGTGAAGCTTTGTTCGTGGGAGATGCATGCGTCTCTGTCGCAAAGAGAGAAGAGAACCAGAAAAGAAAAAGGAAATAGGGAAAAGAAAATATGAAAAGGAAAAAAAAAGGATAAAAAAGATTCTATGAGCTATTTAATCTCAACCACACAACTTCATTATGGCTAATCTAAAGGTCAAGATGTTGCTCCTTATGTTTTTTAGAAAAATGGGGATCTCTCTTGTTAAAGGATCTGTATATATATATATATTTTTTGTATAAAGAGAGAGAATGAACATGGGGAGAGAAGAGAAAGAAAGAAGGGCCAGGTCAAGTGGAAGATGAGAGATGAGAGATGAGAGAGAAGATAAGTAGACTGATGGAGGAGGAGAGAGAGGAGAGAGAGAAAGAAAGAAAAGGGGGTGAGGCCAGTGGAAAAAATGGAGGGAGAGAGAAAAAAATGGTAGTTGATAAACAAGTTATAAACCCCTGGGAGTGCACAGTTACTATTTTGCCCCTCTTTGGATAATATGCATAAACTGTTCAATTTATGCATCGTTCATAAGAACACATACCATCTAAAAAGAAGAAAATGAATGCTGAGTAATAATGACTCAATTTATGCATCCTCAAAAACCTGCTACAAATTCATCATAACATGCGTCCTTGAGTTATGTCGTTCGAATTGTTGTTTTCCCTTCAGTTGCGGTCATCATGTGCACACTGATCTTCATTTCTCCTATCCTATCCGCTGCCTAAGCCATGTCTATCCCAAGTCACATTGCAAGGTTGCCATCGTCAAAAAGGTTGTTGAGCCTCGGGGAAAAATATATTGATTGAACTGGTAAATCGATCGATTATGGTAAGTCGCCATAACCATAGTCCGATTGCTATGTCATACCAAAGGACATTACAGTATTCTACTAGAATTTGGAAATTACTCCGATAATGTCCTGGCTAACCACAATTAATTGTAAATGTGCTTCGGTCTTACGGTTGTTGTCACAATTAAATGAAACATGTAGTGCATAAAGAAATAGAAGCCCTTTGGAAAGAACCACTTCATGATTCACTCCCAAAGAAATGCACACTACCCGCCGATATCCTGCTCACTGGAGTAGTAGTCACCTTAGATCTACCATACGCAGATCCCAAAAGTTGTCCATTCTTCTTAAACACCATCTTCACTACCTATTCATCTTTCTTCTTCCAAATTACATTTTGCTCCACATTCAGAGTTATATAGAAAGCAACTTCCTAAATAACTCCACCATTAACCACAAAACAAACATAAAATTTCTGGGTTAATTTTACTATAACCTAATTCTTAGTTTCTTCTTTGTTATTTCTGAATCCCGAACACAAATTAATAAATCTCCGAAATTCCCACTCTTAATCGGTTACCGACATATTTCCTTGCTTAAGCGATGGAAACTTTTGTCTCGACACCACTTGAAGTTTAGAACTTAAGAAATTAGTCTTTAAATTTGCCTTGAATAAAAACCAAGTCATTGGCTATTCACCGACATCGTCCTCTTTTTTGCTTTCCACCCATACTTAGCACTCCTGACATAAAGAATTTTGTGGTGCACATCTTTCGATCTTCCGTACATCTCATAACTTCTACTACATCATTTCTGTTTTCTAGCCAAAACTTGGCTTCATCATTTGATCTTCGGTCATCAATTAAACATGCTCCATGACTTACGAAAATCTCTGTCTGAGTACGACCTTACTTTTCCAATGGGGATTAGTTGGGTTAATACCTCAATCAGCTGCCGTAAACAAAGTATAGCAGTTCACTCACAGGAAAATAGAATATTTATGTCAAGTCGACATTAATATCCCATCACAATATACTAGCATCATTCAATGCAAATGTATTTTCTACTGACTATGCTTTACTACCAAACTAATACACCCGACCCGATTAGCCTTCTAGCTAAAGGCTTGCTATCACTAAATTGACAATAAAACCCCACCATAGAGGTGACGAAATACCATCAGCTTAATGCCGAAGCCATAAGTAAGGAAATTGTGATATGAAATATTTTGAACCGAAAGGCTCATTTATTTATCAAACCCACACAAGGCACATCCCTGGATGGTTATGTTTCTATCATTATAAACATCACAATATCTTGAAGGTCCACGATATGACCTTAGTTGCGAAATCTTTGAATCGTTCCAAGACTCACATCACTTCACTGTGACACACGTAAGACATGGTTGAGAGTTCTTGTTGAGCATATTCGAAGTACCTATGGTTTTCATCCATCGATGAGTCTCGACAATGATCCATGAAAGCTATGCCACATGTATCAATCAGACCAATACATGATACATTAATGAAGTCAATGCTAGATATATTGCGTCTACATCATATATCAGGAGATTGAAGTCAAGCAATATGATCCCACACAACCTTGCTGACCTCTTCACGACGTCACTACCGAAGTTTACCTTCCAAGAACTTGTCCAGGGAATTGGTATGCCTAACTATTCATATACAATGCATTTAGTTCTCGTTTGGAAGTTTTGTCAGACTCAAGGGGAGTATCCAGAAGTATAATCACTTAATCTTAATGTACTTTTTTTCCCTATGATTAGAAACATTTTTTTCCACTGGGTTTTTGCTACCTAACTAGGTTATGACGATGCATCCATCTGGGCTAGTCATACGCTTGTGAGCTTGTTACTTGCGTCCATAAGACGTACACTTTTGACCGAATGCAACTTCTCACCTTTGTCCTTAGTTTATGGGTTTTTATCCCACCTTGGGTTTTACCATAGTGAGGTTTTGTAAGTTTTACCTTTTATGCATTATTCCATTGATTTGAGATTCACATTCACTCATTGCGTCGACAACTTCACCAACTGAACTTACTTCATCATTGCAGACCTTATGCGCCATTTACTTGAGTATTTACACACTAAAGGGGGAGCTTTGGAGTCATAATAGTTTAGAAATGTGATTGTGTAGATCCTAGGAAATCCTTATGGGATTATACTATATCTTATACTTTAGATATTATTTTATTAGAGTTGTAATCCTATTGGAGTAAAGAATTAACCATTCATACTACTATAAATAAAGGCATAATGGAGTGAGAAATCACACCTCAAAATTCACCTAATTCTCTCTCTCTATGCTTGCCGCACTTCACTATAATTCTTCAGTGAAATAGGCCATATAACAAGTTCATCTTAAACTTTTATTTGTGATATTGTGTTTTTTTGTACTTATTGACAATCATTACCATATGGAGGTGAGTTCTTGATACGTGACCTATAAAGGTACATGAAAGGTACACGAAAGCCTATTGAGAGGCAAGCACATAGGAAGATAAACTAAGGCAAAAGCAGTGAAAGTGGATACATCCAGAAGACGCTTCAACCAAGTGAAAGTGTCACCCCAAACGCCACCACAACAAAATTAATGCGGATATGGAAGACCATCCTTGCTTAAAACATTTACCAACGAAGATGGGGGCCTATCGACTCAAACATAATCACACACCTCCGAAAAACCAATTGACTCAAGAACATCCGCTGCCATATTGGCTGATCTTAGCACCCAAGACCAACGACAATTCTAGAAAGGCCCACTCAACAGTTTGACCTTTACCAGGTAAGCTTCCTAATTGCCATTTTCAAGAGAATCAGAGAAACAAGATACGGTTTTAAGAGAGTCCAATTTGAGAATTACCAATCTAATACCCAAAGAGGTGCCCAGTTCACACCTATGAAGCAGTGTTAATGCTTTAACCACCGTAACATTGGGAGCCTTAATAGAGTACCTTGCTGCTGCAAAAATGCTATCCCCCTTAGCCCACATCACCACCCCAACGAAACCTAATTTAGTCTCATTAGACCAGCTAGCACCAACATTAATTTTTGAATATGGAGAGTTAGGACCAAGCCACCGAGATACCTGACCCTCCCGAGCATTCACCACAGACCCAATAGTCACCAATGCCCTCACCGCATCCAAGAATGATCCTATTGCATTTGATAAAGCCAACACCACCTTGGTGGGATTGATTGGTACCTGATTGAAAACAAAATCACAATGGGCTTTCCAAATAAACCAACAAGTGAAAGTAACATATGACTGAACCCACTTTCTGTTGGCTATGGACTTAAGGTTTGAAGATAAATCTGCCTGCAACCAAAGCACCCATGATTGAATACCTGATATATCAACTCTATAGTTTAGAGCTCTTCCAAACCAAATTGCTTCCACCCACGAACAAAGGAGAAAGAGATACTCAATAGTTTCCTCTTGACAAAGACAAATAGGACAAGTTTGGGTTGGGAAAGACTGCCTTCTAAAGAGAGCCACTCTAGTTGCGAGGCCATTGTGCAGCAATAACCAAAGGAAATGATGAATCTTTGGGGGCACTTCCAACTGCCAAACAACTTTCCATAATTCATTTGGAACCAATCGAACGCCTAATTAACGATGATCCCTCAATCCAATTGTCCTCAATTGAATCCAACGGTACCCCGACTTAACTGAGTACCTACCATTCTTGCTAGCTGAACTAACCGATCCTTCCTTTGTTCACCTTTGTTCACCTTTGTACGTATGTTATACAATTGTCATCAGACTGTTGAGATGGTTATAATGTATGTATTGTAGCCAAATTTTTTAATTTGAAGCATTTTTCTTGGAGTGTAATCTTATCAAAGGCTTCAATGTAGAGCCTTAAAATTACTAGCAATTGACCTGCATGATTGATGTGTGATAATTTCTTACTGTATATAATATGGCTTGATAATACTTAGGGCTTCTTGTCCTAATGGTTTAGGAATGTGATCGTGTAAATTCTATTATATCTTGGGATATCATTGGGGGATTCTATCATATCTTGTAGATTAAATATTATCTTATTAGAGTTGTAATCCTTTATGGTTAAGGAATTCACCTTCCTACCACAATAAATAAAGGCACAATGGGGTAAGATCAGATACACCTGAGAATCACACATCTATCTCTTCTCTCTTGCCATCCTGCATCCCCTTACTCTGACCTTTTAGTTGTTCAGTAAACACTTTATCAGTACGCTCTAACCTGACACTAAGGACACTGAGACTAAGGAATTGAACATTCATGGAGAAGATTGTTCTACAAATCCAAAGCCTTAATTGTTTTCTTCCAATCAGGTTCTCTTAAAATCCATGTTTGGTATTTTCAACGACCATGATGCATGAACCCCCTACATTTATATTTAACTTCCTATATATATTGTATATTTTATATCTTTGTCAATATATATATATATATATGTATATGTTCATGCATAACACAACTATAAATTCGCTATGTGGAATTTGTGAGTTTAAGAATCGAAACAAAATGGAAGCAATTTAAGGTTTTTCCAAACCCTAAAAATTCGAAAAAATAAAATAAAATCTCGAAGTTTTTACGCTAACTCGCTGAGCCATGCTAGTTGGCTTACAATCAAGCTGTGTTAGCAAACGCCACTAGACGCGTTGTTCGACGTGACCCAAGGAAGCAACCTCTGGGCTTATCGCGGGTGAAGACAACCATGCTTAAGGCTTGGGTTTTTCTTTCCTTTGGGCATGCAGCCTCAATCCGCCTCTAACAAGCTTTTTAGCTTTACTAGGCTTCGTCTTCAGCCTCGACCCACTACCAGGAAGCCTGATGCTTTCTGGGCTTTTCCACGCCTCGGTCCGCCTTCAACAACTTTATGCTGCTGGGCATCACCCTTCCTCGGCATGCTGCTAGTTGCATCCCATGTCCCTAGCCTAGAAAAAAGGCCTGCAACTTTAGCTGCAAAGCTGTGTATCACGCATCTAGCCATTACGTGGTGGGCTGCATCATTTTTTGACCCAATGCCATATTTTGGAAACTTCGCTTCTTTGCCACACCCATATACTTTGGCTTGTTCTTGGCTAAAGTCACACTAGGCTATATTTTTCTAACTGCTTGGCTTCCAAAACTAATATGATCCAAGCATCATTATTTTGCTACCATCCTGAGCTAGTCATACCCTTGTGAAGTTTCTTATTTTCGTCTCATATGACGTTTAGTTTTGATATTATGCATATTTCTCACGTTTCTCCTTAGTGTATAGGTTTTTCACCTATATTGGATTTTACTATAGCAAGGTTTTATGAATTTTACTACTAATGCATCCTTTAGTTAATTTGAGACTCGCATTCACCCGTTGTGCTAATGATTTCATCAACTACTTTATCTGCCGAAGACCTGATGTGACGTCTTGTTTAAGTATTTACACACTCAAGGCAGAGTGTTGCAGTCCTAATGGTTTAGAAATGTGATCGTGTAAATCCTATTATATCTTGAGATACCCTTGTGGGATTCTACCATATCTTGTAGATTAGATATTATCCTATTAGAGTTGTAATTCTATTGGGCTAAGTAATTCACTTTTCCTACTACTATACATAAAGGCACAATGGCTGAGATTAGATATATCTCAGAATCAAACATCTCTCTTCTCTTTCTTGTTGTGTTGTAGCCCTTCTCTCTGTCCTTTTAGTTGTTCAATTAAACAGGCGTACGACAGTTTTTTGTTTGTTTTATTTTTCACTTTTTGTCCAAAAGATGTATGAAAACTATATGGGCCGTAGAAAAGATGAAAAATAATGATAAGTGAGGGAGGAAAAAATAAAGGTTAATGAAGGAAAATAAAAGGCTTGTTATCTTAACACCCCACATATTGTTGAATTCACTCCACATACTTAATACACTCCACATTTTCTTTTTCAATTAAAATTTAGGGTCATTTTAGTTCCAGTCCTTAGTTAACCTAATTGTTAGAATAAAACCTTGTTTGTTTAAATAGTTTAATTGAGGTCCCTAAAACCATTCAAGAAATTTAACTCTTGCATTATGCATTTAATATCCCACTTATGAAGTTTAAACAAATTCAAATAATATTTTTACAACATAAAAATTACTTAAAAATCAATAATATTGTTGTAGACATAATTTACTAAACAATTATGGAGGCCAGAGAGAGAGGGGGTGCGGCACATAGAGAGGGAAGAAAGAGATGTGCAATTGTGAGGTGTGTTCTATTCCACCATATTGTACCTTTATTTATAGTAGTAGGGAAGGTTAATTACTTACCCTAATATGATTACAACTCTAATAGGATAATATCTAACCCTAGGGAATATTCCAAGATATCCCTAGATACACTAGGATTTACACAATCACATTCCTAATCTAATAGGCCTGCAACACTCCCCCTTGAGTGTGTAAATACTCAACTAAATGGCGCATCAGGTCTTCAACGATGAAGTAAGTACAATTGATGAAGTTGTCAGCCCAATGAGCGAATGCGAGTCTCAAATCATTGGAAGAATGCATAAAAGGTAAAACTCACAAAACCTTGCTATGGTAAAACCCAAGGTGGGATAAAAACCATAGATTAAGGAGAAAAGTGAGAAGTTGAATTACATCAAAAGTATACATCTTTTAGACGCAAGTAGAAGAACTCACAAGGGTATGACCGGCCCAGGATGGGTGCCTCGTCAAAACCTAGTTAGGTAGCAAAAACCCAATGGGAAAAATGCTCCTAATCATAGGGAAAAAGAGTACATTAAGATCAAGTGAGTATACTTCTGGATACTACCCCTGAGTTTGACAGAACTTCCAAATGAGAACTACAAGCATTGCATACGAATAGTTAGACATACCAATTCCTCGGACAAGCTTCTGGAAAGTTGACTTCAGTAATGACGTTGTGTGGAGGTCGGCAATGTTATCTGGGATCGGCTTACATGACTTTAATCTTCTAACACTTTGTTGATATGATATAGACGCAATATGTCTTGATGTTGACATCGTTGATGTAACATGTCTTGGTCGGGTGGATACATAAGGCATAGTCTTCATGGATTATCGTCGGAACTCAACAATGGATGAAAACTACAAGTACTTTGAATATGCTCAACAAGAACTCCTAACCATGTCTCACATGTGGCGTAGTGAATTGAGGTGAGCCTAGGAATGATTCGAAGATTTCACAACTAAGGTCATATCGTGGACCTCCAAGATATTGCGGTATCCCTAAAGGTAAAGACGTAACCATTGGGGAGTTTACCTTGTGCAAGTTTGATTAGTAACCAATGTTATCATAACAAACAAGGCAAGCATTATTTCGAGGATCAAGGGGATTAAATCCGATCGGGATGCATTGGGATTAGCCCAAATCCATAGTACCTTTCAGGGTATTGGAAAAACGTCTTTAATACCAATTCAGTGGTTGCGTGTAGGTGCAGTGCTACATCATTATCAATAGATCAACAGCGAATGAGATGTCTTTTCTAATTGCAATGAGCTAAGTACAACAAGCACAAAATTGAACTCAGATATGGAACTTCAGATTCCATAACCTCTTCCATAAACTCTTCAAAGGTGACACATTCGGGGTGTAGTTTGACTGGTAGGCCAAAGTAGCATCAAAACAACGCTTGAACTTCAAGTCGAGATGAGTTTTCCTAACATCCATCATCTCAAATTCTGTCTTTAGGTGAGAGACAGTTTTCTCAAGCTCTTCTAGAGTCTTAGTGAGATGCATGTCATTAACATAAACTGTAACTCTAACAATTCGGAATAAGACTTCATAATTTAATACGCAAGGGCATAATTCATCTCTAACTGATCAAATAATCACTTAGACAGGTATATCACATCCATTGGATTGTTTCAATCCATAAATGAACGCCTTAAACAAGTTAAAAGGGTGTTCTATGGTTTGGAATTATTTAAACCAGTCCATGTAATTCTTCGGGAACTTACATGTAAATCTCTGTATCTATATCCTCATGGAGAAACACTAACCACATTTGTAATGCTGCAGTCAATCACAGGGCGTTTGAGAGAAACCTACGTCGTAAGGCATGCATCATATCCCACTATTTTATTCATCTCAGTACGTTTCCTTTCCCATATGCAACGCAGCAGCATTACCTTAGGTAGTGTATGAACGATAGGTCCAAACATACTTTGGTAAGAAATTTAAACCTAGCCCGTGATTTCATTTGTCCAATCAGTTCTGCGTTGTCATTAATCAACAGAACACGGTTCGATATTGTTGCTTTTCATTTAAGTCGGTAGCTACCGTATGAGTGAAAATATCATCGATGATAATCTCATTCCAATTCCATTATCTCATCCAAACTAGTATACTGGACCAAGAACTTCAAGTCTCGGGAGTAATTTGGATTAATATCATAAGATGGAAATGATTTGAGACAGCGATTAAGTATGGATTCATTGTGTGCCGTGACCTTCCTCTTCTAGGAAGTGAATTCGATGAACCGAGTGATATGTCGTGCTTCAAGCTAAGACAAATTGATTGGTTATCCGCCAGTGTACCAGACCATCCAATAAGAGTAACCAAACCATCTAACAAAGGTGGCACACTATTCGGGGATGTTGACTCGAAATCCGTTAAGTACATTTATCCTTGCAGGCAAGTTTACAGCAGGTATATGATCTCATCACTTCAACTAATTCAGCGGAATGTGTCTGGAGCAATATTCTGAAAGCTAGAATTCATTGCACTTGTTCATCACACTTGTGCAATATAAGGATCGAGATGAGACATAATGGGCAACATCCATGCAAGTTTGTGTCGTTCTACAAGAATGTTGACGTTCTTATCTCCCCCTAATGACGAGAAGACTATCTCATTGAAGTGATAATCTGTAAATGATCGGTAAAGAGATCACTTGCAAAAGCTCTAACGGAGCTAGTGTGAAGAAGAATCATGATTGATAAAGATTCATAACCTTTTGTGAGGACCTATACTAGTACGTTGTGGCGACGCAACTTAGCACATGGAATGCACACCTAAAACGTGTAAGTACAAATGTCAAGGTCGTACCCAGTAACCAATTGTAACGTCGAATAGGTTGGGTGACAATAGGCCTTAAGGCGGACCAACATAGATGCATACAAGATTGATAACCCTAGGCAGAAACCGAAAGCTTGGGGCGTTCACTAAGGTCCAGGCGATCAATTAAATTATGCTTTATGATCGCTCTACAAGGCTGTCTTGGGGTGAACATGGGAATTCGATGTTCAATTATAAACCCAAAAGACATGCAATACTTATCGAAAACTGTCGGTATAAACTTTTCGACATTATCCAGTCTTCCAGAATTTATGGGATAAGTAGGTGGTGAACCCTTAAAATTGGCCAGGAGGTTCAGCAGCAATGTGTGTGGACAAACATGTGACTAGTTTGTCGATTCATCAACCAAAACTATAAGTATTTATATGGTTCGCATTTTGGTTGGATTAGTCCACATATATTCCCTTGAATCCACTATGAAAAAAGGGTCATTTCCTATCTTTGCTAGGGGTGATTTAAAAATCAAATTCCTTAAATGAGTAAGTTTGGCAAAGTGTGCTTGTAAGCATAACATCATTACTTCGGGTAAGGAGATGCGTTGTGGCATCTTTATTCGACCTAAGTGTCCCAAACGGTCTTGCCAAGGCAAGTAAACTATTTAATCATCAGGCTCTAGGCTGACCACATGTGGTGTGTTCCTAGTTGGGAGACAGCCTATTGGCCCCAAATCAAAGCTTCAGGCTCTTTTTTGGAGGTGGTGCAAGGATATTTCACTCTATTTTCTTCAGTGGTTTCATTCATGATCATTGTTCTCTCAAATATCCTTAAAACTGAACAACGTTCTTCCGGAACGGGGAGAATATAAGGTCTCTTAAATGGTACTTTAGTACCATTCATACAACGAGGAGTGTGCCAATGCTCCTAATCAGGTTGGATAGACCTGAAGTCATTGTTAAGGATGTGATTTAGGTATAAAGTTAGTGTGCGTAGTATCGCATTCATCCAGACAACTAATTTCCCACATTCCTACCTAATCACATGTTTAATTGAATTTGGTCACATATATTAAGAAACATGATTCAATTAATTCATATTCTAGGATATCAATAAGTTTATCCATAACTACAACAAACACCAAATGTGAATCCAAGAACATAGAAAAATGTTCACAAAGTAAACCAAGGTTACTAAGGTGGATTCGGCCAACATGGCCATTCATGTCAAAATTCTGCTTTTCCAACAATGTTTGGTGGAGCAAAATCAATCTCACATATTGACTACTAGAATGGTACTCCTCAACGACATTGGTAAGGGCACAAACAGGTGCATAACCAATGATTTATTCTATCAAGACGGAAGTAGATTCTGCAGGGTTAAGGTTTGGGAACAATAACCCTAATTCTTGAAGTTTTAGGTCTTAGGTGCCAAGGATCATGCTTCGGCATGATGCCACACATTGGCAGTCCCTGATTCTACCATAGGTTGTAAAAACGAACTCGAAATTGGATCGTGAGAGAGACAGACCCAGACTTGGGTTTGGTAGGCTCTTAGCCGAAGCTATAAGGGCTTGTTCGGTAGGCCTCTACTGAAGCAGAGCAATACCGTTTGGTGCATTTCTACTAGAGCAGAGCATGCCCTTTGGTGCATCCCTGCCGAAGCAGGGCACCACCAATCGGTAGGCCTTGACCGAATTAGGTCGAGCCATTCGGTAGACTCTAGTCGAGGCTGGGTCTATACCTTTTTTCTCACATTTATGGTAGTAAATTTGGTAAACTTCCACTCTCTACACTGCTGTTTCAGGAGCAAGTTAAAAAATTTGGAAGAACGAGAAAAGTATTCTATAGTCAAAATTTGATCGGATTTATAAACTTCAAAAGTGAGCTTCAATTGTTGATCACTTTTAATTAATTCAATAAATTGAGACTATACGGGGTCAATTGTGGAAGCAAAATAATGGCATTCGGGTCTTATTAGCTTCAATTGGCGGTGGGCCTAGTTACAAGTGAATTATAGCTTAATTAGCGTTAACCAAAAAAATGTCCCAAAAATATTTTGGTATGGTTAAGAAGCAGAGGATGCCAAATTATGGCATTGGGTCTAAAAAAGAATGTAGCCTAGCATGTGTGGGCTAGCTGCAATACACGGCCCTGCAACAAGTAAAATATTGTGGGTCATTGGGCTTGGGGACACGGCTGCCAAGTAGCCTAGTCCACTGCAGGGTAAGCTGCAGACTTGTTGCAACATTTAGGCCGAAGGTATAGGAAAACCCTAACAACTCATAGGCTGCTGGAGGCGGGCGAAAAACATGGGAGGGAGCCTAGCATTTACAGGCTTTGGGCTGGTGCGCGAAAAGCCCAGCTTCGCTGGCTTCAATGCAGTGTTGGACAAGCTTAGCAATGCTTGTTTGGTGGGCCGAGTGAGCGTGACAAGCCAGCGGTGCTGGCTTGTGAGAATGGGGCCCAGTGAGGTTATTATGCTGCTTGGAGAGGCTGCAGGCCCATGAAAAATTTAAACCCAGGCCGAAAGCCTGTTCTACGCATACAGCAAAGTAAAAAAAAAAAAAAAAAAAAAAAAAAAATTGTCTCACGCGGACGTCAAAACGGCGTCATTCTAACTCCCGAGTCTCGAGCTGCAGGCTCGGCATGGTGGAGCGACTGTAGGCTACTTCTCAGCCGCAAATTTCCCATAAATTTTGAATTTTTTTCGAAATTTTTAGGGTTTGAAAAACCCTAATTGCTTCTAATTTCTTTCTATTCTTTGACTTACAAATTCCACATAGCAAAAATTGCGTAATGCATGAAACATATATATATTGACAAATTGTTTGGGCCCAAAATAATATTGTCGGGCCGAGCAGCAGGATGTGCTCGGTCCAAGGCTGTGTCAAATACTATGGGCTGAATGATAAATCCCGGGCCAGTTGGCAGGGTCGGACAAGTCCTATCCTAAGAAGTAGTCCAGATAAACAGAAAGGGTCGAGGAAGTCCTGGTACGACCAGGATTCCCGGCCGGCAAAGAATAAAGCCTCGAAAAGAGGGAAAGTTCAGAATCCCAGTGGGAGTAGGTTTGTTCGAGTTAGAGTTGAAACGGGACAAGGACTCCCAATCCAGATCAGGATGCAAATCGGTCTCAAGGAATGGAGTGCTATAAATACAAGAAATCATGCAACAGAAAAGCCCCTTCAATTCAACATACAATTGCCCTGCGCAAAACCTCTCAAATACCTTGAGATTTTTCCTTTTCCTTTTCTGCCGACACACCTTCAGTTTGGATAAACAGCACTGTGGAGGCACCCGGCGAGCACCTTCAGTTTGGATAAACAGCACTGCTGCCGCAGAATCAGCCGACCGAGAAGCACCTTCAGTTTGGATAAACAGCACTGCGTCGAGGCCGACCGGTTACCTATCTAAGTCTCGACCGAGAAGGGTTTTTGAGCCCTTGTTGGTAGAGGTCACCTTGCTAGCCTTCCCGGCATAGTTAGGTGTTACGAATTGTGTTACTCGGCGTACTGGACGCCGAGTGATTTTATGATTGGATACTCACAAGTAAGTTTCAGGGTTCGGCATTCCGACGGCCGAACTACATTTACCATCAAGACATACATCACATTTGAGTACCTGTGCCCATATATTTTGGTCTCGATTCGACGTGCTTATACTCTTACGAATATAATCACAGTGACCGAATCGAGCTCCGACGATTTGTGAACTCCGCAGAATTAGTAGCCTTGTCTTGAGGCTATAGAACCCAGAGACCGAGAGTGTTCCTTCCTCGGTCGCAATCGCAAGATAGAGAAATCACCAACGCGCTCAACGCGACATCAACAAACTTTACTCCTCGACCAAGCTCGGCCGACGAGTTGGCACGCCCCGCATTCAACCGAAGGACGTAGTTAGCTTCTTAGTTACTCGGCCTGCGCGCCACGTAGGTTTTGTAATTTTTAGAGTCAACATTTTGGCACGCCAGTGAGACCTTTGTGCTAAACCTTCGGAGTTCATGACCATTGAGACACGGTCTGTAAAGAAGAAAACAATCATGGGAAAGTCAACAGCTGACTTACCAGTGCAAGGCCTTGGGCAGGATTTTCACCCTGCAAAAAATCCGATCATTGTTGCGCCGCCCGAGGCCACAAGCGCGACACGTCGAGAAAATGAAATCTACCTTGGCGGACAACCTCACAACTCAGAGGTCCCTAACCAACTAGCAGGCATGTTCGTGGAAGGAATAGTGGAACATTGCGACGACGATGGTGGGGAGGGTTCTGATCCACCAACTAGGTTGTTCCTTCGGAGACGACTTGATGAACAGTATTAACAGGTCGAGCAGTCGATTGGTCAAAAGATGAATGATTTACTGGAAGCAATACGAAGTAACAACAATACATAGACCAGGATGCTTGAACTGTTGGTTAGTAAAGCCTTCGAAGATAGCCAGGTCGGCCAGCCTCGGCAGCTTTCTACAAATGTTCCAATACAAGCCGAGAGAAGGTCCGCCCGGCCGCAACCAGTCACCTTAGAGAAAAAAGATGGACCGGGGAATAGATCCGAGGGACCAAGCCAGGGAGAAGAAGCCGCTTCCGTAAACATGACCGAAGTCCAGAGAATGATTGACTCGGCCCTAAAAAAGGGGCCGAAGTTTCCAAAATTCATCCATCCATACCCGGCTTATGTAGAAAGGTTTGAATACCCACGAGGTTTTAAGATCCCTGATTTCAGTCTCTTCGCCGGGGAATCGTCTTTATCCTCATTAGAACATGTGGCTCGGTTCACAGCGCAGTGTGGAGACGTCAATAGCGACTTCTATAAATTACAGCTATTTAATTTTTCATTGACAGGTTCAGCTTTAGCCTGGTACATTAATCTCCCACCTAACTCCGTGCAGAGTTGGGAAGAGTTAGTCGAGAAGTTTCATGAACAATTTTATAGTCCAGGGATGGAAATGTCCGTATCATCGTTAGCCAGGATGGCTCAAGCGTCTGACGAATCTCCAATGGAATACCTGACAAGGTTTAAGTCGGCCAGGAATTGGTGCCAAGTACCTCTCCCCGAAGTGGAATTCGTCAGGATCGCCCTTAACGGATTAGACGTGGAATACAAAAAGAAGTTTCTGGGGGCAAACATTCGAGATATGTACGAACTTGCTCAACATGTTGAACAGTATGATTATTTGCTCCGAGAAGAAAAGATATCAAAGTCACCATCCCGGGGGACGTTGTATAAGAATCCCATGGTTAGCTATGCATTGGCCGAAAACGAGGACCCTCAGTATGCTAGTGTGGATGCGGTCGAGATAGTAATAGATAAACCTTACGTCTGCAAGGCTTTGGCTCAAGTGAGTTCCAAAGACACCAAAACCCGTTCGGCAGCCGAAAAGATGAGTAAGTCGTCGAAAGTATACACTTTCGATATCACCAAAGCGGATGCAATTTTCGATCAATTATTGGCAGCAAAGATGATCAAGCTTCGGCCGGGACATACTATCCCTAAGGCCGATGAATTGAAGGGAAAGATATACTGCAAGTACCATAATTCTAATAAGCATGCAACCAATAATTGTGTTGTATTCCGAGACACAATTCAAAGTTGGATCGAGAAAGGAAAGTTGAAATTTCCGAAAAAATAGATGGCGGTCAATGTTAATCCCTTCCCTTCGACAACAATTGGTATGGTGGATGCTCATCTTCCTAAAAACAAACGGAAAGCCGAATACGTCCCGGTGCAGCATATCTGTAAACGGAATGGTCAAACGAGACTAAAGCTTGATTTATTTTCAAATGCACCACCTACGGAATGCTCGGGGCCACCCACCGATGACCCTATAACGGGGTCGAGTTCCGACGAAACTCATGAATCAAAGGTTTTATGCGACCATTGTAAAACACCAGTTGAACCTGGGAAGAAGACATCTTCGACACCCTCCACGGCCCCTACAACATCACCAAGGGGACTTGGTAAAGGTCCGCGACGTCAAGTGTTTGATAGACTCGGCCCACAAGTTCGGTCGAAAGATTAGGCCCCGGTCAGGCGGCGTCTTAACTTCGACGTACCTTTCTATAATGAGGATTATTACTCGCGCAATACCAGCAGTTCGGGTTCACCAGCTGATCGCAAAACTTTCAAACCACCCAGGACATCGGATCAACGCTGGTACAGTTACAATTCTCCGACTGGCTTATATACGGCGTTGTCTAAATCTCAAAAATGGTGTCACCAACGGATAGATTGCATGACTCGACGACGAGAAGCACAGACCAGCCCTGCCAACCAGTGGCAACCAAAGAAGGCCGTGGAAAACATTAGTGAACGGCCAACCCCGACTATCATGACTGAGTTAGTCGAAGGGAGAAAAGTAGCGGCTCCCGGCTTCGAAACCACCATTGAGGAATCTGAGAAACGTATCAAGCTCCTTCTCCGGCCTGGGGAAACGAGAGCTCGTCTCGAGCATTTTAGACAAGAGGCCGAAAGGAACCATTCTCCGTTACCACCGCGCGAGCCGTTCATCAAAATACGACGCAATTTACATCCTCCATTCCTTGGTGAATCCTTGGAATACATGCGAGAGTTTCATAGGAAATATTCCGCCAATGACTTGTACAGACTACCCAAGGCATGCCAGGAAGCCCTCGACCTAGCTCTAACTTGCCCGGATGCCGAGCAAATTATCCAGAAAACTTCCGACCCAGCGATTAAAGCTAGATTCCAACATATATGGGAGGCTCGGGTCCTTGGCTTTGAGGTCGACCCTTACACAAATATTGATGCCGCCGAATTACCCTTTTCACTCGAAGACCTTTAGCATTTGCGCTATCATTTTGAAGTTTTCTCGGCGGTATCTTTCTTTGGCCTCACGGCCGATGAGGAAAAACGGATAGCACGGTTGGATACATATCTAGACACGAGGAACGCCCGTATCGCCTATGAAGAACGAGCTCGTATAACGCAGGACCAATATAAATCTTCGGCAGTAAACATAGTCGAGGAAAATAGCCAAAACAGACTCGACTTGGTTAACACGCCTCAGATGCCGGTTCATACCAAGGCACTCAACAGTTCGATTGAGGATGTTCCGCCGACTGATACTGGGGTTACTTCTGCAAAAGACGACGACCACGATCCGATGGGTCCCTCAGTCCTCGAACATATGGAGATCAGTATGGTCCACGTCCTACCAGCTGAATTCTAACCAAGTACCCACCAGTCAAATTTCTTGGACGGGGACGTGGTTGCCGAGGAAGCAACACAAGTAGATTTCGTCGCAAACGACGACGACAGAGAAGTCCGAAACGGGGACAACCTTAAGGCGGCTTTGGCCGAACTGTTTCCTCGTTCCCCCTCGGTTAATCTCCAACACCTGAAGCCGTTGTACGTCACGGCTCACATCAAAGGATTTCCCATTTCTAAAGTGTTTGTCGACTGTAGAGCCACAGTCAACATTATGTCGATGTCCGTCATGAAGGCTTTACACCGTTCTGATAATGAACTCATTCCGTCAGGTATCACTATAAGCAGCTTCGTTGGTGACAAGTCTCAGACCAAAGCAGTGCTCCCGTTGGAAGTCAGCATTGCCGGTCGTCAACACATGACGACATTCTTTATAATTGATTCCAAGACCGACTATAACGCATTACTTGGCCGCGATTGGATCCACCAAACTAGTTGCATTCCTTCATCACTATACCAAGTCCTCATCTTTTGGGATGGCAAATCGGTCGTAGTCCACCCAGCCGATAACCAACCATTTGAAACCAACATGATTTAGGCTCGCTATTACGATGATCAGGTTGGCTACATCACTCTCTAAGGCCTTAACGAGGATGGGCGGCCGACGAGAATTTCGGTACAGAAAGTGATTGAGGTCGGCGCCGAGACTGTCCAACAGGATTCGGCGAGACTTAGCTTGGCAGATTTAGTCACCAATGCCGATGATTTATAACACCAAGCAAGAACGACGTCAGGCCGCGGTTTCATCTACAATGGAACGTCTGCTGGCCCATTGGTACGCCATTACCAAGCAACCAAATTCCGGCATCAATTTAATTGAATTTTTGGCCGAAGCAGATAACGGCCCCGTTCTATCTTTTGATAAAGTTCAGGCCGTACCAACCGAACTCGAAGATCATCGGCCCCAGGTTAAGGACCCATTAGAAAAAGTTAATGTAGGCACGGCCGATGATCCTCGAACATTGTTTATCAGAGCGTTACTCCCACTGTCCATAAAGGTTGAACTCCGTAAGTTACTCCAGGAATTTAGAGATTGCTTCGCGTGGAGCTACCATGAAATGCCAGGCCTCGATCGAAACTTTGTAGAGCATGAGCTACGCATCAAAGACGGGTGTAAGCCTTTTCGACAACCCCCTCGCCGATTTTTGACCGAGGTACAACTCGGCATTAAAGAAGAATTAGTTCGGCTTCTAAAAGCCGGGTTTATTAGGACCGCTCGGTACGTCGAATGGTTGGCCAATATCATCCCAGTGTTGAAGAAAAACGGTGCCCTTCGCATTTGCATCGATTTCCGTAATCTAAATCTGGCTACTCCCAAGGATGAATATACAATGCCAATCTCAGACTTGCTAATTGATGCCGTAGCTAATCATGAACTGCTATCTTTTATGGACGGCCATGTGGGTTACAACCAGATTTTCATCGCCGAAGCCGACGTCCACAAGACGGTTTTCCGCTGCCCTGGGGCACTTGGTACTTACGAATGGGTAGTCATGCCATTCAGCCTCAAGAATGTCGGCGCCACATACCAACGAGCCATGAATATGATATTCCACGACTTAATCGGTACAATCGTCGAAGTTTGTATCGATGATGTGGTGGTAAAGTCTAAACGCCGCCAAATGCACCTGGATGATCCGCGGCAAGCGTTCCTTCACATGCGCAAGAATAATCTCAAAATGAACCCGGCCAAGTGTGCTTTCGGTGTTTCGGCCGGTAATTTCCTAGGATTTTTGGTGCACCATCGCGGCATCGAAGTAAACGAAAATAAAGCCCGCGCCATCATTAGCGCCCCACCTCCGACAACAAAGAAACAACTCCAGTCGTTACTCGGGCAGATAAATTTCCTCCGCCGCTTCATCGCCAATTCGGCCGGTAAGATGAAGGCATTCTTTACGCTCTTTAAACTTAAGGATACCGACAAATTTGAATGGCGCGAAGAGCATCAAACTGCATTTACGCAAATCAAGGTGGCCCTTTCCACCCCACCCGTGCTAGTTCCACCTTGTCGCGACAAACCCCTTAAATTATACATTTCGGCAGCCGCTGAATCCTTTGGTTGTTTCCTCGCGCAAGATAACAATGTAGGGCGTGAGCAAGCTATCTTTTATCTTAGCCGAAATCTGAATTCACTAGAGCTCAATTATTCACCTGTCGAAAAACTTTGCTTAGCTTTGTTTTTTGCCGCATCCAAGCTTCGGCATTACATGCTCACATCAGTTACGCAGGTCATCGCCCAAACAGACGTAATTCGTTACATGCTCACTCGGCCCATCGTTAAAGGCCGAATCGGGAAATGGATGCTTGCCTTATCCGAGTTCAGCCTTCAGTACGTACCCCAAAAGGCCGTCAAGGGGCAAGCTCTCGCCGATTTCTTGGCCCAACACCCTTCCCCTTATGGTTTTGAGGGAGGCGACGTCAACATCGGTTTAGTCACCACACGCAATAATCATTGGACTATGCATTTTGATGGTTCCAGTACTTCGACCTCGGCAGGTGTCAGTATTGCAATTCAGTCGCCTGACCACTGTCGATGGTATTTTTCTCTCAAGTTGGATTTCAGCTGCACAAATAATCAGGTCGAATATGAAGCCCTCATTATCGGCCTCCACGTTTTACACGATCTACGAGCCTCCCGCGTTCTCGTCCTCGGTGATTCCGAACTTGTGATTAACCAACTGAACGACATGTTTCGTTGCATGAGTTGTACTTTAGCGCCCTATCACATGGTCGCCACCTACCTGGCCGAGTCGTTCGAACAGATCACATTTGAACATATTTCACGTATTCACAACACAGACGCCGACGAACTCGCCCAGATCGCCTCCGGAGCACAACTCACAGGGGGCAAGCTAGGCCGAATTGCAGCCACAAGTCTACGATCGTACCCAGCCTTGATCAATCGGCAAACTCTCCAGCGTGCACACGTAATACGCACAAGGGTAATGTCGCTCCCATCCCTACTAGAACGGGGAGACCCCGTAGAAGTATATGCTGTCGAGGTGGAACCAGATGATTGGAGAAAGACGATGTTACGGTACCTCGATAACCCCAATGGGAAACACGATCGGAGAACGAAGGTCCTCGCCACGAATTACGTGTCGTACCAAAATGAATTATACCGTAAGGGTGAGGACGGGTTACTACTATTATGCCTCGGCCCACACGAGGCTGCCCAAGCAATGGCCGAGGTACATGAAGGAATTTGTGGGGCACACCAATCTGGACGAAAGATGCGCTGGTTGCTTCGACGACACGGTTATTTTTGGCCTAATATATTAAAGGATTGCATCGAATATGCACGAAGATGCGTACCATGCCAAATTCATGGACCCGTGCAGAGAGCCCCGGCCGAATTACTCCACTCGGTTACTAAACCATGGCCGTTCAGGGGATGGGCAATGGACGTAATTGGCAAAATCACGCCATCGTCGGGGGCGGTGAAACACGCGTGGATAATGGTAGCGACTGACTATTTCACTAAATGGGTCGAGGCAAGATCATATGCCGAATTAACGGCCAAAGAGGTATGCAATTTCGTAGAGGAGAATATTGTGACCAGATTCGGCGTGCCAGAAACGATCATAGCTGACAATGGCACCATATTCACGGCCGATAGGTTTAAGGAATACGCGGCAAGTTTGAATATCTGACTTGAGCAATCTACACCGTACTACCCTTAGGCAAACGGATAGGCCGAGGCAAGCAATAAAGTGTTGATCGGCATCCTCGAAAAAATGGTAAGAGAGAGACCTGGGTTATGGCATTTGAAGTTAAATGAAGCATTATGGGCATACCGAACTTCACCCCGGTCGGCCACTGGAACCACTCCTTACGCGTTAACTTATGGACACGACGCTATGTTACCGGTCGAGTTGAGTATAAACTCATTACGAGTAATCGAGCAGAGTAGTTTGTTGAGTGTCAAATATAGTCAAGCGATGCGACAAGAATTAGAAGACTTAGAAGAAAATTGAATCGACGCGGGTAACTTATTGATAGCATAAAAGAAAATTGCCGAGCGAGTGTATAACCAGCGTGTAAGACAAAAAACGTTCGGCGAAGGAGAATTGGTTTGGCAAACTGTGTTGACCGTCGGGATTAAAGACCCCCGATTTGGTAAATGGTCGCCGAATTGGGAAAGACTATTCATCGTTCACAAAGTCCTTGGCAAGGGGGCATATCATCTCAGAGATCGGGCGGGTTCAGTTCACAAATTGCCAATTAATGGAAAGTTTTTAAAAAAGTACTATCCAATTACATGGGAAATGCTAGAGTAAAAGGCCATTGTATTGATAGTAAGACCATTGTATTGATAGCAAAAGAACCATTGTATTGATAACAAGCGAACAAATACAAAGATAAATTCCTAGGGGGTCGAGGGAAGGAAAGTCTCGAGGGCAGCTTTTAGCTTCAACCACTTCGCTTCGCTCAAGATTATCTTAGCCTGCCTCATCTTTTTGTTGAACTGCAGGTGCTGGATGTGCTGTGCGCCGGCAGCGAAGGCCGTCAGCCGAGCCCTGTTGGCCCCGAAGTCCTTCTCAAGCTGGGAAGCGGCAGCAGACCTTTGCCGTTGAAGGTCAGAAATTTGACGCTGGAGGTCAGAGATCTGGCAATCAAACTCGGTCAGCTTCGCTTTCTTGGCTTTTATTACCTCCATCTCAGCTCGGCCAGCCTCTTGCGCGACCTTGGCCGCCTTCAAGTCGTCCTCGGCTTGTAGGGCTCGTCCAAAAATATTGAAGTGTTACCGAGTTCGCTCCAAAAGGTCGGTAAGGAAGGAGATATTCTCCGTGCTCAGGTAACCGCCGCTGGCGAGGTCATTAAGACACTCCCCAACGGAGTCAAGACCCTTGCATCGAAGAGCTTGGGAGGCAGAGAGAGACAGGACTTCGTACAGCTTCACGAAGGCTTGGGCCTCGGGCATGGCTCCCGTTGGTTCGGCAGGAGCAGCAGAGGAACCGGCCTCACCGGTCATGCTCTGAAGAAGAGCGTCGAGCTCCACTTCCCACGATGGCTGCACACAAATGGAAAACTTTGTGAAGAAAAATAAGACGTCGTAATATAGTGCATGACAAAGGGATTGTTTTAGACCTGCCGAGAGGAGACTTCGGCCATGCCCTCTGGGTCATTGCTCGAACCCAGGAAAATTAATGGCCGAGCCCAGTGCCTTAGACCGCTTCTCAATTCATGAGGCCGACGGAGGTCATCTACATTTGATGGCCACGACGGTGGCCAGGACATATAGACAACGCCTGTCGGCGCATAAAATTGTCGGTGAAATGAACGTTCGGACACCTAACATTTAATAGTCCTTTAAGAACATGTGTCATGATAAAATCAGTGCAAAAGAAACAAGACTTACAAAGGCCGAAGAGACTTCCTGCGGAGGAATGGGAAGGTCTTCATCCTGCGGATGGATCGGCGTTTCGGCCGTTGCCTCAGGATCGGCCATGGGTCTCTTGCCACGATCCGCCGTAGGGAGACATGGTCGAGCGGTCGCCTCAACCACCGGAGGAGGATGGACGGGAGGAGAGTTAGCTGGTCGAGGACGGCGCTCCAGCGGGACTTCGTCACTCTCGCTCTCGACGTCCTGAGAAAAATTTCGTTACGACTAGAAGCCTAAAGAAACAAAGGATGGAAGTAGAATTATACCTCTTCCAGAAAGACCATCGGTCGCTGAGTGGAGGGTGCCTCGACAGGTGCAGCCGACTCCCCCACAGCAGGTGCCACGACCGGCTCCGAAGCTGGAGCTGATACGACGACTGGATCGGCCATGGTCCCAGGCAGGGAGACGGCTAGGGGAATCGGGTTTGGAGAAGCTGGGGCAACCGGTACAGAAGAAGAGTCGGCAGGAGCAGTTGTCCCTGTGGTATCACTAGGAACAACATGAATCTCCCGGTTGCCCTTCTTCGCCAATTTCTTGACGCGTTTAGAAAGACGAGGAGCATCATCCTTTGGCTCGGCTTCTCGATGGGGGCGTTTCACGGGGACTGTCCGCTTGGTGGCGATGGTCCTCTTCGTGGGAACCAATTTCTTCGACCTCGCCACCGCGGCGACCACTTCCACCTTCTTCGGCACGCGACCCCCTGAAATAGCAAAGTAATTAATAACCGAGGACAAGTAATTGAAATACAAAGAGCGAATGGACAATATACCTTGGATCGACTCCTTGGGTTGAGCCAAGGGTGCTGGTCTGGGCCGGTTGCCGAAGATTCTGCTTACCACGTCTTCGATCGAGACGCCGAAGAAGTCGCTGGTGTACTCTTCCCACCAATCCCCGAAGGTATCGGTTCCCAAAGATTCAGGAACCGTCGGCCGGAGCCAGAATTTCTTGCACTTCTCCTGAAACTCCTACTCCGACGTCTTACATTCCCTCTCAGAGGAACTAGAAATACGCATTCGACTCAGGAGGGACCGAGAGGCAAGCAGGGGTACAGGGCAGCCTTGGAGGTAGCCAAGCTGCCGGGCGACAAAATGGGGATGGTAGACCTCCCAGCTGGCTCAGCGGGCATCGCAACCAGGAGGAAGATCGCGAGCCAGAACGAATGACCCCCAGCGTTGATGGATGTCCGCATCCTCGGACTCGGCCCACGCTGTCGTGGAGAGCCTGATCGAGGTAGGGTACTCCTGGCGCCGGCATACCAGGAACTCGTCGTACGAAAGGACGTCGAGGCCCGGTGAGGAGGCGCCGGTCGAGAGGCCAGTTGAAGGCCGAGGGCGGCCGATCGCTGGAAGGCAGGAACCTCCGGCCGAAGGGTGGAAAAGTAAACCTGCAACCAGAGTTGGAACACCCAGAGGGGTCAGTTCTGGTGCGGGTCAATCTTGTTAATAGTCGTCTCGGCCAAGCAACGGTAGAGGTTTGCGAGTATAGCCGGGCTGAGCGCCAAGGAGAGACCATTAGCCAGTGCCTGGGCCACCGGCATGTTCCCGACCAGGCATTTGTTTGACCTGGTACAACAAATGAATTTATTGTACCAGTAGAAGAGGAATGCTTCGTGTTCTCCCTTCCTAAGGCTTTCCTCGCCTCGACCGGCGAAGTGAAGGATGAGAGTGTTGTAGTTGAAGAAGTTTTTGTAGAGCTTCTGAACTTCTTCCCTTGAGGGCTCCCGGTCGCCCCGACTAAGCGTCTTGACGGCCCGTTCGTCGAATAACGCCTTTAGGTCGAGAGAAGAAGGGCATCCGGAAAGGGCGACATCGATGGGAAGGCCGGTTGGAGAAGTCCCAAGGATGGCCGAAATGTCGAGGACTGTGGGGCCGAAAGGCAGGATCATGGTGTTGGTGGCCGAACACCATAAACTCAGGGTCGCCATAAGTAGCTCCTTACCTATGGCAATCTTCATGGTCGAAAGAATAATGGCATCATAGATACCAAGAGCTTTCCACTCCTCGCCGAAGAATGCTCTCATTCGGTCGACCCAGGCGGCCCAAACTGTGGTGGTCGAGGGCCAAGCTCCTTAAGGCCGAGCCAAGCACCATTTCGACCAGTCGAGCCCCTGAAGCAGGGGTGTTAAGCACTGCTCCTTGAGAAGATTGGTGATGCACGATGGCACCGCATCTTTGAAGAGTGGGCCCAGAATCTGATGAGTAGTGGCCATGTCATTCTCGAAGCGTAGCGTCTTGATTGCGCTCCGATCGATGAAATCCTTGCACTTGTTGCACTCGTTAGAAAGCTTCGAAATAAATGAGGCCATTGGTAGAGGAGAGAAAGTGGTTTTGAAAAAAGGAGAGATTGCAGAAGGACGAACTGGAAGGAGTTGCTTGAACAATCAAGAATGATAAAAGGAAGGATTCGAAATTTCTGAAGGCGTGGGATGCGAATGGCAGAAGTTTGGGTATTTATAGGCTTTTCGGAATGAAGATCAAACGTTTAGTATTCGAAAAGCACTGGTTCGAATTGGGGGGAAATTTAACCGGGAAAAGGTCCCAATCATTTCGGATATTTTGGGAACCTGCGAGGATAGGATCGAGGTTTCGAGGATCCAGGACGCACGATTGCGTGCGGCGGCGGTTTTAATGCATTAATGAGGAAGAGATGCTTCGATGGGTGCACGTTTTCGAGGGCCATGATTGAAAGCTGTTAAGATCGGCGGAGAATCGACACGTGGCTGTACGTTGGGGGTAACGAGGAAAGTGCAATCATGTCTCATAAATGTGCGTAAGTAATGGTCATCAAGGGAAATAAAGTCTGAAAAGCAATAGGCGTTTCTGCTTCTTCAAGGTCGAGGCCCGACCAAAAGTTAAAAGTCGGTGACCTCAGAAGCGAGGGGGCAATGTTTGGGCCCAAAATAATATTGTCGGGCCGAGCAGCAGGATGTGCTCGGCCCAAGGCTGTGTCAAATACTATGGGCCGAATGATAAATCCCGGGCCAGTTGGCAGGGTCGGACAAGTCCTATTCTAAGAAGTAGTCCAGATAAACAGAAAGGGTCGAGGAAGTCCTGGTACGACCAGGATTCCCGGTCGGCAAAGAATAAAGCCTCGAAAAGAGGGAAAGTTCAGAATCCCAGTGGGAGTAGGTTTATTCGAGTTAGAGTTGAAACGGGACAAGGACTCCCAATCCAGATTAGGATGCAAATCGGTCTCAAGGAATGGGGTGCTATAAATACAAGAAATCATGCAACAGAAAAGCCCATTAAATTCAGCATACAATTGCCCTGCGCAAAACCTCTCAAATACCTTGAGATTTTTCCTTTTCCTTTTCTGCTGACACACTTTCAGTTTGGATAAACAGCACTGTGGAGGTACCCGGCGAGTACCTTTAGTTTGGATAAACAGCACTGCTACCGCAGAATCAGCCGACTGAGAAGCACCTTCAGTTTGGATAAACAGCACTGCGTCGAGGCCGACCGGTTACCTATCTAAGTCTCGGCCGAGAAGGGTTTTTGAGCCCTTGTTGGTAGAGGTCACCTTGCTAGCCTTCCCGACATAGTTAGGTGTTACGAATTGTGTTACTCGGCGTACTGGAGGCCGAGTGATTTTATGATTGGATACTCGCAAGTAAGTTTCAGGGTTCGGCATTCCGACGGCCGAACTACATTTACCATCAAGACATACATCACATTTGAGTACCTGTGCCCATATAGTTTGGTCTCGATTCGACGTGCTTATACTCTTACGAATATAATCACAGTGACTGAATCGAGCTCCGACGATTTGTGAACTCCACAGAATTAGTAGCCTTGTCTTCAGGCTATAGAACCCAGAGACCGAGAGTGTTCCTTCCTCGGTCGCAATCGAAAGATAGAGAAGTCACCGACGTGCTCAACGCGACATCAACAAACTTTACTCCTCGGCCAAGCTCGGCCGACGAGTTGGCACGCCCCGCATTCAACCGAAGGACGTAGTTAGCTTCTTAGTTACTCGGCCTGCGCGCCACGTTGGTTTTGTAATTTTTAGAGTCAACACAAATATATGAAACATATACAATATATATATCGAAAGAAAAATATAAATGTAGGGGGTTCATGCATTATGGTGAATGTTTTCATGCTTCATGGTTGTTTCAAATATCTCTCTTTATTTTAAGCGTACCTGATTGGCAAAAAACAACAAAAGTCCTTGAATTTGTGGAAGATCCTTCTCAGAAAGCCGGAATTGCATCTCCAATGCGTTGTATCACATTCAACAAAGAACAATTAAATTGAATCAATAGCATGTAGATTAATTTAATAAAAGAATTAATCATAAAAAAATGATTAAAACATAATACTCCTATGATTGAAGTATAAACTTTCTTTAGCGCAGAGTCAAGAGCATGCTGATAACGTGTTGTAGGCATAATTTACAGAACAATAACGGAGGCCAGAGAGAGGGGGGGTGAGGCACATAGAGAGGGAAGAGAAAGATGTGTAATTGTGAGGTGTGATCTATTTCACTCCATTGTGCTTTTATTTATAGTAGGAGGGAAGGTTAATTCGTTACCCTAATAGGATTATAACTCTAATAGGATAATATCTATCCCTAGGGAATATTCCAAGATATCCCTAGACACACTAGGATTTACACAATCACATTCCTAATCTAATAGGATTGCAACAAATAGAATAAAATAGTTCTTCATATAGTTATACTAAAAAAATAATGTACCCATGTAATAATCAATAATATAATAATATTGTTCTTCATATAGTTATACGAAAAAAATAATGTACCCACGTAATAATTAATATACTTTAAGAAATAACTATAGATATATTTTAAAACATACAAAAATAAATGTAATTAGTATAGGTACATTTAGCAAAAAAAATATGGGTACATAATAGAATTTGAAATATGGGTAAAAAATAAAAACTAAAAAGAATTTTGATATAAATTTAAAAAAGGGTACAAATTAAAAATAGAAATATATGAAAAATAATAAAAAGATATATTTGGAAATGGTTAATAATTTTTTTTTTTTCATTCTTAATATTGACATCTAATGACATGTAAATAATTTAAAATGCAAATACTGACATAGATAAAAGTCAACGGACATTGATATATTAAAAAAAAAAAAAAAAAAAAAAAAGGTGATAAGGCTTCAATTAATAAGAAAAGAAAATGACGATTGAGAACTTAATTTATCCTATATTTTAATACTTCTTACATACTTTCTCAACATATACTTTACATTTTTTTACATACATCCACACTCTTCACTTTTACCCGTTTACCCAAATTCCTTACCCATTTACCCGTCTGGAATGAAAATAAAAAGACTCCCACTTTTGCTATGTATTGGAATAAATAATCAAATATGAGCTTCTGAGTCCTATAGCAATTTAAGACTAAGAAAATGGGGGACAAACCCTAGTTCATTTGACTCCGGAAGCCATGAGAATACGGTGCTACTCCACACATGCGTAAAAACATGAGCAATTCATATCTTGTATTTAAATGTTTGCACCCAATAAAGTACACGCGCAGTTGTTTAACTGAAATCTACATACTTCGTCCAGCGGTACCTCAAACTGTCAACCAGATTATGGTTGAATAACGTTGGAGCAAAATAATTATTCGAACCAGCTTCAATCTGCAACCTAAAGCTTAAATTGTATATTTAGTTGTTCTTGTAATGAAGGTAACAAAAAAAAAATTGCTTTTCCAATACTTTTCATCTCAGGAATTTTCTTTGAAGCATATATTTTTTTCTTGCACTTTCTCTTGGATTTTCCTCCACCCTCTTCTACATTCATGGTATGAAAGCTTCAAGCTAACAGTGTTCTTTTGACCCAATTCCAAGCTAAAGACAAACAATGATTTCAATTAAGGGGTGTGATATCCACAACCTTTTACTTCTCACACATTCCTTATTAATTTTTGTTATTTGATCTTCTTCAATTCATTCAATTTGACGGTCGGAAATTAAGAGAGTGTATAAGAAGTAAAAGGAAGTGTGCGGATAGCACAGCCCTCAATTAATTGTAAACATCCAACAAAGATTACTCATGTTCAGAGGCCATATGATTAACACAAACCTCTCTGTTCTCTGTGAAGAAATAATAGTGAATCTCATGACCCATCAATTTTACATATAGCTTTTAGTGTCTTGTAGACATATTTCACGTAGTGAAGGAAAAAATCTCTTTCTTAGACATCCGAAAGAATTTGTCATACCACATCAATCTTATGCATACATTCTTCATTTCATGTCCATCTCTTTTTTCTACGTTAAATATGAAGTCTTACCTCATGTGAAGCTTCTGAAACGTCGATTTCATGTTTAATTCATCAAACATAATTTTTTTCATTCAATGTGTTTGTAGTTTCATTGATTAGGGTTTTGTTGTACAATGTAGGGTGATAATGGTTTTGAGAGTCAAAGACAAATAATCTTGACTTACCACTAGATTATGTTGAGCCGCACTACCATGCCCTTCATAACTTGCCATGTGTTAAGCATTGTTTCATTAGTATAATTTCTTATTTGCAATTTATATCATAGATAATAAAATTTATATAAAAAAAAAACTATAGGAAAAAAGTAAATTTTTAAAAGGCCTTCTTTCACCAGTTTTCAAATACTATGGACTATTGATGTGAAATTGAATTAATTATAGGGAACTTTAACGAAAAGCTTCTAATATTTTTCACTTTAACGAAAAATCACATTTTTTCACTAAAAAGTCAATCCTAGTACTATTTACTTTACCCTTTATTTTGTCATTGTCGTTAAAATTCAAAGTTTTCAAGCAATTTTCATTAATTTTCCTTTAATTATAAGCAATCATGAGAGAGAAAGTTGAAAGATTGGGGAATCAGGGAAGGGGGAGGCTGAGTAGTAAGGGAGGAGAATTGACGGCGTTGGGGACACCGATCAATGAGAGAGAAGAGTCCATGGGCGGGTTTGCAGATGGAGGAAGGTTGAACTGGGGTTGTGAGTTTTATTTTAACAATTTTAGTTTCTTGAAGAAATAGTGCTTTAAGTTTTTAATTTTATTTTGATATAAAACAAAAAATAAGAAATCATATTTATGTTTAACACTTGGTAATAAGTTACAAGCGGTGTGAAGTGCCACTCAGCATGGTCCAGTGACAAGTTAAGCCTCCCACAAGTTTTTCTCGTTTCCAACATTATGTTGGGTGCTAATAAAAAAACCAAATAAAATCTTTAAATTGAAACACTCAAAATAGTTTTTTGTTTTAGTTTTTATTTTGTGGCCATTTTCTTATACATTTCTCCCATCATCCTTCATCAACTTTTCTTCATCCCTTATTTTCACTAACATCAACGGTTATGCTTAAGATATGAGAAAAGTATATGGTGGTGGAAGAGAGGAAGAAATAAAGGAGATTGAATGAAAATACAATCTGAAACCCAACAGAAAAAACAGAACTAAAGTTAAATTTTTTGTTTTTGGATCCGATGTTGACCCAAAAGGTCATTATATTATTTTGGCAAGTGGTGAATTAGGCGTTGTAGCATGTTGGAACTTGGATGTATGATGTTGATGAAGGTAGGAATCAAATCAATAGGATTGGTGGACGCTGTGCGAGGCAAATCTATTTCCATAGGATTGGGAAATTAGGATAGAACTTGCTTTGGTGAGATGTTTTGTAACCCTTCGTTTCCGATTTGAATACAACTACAGACTCGAAATAAGGTATCATTATTTTGTTCAACGTAAAGAAGTATCATTTCTTGAGATGTTTCAATTATTTTATTTTCCTTATTCCTTTTTGGGTTCTCGATAATAAGAAATTAGAAAAATTCTATCCTATATGGCAAATCCGATGCCAAATTGAAGACCACAATTAAGAATTGGCATCCATTATCTGAACAAAAGTGAAAGAAGTTGAACAATCGTAAAATCAATTGGTAAAAGAGGGACAGACCAAAATTTCTTATAAGCCTGCAAAGGGCCTGCAAAGGTTCTTAAATTTTAATCTGAGATTTATAATTTGGATATGCTCATTCACTACCAAAAAAAAAAAAATACTATTTTTAAGACGAAATATTCTTATAAGCATGCAAAGGTTCTTAAATTTTAGTGTGTGATTTATACTTTTAATATGCTCATTCAGTACCAGAAAATACTATTTACCTAACTAAATATTGTCCGACGAACCATATTTCATCTCGGAGTAATATCCGATAAGAGCCAGCCTCACTTAGTAGGATAAAGTTTTGTTGTTGTATAAAGTCTACCCAACGAAATTGTCGTCAGGCTAAATATATTTCCTCTTTTTTGTTTTTTTTTCTGTAAATTTAAACTTTGCTCAATAAAAAAACTTTGGTTGGGCATGTGTAGTTCATCTAGTATAGTTGGTCAATGCATTTTTGGCCGACAAAATGGTCATCGGAAATTTTGTCAGGCAAAATGCCGTTGTCTGATGGTTTCTAAGTTTCATACGGTAAACCTTTGAGAGACAGCTTCTGCGTCACTAACAAATTTCCTCGGCTAAAAGTTTAGGCGACGAAAATGTATTTGGCCCAACAAATTATTCTGTCTGGCAAAGGATTTTTTTTTGTAGTGATTCCTTCTTGTATGACGCTAGGGCAATATATATTACATGGATATATTACATGGATAACTTGTTTTGATAGCATGAATAAATTGAGGTTTTACCCAAAAACCAATCGGAAACAATGAGAGTGGCTAAAATTTTACTATAAGCCTATGCAAGGTTCTTTTAATTCATCGATATAGGAATCACACTCTCAACTGGAAGAACTGATATTGGAGAAAAGGCAAATCAAAGTGAAAATGATGTAGACGTAAAAATTCTTAACTACTTAAATTATTTTGAAAATCTTTTGCATTATTCTCACTTCGATTTGCCCTTATAATTATTTAATTCATTTTCTTTGCATTTTAAAATCGTCTCACATAGACTTTTTTTATTCCTTTTGGTCGACTTGGAATACCTGTAATAGAAGAAGATGTAATACAAAAAGAGAGTTGTTATTACCACTCTAAAAATCATCATGCACTCTAAAATTACCCTATGTAAAAAAGCAGAATGTGTCAAATATAAGAACTTCTAATCAAGTAATTGAACAAGAAGCAAACAAAGACCCACTTGTCTAGGTCCTTTCGTTCGTATAAACAAAATCAATTAAGAATGCAAAACAAAAACATAGAGTAAAGTGATGCATGGATCTCAACGTTGAGGGAAGCCCTCCATTGTAGCTAGAAACTCTTCCTCGACTAACTGTGACGCGTGGGGAAACATTTGATCTTGAATCTCTTCGCTGGACCTTCCGGCATATTTCTTGTATGAATATCTTTGCCTCAAAACTCTCCGTTGGTCGCATGAGCCTTAGGGGTATTCAAGAATAAAGGCTCTTTGTCGGAAGTTTCGTTGGAATTAACTCAAAACTACATTATTGTCAACCGCATGAACTGTACCAAACCATGTGTTAAAATGTGGCTCAAACAATAATTAATGCTAGAAATCATATATTAGATTCGTTAACCTCTCAAATTGATTAAGGCGCAAACAAATGGAAAGAGAATATGTTTTGGGGATTTGCATGTGCATTAAAGACGTTAACCTCGGTGGGAAGTGTGGAGCCAAAAATAATTAAGAAGAATATAGAGGTGACACGTGGATTCTAGGGTGAAAATGACAAAATTACCCTTGAGGTACACTGAAACTCCTACACACGAGCAGTGGACAACCATCCCTCAATCAAGTCAAAAGTGCCCAAAATAGGTATTTATTCAAAACCTATCATGGACGCGTGAGGCACTTGGCCTTGACCTAAGGTGTTGTTTGTTTTGGGAGCCTTGATCAAACGCTCGTAGAAGACTCTCGCATTCAAGGTTTTTCATTTTCTTGTTCACTTGTAGATTTTTTCGTACGTTCTTATTCTTAGAATTTTTATTTTAAAAAAATTCTTTGATAAAACGTAAAAGAAAAGTACAATGGCAAGAGATTCGGAAACCTCGACAAACGAAAATTCCAACGTTCAAGGATTAAGACAACGATGAGTAGAGCGGCACCACCCCCATGGGGCACCATCATGGCAACCACCCTCGGCAAGGCCCACGGCCCAAGCCATGCCATTCAAGCCCACATGGGCCTAAGCCCAAGGCAAGACAGCCCGAGCCACTCAAGCCCAACATGAACCCAACACGTTGCCAAGCCGAGCCTTAGCCTTGCACCCACGTGCACCACATGCCAAGCAGCCCACTCCCATGGCCTAGCCTGCTCCCATGGCCTTCCAAGCAGCCCAAATCGGTCCAAGATTACTCCAATCATCCCGGCTTCAAATTTTTGGGCCTATGATCGAATCGGGGGCATTTTCACCACACTTCAAATCGGGGGCATTTCCAACTCAAATCTCGCGCCCGGAGTCTACCACACTTCCACTGCTCAAGGAGACGCATTCCTTCCAAGCTCTTACAACCCAAATGGAGAACAACACTTGTCTTGACAAGTCATAGAATTGATGAACGCCCTCGCACATCCAACGACCTTGGTGAATCAGCTCTTGTAGCGTACCGAGATGCAACGTGCTCCAGACGAGGTGTCCCAAAGTAGGACAAGGGCAGACGAAGAACCTCTCTAGCACGTCCTGGTAAGCAACCACTCAACCAGCCACGAACTGAGCGTTCAGGCAGTGTACACTCCCGACTAGGCCCACAGACGAGCATACATTCATAGTTGGGGCCACACTGCAGTAGTCAACATGAGCAACCTTCCAAGCGAAGTGTTCGTTCGTAGCTAGGCCCGCAAAGAGCATCCCCTACCTTACATCGGAGTAGGCAGCATGAAGGATAGAGAGAAGCAATTACTCAGTCTGGCTCAAGCTCAACCAGTAGCCTGCGAAAAATTCCCTTGGCTGCTAAGAACGAACCACATGCATTGCAGCCAAGGTATAGACGAGCCGAGCATGTAAAAGAGCAGCCTAAACCAATAGGTCACGATTGGGGGCAGCCGAGAGCTCCGTTACCCCCAACAAAGGCAAATTTAGGAAGAAGTAGAAAGGCTTATGACCGATCGATTGCATGATTTCTAACGCAACAAGGTCATTAACGAGGCACTACTATAAAACACGACCAACATAAGCAGGTCAACCTTCACAGACAAGATCGAGCAGGTAGAGCCTCTATGCAAGTTCAGCATGCCACATTTCACATTTTTCAAATGGGATAGAGACCCGAGGAGGCACCTAAAACACTACCGAAGCACAATGATCCTCTATTTAAACAACGACGATCTCATGTGCAAGATATTCACCATCATTCTATAAGGCTAGGCGCAAGATTGGTTCTACACCTTGCCACTACAATCCTTCCGGAGTTTTGATGAATTTTCTTTGGTTTTCACCAAAGAATATTCATCCTATCGCTCAATTAAGAAAAAGTCCTAGCACTTGTTCAACGTTTAGAAGAACCCAAAAGAATCGCTTCGCGACTATGTGAAGAGGTTCAAAGCAAAGAAGGCAAAAATCATCGGATGCAAGGACTCATTAGCTAGAGCAGTCTTCCAAAAAGAACTCCCAGCAGACCACCCGTTATTCGGAGAGTTGATCATGAAAGAAGATCTAACTTTGGCTAACTCTTTCACTCTGGCAAAGAAGCATGCACTTTGGGACGATGTTCGCCGATGTACATTCAAGGCAAATCCTAGCGATCTTGAATATGGAGTCCCTCATTACTCTGAAGGAGATTCAAAGTCTGACTGGACGAGTAACCACATTTGAACTAGCAATAAGCTCTACCCTCATACAAGAAGAGCTGGAGGCCCAACTACTTGTCATCTACAGTTCAAAACCTCTCCTCGATGCAGAAACCAACTACCAGAAATTCAAAAGCTAACTTTGTGACAGTTGTTGCAACCAGGAAACTCAAGTTATACCTTCAGATGCACGCAGTCATCCTCATGACGCACTATTTCTCCCAATCTAGACGTGCGACGATAAAGGCGCAGACACTGGCGGTGCAAAGTTTTTTGACAAACGCAACAACTCAGCTCAAAAGGCACGCTAAGGGCAAACGAACATTAGAAGGACACTTGGAAGCAAGTTTTGTCCTCGTCATCTCAGATGATTCAACATAGGAGCAACATGTACCGGTAAGTTGAGCACCACCTTCTGCTACACGTCACATAGTCCCAGCTGACCCTTGCTCCATAATTCAGCTCTAGAACAGCCCAATACCGGTAGTTCAGCATATCCTGCTACGTATAACATAGCCCCAGCTCCACGGCTCCCTATTGCGCATTCATGCCTAGTCTAGGCAACGCAACAGAGCGACCCAACGACGCTCCAAAGGCAGCTGAGCACGCCTTAGCCATGCCTGCTTCACCCGATAGAGACTTCTGGGTTTTACACGTCGATGGCGCATCCAACTACAAAGGCTCAGAAGCAGGCATGGTCCTTGTCACCCCAGATAGTTTGATGCTTAAGTAGACGATTACTCAAAGCTTTAAGGCATCTAACAACGAAATAAAGTACGAAGCCCTATTAGAAGACCTCCGAATGGCAAAAGACTTGGCGGTGAAAAAGCTTGCAATTCATTCCGATTCCCAGCTAATCACTAGCCAAACTACTGGGGGATACGTGGTAAAACATTCAAGGATGGCATAATACTTAGAGAAAGTACGTAAGCAACTTGAGGCATTTCAGACTTACACCCTCACTCAAGTTCCGCGGGCATACAACGCCCACACGGACTCATTAGCCAGCCTAGGCTCCGCCCTCGACCACCAACTCATGCTTTATCTCGGTGGAATATCTAGACAAGCCAAGCATAGAGGCGGAGTCGGTAGCCGAGGTGTCATAAGTTAGTATTATACACTACCTGGTCAATGACACACTCCCCACGGAAAGGTTAGAGTCTACAAAGCTCCAAATAAAGGCAACATGCTACTACATGTGGAATAACATCCTACACTAGACCACATCTCCGCTTCCTAGTGCCTCCTGACGACCTAAAGGTTCTAAGCTCAATCCACGAAGGCGTTTATGGAAATCACTTCGAAGGCCAATCCTTAGCGCAAAGAGCTCTTGATGCAAGCTACTATTGGCTTACCATGCATCAAGATGCTAAGGAGTTAATGCAAAAGTGTGATCGCTAGTAACGTTACGAGCCGGTATCAGCACTGCCTACCAATAAGCTACACCCACAAATGAGTCATTGGCCATTCATGTAGTGGGCAATCGACTTGGTAAGGCCAATGCCGCCCACTACAAGGGGTAGAGGCATGATGATCGTGGCAATCGATTACTTCACCAAATAGGTAGAAGCAGAGCTCATGACAACCACGACTCAGGCGGACATAGAGCACTTTATATGGAGGAACATTATTTGCTAATTTGGCATCCCCAATCCATCGTTACCGACAATGGCTAGTAATTCGTGGGCAAAGATTTAACGAAGTTCTTCCAAAAGTATGACATCAAGCAGCACATGTCTACACTAAGATATCTTCAAGGCAATAGGCAGGCCGAAGCATCCAACAAGACGATTATCAATTGAATCAAGAAATCTCTCTCTGACAAGAAGGGAAAATGGCCAGATGAATTCCCCGGATATCTATGGGCATAACGCACGGCTAAATGACAAACCACCAGTGAGATTCCTTTCTCTTTAGCATTTGGTTCAGAAGCAATCATTCCTCCCAAATGTCATCGTGCCAAGTATCAGCACTTTACTGCCAAGCATTGAGCATAATAGTAATGAGATGGCCACAAGCTTAGATCTGGTAGAGGATAAGCGCGAGCAGACCATCACCCGCATCGTAACCTACTAACAGCAGCTCCTCTCTAACTACAACAAAAGGGCCAAGATCCAGCAGTTCTAACCCAGAGATCTAGCCTTAAGAAAAGCCTTTATCACTGCCCGCAGAGAAGGCTCCTAAAAGATGGATTCCATCTGGGAAGGTCCGTACAAGATCATCAAAGTAGGCGGCAAGGGTAGTTACACCCTCGTCACCATGAATGACAAAGAGATCGAAAAGCAATGGAATGCCTACAATCTGAGGAAGTACCATGTGTGACCTCCTGACACATCAAAGCTCGAAGACTCAAGCAGCTCGACGGGCACCACCTTACAAGCCGATGACTATCCAGTTGTTATGCAGGTCCTACATTACATCTAAGTTCTCGTTCGTTTCACTCGTTTTTCAATAGGAATTTAGAAGTAATCTACAACTTGGCTCGGTTGCATGTTTACAACAACTGATCATTCATGCACTTCCAAAGAAGACCGTGCCCTTCTTAGGGATTTATCGTAGGAATTGCACCCCCTAAAAGACCAACCATGCTCTCAAGTGCGAGAGGGTAAACCAATTCCGACACCCATCTGGGTCTGCTCTCTAGTGCTAGAGGATAAACTAATTGTTCTCTAGTGCAAGAGGGTAAATCAATTCCCCGACACCCACATGGGTCTGCTTTCTAAGGCAGGAGGATAAACTTACACTCCAAATATCCAGATGTGGATGAGCCGGGCTGCCCTGGTATAACTAGGTGCACGATGGTTTACGCCAGGATTCCTAGAAGTAGCCATAATAGTCTTTTTCAAGGCTTAGCTAATTGAAGGATTTTGGATCTCTTGGCCTAATCCGCGTGAAACCGAGCCCTAGAGACGGAAGGGGCACATTATGCAGTATGCCCTAGGGACGGTTGCCTTGGAACCCTAAAGCTAGTATCCAGTGCATTAAGATAGCCTATTGCTTCTAGAAGACTGCCTACGACTTGCCCTTCGAGTAGTAAAGCTGCGTTAGACTTATACAACCGCACATTCTTGTGAAAGGTTAAACAAGTTAGCGTGTATATACGAAGCTTTATCCATTGCCAACATGCTACGTAGTCGATAAGCTTCACCTTTGCCAAGTCCTAAAGTGTTGTGATACTTGCTATGCAACCTATGGAATTGGAGAAAGCCAAGGTTAACAGCCTAGTGGTCACGCATTTGTTTACTTCTGTAAGTAAGGCGTCCGGCTACCGACCCTATGGCTAACAACTTTGCAAAGTTCTACACCAACACCTACGACTGCATAGGCTATACGACATGTCTGCTTATAGAAAAGTAGCACGCTTGCCATTGGTCTATAAAGTCTAAAGGTTAAGGCATGAACAAAAGAAGCAAAGATAGAGAAAAGCGAAGGAAGCAAGTTTATTAAATTTTTTAGCAAAATTGATAAATGACTAGCAAAGACCGAAGAAGTTCAAGCAAAGCAAAAGCAACAAGGAAAATAAAGAAAATCCTAAAGACTACATAGAAGACTACTCTTAAGCAGCTTGGATGCTCCACGACTACTTGGTCACCACACCTTCAGCAGCCGCGGTACCTTCAACAACGACACCATCTAGAGCTTTATCCCCGGTTGCCCTAACCTGGGCACCAACTTCTTCAACTACTTCACTAATGGAAGCCTCAAAAGTAAAGGCAAGCAAGTCTTCTGGAGAAATAGAGAAGGTTTCAAAGTCTTTCCCAGCAAACTCGAAGTCAGACGGCCTACCAAAGAGATGATCTACATAACCCAGCTTGTAGAAATCGGCATGACTCTAAACAAGGGAAGCCTCGAGCCCAGCCTTCTTATCTTCAGCTGCTCGTTCTCCTTGAGCAGACAAACATGGATGCGCTACAGCTCATCCACTTATTTCTTCAAACTTTTGTTGATCTTCAGCGCACCTTGGAGTTCCAACACTTGGGGTTCAAGCCTATCAACGACCTTCTTGAAGTGGATCACTTGGTTATAAACAACAATTAGCTCTTCATCCTTTGCATAAGCAACGAAATGAAGCTCAAAATGGCACGCTCAAAATCTTGAATTTGAGGTGTGTAATATTCCATCTCCTTCCCTGCACTTTCATACAAAACTTGGATCGCGTCAAGCCTAGTCTTTAAACCAACGATTAGTTGGCAAGCGGTCTCAAGCTGCAGAGAAGTAGGGGTAGAGATATTAGACCCCCCCCAAAGTAACGAGCTCAGATTCCAACCTCTTGATCTTCTCAGCAGAAGAATAAGCTTTGGCTGCCACAGTCTTTGCCACCTCCTTGGCAGCCTTGGTATCCTTTTGGTCAAGGAGCATAGACTCGGTTGCCAGAATAGCCGCCTTCTGCATCATGGCAAGTAGGGCAGTCTTCCTATACTCAGTCGCATGCTTCGCAAAGGAACTTGGGCAAATAACCTCTCTAATGCCATTGACAAACTTGGCACAAGCGTCCATGTCTTTAAGGAAATCTGGTTTCAAAAGCGCACAGATCTCAGTAGCCTCCCTAGAAGCAGGCTTAATGGATTTCTCACAGCTGCCCATAAGAGCAGTCTCCTCCTTCGCATCAGGCGAATCAGTTTCAGCAGCAGGGGGAGTAGGCATTGCGCCACTCTAACAGCAGAGTCCACCTTATCGCTCTTCATAATAACAAGCTTCTCTAAAGGTGAACTGGACTTAGCTCCCAACGGACATCTTGGTACAGACTTCGGCATTGGGGGCATGATAAAACCTCTACACTAAGTAATCTTATTAGCAATCGTACTAGCCATTCTCGACATGGCAGGTGCCACAGGCTCAGATCTAGCAGCCTCATTTTTCTTCCCATTGGAAGAAGTCATGTCAATCGCAGGCCTTCTAGTAGTAGGCAAACCCTCACGAGCAACAGAGGAAGAATTCAGTTTTTTCTTAACCTGCATCTCTTGAGTAGGCGGGGAAGATCTCTTTTTCCACTTTCATTCACAGTAGGCTCCACGACAGTGATCAGACGAGCTAATGCATTCGCCTTGATCCTTTTTACCTCATTTCTCAAGAACAACCCAGTTTTCTCCAAGCGAAGAGGACAAAGCAGCCAACGGGATTCACGATACTTAATAGGGGAGCTCAACCCATATTGGTTTTTCCCTCATTTTTTCTCTCTGACCAGCAGGCAAAAGGCCTGTATGCCCAACATTCAGCAGCCTATGAGACTCGCGACATCCTTATTTCTTTCAATTGCCGGCTTGGCCCGCGTCAGGTCTAAGAGCCCCTGTCTCATTCGCATACAACTCGCCTCGCACTGCGCCCTAGCACCTCAATCTGCAGCCCCAGCCGCACAAGCTGCCCTTGGTTTTAGCCAAGCTGAGCAGACCAAGCAATGATCCCTGCCACAACACCTTCTCGACCCATGTCAAGCCGATTCCTAGGCCCTGCCAGCCAATGTGCCGTACACCCCGACGGCTGCCCCGCAATAACATTATCCAAGAAGAAGAAAAAGAAAATTAATTTTTTCTTACCTTGGTGCAGTGTGGTAAAGAAGATCCTTTTCACCATCCTCTAAGCTCTATCTCTCTTGTAGGGTAGAATATAACACTCTTCAAAGTTGATTTAATAATCCACTTAAGATGGACTTAAATAGGCTTTGAGAGAAATTTATTTCCCTTTCTTAGAAGGGTCCAATTTCCTATTAAAGAGAGAATCTACATCAAAATAGGAAACAATTTTATGTTTCCTAAAGCAAGAAGATCTCTACACCTGCTGCCATTTCCTGCGAGCAACCCAACATGTGTGGGGGTATTTGTGGAGCCAAAAATAATCAAGCAGAATATAGAGGTGACATGTGGATTCTAGAGTAAAAAGGATAAAATTACCCTTGAGGAACACCGGAATTCTTACGCGCGAGCAGTGGTCAACCATCCCTCAATCAAGTCAAAAGTGCCCAAAATAGGTATTTATTCAAAACCTATTTCATCCATCCTCATCAAATATTCTCCACAAGGTAACCCCCAAATCTTTCCTTTCAAATTATATTAATTAGCTAATTAATTGATTTATTATTCAATTAATTTATTAATTAGCTACAAATTATGAATCTCACCCAAAAAACCATCCAAGTGGCAAGTCCATCTCCTCCCAAAGGGGCCAGCCACACCCCTATATAAACACCCTCATTTTCTCCAAAACCTAAGTTCTACACTCTTGCTAAGTTCTCTAAATTCTCCAAACAATTTTCCCTCAAAATTCTAACATTGGCATCGGAGGTTCCCCCCCCCCCCCCCAATTCATCGTGCACGCATGAGGCTCTTGACGTTGACCTAATGTGTTATTTGTTTTATAAATGCAATTTAATCCAAGAACAAGGAGGAAGAAATTTGCATCCACATGAATAACTTATATACATGTACATGTAAATACACAAACATATATTACTGAATGAGATGGTGGTTGCCCCTTCTCGAACAATCAACATGGTCACCACCACACAGCATATGTACGAGGTGGGGATTCTCCCTCAGTTAATACAGTTCAAAATTATTAGGGTTCTTACAACACATCTTGTACCGACCAACGCCAAGTGATCCAAGACAAGTGGTCTTCCGGCTGCCCTTGGATGCCTCTGTCACATGATCATTTGTTGCCACATTATCATGAATTTGGAGCGGATAAAGGATACACACTTTTTTAAGTTTCATACATACCCTTGTTTAATCATGTTTACTATTTTTTGTTTGAATTATTGTTTGATGTATTATTTAATCAGATGACTATAAAAAAAGAGCAATGTGTACATAAGCTAAAAAGATTGTCTGAAAACATATCCGGAAGAAAACAAAATTGTGAAAAAAGGACTCCGCCCTCAGTTCCCTCCCCTTGCGCATAAGCGCTTATCTTGAACTTTATTGCATTCTTCACCTCACATACAACAACGGAAAGAGATTCTTTTCGCATATTTTCTTTCAAAGTCTAGAGATCAAATTATTCGGATATTTAAAATTTGATCCAACGATTAAAAACAAAGAAGTTTGTAAAAAAATTTAAAAGCTATAATAATTTTTTGTTGTTGCATCAAATTTTAAAAGTCCGAATCACTTATTCTTTGGATTTTGAGGGGAAAGATCCGGAGAGGGGATCTGTTTCCTACAACAACGGTTCTGAGTTAACTTCCTCTGGGTTTTGTACAGCCAACTGACGTGCACTAATTTTAAAGCGTTGATGCACTTTGAGCTCTATATACATCAACGGTCGAAATCTTTTCACTTGTGCATGTGCAATTAACCCGATTGCTAAGCCTGTGTAAAGTCTTCAATAAGTATTCAAAAAACAAAAAGAAACATTTATGAGTTACTATACGACAAGAGAGAGAAGGGACGTCAACATTACAATGAAGAGGAATTCTAGAGAGTGGGGGCCCACATCAAGGGATATGAGATCGTTGGTTTATAAATGAGGCCACGCAGGGAGACTGAGAGACGCAAACCACACAACACCACCAGCAGCAAGACACAACAACAACGACAACCGTGGTGGTCTTTGCAGCGGAACGGAGGCGCTGCCGCTGGTGGCGTTGGTATTGTAAACATCAAATATTTTTAAGGAAATTCTGATGGCGGGGCAGTCGAGAAAATGGATGATTCTGGTGGCCACAATATGGATTCAGGCGTTTACAGGGACGAACTTCGATTTCTCGTCGTATTCGTCGTCGTTGAAGTTGGTGCTGGGAATCTCGCAGGTGCAGTTGAATTACCTGGCGACGGCGTCTGACCTTGGGAAGGTGTTGGGGTGGTCGTCGGGGCTGGCTCTCATGTATTTTCCTCTTTGGGTGGTGCTGTTCATGTCCGCCTTCATGGGATTTATCGGTTACGGCATGCAGTGGCTCGTCATTCGCCAAATCGTCTCCTTGCCTTATTTCCTGGTACGTATGTTTCAATTAATTTAATACATATCCTTCTCTTAGTTATTTGTTTTCTCTTCCTTAAAAAAAAAATATTTGTTCTCTTTCTTCTCCTTCTCTTTCTAATTTCTCCAACACTAAAATTCTACGCCATTGCCATGTTTTATGTGATTTGTAATTAATTGGGTGCTTATCTTTATATTTTGTTTCCTTTGACGTGGAGCATTGTTTTAATTTAATCTATACCATGAGAGAAACTCAAACGTTAGATGTAGAAGGTGCATATTGGTGTACTCAACTTGGTTACGACTAGGTCTGTGAGTTTATGTAATTTATGTTGTTATTGCAATTTGGTGTTTTTGTTCTATTTCCTTCTTCAACCTAATAACATGTTTAGGGTTTTTCCTATTTTTTGATTGTTTGATGCAAAATCTAACTATTTTGTACGTTTCTTATGGGTTGAAAGTAGTAGTTTTCATGTTACAACTGAGTGACAAATATTGCTTGTTTGGGGTGGATACACTTTTAACCACCGCAATATCACTGCTATCCTCCACCAGATGTTTCTGCTGTTTCCTTTTACTCGAAAGTTCATTTAACCTTCTCGAAAAAAATGAATTCAGCTCATTTATTTATTTTCCATGTAAATTAAAGTAGCAAAAAAGGGTGTGTGGGGTCTACGTGAGATCCTGAATTTTATTTTATTTGTTTCAGTAAAGTTTATTTGTCAAATATTGCTTTAACTTTCACTAACAATCGTTGTTATATCACAAGTGAAAGCACAAATTGTATCCACGTGTTGCTTCTCTGGACCCTGCTATGCTATACGGTATTCTTACTATATATTTACTTTTTTAGGACCAAAATGAAATTTCCTTTAGAAAGTATTATTCTTAATAATTATATATGTATAGTGTTCAATTTTTGAGACAACAATTTATTCAACTTTTTAAAAATTTATTGCAATTTCTAGATTCTTTTTGTCGGGAATCAAGTGGTCCCAGCTAACTGTATGTATATAAAAGGCATATCAGCACATCAGTCCTTTTTAATTCTGATGATGCCAAAAGAACAAATAAGCTCATCAGTCACTTCCGAATTATTTGAAAGTTCCTTGGAATTATTTCAAGGGATTCAAGTCCAATAAGATTCATATAGGATTAATTTTTTAATTTCATTCCCACTCCTAGATAACTATAAGCCTTCGTGAAAAAGAAAAAAAAAAATTAATTAGTTAAAGTTAATAGTGTTTATGTTTGTATTTATTTTATAAGTACTTTTTTTTTTCTATTAAAAAAAACATTCCTAACATATCATAAAAGTAAGTTGATCTCATATATTGAAATTAGAGTACGTCATACCTAAACAACTAGGTATGAATCACCAACAAAATTTGTTCATCTCGTAGTTGAACAATCATGTCTCATTCGCATAACTGCTTCTCTTCTTTTAAGTAAGTAAATGTCTTTGAAAAAAAATTAAATTTACTCAGCGCTTGATTGCTCCTTTCCTTAGTATTAAATGCACAATTTTGTTTTCACTAGTTAGTTGAGAATTATTTTATTTTCAACAGTGGTGAATTGTCCTGGTGATTATGGTCATCGTCTTTAATATACTGCAACTTGGGTTAAAATTATTTCCCTCTCCCCTCCTCTAACTTTGAGTAATACTATCACTTGTAGCAATTTTATTTTTTTAATGAACAAAAATTATAAAATATTGAGATTTTACAAGCTTAATTAGGTACATCACAATTTGGTTTGTTATCTTTAGCCCAAACAGTAAATTGATATATTCTGCATGATCAAATTTTAGGAAGCATCTTGACCGTCCACGTGAAACAAAAGCTAGTTTTGCTTTTAAAATTTTTAGTGATGAAACAAAAGTTGTTTGGAAGAAGCTTCCTTTCAATATCAGATTCAATTTTGTGCCATATTACTTGCAGAAAAACGGGTACAGCAGACTTGTTGGAACGAGACTACTTGGTAACTTCTTAGAGTTGCCAATATTAGGTTTTTGTTTTCACTTTTCTTTTGTCTTCTTTTCTCACCTCTCTTTCCTTACTATTTCTTGTCTTTCTCTTTCTCTAATTTTATTTCTTTTATTGTTTCCTTGGTGTTTAAGTACGAATAAAATCTTTGTCATCTGTCCTTGGGACAACAAAATCTTCATACCAATTAGTTTCTGTTTTCTGTTTTGCTTTCAAATGTTAATTAGAGAATACTAAATTAGAAAAATAAAAAAGAAAAATAAAAAAGAAATAAAAAACTAATTAAGTTTGAAGTGTTTTCCAAGTGTTATATTTTTCATAGCTTTGTTCAAAAAAAAAAAAAAGATATACATTTGGTCTATAATTTGGCTTGTGATTAAGAATAGTGGTGGATACTGCATGATTCTCGACAAGTTATCCAAGAAGTTCTTATTTCTTTGTTGAGACTCTCTTTGGTGCTTCTAAATATAGGGTACTATATGAAGCATATTATAGAATTTTTGTTAATTGCTTACAAAATAACTGAATAAAGAAAAATGCTCTACCTAATTGAATTCTGTTTTTTCCTTAATTATAGTTATTTAAAGGTGACTGGTGAGAGTTTGCATGCAGTATTTATACTGTTTGGTTGAAGTCAAGAATCTCCACCAACAATTTCGTGCATTTGCATGCATGTCATCGTTTGATCGAGTACAAGAGTTTGATATGTTAATAAAACAGTTTGTTGCTCCATTTTTTTTAACTATTAATCCTCCAACCAATATTCCAAACATTCCATTTGATGGATTCATGGTTGTATTATTAATCAACCTCACATGAATCTAAGAGTATTTGTCAATATGCATTGCATGTGATAGATGACTAGATTTTTAATTTAATCGTTTTTTCTTTTTGTTTCATTTAATTATTTTAGTTTTTTTATATATATACTAATTTCATATGAGCTATAGTTGTAGTCAGATTTTTTTTAATTTTCCAACTGAAAATAAAAATTGAATACCATGCCACCTTCGTTAAAATATTGTTGTAATGTGCTGTCTCTGACCAATCATTTTACCGTCCAGAAAATTGCATGTGATTCTAAGATGACCCTTTTCAAAGGTCACGCATGAATCACATTCAAGTTTTCAGAATTAAGAATCAACCTATAGGTCTTGGTGCAACTTTTTAAACGAAAAATTGCAGCAGGACCTATAGGAGACAGTTGTATTGATGTGATTTTTGCCTCTGTGTTTTTTCATGGATATAGCTCTAACTTGTCTTGTTATGGAACTTGTTTCTGGCAGATATTTCTTCTTTGTTTGTTGGCTGGATGTAGCATCTGTTGGTTCAACACCGTATGCTTCGTTCTTTGCATTCGGAACTTCCCAGCTAATCAACCCTTAGCAATATCACTCACAGTAAGCTTCAATGGTGTAAGTGCAGCCTTATACAACCTTGCAGTCAGTGCAATTGACTCATCGTCTACTTCTTTATTTCTAATTTTGAATGCTGTCATTCCCCTTCTCACCTCAGCCGCTGCATTGATGCCTATTCTCCGCCAACCCAGTCTAGACCCTCTCCCACCTGATGGAGTTCGCCGTGACTCCCTCATCTTTCTCCTTTTGAATATTTTAGCTCTTCTAACTGGTATTTACCTTCTTCTCTTTGGTTCAACCTCATTTGATACAGCAACAGCTCGTCTCTTCTTAGGCGGTGCCATTTTCCTACTCATTTTTCCTCTGTGTATACCTGGCATTGTCTACGCTAGAGATTGGTTTCGCCGTTCCCTTCATTCTAGCATCCGCCTTGAAGGCTCGGGCTTCGTTCTTGTTGATGTTGAAGATCTTGAGCTTCACAAAGAGCTCCTTTCGCGTGATAACAGTATGAATTACGGGAATGCATCTGTTGGTCACCTCTTCAACAACAATGAAAGACCTCCTTCAACTTTGTCATTTAGACATAAGAGCGGATATCAGAGCACCGCAGGCTGTTGTGGGGCAATTGTGGGCAAGGGTCAGTTGGCAATGCTTGGGGAAGACCACACAGCAGGAGCACTTGTACGAAGGTTCGATTTTTGGCTATACTACGTCGCATATTTTTGTGGAGGTACTATTGGTCTTGTGTACAGCAACAATCTGGGGCAGATAGCTCAATCATTAGGACAGAGCTCCAAGACTACAACACTAGTCACACTTTATTCATCATTTTCATTCTTCGGCCGGTTGCTTTCGGCTGCACCAGACTACATACGTGCGTAAGTATTGATAATGCGCACTTGTTCTTTGCCTAGTTTATTTAAACTACATAATTGATGACATTATGTGTAAGTTAATCTGTACTTAATAATTGGGCATAAAATGTACGTACAAAATAAGTGTGTGACATCACTTGAAATGTCGTTTTCATGCTATTCAACATTTTAAACTTTTGAGGTTTGTTACATCTTTGACTAACACAATGTTTTATCAACATTTTGCAGGAAGTTTTATTTTGCTAGGACAGGATGGCTGACAATTGCACTTTTGCCAACCCCAGTGGCCTTCTTGTTGCTTGCTTCATCAAGCAGTAGCTTCGCTTTGCACACAGGCACTGCATTAATAGGATTGAGCTCCGGATTCATTTTCGCAGCTGCTGTTTCCATCACATCGGAGTTGTTCGGGCCCAACAGCGTAGGTGTTAACCACAACATTCTTATTACGAACATACCAATCGGTTCGCTCGTCTATGGCCTTCTTGCAGCGATTGTTTATGATTCAAATGTGAGGTCTAACATAAACATCTTAAGGACTGATTCGATTGTGTGCATGGGGAGGGACTGCTACTTCTTAACCTTTGTGGGGTGGACTTGCATATCTGTTCTTGGGCTAGGTTCAAGCGTGCTGTTATTCTTAAGAACCCGACATGCGTATGATCATTTCGAACATAACCGTTCAACGCAACTCTACTAACATGGAACATTGTTGGAGGCAGAAGAAAACACATTCCTTAGTTTATTGCTAAATTTTGGAGGGAGAGAAGAAGCGTCCTTTGCGGCAAAATGTTTGATTGTCGACGGAATCAACAAGGCAGTTCGTAGTCTACCTAATCTGGGGGTGTATTGATGATGACGACAACACTATCAAGGGAATACTTCAACTACTATTGGTTAACCAAGAAATAGATTAGGGTTTAGTATGTTGCTTTTGTATTACAATATTTTTAGATGCTTGAAGCTATTCGTTATGCCGATATATAATTAGGTTTCTCGTTTGGACATTATTTCTCATTTATGTATTCAAAATTTGGCCCGAAGTGGGCTTAACTGAGCCCGACCTGTTGTTGGGTTGCTTGGGCCAAGGGTTTGAAATCCAGCCCGGCTCAAATGTACTCAATTCATCTTGACCATCCTGCTCTAAAGATGTCACGCCCCAGACTCGAGGTCGATAGAAAAAATAACCTGGCACCTAGTGCACAAGTAAAAGTTAAAAAAAAAATTATAACGAAAAACTAACTTCTCTTATTCAAATAACTCCAAAATCTTTATAGGGTGTACAAAGATAAATCAAATCCTTAAATCTCTCCTATAACACAACCTTAGTTCGTCTAGCATATGTCTTGCCAAATAATTCATCTGAAAAATAATAGGAAGAAGGGTGAGCAACCACCACTGTCGTCGAGTGAGTAGAATATGTAATATGCAATCAAGCGTGCTACCCACACTATAAAATAGTAAATAATATCAAATTATTATACACTTAGTGTCATATCACATCATCCCCTCATGTGTTCATTATATCCTTCATAAATTGTAACTCACCACGTGACTCCTCGTGACTCCTAATAGTCATTTTGCCCTAATGTCCCTGTGTGCAGTTTACATTTATCTCTCGATTAATGCAACACCAAAGTTTTCATGCTCCATGAACATTCCAAATAATCTACATATCACCATATATAATAACTCCGATACATTTCAACAAATCCAATATACTTGATTTGAAATAGAGAGATATTTAAAAATACGGTAAAATCCCACAATAACTCATGATTTTCGTTTATCAAAATATAAGAATATTTTGAACATATTAGATAAACCACTCACCTCGATTATTAGAACCTTGACAAAACAAGCCCACTAACCATCTCCGCACAACCAACTCCTTACCCTAAACTCTCTTTCTTCCCTCTCTCTATATATATGCGCTCTGCATGCGGCGCATGCATCACTTTCTAATAACGAACCAATATCAAAAACAAAGAACTAAAGTCCTATATATTGTTGGAGGAAGGCGGCAAAAGTACATAAGATAACATCAAATGAGATAACATCAAAGGTTAATATGATAATGTATAAAGGAGATGAGTAAGCTAATTAGCAAGTTGACACCTAAAGCACCTGTTGTCTGTCGACCTCGTAGGAATACTATCTACTGGGGTGACACCAAGAAGCTATAACATATATGTATTGGCTGCAAAGCTCCACCTCGAGCTAATTGCATGCAACAATTAACGCCACATGCACTTGAACACACACCTCATGTAATAAACCATCTTTATCATCAAACTAAGGTAGCTACCTCATTCTAACAAATCATCCACCTCATGCTAAGGTTAATTAAGTATAAGCTTGCTTTAAAAAATGGGGCAAGAATAATAGTATAAGTATAATCGTTTTCTTAAAATATGGGTTCTCACAAAAGCTATATATTGAACGCGTTTTATAAGATGCAGACCGGATGTGGTCCATTAGATCAAATCCAAATGGCTGAAAACGAATCCATGAAAATGAGCTTACAGTGAAACTGGGTCATAATTGATCCGTCACTAAATGAAAACGGTACCCAACAACAATTTAATTTTTTTTCTTTGGATTTAAACTATCTTCCTCCCCAACAACAATAGTAAACTTCTTAAATTTGTGTTCTCCTCCCAAAACCCTTCATCTCCCACGATCGCTCAAACTTCCTTCCCGTTCAAAAACTTGCTTCTTGTTCCAAACCCAGTGGTAGCTATGCTATGCTTGTCTTCTCCGGCTTCATTGCACTTCCAGAGAGTAGTGGAAAAAATAAAGGGAGTTTGGTTCAAGGGTGTCTAGTCGGTTCCATAGAAAGGACATGTTTTTCGCTTCATTGGAGTTGGGTTCATAGTCCTTGCACGAAAACAAATGTCATATTTGATTCCCCACAGTCAATTTCGAACTTGGTGAGTTTTGAAAGTACAACCCTAGAATTTAATTTTATTATTTCTATTAATTATGATTAAGTAAATCAAAAGGTTTATTATGCGTGTCCGTTTGATGTAATTATTTGAAATTGGTGGATAAATGTGAAAGTTTTGGAAAATTTGGGTGCTTTTGTGAAGTTATGAAGCGATGTTGGCAGGTTGTGATTACGTGATAGGTGGGTGGGTACGGCGGCGAGGTAGGTGGTTACGGGGGTGGGTTTAAGTGGGTTGGTGGTGGGGTGGGTTGCGGTGGTGGTGGGTAGGGAATAGGGTGGTGGGGTGGGTATGGTAAGGGGACGGGGTGGGTGGTGGGGGATGAGGCACGGTATTGTAGGGGGGGATGGGGGAGGGTACGGTGGTAGTGGGGTGGGGGGACGGGGTAGTGGTTTTAGGTATTCGTAGGTGGTTTTAGGTGTTCATAGGTAGTTATTTTATGTTGTAAAGTGAAAATTTTAGGTGGTAGAAATATGTGGACTTGTAAAATTGGTAGGAACCATGCGAAAAGTTGTGAAATTTGTAGAAAAATATGAAAATTGGGTAAAATTCTAGAAATATGTTTAATTTTGGTAAAATTGTAGAAATATGTGACATTGTAGGAAATATTTGAAAATTTGTGAAATTTGTAGGAAAATAGGAAAATTTGGCAAAATTCTAGAAATATATGAAATTGTAGGAAATATGTTTAAATTGGGTGGAACTGTACAAATATGGGAAATTGTAGGAAATATGTTTAAGTTGGTAAAATTGTAGGAATATTTGAAATTTTGCGAAATTTGTAGGAAAATATGAAAATTTGGTAGAATTCTAGAAATATGTGAAAGTATGATTTTATTTTTATTTTTATTTTTAATTACAAATGTCATCGCGCTTGACCATCAGTGGTCGCTGCTCTGCCTCCTCCTCTGATCAATGTGAAAGTTCAACCCCCAGCGCCGCCCAGGCGGTCGGTGTGGATGCAAATTTCTTCCTTCTTCTTCTTGGACAAAATTGCACATACAAAACAAATAACACCTTAGGTCAAGGCCAAAATCCTCACGCACCCACGATGAATGTTTGGTTGGGGGGGGGGGGCTTTAGCCGAAGAACCTCCGATGTCAAAGTTAGAATTTTGAGGGAAAAGTGTTTGGAGAATTTTGAGAATTTTGCAAGGGATTTGGAATTGAGTTTTGGAGAAAATAAGATGGTATTTATAGGGGTGTGGCCGGCCCCTTTGGGAGGATGGGGACTGATAGGAGCATATTTAGGCGACTTACTTAGCTTGTTTTCATGCATCTATGTTGTTAATTCATAGTTGTTTTAGTAGTTTAAGCCATTTTCGTGTGTTTTTAGGTTCATATGGCTAAGGAAGCAAAAAGATGCATTTTGGAGCATTTTGGAGCAAAATTGGGCTTGGAATGGATAGCATATGATTGGAGCCAAAGTGTTGGACGAATTTGAAGGCCTTGTATTCATTTTAGACATAAAACAAAGGGCCTAGCCCATTTTCTCTTAAACCAACCCCAAGGCCATGCATTTCCTTCCAATTCCAAAGCCCACAATCACTTCAAAAGCCATGCAAAGAACCATCCATTCCATCAAAAAACAATCCATCAATTCACATGCAAAACCACCATTAACACACATGCACCCAAACAAAGCCAACCTAGCTAACCCTACATGCATTCTTTATGCAACTCTTCATCATTCCACCATTCATTCTTTATTCCACAAACAAGTCACATGCATTTCCACCTTCCTACTTCATCATTTCACCACATTCTCCCTCTTTAACTCATTTCATTATTCATTCACTTTGCATTCATTCAATTCCACCCCACATGCACCCTTTATTCTTCATCATTGCAACCATGGCACATTTACACCAACAAAACAACTCCCACGCCATGGCCTACTCATATTCCCATTTCCTTTCCAACATCTCACATGCATTTCCACCTTCCTACTTCATCATTTCACCACATTTTCCCTTTTATTTCCACATGCAATTCTTCATCATTGCAACCACAAACACCTTAAACAAATAGCCATATACATCTCCACTCCTCCTATAAATACCCTTGCATTCATTCATTCAAGGATCATCTCATTTCATACACAACACACCACAAACACTTCCATCTTCTCCCTAGCCGTGAGTTTCTCTCCATTTCCCTTCCATTTCTCCTCCATTTCTTCCATTTCCATAATCCCCCAATCCATTCAACACACCAACAACATCCCTTAGTCCTTGTGCCACAATAAAGAGGAAGATAAGAGGGCCTAAACGTTCATACAATTCACGTTTGAGTTGTTGGAATGTTTACGCGTTTCTTTGATTTCAATGTTTAAATTCAATTCTCTTTGTTTTGTAATATGAGGAATGGAAGAGAAGAGTGCCTAAACGTTCATACAATTCAAGTTTGAGTTGTTGGAATGTTTAGGTGTTTCTTTGATTTCAAAGTTATGAGGAACTAAACCCTTTTTGGCTAGGGGTGATTTCAATACCATGATTATTTATGTAATATGAATTGATGAATTCCGGTTATGAACTCTTGATTCGTGAATGCAATTGGCTTAACTATTTGATGATTAACTTATTTGTGTTTGTTGATTGAGGGTCGACACTTAATTAGCATGCATGAATATGTGGCTAAAGTTTAAGAAGGTTTCACATAATCGTTACTAACTTATACTTGAAAGTAGTGAAGGTCGCTTATCACGATCGCGTTAAGTTTAATTCTTAGCATGAGTAACATGATCTCATAGTTGCAAATGCTTTGTCAATGCTTATGGTTTTCATTATTCTTAATGATCTTCGATTGTATCTCTATTATGATGACATGTAGGGAACTTTTGAGAATGTTTTGGGTTGTCGAATGATGCCATCCAATCCAATAATATAAGGAAAATCTGAGGGTTAACTAGTGATGTCACGGTTAATTTGGGGCATTGTCGTTCATAATTCAATGAAGGAATAACTGGAAATTGATTCATATGCATAAATATCATGTGTGGAGAAAGAACCTCTAGCTAATTCACCAACCATCTTATTTCACAACACTTGTTTACAATCTATCCATATTTACAATTTGTTTTGTTCCCAAGTATCCATTTTAGTTTAAATTCGTCCAAATCTAATTCCCCCCTATTTCGTTGAAGTCTTAGTCTTAATCTTTCTTATTTTTAGTTTTGCTTTCTTCGAGCATTAAATAGTGTTTTATATTGAGTTTTTACGTTTTTAAGTCAATTTAGAAGGTTTTAGCAAGCCCTCCTAATCCCCGGTCTAGAATGATCCCTCACTTATCCCTTCTACTACAATTGTCAAACGAGGGTTTAATTTGAGTCTCAAGTAAATCTCGCATCAAATTTTGGCGCCGTTGCCGGGGATTAGCAACTTTGCTAGTCCCTTGTCTTTATTTTTATTTTTTTGTTTTTCGTGCATTCTTATTTCAGATTCTTAGTTTGTTTGTTTTCTTGTTTTTCAGGTACTGTGTATGACTCGTAGCTCTCGGCCTATTATAGAGAACATCTCCGACTTTGACGGTGATTTTGAACGCACTTTGAGGAGAACGAGGAGTCAACAAGAGCCACCACAACCTCCACCACAACCTGGGCTTGAAGAAGACGAAGTAGGTGTAGAAGAAAAGCCCACGGATCAGATTTTTGAAGGAGAACAAGCCATGGCAGCAGATAATAGAACCATCAAGGAGCTTTCGGCCTCGGGTTTGGATAATGCATTGCCTCTTTGTATCCAATACCCCACGGCTGCAGAGGGGAAGACTGAGGTGTTTGAACTCAAATCCAGTTTGTTACACCATATTCCGAAGTTCCATGGTTTGTCTATGGAAGACCCCAACAAACACTTGAAGGAGTTCGAGGTGGTTTGTTCGAGCATGACCCCCGTCACTGTGGATGGGAGTATATTGATGATGAAGGCCTTTCCATTTTCACTTATGGACAAGGCCAAAGATTGGCTCTACGAACTAGCCCCGGGAACTGTGACTTCATGGGAGAGTATGAAGCGTGCTTTCTTGGAGAAATTCTTCCCTACTTCGAGAGTGATTCTCCTACGGAAGAAAATTAGTGGTATTCAACAGAACCATGGTGAGACATTCCCGGCTTATTATGAGCGCTTCAAGGGCCTTGTAGCTTCATGTCCTCAACATCAAATGAAGGAGGAACTTCTCCTTCAATATTTCTATGAGGGCCTCCTTCCTATCGAACGTCAAATGCTTGATGCATCAGCGGGAGGAGCATTGGTGGACAAAACACCAAGGGATGCCAAGATTCTCATAGCCAACCGAGCGCTCAACGCTCAACAATATGAAGGAGTGGGCCAAAGGGAAGCCCCACGGCAACAAAGTGTAAATGAGGTTAGTGCTATTTTTGAAATTCAATCACAACTTGCTAATCTTACTTCTCTTGTTTCTCAGGTTGTGATTGGTCCAAAAGCACAAGAACACCAAGTTTGTGGCGTGTGCTCAATTCAAGGGCATCCATCCGACAAGTGCCCTCAACTAATCGAGAATGGTGGGTGGGAATCTGCCAATGCAATTGGTTTCCAAGGACAAAATCAAAACAACCCATACTCGAACACTTACAATGCCGGATGGAGGGACCATCCAAACTTCAAATGGAAGGAACCACAACAAGCTGCCCAACAAGGAGGATTTAGGCCAAACCCCCCTGGTTTTTATTCCAAGCCGTATGCACCCCAACAATCCCAACAACCTTCGGCATCATCTCATTCAGGTACGTCCTTGGAAAGTAATCAAGCTATGCAATTACTAACCTCTATTTCGCAGGGGTTGCAAAATCAAAACAACCGGATAGAAAATAACGAGAAGGAGATGTTGGATATGAAGAAACAAATAGGGCAGATTTCTGAGTTCCTTGGACAGATTAGAGAGCAAGGAAAGCTTCCTAGCTCAACCACAGTCAATCCAAAGGGAGGATTCGAATCCGCCAAGGCCATCACCCTAAGGGGTGGAAAAGAAGTTGGGACCGAGCCAAACAATCCCAAATCTGCCCAGAAAGTAGATGAAGAGACGACACAACCTGAGGAAGTGTCTAGCTCACCCACGAAAAGAGTGAAAAACCCAATGCCGCAGGCCCCCAATCACCCTAACTCGGCCAAATCAGGTAATTTAAATTCAAATTCATGTACTTCACATCCTAATCTGCCCAATGTACCTTTTCCTCGCAGGTTCATGCAAGAAAAAAAGGAAGAAAGCGAGAAGGACATTCTTGAAACGTTCCGGAAAGTGCAAGTGAACATACCGCTTATCGATGCAATCAAACAGGTTCCAAAGTATGCTAAATTCCTCAAGGACCTATGCAATACAAAGAGAAGAAGGGCAAACAAAGAGGTAGTGAAGGTAAGCGAGAATGTGTCCGCTGTTTTGCAACGTAAACTGCCTACCAAGTGCAAAGACCCCGGTAGTTTCACGATTCCTTGTGTGATTGGACATAATCGTTTTGAACATGCCATGCTTGATTTAGGTGCATCCATAAATGTCATGCCTTATTCTATTTATGCATCTATGAATTTGGGTGAATTAAAACAAGATGGTGTAATTATACAACTGGCCGATCGTTCTAACGCGTATCCAAAAGGAGTTTTGGAAGATGTGCTTGTGCAGGTGAACCATTTAATTTTTCCGGCTGATTTCTACGTCTTAGACATGGAAGATTCGGCACACTCTCCATCATCACCACTCTTACTTGGACGACCTTTCATGAAAACAACTCAAACCAAGATTGATGTGGCCAAGGGAGCAGTCACTATGACCTTTGGTGATGATATGATTAACTTTAAGATTCCTGAATCGATTGAGAATACTAATGATGTTCGTTCTTGTTGTGCCATTAATGTAATTGAACACATAGGGACGGAGTATTCAACAAAGATCAAGAAGGATGTTTCTCGAACTACCACCGAGAAGGAACTTGGAGTAGAGCACAAGGAATGCACGGCTCCAACCTTGAAAGCACCACAATTGGCCATGAACAACCCTTGTGCATCCGGCCATTGTGCTACCACTTCTTTGCCGTACAAAGGTAAGCCACCTATTCCAAATTCGATTCCCATTTCAACTAATAGGTTGTTACCTCGTGTGGTGCAGGTACCTAATCGAATTCAACGTCGTGGGAGAATTCGTGTTGATGTAGAAAAGCAAAACACGACAATAAGAAATGATCATTATCCCACTCCATTCAAGGACCCAAAGCATGAAGTGGTTCGTCAGACAGATTGTATTTGCACCCCTCCATGCCGTGGGGTTCCATAAACCTTCAAGGGAGCATCGTCCGGCTGTACGACGTTAAAGCAAGCGCTACTTGGGAGGCAACCCAATACAGTAAATAAACTTTTGCTTGTTCATTGATTTTTTTTCGATAAATTACAATTGTGTCTAAACATGGCAGAAAGATGGAGTCTTTACAAAGGTTGTGTACGTGAGGACCCACTACGTGGCAACACTCTCGGAGCAGGAGGCATCGAAGCAGGAGGCATAGGAGCGGGAGGCACCGAAGATAGATCATTCAAGCCCCCAAACCTTGGTGGAACGCTGGATGACCCAGGAAAGAGGTGCCTCTGGAAGAAAGCTGCAAACCGTTGACGGTCATCAAGCTCATCAAGCTTCCTCTTCATGCCTGTTGAATAATTGTTGGCAAGCACGTGCAAACTTCGATTCTCGTACTTAAGTTGTTTGATCTCCTGTTTAAGACTCTCCACCTCTGCCATCAAGGATTCAACCTGACGGGAGCGAGCAAGAAGGCGTTGGCCCATGTTGGACACAGAGCCAGCGCACTGAACACTCAGAGCCAGGGATTCTTGAACGGCCAACTCATCGGACCGTCTTGAAAGCAGCTGACTGTCTTTGGGAGTGAGGAGGTTCCGAGCCACTATCGTAGCCGTTGTGGGATCCGTCATCACAGAGTCCTCATCTGTAAGAGGGCCATGGGAAGATAAGAAAAACGGGCACCATACCTTACCCTGACGAGACGCGACCGGATCACTGCTTAGACTCAAATCTAAGCAAAGGTTCGATGGGTTGGATGAGCTAGCCATTGTTCACGAAGTTAAAAGAGAAGGGGTGGACGGAGTATATTTTCAAAGGGCCGGAGACGAGTTTCAAGAATGGGAAATCTTCAGAGTGTGTAAGTTGGCGGTGATCGATAGCTCTATAAAAAGCCAAGGAAACGCGTCCACCGATTCAAAAAGCCGGAAGTTCATGCGCAAAGTTCGACGACGCTTTATCTGCTTTTCAGAAAACGCGTGCAGCTTTATCGAAGAGGCGTTTTCAAAGATCGAAGAGGCGTCTTCAAAGATCGAAGAGTCGTCACTATTCCAAAAAGCCGGATTTGCGGGATCAAAATGTTTGTCGACAACGGTAAAAGAACAGTATCACCACTTGCTATTGAATTCCCTATATATGTCGACCTTCATCTTTTATGGCAAGACAGAACTGAAGAAAATGCCCAACTCTTCCTCACCTCTGAGGGCGCACTCCCAGCAAAGCCTTTTGAAATACTCCATTCTTTCTTCTTCCCCAAAGATGATACCAGATGCCTGGAGTACAGATGACCCAGGAGGAAACAACACCACAAATACATGTGCTGATTCATTCACCGCTTCTTCAAAAGCAAAGGTATCTCATATCATCAAGGGCAAAAGCAAAGGTATCTCATATCATGCTCTTTCCCTGTCTTTTCCTTTGTCCTTGATATTACTTGCATGGCAAAGTGAAAGAAGCAATCAGCCGGCACTTGGAGTCTATCTGGACTCTATTTCCTGGTTGCTTACCTAGCTTTGCTGAGCTATCCTCTAACCCTCTTCAATACGAATTGGAGAGATTGAACAAAGAAACAGATAAGAGGAGGAAGCTCAGACCTTCGGGGGAGACCAAAGGAAGCCTGCTGCCCAGTTCAAGAGTAGCACAAAGGAAAATCAACGATGGGAGCAGCGCAGTTCAAGAGTAAGCCTGTGGAATCACAAAGATCCAAGCCTCACTGCAATCACCAAGGAGAAGATGGAACGAAAACTCTATAACCAGATTTGCATCTCTAAACTCTTCTCTTTGTTAGATACATTATGCCATGTTTAGTATGTTTAATTGCTGTTTATATGTTTGTTTGTGTTTAGTGTGGTTTTTAACATTGAGGACAATGTTTGTTTTAAGTGTGGGGGAGTTACTAAAGTGTTTTGATGCAAATTCGTAGGGTTTTATCCACCATAACTTCAAATGTTGTTTCTTGCTGTTTTTAAGTGTGTTTAGTGTGTTTTGACTTAAAAATTCAAAAATCACATAAAAATTTGAAAAACATGTTTTGAAAAGCCTAAAAAGAGTGTTTTGAGTCGTTTTTGTGTCGTAGGTCACCTTCCAACACAATGATAAGGATTTGGTTTCTAATTGCATGACTGTTGAAAAGAGTTATAAACATGGAGAAAAGTTTGATTTACTCTTGGTATATGCTTGGTTATGGTTATAATGTATGACTTCACATGCAATCATAAAAGAAAAAAATTAGTTATGTAACATGCTTGAAGGAAGGAACTCAAACAAACGCTACAACCCTGAGAGACTTGAGCCTATAACGTTCTTTGGAGAGTATAATCTGTGATTTCTTGTTTTCTAAAGTTGTTGCATGATCTCATTATTCTTTGCTTGGTTACTACTTAGAAGGCGTTTCATAATATAGTTCCAAATGCTAGAACTCATGCCCATTTCATTCAAAGCATGTTATTGATTTACATAACATATTCAAGATGAAGTTGTGTAATTGCCACTATAGCCAAATAACCTCACTTCCCATATTTCGTATATGTTGTAAGTTTTACCCCCGTTGAGCTTTGTTTAGCCTTTATTCTTTGTCAACCCACATTATCCTCACCTAGCCTAGTTTAGGACAATCCACACCTTTGTTCTTAGAAGATAGTGAGCATGACTTAAATGAATTCCTTTTGAGTTACATTATGCAAGAAAATGAGTGTGGGAGAAGGAATGCTTGTTCTTAAGTATGTTTTGAGTTTCAAAAGAAAAGAAAAACAGAAAAGAAAAGAAAGAAAGAAAAAAGAGCTTGAAAAAAAAAATGAAAGAATGAGTGATTGAAGTAAGGGCTCAAAACACCAATTCTGGCCCTAAATTGTCTCCCTTTTTGTTCCAAAGTTGAGTTTTCATTCAAAAGTGAATTCTAAATTGATTCAATTGCCTTGCTCACTATTTCTTTAAGAACCTTTGTTTTCCATATCCCTTCTTTGTTATCCACACGCCCCAAGCCCCATTACAACCCGTGACTTCAATCTTGAGTGTTATGTGTTTCAATTTGTGGAGTTTGAACTTGGTATGAGCATATGGTGTCACTGGTTCTCGCGTCTAAGTAGTAGCATTCCATTCATGAGATCATAATCTAAACATGCTTATTAACTCCAAAAATTGCGTTCTTTGTGATACATATATGTGAGTGTTCGTTTTCATGTTTACATCAATCTTCTCACATATGACTAGATTAGGGTGTGTAGTTAGAAAATCTGAGTGAAAATTGAGTGCATATCTTGTAAGGAATTGAGCAAATTCTCTAAGGCATGTTACTACATTCAAAACATGGTTTTAAATGCTTAATTGTGAACTAGTATGTGGTGACTATGATTAAGAATGTACTTAAGGGTAAAGATGGCTAAATTCTGTGGGAATAATAATTTTTAACTTGTCATGTGCATTGGAAATCCCTGAAACGATTGTTGGAAGGTGTAGGTTGTGTTTTACGTGTTTAGTGTCGTTTTGTTTATTTGTTTTTATTCTGTTTTGCTCGAGGACTAGCAAAAGATAAGTGTGGGGGAATTTGATAGGAGCATATTTAGGCGACTTACTTAGCTTGTTTTCATGCATCTATGTTGTTAATTCATAGTTGTTTTAGTAGTTTAAGCCATTTTCGTGTGTTTTTAGGTTCATATGGCTAAGGAAGCAAAAAAGATGCATTTTGGAGCATTTTGGAGCAAAATTGGGCTTGGAATGGATAGCATATGATTGGAGCCAAAGTGTTGGACGAATTTGAAGGCCTTGTATTCATGTTGGACATAAAACAAAGGGCCTAGCCCATTCTCTCTTAAACCAACCCCAAGGCCATGCATTTCCTTCCAATTCCAAAGCCCACAATCACTTCAAAAGCCATGCAAAGAACCATCCATTCCATCAAAAAACAATCCATCAATTCACATGCAAAACCACCATTAACACACATGCACCCAAACAAAGCCAACCTAGCTAACCCTACATGCATTCTTTATGCAACTCTTCATCATTCCACCATTCATTCTTTATTCCACAAACAAGTCACATGCATTTCCACCTTCCTACTTCATCATTTCACCACATTCTCCCTCTTTAACTCATTTCATTATTCATTCACTTTGCATTCATTCAATTCCACCCCACATGCACCCTTTATTCTTCATCATTGCAACCATGGCACATTTACACCAACAAAACAACTCCCATGCCATGGCCTACTCATATTCCCATTTCCTTTCCAACATCTCACATGCATTTCCACCTTCCTACTTCATCATTTCACCACATTTTCCCTTTTATTTCCACATGCAATTCTTCATCATTGCAACCACAAACACCTTAAACAAATAGCCATATACATCTCCACTCCTCCTATAAATACCCTTGCATTCATTCATTCAAGGATCATCTCATTTCATACACAACACACCACAAACACTTCCATCTTCTCCCTAGCCGTGAGTTTCTCTCCATTTCCCTTCCATTTCTCCTCCATTTCTTCCATTTCCATAATCCCCCAATCCATTCAACACACCCACAACATCCCTTAGTCCTTGTGCCACAATAAAGAGGAAGATAAGAGGGCCTAAACGTTCATACAATTCACGTTTGAGTTGTTGGAATGTTTACGCGTTTCTTTGATTTCAATGTTTAAATTCAATTCTCTTTGTTTTGTAATATGAGGAATGGAAGAGAAGAGTGCCTAAACGTTCATACAATTCAAGTTTGAGTTGTTGGAATGTTTAGGTGTTTCTTTGATTTCAAAGTTATGAGGAACTAAACCCTTTTTGGCTAGGGGTGATTCAATACCATGATTATTTATGTAATATGAATTGATGAATTCCGGTTATGAACTCTTGATTCGTGAATGCAATTGGCTTAACTATTTGATGATTAACTTATTTGTGTTTGTTGATTGAGGGTCGACACTTAATTAGCATGCATGAATATGTGGCTAAAGTTTAAGAAGGTTTCACATAATCGTTACTAACTTATACTTGAAAGTAGTGAAGGTCGCTTGTCACGATCGCGTTAAGTTTAATTCTTAGCATGAGTAACATGATCTCATAGTTGCAAATGCTTTGTCAATGCTTATGGTTTTCATTATTCTTAATGATCTTCGATTGTATCTCTATTATGATGACATGTAGGGAACTTTTGAGAATGTTTTGGGTTGTCGAATGATGCCATCCAATCCAATAATATAAGGAAAATCTGAGGGTTAACTAGTGATGTCACGGTTAATTTGGGGCATTGTCGTTCATAATTCAATGAAGGAATAACTGGAAATTGATTCATATGCATAAATATCATGTGTGGAGAAAGAACCTCTAGCTAATTCACCAACCATCTTATTTCACAACACTTGTTTACAATCTATCCATATTTACAATTTGTTTTGTTCCCAAGTATCCATTTTAGTTTAAATTCGTCCAAATCCAATTCCCCCCTATTTCGTTGAAGTCTTAGTCTTAATCTTTCTTATTTTTAGTTTTGCTTTCTTCGAGCATTAAATAGTGTTTTATATTGAGTTTTTACGTTTTTAAGTCAATTTAGAAGGTTTTAGCAAGCCCTCCTAATCCCCGGTCTAGAACGATCCCTCACTTATCCATTCTACTACAATTGTCAAACGAGGGTTTAATTTGAGTGTCAAGTAAATCTCGCATCAGGGACCGGCCAATTGGATGGTTTTTTGGGTGAGATTCATGATTTGTTAGCTAATTAATATAATTAGAAAGGAATGACTTGGGAGTTACCTTGTGGAGAAGATTTGATGAGGATGGATGAAATAGGTTTTGAATAAATACCTATTTTGGGCACTTTTGACTTGATTGGGGGATGATTGCCTACTACATACGTGTAGAAATCTCAGTGTGCCTCAAGGGTAATCTTGTCTTTTTACCCAAAAATCCACGTGTCGCCTCCATATTCTTCTTGATTATTTTTGGCTCCACAAATAGCCCTACACCTGTTGGGCTGCTTGTAGGAAAAGGCAGCATGTGTAGTGTAACATCCCAATATTTCTAATTTGGAAGCTAAATGTGGTGATAGGCCAAAATAAAGTCATGGTTAATCTCTACGTTATTAACCTTAACAAATTTCTTTCGTTAAAAGAAATCCACCAAAATATTAAATTTGGGGTTATTTTTATGACTGCATCTAACCATCTCGTCAAACTACCTACGTACCCTGCGAAGGGATCAAGTCATTCGTAGTTCGTCATTATGCATTCTAGAACAACATCTCTCCATAAAATCTGCAGAAAAACAGAACTATTGGACCAAGTTTAGGCTCCCCTTGGAGCATTCAAAACTAAACCAAATCATATAACATTATATGGGTTTTAAAGCTTGTTTTCAGTACTTTAAAGGCATATAAAGTTTGTGGAAAACAGAGCTCTAAATTGGAAGTTATGCCAAAAAGAAAATAGAGTCTTGAAACTGGAAATCCAGTTTTCTGTTGCTGTCTGGCAGCCCAGTGACCCAACTTTGGATATAATTTTGATCAATCAAAATTCAACAGAATTTAGTGAAATCATATGGGTTTTGATCACATACATGTCTAATTTCAAAACACACAATATTAGATCAAAAGGAACTCACAGGGACATAGAAATCAAGAGCCAAAGTAGGCTACCTGAAACATAGTTTCTCTATGTAAAATGAACAAGTATTCTGCAATGTTAAACCCATACTCCTTTAATCAAATTTACAATTCCAAGCAATCCCAAACTATCCAGGAATCATATTTAACTTCTATTTCTATGTGTTAGCTTACCCATACCATGCTTAATTCTTCCTCTTTTAGCCAAAGACTACAAACAATTCAATAAAATTAAAGTATGTACCATTTCTTGTTCTTGTCCTGCCCTCCAAAGTCGTTCATCAATCTACCACATAGCTACTAAGCTCCTAAATCAATGTTACCACCACAACTCCTCAACAAGAACACCAGAAATTCAAGTTAAACACATAAATCTCAAACTTGTTGGAAAAGGAAACTTGAAATTTGGAAGATCCACTTACATATCCTGAAAGCGCATGAAGAGAGGAGTATTTCTTTCTCTTGGGTTGAGACCTATCTCCCACGAGGTTAGCCGGAATCGGCGTCGAAGCTTCTAGGCTTCAACATACGGGCATGCTTGGTTCCAGCATATGGGTTTGGTATCAAATTGAAGACGACTTCACTACAAATACATAGGGTTCGACCGTGCGTGATTTCGTTACCGTACGAGAAAGTTATGATTCCATGAAATTTTTGGAGTGAAGGAGAATTAAAGGGAAGAAGAACACAACAACCCCCTCCTCACTGCTGGTTTCTCACACAGGGAAGGAGAAAAAGGAAGTCATTGGCTTCCAGAAAGTTCCACTTGAATTTACTAAAATATCCTTTTATTTAGAAAATTAATAACTTACTCGTCCTAACTCCAAATCACATTTCATTTGGGCTCACGCGTCCATATCGAAACGTATTATTTGAATATGTAAAGAAATCTGGAAAATCATGAAAGGATCAAATATGTCTGCGAGGAAATCCATTTAATACAATAGGGCAATTTCATCATTTTCCACTTAACGAAAAATTATACGACATAATTAATAATGAAATCCTGAAGCAGAATTGCACATTTTCCCCATTCGAATTTCATAACCATAAATCTATTTATTCTCAATTACTCCACGTATACATATATTTTAAATTTTCAGGGTATTATATGTAGAGATCTTCTTGCTTTAGGAAACAAAGGATTGTTTCCTATTTTGATGTAGATTCTCTCTTTAATAGGAAATTAGATCCTTTCAGGAAAGGGAAATAAATTTCGCTCAAAGCCTATTTAAGTCCACCTTAAGTGGATTATTAAATCAACTTTGGAGAGCGATTTATTCTACCCTACAAAAGAGAGAGAGAGAGAGCTTAGAGCATATTTGTTCCCCCTCCTCTAGCAATCTTCTACATCTTTCCCGTGCAAAGGATTGTCTTTTGTTGCTTGCTTTGTCTTCATGCCGTTTCAAGGTAAGAAAAAATTAATTTTTCTTGTCTTCTTAATTTTTTGGGAGCTTCGGGGCTTGAATTTTGGATCAACAGAGGTAGAGGAAGCATGAAAAAAATGGCTGTCATGGGTTAACTTAGCGTGATGGTGGCTCGGCTCAGGCCGAAGGCTGGCGTCGGGTGGCTGGTTGGTGTTTAGGCACTATGGTCTGGGCTGTGACTTTGGGCCAAAGAGGCCTGATGCACCGATTGCTGCTACTTTTTTGTTTTTTGTTAGGCTCAGGCCCGTGCCTGAAGGATGAGAGAGGGGCCGAGAGCCCTTTTGGGCCTTGGGGCCTGTTATGCCGTGCCCTTTCCCTTTTTTTTGTTTTTTTTTTTTTTGTTTTTGGCAAGCAGCCGTCTAACGAATTTTTTCGTGTCTTTGTAGACTTTCTTTCTTTGAGCATGTTTTCCCCGAGTCACAAAAGTGATGATGGTGTGTTGCCATTCTATCGTCAAGGCGGGTCTTTGAGCAAGGTTGGCTACTTCAAGGCTGCTCATTTCAAAATTAGTTCCAATGACTTTTTTAAAGACTTCCTTGAGGCATATTTGCACGCCATTCGGTCAGGAGTGCGTGTGAAGCGTGTTAAAGATGGTAACAGTTGTGAGCTTTGTAGTGGGGCTTAGAGAACCATCAAGTTTCACCCCTACTATTTTGTGTTGGGGTTCACTTTTCCTATGCTGCGTTTCTTCCAAGAAGTGCTATATTCCATAAGATGTGCCTTTGCTCAATGTTCTCCGAATGCGGTCCGTGTGATGGTGGGATTCCACAATCTAAGACAATTCTTTGACTTAGATTTAACTGTCAACGAATTTTGATACTTCTTTGACATAGGCCATATTGAGGGAGTTGGGCAGCTGAAATCCCGCCATAGGCTTTTTGATAATTCGAGCAAGGGAGACCATGATTGGGCCAAAGAGACTTTGGAGATAAATGGAGAATGGGATTTTGATTCTTCCCACAAGTTGCGTGTTCCAACGGTCTTCAGATCTGGTAAGTAAGCAGCTCTACCTCTCGGCTGCTTTGTATTTGTGCTAAGCTGCTCTTTATTTATTTTTTTATTGTCTCCTGCTGCTTTGTAGATTTGGAGTTTAGCTCAACTCCTAAGACTTCTCCAGACATGAAGAAAGTGCATGTTGCTCTGGTATCCCTTCCGAGTATCAGGAGTGACATTGGCTACTTAGTCCTTATTGTAAGGAGAAATGTGATCTACCCCCAAGATAGGAGATAAAAAAATCAAGGCTGAGGTGTTAGCTCATCCTATCACCATGGTAGAGCCTGCTACAAAATGAAGGTGGGAAAAGTGACCTTCCCCGCCTTTTCAAGAGACACTTGTTGAGAAGAAGCCGAAGACTTTTTCCATTGTTAGCAAGGGTTCGCCGGCTGCTCCCATAGTTTCTATAGACTTTTTGAACTTTGTGCTATACTTTCACTAATGGTAAAACTTCGAACGTAATATCAATGATCTGAACCGTTCATCTTCTTGCATCTTTTAAGAGATCATGTTTTCAAAAAAGAAAAGAAAATCCGAAAAAAAAAAAAACAAAACAAAATTTGGTGAAAAGAATGGAGCATAAATATAAACGACAATCAACAATTAAATTTAGATTTATAGTTTATGGATTATGGAAAACCTTAGTGGTTGATGAAAATTGAAGGGTTTTATTGTCAAAAACGTGCAAGGTTCCTCAACCTTGAAACACAACTCTCTTCATTTTGCATATCTTTGAACATTTGTATTTTGTAGTATGCACTAATGTTTTTTCATTAGGCTCTTATTTTGGAGTATGTAAACTTGAAAGACTAATGTTTTTTATTTTTTAATATTTTGAAGTAATATTTATGTGACAATGTGGTATGTGTGGCGACCCGTCCCAATTTATTATATAATTTTCTCCCCGAGTGTGTTAATGACGAATATGCCCTCGTTGGCTAAGTGACGTGGATGTATGTGTGCAGATTTAAATTATCTTTCTCGCTGTCATAATTAAATCATACTCGACGTCGTGAGTGTGTTGAAGCGAGTTAGAACCAAAGTGAAGCCGTAATGAAAAAGTTACAATTATTTAAGTGCGTAATAGGTAATTTTTGAACTAATTAGATAGGTTTTTTTTTCCTTGGCCCAATCAAGTAGTTTGTTTTTATTTTTCTTTGGGCCAATTCCGCATATAACTCTTTCTCTCTCTCTCACGACACCTCAATCAAACAATATAATTTTCTTCTTCTGCCCAATCATGTACGCACACATGCATACATTATTCATTCTCTCTCTCTCATTCTCGACTATTCTCCCTTCGTACACCCGAGACACCCAACACATGACCATCATCAAACTCACACGGATCGAACTTTTGGAAACCATCACCATTCTCCTTTCGACTTCACGATTACGACCATACCCTTAGTTTTTCATTTTGGTGAGTTTTAGCTCGAAAACCAGAAGCTTTGACGAGAGGCTAGGTTCCTCCGGCACGATCACGAACAATTTACAAGGTTTTGAGGCTCGGGATGATCTCTATAAAACTTCCGTAGCACTTTAGAGTACATTTGGAGTGAAGTGGACGTCGGAATAGGTGAGTTCGAAGAGTTACAAAGTTGGCCGGATTTTCCAAGGAATTTTTCAATCGTTTTTCGTTGGATATTGGACTTCCAATAGGTACGAACGTGTTCTACTCTTTGAGACCTTCAAACCCATATAAATTTCGTGGATTTTGGTTAAGACATGAAGTAGATATAAAACTTTGAAAATTTTCTAGAAACCGACGAGTGCAGACAGCGGCCAGTGACGATGGACGGCAGAGACCGATGGGTAACCGGAGAAGAAGAAGGTATATTCCATTAACTTTAACAAAATATTCTAATGGTGTTAGGTAATGTCGTTACCATTTAACGGAATGTATTTCCTATTTTGACGGAATATTCCTAACACCGTTAGGGTTTCCGTCAGTGTGTCGTGCACGTGCCTGCTTGTGGCCGGCGCGTGAGGGTGCGTTCAGTGCCCAAAAAAATTTCTAAAAATTTATGTGGGTTTGTATCATCAAGTAGATCACGTTCATATATTCAAACCTCAGGAGTTATTTCTGGATTTCGTTTATGTGCTAATTAATTAACGTAAAAATAGTTGTATCTCATATAGGTGAGACGTACCTCGAGGACGAGCGTGGACAAGTGAAGTTAGGGGCTACGATCCTGCTACTAATTAGTGAGTGGGCATTTGTTTTATATATATATATATATACATATACGGTTTCCAGAAACGTTTTTATATGGAATTATGCTTTGCTTGCCATGTAGTAAATAAGTTACATTTTAAATATTGCATTGTTACACTTGTGAATTGTATTGTGTGATACTGAGGAGACTCAGGTAAGCTTTTGGTGAGTATCATGTGATTGAATGGGTTGTATTGCATTGGTATGCATACATTTATTTATAGCTCATCATGGCTACACCCCGGTATTAGTGCTCCCACCCGGGGCCAAGGCCAGCCGTCATGTGATTGTTCACCTTCCATACCGCACGCTCACCTTTGATCCAAATCTGGTGCCAACCTGTCGTACAAACCATAATAGGTGGTTCCGACTTGTAGGTGACCTGCAATTTATCGCACAGCCTTCACATGATCGTAGCACTTGAGTGTACATATTTATACCCAGCCTGTCGTACATGTTGCACTAAGTGACTCCGACTCGTGTGCTAGCCTAGATTGATGAGCTATAGATATTGTCGTACAAGTCATGCAAGCTGACTCTGACTAGAATAATATTTTATATTAGTTACACATTTGGTTTACATCTTTTAGTGCTGAAATATTATGACATGGCATAACTCAGTTTTCACTGGTCTTGTGCATTGGTTTTCATACCTACGTAGTGGTACTTTTTGGAAACTATACGGGTTTTATGAAGAGGAGTTATTATGTTCATAAAGATAAATACATTTTCAAACACTTTGTTTTTGCTCACTCACCCTTTTGTTTTGTGCCCCTTCAGGTTCTAGGTAGCTGTTCATCTTTGGTGGCTCACGAGGACTACACAGCGGTTTTGACGTTCCATTAAATACCGTAGGGATCCTCTCCCGGTTTGTATAATTAGTGTTTAGTTAGTTCGACTGCACTTTTGTGTTACCAATGCTCTGATATGTGTGTATCATAAACTTGATCACTTTCACACACTTATATATTATCTCTAGTTAAATAAGTTTAGTTTTGGTTTTTATTTATTCGCATTTTCTTATTATTATCACTTATGTTGCGCACTTGGCTACGTCACCTTTACGTGACGGCCAACATGCCTCAACTCCGGTCGAGGTGTGTCAGTATGTATATACTAATTTAGTATTATGTTTTACATTTTTTTGGGTCAAATTATGTTTTTCATTTTCATTATTTATTGATTTTAAATATATTTTTCTTAACGGGTAACCGGTCAGGTCATATTACCTGATAAAATTAACGGGTTGATTTCGAGTCGGGTCATATTACCCGTTTATTTTAATGGGTGTTACACGACACGACCTGTTAAGCTATCGGGTATGACACGAAAACAACACAAATAAGAGAAACGCGACACGAATGCTAGGTCTATGTAAACTGATACCACTTATAATTTGATAAAGAGACTATTTTGGTGCTCTATGTGAATTCTAATCGCAGAATATCGATTGTTTGTCTATATAAATAGTGACCATAACTCTAAAAAAAAAAGATGGCTCATTATTGGACTTAGACCTATTGTAAGCCAAAGATATTGCTTCTACGAAAAAGGTGAAGCTTACTATTGAAGTTGGCTATGATTTCATCTTCTTCAGTTTCTTTTCACTACAATAAAAGTGGGCTAAGAACACAATTGATTTGTGCTCTTCACATTTTCATTGAGCACATATACATATTTGTGCTTTTTAAATTCCATTGAGCACCAAAATATCTCAAATGTGCCCTCTAACATAAAAACACATTAGTTTGTGTGGGGTATTTGTGCGTACTAAAATTTGAACGCAAAATTTTGTGTCCAACTTGCATGTCAAAGATGGAATTTTTTTTTTTTATTAATTTACACACACACACAATAAAGGCTTTTGTACCCTCTATTTTAATATATTTAAATAAAAAAAAAAAAGTTTTTGCGTCCTTTACATTTACATTTTCCTATTCCCAACTATTTTTTCCCTATTCACAATTTGTGAAACTATCTAGTCGCAACCAACTTGAATTATTAGTGAGGCATTTAGATTGAGATGCCTCATTTTACTATTTCTTTTATTAAACATTTGTGTGTTTTAGACCTTTGATCAAACTACCTCCTTAAAATGTGGCGCCATTTAGATTATCACAAGCCCATTCTTCTTTATAAAATTACGTTAGACCCCATTTCATTTAAATAAATGGACCACAATTCTTAAAAAACAGTGATTGATATTTGTATGTTTTTGGAAATTAACTATTTAAGTCATCGATATTTTCAAACGTCGTGTTTGGTTTTGTACATACATGTTAATAGTTGCCACATATTGTTCATGCAATTTTCTCTCTCTTTTTTTTTTTTTTTCAATTTTATTCTCACATCTTACCGTATAAATCAACATACAAATGTCAACAAAATTATGAAAATGTACCCATAGTACCTATAAAACAAATGTACACAATTTATTTGTAATACCCTATGTATTTTAAGATGTATGATTTGGTTATTCATTTTTGTATGATTATGTGGAACTCATTGGAAAACAAATAAGGTGTGGGTAATTTCGTCTTATATGGGACCTTTGAGTTCAAGACACTTGGTGATAAATATTATATTTTATTTAAATAATACTTATCGTAATGAATGTGTGGTCACAAACGGATATGAATTCAGAGTTGGAACAAGTAAGTTACGAATTTTTAAAGTTAGAGGATAAAATGGTAATTTTAGGAGGGAGTATTCTAGAAGCCAAAGGATTCTTTCTTTCACGAGGGGCAGATGCAACAGGGATGTTGCTGTGTTCTTCTCCCCCTTAATTCTTCTTTACTCCAAAAATGATAACTTTCTCATACGGCAAAGAAATTATGCACAGTCGAAGGTTATGTATTCATAGCGAAGCCCTCTTCAATTTGATACCAAATCCATATGCTAGAACCAAGCATGCTAATATATTGAAGCCTAGAAGTTTCGACGGTTTTCGTGGTTTTTTCGCCAATTCCGGCCAACCTCGCCGGAGATGGGTCTCAACCCAAAAGAGAAACATACTCCTTTCATCATGCACTTCCAGAATATGTAAGTGGATCTTTCAAATTCCAAGTCTCATTTTCGAACAAGTTTGAGATTTAAGTGTTTAACTCGAAATTTTGGGGTTCTTGTTAAGGATTCATGGTGATGAAGTTGATTTAAGAGCGTAGTAGTGAAGTGGCAGATTGGTGAGTGAAGTGGCAGATTGGTAAACAACTTAGAGGAGTTTGGAGGTGAGAACCCAAGAAACCCTATCATATTTTCTTCTTGGCTCTAATAGATGAGTTAATTTATGTTGAGTTCTTGGTGTAAGTTGGATGAATTTGTGTGGATTTTTAAACTTGTAACTAAAGTGGCAAAGAATTGGGTTAAGTTGATGAGTAGGCTTGTTATGAGCCTCACCTTGGATTTTGGGTGATATTTGGCTAATATTATTCATGTTGGACTTGATGGAGGAATTATAAGAAAGTTGTTAAATCTGGTTATGTATATTATAATTCTGTGTTGAGCATTAATCTATTATTTTATTAATTTTCTGATGAGTTTTTGTGTCTTGTGGGACCCACCCACGTGGGTCTTCACCCTTCCCCGTGCTTTTACTCCTCTCTGCACTCCATCACTTTTTCGTCTCCCTCCTTCACGCAATCTTCTCTCTCACTAACTTTCTCTTTCTACTTCTTCACACTTTTCTCTATCATTTCCCTCACCATCTCTGTGCACACTGCACAGAAAACAGCAACATCCATCTCCACCTCACTCGCCACTCCGGCGAACCGTGCCACCACCCAAACACTACACTGCCACCCTTGCTTTCTCACAATCTTTCTATCCCTCCCTCTCGGCTTCTTCCTTGACACAGAGAAGCACATAAGCAATGACGGCAGCAAAGCTGCCAATCTCTGGCAAGGCAACCACCAGCCTCACCTTCCTCTCCTCACTGCAGACTCCCCATTACCTTTTGCTTTCTGGAAACCGAAACTGATGCAAGGAATTGACAAGTTATGTCGCGACTTGACTCGCCGATGAGATTTTTCGTTGAATCCAGTATGGGTCAGTCTCGAAAACACCTTAGTTAGGTTCATTAAGTTGTTTAGAGACATTTTTGTGCACTACAGGCCTGATTTGGTTAAGGTTGGTGCAGTTTCAACTCAGGGGACAAATTTCCCAGATTTCTGGCGAGGACTATGATTTTCAGGTTGATTTTAGACTATCATCGGCCACCCAATGGCCGTGAAGAAGGTAAATTTTGAATACTTACATTTGTAGCTTTGTTTTAGCTTTTGAATTGTTGAAAATGGTTGTGTTTTGGCCAAAACTGACTCTGAAACCCCTGGCATGGCTGCAGGTCGCACTGTCGCTACATGTGGTACTGTTATGGATGGCTCGTGTAGCACAGGCGGCTCCACCTGAAGGATCACTGCCTGAAAGGATGAACATACGTTTTCAAATGTTGGTTTCAGGTTGCAGGGTATTTCGAATTTGTTATTTTTATTTTTTTTTAAATTTAATTGATAGGGCACAATTACAAAAATTGTGCTAACATGAATTTGAAATAGCTTCTGACATAGGTGTCAGAATAGGGCACAAAAAAAAAAACTTATCTGTGCTCAACTCTTTGAGCACACATGGCTATATCGTGCCCTCTAATCAAAGGGCATGCTCATAAGGGGCACATATATAGTTTAGTCGTTGCATTATTACCATTGCTCTATGGACACATATGTTGGTGCCCATTGACCTAATAGGGCACAAATAACTTTTTGTGCACCCTGGCCATATTTTTTGTAGTGTTTAGGTCAGGTTCTTCCTACATATGTATCATGTTTGTGGTAATGCCATGTGAGAATGACTTGTATGCTTATTACAACATTTAACTATTATGACCATTTTAGGTCGTGCCATTAGGTAGTCACAAGCTTACGAAGAACTGATGGTCTCTTAAATGGTGATATAATTCACAAGGATTATGAGTTCCTCACACTGCATTTACTGGAATGCATCGCTAAACCCTCTTAAACTCCAACCATATCTTTGCTTTTTCCATCCACCCTCCCCCTCTGCCTCTGCCTTTCCCTTCTCCTCGACATTGACTTGGACTTTTGCCCTTGCTCTTTCTCTTTTTTCTCGATTTGTTGACTTTTATATTGCCCTTGGCCTTAGCCTTGCCTATACCCTCGTCTTGAACACTACCATCATTATAAATAGACTCCACAACATAATCGTTGTCACCACCATCATCATCATTCGTGCTCTTGGAAGCAAATAAAAGGGCATTGTGGGTGTTCTCAAACGACAAAGTTCCCCAGGAATATTCATTGAACATTATCAAATTATCGGCTATATGCAAGTAAAGGTCCTTTACCTTTACACTTGGATCAACCCCAAAATGATAAGATGTAGCATGAACAAAAGACCTAATTTCAGCAAATCATCCTTATCATGCATTTATTATATTCTTTGTGCAGTAATTTTTTGGACACCATGACATTCGCATAAAGTACTTTAGTTTCAAATCTCCATTATTTGGCACTCTTATGTCCTATGTTCAGCACTCTGCCATATTGCAGCATAGTAGTCAGAGCAAAATCTTGCTCGATAAATTTTGAAACACTATCTTGCCAATAAAAGCTCTATTTTCGTAATCATGAGTGTAAATTTCATAAGACTTTTTAACCAAAATAGTCTCTGAGATTGATATAACTCTTTACTTCGGTCCTTAATATTTGAAATCGATAGAAGTGGTCTCTAAGTTTGTCCACCATCAATCATTTTGGTCATTCCGTAAAAAAATCTCTATTAATTAAGGACCAAAATGATAAAAATACTCTCAATTCAATAAGCATTGGGCCAAAATGATTTAACAAAATTTGAGGTTTTGGTCATTTTATCTTTTTTTAGGTAGATTTTTCATGGAATAACAAAAAAGATTGACGATGGATAAACTCATGGATTATATGTCAATTTCAATGTCAAAGTGAGGATTTATGTCAATGTCAAAGACCATTTTGGCTAAAAAGCCATTTCATTATAATCACTAACTTTAGATTCTTCAAATACTGTAAATCCTTTGTTTAAAAAAAAAAAAATGTAAATAGACAATTCTACTACTTGAATACGCTAAAACTGTAATAACTCAACTGAAAACGATTTATGCAAGTGGCCATTTATCACAGTGGTGGAAAGATATTGAACCATTGCATAACGGCGTAGGTTCAAGCCCCGTCGATGGCTAATATAACCTCTAATCTAATAAAATCTATTTTTTGACAAAAAAATAATAATAATAAAAATAAAAAACTGAAAACGATTTATGGAGCCCAACTAGAGCGGAGAGATGGCAAAAGATTTTTGGATCTCAACTTAAGCAGAGAATGACGCAATATCCACTTTTGGACCTCAACTTGACCAGAGAATGGGGCAAATAACTCAGGGGGGTCGGCTCAAGACCAGTTTTAGCGTTTAGGGTTTATATTTTCAGGGAGAGATGATATTTCTAGGGAAGAAGATAAACAAGGTGCAATGGATTAGTAAAGCAGATGTATAACGCGACGTTCAGCTTGTTTTTTTTTTTTTTTTTTTTTTTTTGGGAGTATTTTTGGGCCGGATTTGGTTGATCCGTCACAAAATGAGAATGATCTGTATAAAATGTGAAGAAGTCTCTGCAGCAAATGTGTGCAACTCATTTGAGTCGAGGCCACTTATTTTTTATTGTGCGACTAGTGTTCGTCCATGTTGCAGCACACATAGGCTGTGGATTTGGCCCAGTGCATAAGAGATTTCTTTGAACAAATGATATCCTCTACATTAAGAGGGTGGAAGAGTGGGTTAAATCTGACAATAGAGTAACAATAATATAGTTAAATTTACGGATACTTTGAATGCGGTCTCTAGTCCCTAACACTCTTTGATTAAAACCTTAATGGTATTCAAAGTTTGATCAAAATCCCTTGACTTTGTACACCTCATTATATTACTATTAATATTTATATTTTTATAGTTTTGACATTAAGTGTTTGATATTTTATGAGATTTATAATCCTATAAATTTAAAACCCTCATTATAATAGTATTATAAATGGCTACAATAAAAAAATTCAAACATTTTGATTGAATAAATGGATAAAAACTATGTAACAATAAGAAATAATAAATGGCAAAAGAATATATCCATAGTGTTAAAAAATCGGTACATTTCACATGTAACAAAATGGTACATTAATAAAGAAGAATGGGTACATTATAAAGAAATTAGGGTCCAAATAAAAGATTAAAAAATTATGAGTACAAATGAAATTTTAAAATATATGGTTGCAAAAAGAAATTAATACATGGGTACAAATAAAAACTAAAAAGAAAATACTACAAATTTAAAAAAAAAGGTTGCAAATTAAAAGTTGGTACAAACTAAAAATATAAACATATGATACAAAGTTTAGCCATAAAACATAAATATACTATATGTAATTTTTCTATCATTGATTAATTATACAATATCACGTGACGGTAAACACATGGGCACAAATACAAATAAAACTTTAAAAAATATGGGCACAAAAAGAAATTAATATATGGGTACAAATTAAAACTGAAAAGAAAATTGGTACAAATTAAAAAAGGTTTGCAAATTAAAAATGGGTACAAACTAGAAATAAAAATATAAGATAAAAAATTTAGTCATAAATATAAATATACTAATTGTAACATTTTTAACACTAAGGGAATATGTGACAGCCCGTCCCGAGAATTTTTAAAACGTACGCGTGAAAAGACGATTTTACCCCTAGTGCGATTCCTTTACGTGTTGTGTTATGTTTTGGGTTTTGTTGGCATGTTTTGAGCCATACACACACTCCCACATTCCAGACCCTTTTCTCCATTTCTCTGCACCCTGTCCCGAGTCCCTTTCCCTTCCCATTTTCCCTATAATGTACGGACACACCCACACACTCATCAAACCTCCACAGATCGAAGAAACCAAGCACATATTCTGACTCGTGAGGCTCGTAGGAGTCCAACCATACCCATTTCAGGTAAGAACACCTTCGTTTTCACGTCGAACTCACGATGCCGGATTTTGGTACTGTTCATGCACACGTGATTTCTTATGTTTTAGGGAATTTCAAGCTTGTAGGAAGCTTGGTGAGGTCCCTAGGAGGCTCAGGGTGGTTCGTTTGAAGGTTTTGGACGTCGGGATCACGAGTTTTGAGGTTGGCCGGAATTGGGGTGATTTTTCAAGTGAGATTTTGTGGATTTTAGCACTTGAAAGTGGTATGATTGTGTTCCTCTCGTTGTAAGCTTCATTTTGGTACCAATTTTATGAAATTTGGTTGAAAAACGAAGAAGATAGGATGATATGAAAAATTCCCAATTTTCCGGCGCCGGCGACGGCGCCGGAGGCTCGCCGGAGAAGATGACGGAATATTTCGTCAAATCTGACGGAATATTCCTGACGCCGTTGACGGAAACCGTTAGGAATAACGGAATATTCCTAACGGCGTCAGTTGATGCCGTCAGCTTGCCAGGCACGTGCCTGCGCGTGGCCAGCGCGTGTGGCCGTGCCTTGGCCGGCGCGTGGGGGCGCGTGCGATGGTGAAAAATTATTTTAAAAATTTGGGGATGTTCCTGAGGTTGAGTAGATCACGTTGGTGTATTCATACACCCCATTTGAGCAATGTATGAGAAGTTATTTCTAAAGGTTGGTTATGTGCTTTAAAATTAACGTTTTTATAGTTGTTTCGCATATAGGTGAGACATATCCCGAGGACGAGCGTGGTCACTCGAGGCAGGGGGGTTACGACCCTTCCACTTACCAGTGAGTGGGCTTTTGGTTTTCCGTATATACCTATATACTTATATTTTCCCTGAAATTGAATTAAATGTTTATTAGTTATATGCCATTTTTATATTGTTGGTTATTATGCATGATTAGTTGCATTTATATATATATATATATGTGTGTGTGTGTGTGTGTGTGTGTGTGTGTATGTTTGGTGCCGTGGACGCTCAGGTAAGTGCTAGGTGAGTGGTAATTTATATTTACGTTTTAGTAGTGATTTGAGATACATAGAGAACTCATAACCTGCACCCCCGGTGTTAGTGCTCCCGCCCAGAGTAGGGCACAGTCCTTCACGTGATGTTCACCTCCCGCACCACACGCTCAGCTTGGATCCAAGTTAGGTGCACAGTCCTGTCGTACAGACCACTTTAGGTGGTTCCGACTCGTAGGTGACCCGCGATTATTCGCCCAGCTTTCACGTGATCGTAGCACTAGAGCGTACTTATATTACACCCAGGCCTGTCGTACAGACCACTTTAGGTGGTTCCGACTCGTGTGCAGGTCCAAATAATGAGATTGAGATTTGAGCTCTAGATTCAGCCGTACAGGTCATGTTAGGTGACTCCGGCTGACAGTTTATATGATTTGGATGTGATATTACCTGAGCACTTGCATTTCATTTTGAGGTTTTGGTATAGCATATTCTTGAGCATGTTTGGTATATATACGTATATCTATTTTCTGGGAAGTATACAGGTTTTACGGCGAGGGGTTAGAACTTATTTATTGAACTGGTTTTCGAAAAGCTTTGTTTTTGCCTACTCACGCTTTTATTTTGTGCCCCTCCAGGTTCTAGTTGGCTAGCGCGTTTGGTGGATTCCCTGAGGACTTTCCCGGCATATCTGACAGACGATCACCAGCGTAGGACCACCTTCGGGTGTACTGTTGTTGCGTCGTTTTCTTTTGGATTGCTTTAGGCTTATTGCTCTGAACTTGTGTTTCACTTACACTAGCACTTGTTTCTATTACCTTATGTACGCTCGTTTTTAATTATTCGTATTATTTACATTATTATTTTATTAGCTTCCGCACTGTGCACATGGTTACGTCACTTCCACGTGACGGCTAGCATGCCCTGATCTCGATCGGGGTGTGTCAGAATATATTTAAAAATAAAACATATTTATTATTGAAATAATTAATGATGTTATTAATACCCAAGGACCTTGATCAAAAATTAAGAAGGAATAGGGTTTTAATCAATGGAGTATCAAAAAGAGGGATGAGAACCTAATTTCTGCTTAAATTTATCTTTAACTAGAATCGAACCTAAAACCTTTCACTTACTAGTTGTGAACGAACAATTGCATAAGAGCCTTGCGAATCACATGCATGGTTGACTAACATGATTAATTAACAAAATGGAAAAGAAAGTCCAATGTGTATGAGTATTCGAATCAAATACATGCCTCACAAATCGCCCAAAAACCTGGCTTAGTGTTATGTGACGGTTCCTCTAAGTCAAAATCCACATGTAGATGCGTCTACTTAAAGTCTTCCGAGTCAGACACAACGAAACTAACGTACATATATAGAGTTATGGACTCTGATATCTTAAGGACTTACGAGGAACATGTTGACTACAATATTTCATTTCAGTTGAATAATACAATTTATATGTAAGTTTTTTTTTTTATATATTATTAGACCATAATATTATAATTATAGTGAATCAGTTTCAGATAAATTGTTCTAAACTAGAAATATATGCCGTTTTTGTTGGGCCTAATTTAAAAAGTTCCTACTACGTCAATCAAATACACCCCCTATAGCACCAAGTCTCATCAACTTACGGCCTAATTTAATAAGTTCCTACTTCGTCAATCAAATACACCCCATATACATCAAATCTCATCAATTTAACCGTAAGTGAGGCTTCTAACGGGAATGATATAGAATTTCCAGTGTGTTTAAATATATTTGTAATGACTATATGACAACGCACGAGTCGTCAGGGGCCCTAACAAATCATTGAAAATACATCAATAAACCTTAAACAAGTCACAATATTCATGCATGTGGCACATGAAAATTCCTTTTTTCAGAAAAGGGGCGTGAGTAACGCACTCAAAGAAATTTCAAACGAGACGCACTTGCTTCAGTGCGTGGGCACCTCCCCACTTTCTCACATAGCCAGCCATACAATTTTATAAAATTTCAAAACAATACAACCATACATCATAACTCAACACCCTTTTCCTTTTCAATTCCCCAACCAAATGGCCTCCAACCACAAACCCAAGAAACTTATGGTTTCCTCTTCCCAATCAAATCTTTGCACCACCCTCTTCTTCATCGTCCTCTTCACCATCCCCGCCCTTTTTCTCCTCCACACCACCACCACCACCTCTCTCTGTACCACTTCCTTTTCCACCCATCCCAGCCCAAGCTGGTCCGGCAATCTCCTTGCCGCTCAGTTCGCCTGGAACCGCCTTCCCTTAGTTCAAGACCGTTCTCGACCCACCGCCCTCAGAATCGCCGTCTTCTCAAGAAAGTGGCCTATTGGCACCATCCCGGGGGGCATGGAACGCCACGCCCACACTCTCCACACGACACTTTCCCTCCTCGGCCATCAAGTCCATGTGTTCACCTCCCCAGTCCTGCCCAAGGAGCTGATCAAACGCGACAACCAACAAGGAAGTCCGAGCCCATCATCACCCTACATTCACTTCCACGAGGGCGAGCCAGGGCGATGGCGTTACAACAAGGCATGGGAGCAGTTTTTGGAAGAAAACCAACGTGAACAATTCGACGTGGTTCACTCCGAAAGCGTGGCGCTACCTCATTGGCTAGCGCGAAACCTACCGAACCTTGCAGTGTCATGGCATGGGATCGCCCTCGAAAGCTTACACTCGGACATCTTCCAAGATTTAACACGCAAGCCGAACGAGCCTATCTCCCCATCTTTCAACCAAAGCATCCAAGGGGTTGTCCCAAAAGTGTTGAACGAGATAAGATTCTTCCATAACTATGCCCATCATGTTGCTATAAGTGATAGTTGTGGGGAGATGCTAAGGGATGTCTACCAAATACCAGACAAAAGAGTGCATGTGATTGTCAACGGTGTTGACGAAGCGGACTTTGGTGTGGATGATAACCTAGGCCAAGAGTTTAGGTCTGCAATTGGCATACCGAAAAATGCTAGTTTGGTATTGGGAGTGGCCGGAAGATTAGTGAAAGACAAAGGCCATCCTATACTATACGAAGCATTCTCTAAGCTTATAGATAAGAACCCTAACGTGTATTTGATCGTAGCCGGTTCAGGACCATGGGAGGGAAGGTACAAGGATTTGGGGCCTCAAGTGCTAGTTCTTGGATCTATGAGCCCATCTAAATTACATGCATTTTATAACGGCATCGACATTTTTGTGAATCCAACGCTTAGACCGCAGGGTCTCGATCTTACTCTGATGGAGGCAATGATGAGTGGGAAGCCGGTGATGGCGTCGAGGTTTCCGAGCATAAAAGGTACTATTGTTGTGGATGATGAGTTTGGCTTCATGTTTTCTCCGAACGTCGAATCTTTGTTGGCGGCTTTGGAGTTGGCTGTGAGTGAAGGGCCAAAGAGGGCAGCCCAAAGGGGAAAAGCTTGCCGGGAATATGCTAATTCTATGTTTACGGCAAGAAAGATGGCATTAGCATACGAGAGGTTGTTTCTTTGTATAAAAAATCAAACATTTTGTGCTTACCCTTGATTAATTAGACTATAGATTTCTTTTTTCTTTTATACCTATATTCTTATTACAAATTAAATTTTCATAGGAACTTTGTGTTGTTTTTACATGGTATATTAAAGATTTGATCAGCTTCTTAATTGTTTTTATATACATGGAGCTATTACTGACTTTCTCAAATCATCATTTGCCCTTTCTTTTTACTAAGTAGAGGAGAAGATTTGAATTTAAAACGCAATGAGTTAGAGAGGAAGACCCCATGTACCATGACGATGTGCCACTTGTCATTTTAAATTTATTTTCTTGTTTATATTTACTACAAGAAAAAGAAGCAACATCCATAGAACAAGCGGTGCTGTTGTTTATGTAGCCATTACTAAAAGCTTGACAAACAGTAAAAAACTGTGACAACTTTGAGAAATGACATGAGCCTAACTTCTAGGTGTCGCATCATATGAGTCCAACTTTTATTTGTTTTGGTCAAATTAACGCACCTGAATGTGTGCTAGCCGTGTCTTTATTACCGTTGGCTTCCCTTCTTTCCTTGTGGTTGTTGGGCCAAAAAGCTTTCCTTTGTGTAATTAGAACATGAGTTGTGATGTCATGTAGATGTATCATCATCATTATAATAGTCTTTCTTTTATGGCTTTTTATCCAAAATAATCATGAGATTTGCATAACACATCATTTTGGTCTCTGAGATTGAAAATCAATAAAAATAGTCCCTGAGATTGTCCATCATTTATTATTTTAGTCATTCCGTTAAAAACTCCGTTAAGTATCATGGAGCTCTTGGCCGGAAGTTTGGGCAATTTTCAAAGCTTTGTAACTCAATCGTTTCTTAACCAAATTCGACACATAATATATCAAAATGAAGATTGGAAAGTGTAGAACAAGATTATACCCATTTGGAAACCCAATGGTTGTTGGAGATGGCAGGAAAATAGCCTGAAAGGTGACTAGTCTGCTAGAAAACTGGAAAACTTGCTGAAAACTGGGTAAACTTTAAACGTTCATAACTTCTTTAATACTCAACGAAATCGAGTGATTCAAAAACAAAAATCATACTTCTCGACGAGACAAAGAGAATTGTACCTTTCTTAATGGCTAACTTGTCATGGTTTGGCTGGAAAACGGCTCAAAAGTAGCTGTCTTGGTCATCGAGTTAGTATTGAAGAAGTTATGAACGTTTAAAGTTTACCCAGTTTCCGGCGAGTTTTCCAGTTTTCCCGGGCACCAGTCACCTTTCAGGCTATTTTCCGGCTATCTCCAGCAACCATTAGGCTACCAAATAGGTATAATCTTGTTCTACATTTTCCTATCTTCATTTTGATATATTATGAGTTGAATTTAGTTAAGAAACGATTGAGTTACGAAGCTTTGAAAATTGCCCAAACTTTCGGTCAAGAGCTCTGAGACACTTAACAGAGTTTTTAACGGAATGACCAAAATAATGGATGGTGGACAATCTCAGAGACCATTTCTATTGATTTTCAAACTCAAGAACCAAAGTGATGTGTTATGCAAATCTCAGATACCATTTTAGATAAAAAGCCTTCTTTTATTCATAAGAAAAGAAAAATCAAGAATAAATTAAAAATAACTAAGCATGCTTCTAATATATATGAATACTGATAACTTTGTTGCGTCCCACATATAATAGAAAATTGCTAATTTAATAGTCTAATATCTACATCCAATAATAGATGAATACTGATAATGTTATAGTGGAACACTTTAACTAATACTCAGCATGATCATTTTTGTTGGAAAGGTTTTAAAATTTTTACGCTGTTTTGGTTTATTACTACATTCTACACCATTTAGATTTGTGGTGAGTTTTAAATTGAGCCATGAAGTTTTAATTTTTTTCACGTGACATCATAAAGTTTTAAAAAATGTACTTTGTATTCTAACAAATTATTTGAATTTTTATTAAATTGATGATATGATGAGCATGGAACTCGTAATTGAGTTGACATGCAAGCTATATTAGTACCAAAATGACTAAAAACTCATCAATTTAATGGAGATTTAAACGTTCAATCGACAAATGGAGTAAATTGATATAATCACAAAACCTTAGGGTGCAATGTGAAATAATTGAAACCTCATGGACCATTTTGAAAACCACTTAAAACCTTGAGGGTGTAAAATGTAGTTAGCCTTTATTGTTATTGTTGGAACCAAATTGGCACACCCTCGTGTGGGGAGGAGATGTACAAACTCGATTACCTGTAAAATAACAAACAATCGTAAAGTAATCTTGGCACCGGTAGGGTGTCAACCAAAGGCTCTACAATGGTCAAGTTAGTAAACAGTTTATGAGACTCAAGTAGTAGACGAAAGAATAGAGTATGCAATAATTGCGTTACCAAGGATGAACCTTAGAAGGATGTATTTATAACAGTTGGGAGAGAGTCTTTTTAGGATATAGAATCTGTGTTAAACGGGAAAACCAAGAGGAAATTTAGGAGTAGATATTGCATCTTTTTAAGAGTGTGATTACTTGCAGCGCACACCAATCTCTAGATTGTAGGAACTCCAAGAATATAGGAGCCATGGACAATGAAGTTTCTCCAGCTTCTTTTTGAACAGTGGTGCGATATGCTCATAGAACTCCAGACCATTCTTCTGGCCATTTTCTGTTTTTCTCGAACCTCTTTTTTAAGCACTGAATGATTGTTTTGTTTAAGCCTCTACTTGACCATTGCCTTGGGGATATCGTGGGATGGAGGTGAAATGGCAAATTTTGAGTTCTTTTTACCAATCCATGACTTCGAAGCTGGTGAATTGCAAACCATTATTAGTAAGTACGGTGTGCAGAATTCCAAATCGGCAGATGATAGTTTTCCAGACAAAGGACTAGATTGATGCGCTAGTAATCCGAGACAAAGGCTTTGCTTCATCCATTTGGAGGATTAGTTTGTTGCTACTATCATGGTTACCTTTGGCCTTCTTGAGTGGACTAGCAAAATTGGTGCCTCATTCCACGATAAGCCATGCCTTAGTCAAGGTGTTAATTTCTTTCAGATGCTGATGATTTATTGGCGTGTACCTCTAACACTTGTCATAGGTTTGCGCAGTGCAAAGAATCCTGCCTCATGGTGGGCCAGTAGTATTAAGCTGTCAACGTTTTTTGCATTAGGGATCTCTTGCCAAAGCGATTTCTGTATATGCCAGAATGCATGTCACTCGGAATTTGTAAGCCCATTTCAAGAGTTACACACATCTTTTGAGGTCCAAAGTATGAATATCAATAAAATCTTCTATGAACAACGATGTATCTTTAAGACTTTTAGACTAGTTTCTTGGACAAGCGGCGATTTTCAGGAAGTTTCCCCGTCTTGGATATGGTCAATGCATCCAGTTCTCTCTTGTATTGCTAATAGCAACCATCTCTGGTTCTAATTTGCGGATTCTTGAGGCGATAAGATACTCAAAGGGAATTATCTGTTTGAGGGAGTAGTCTACAGTAGATTCGATGTTCACGAGTACATCAGTGTAGCTGTTCTCATTCTGAAAAATCAGTTGAATTTCATACTTCTCAAATTCCTCAAGTATTGTCTTGGCCTTGACTAAACAGAGTCTCATAGTCGAGTTGTGGGTGGCGTAGTCTCCCTGGACCTGGTTAACAATTAGAGTTAAGCCATAATGGATTGCCAGTTCTTTCACCTAAAGTTTTGCTACTACTCGAAGTCCAGCTATCAGTGCTTAAAATTATTGCTTCAATGCTTGCTCAAGTATAGATTCATTTGGCATCATCAAGACTATTCAGGCCCCTATTCCATTCACATTTAATGATCTGTCCACGTAAAGTTTCCAGAGATGAGGATTATCAAGTATCATGCGGATCTATGAAGGATGAGACATTTTGATTAGTTGTAGTAAATTCAGCCACAAAGTCTGCAAGTGCTTAGGCTTTAGTTGAAATCTTGGGCCAGTAGATGATTTCATATTGACCCAATTCGATGGCCCACTTAGTGATTCTAAAAGATCAATATAGACCATATAAAATGCATCAGAACGGGTATTCTGTCTTGGAAGCGATTTGAAATGATTGGAAGTACGACTGAAGTTTTCTGGCTGCTGCCACCAAGTTAAGAATAAGTCTCTCCACTTTTGGATATTTAGTTTCTGCTCCAAGAAGAGCTTTAGACACATAGTATACTGGTTTCCACTCCATCGAGTCTTCTCATACCAGAGCTGCACTAGTTGCACATACAAGAATGTCGGATTCGACAAGTTCTCCTTCAGCTTTGTAAAAGCATCTTCACATTCACCGATCAATAGTAAACCCTTACTTTTCTTGATTGTTGTGAAACGTGACTTGCATTTTTCAGAGATCGTGAGAGGAATTGACTAAGAGCGGTTGCTCTTTTGGTTAGACTTTGAATTTATTTCATGGTTCATGGCGACTTCATTTCTATGATGGCTCTGATCTACTTCGGATTGGCTTCAACTCTACGCTTGGTGATCAAATAATATAATAACTTCTTTTACACAACTCTAAAAGTGCACATTTTTTAGCTAAGCTTCATATTGTATTTTCAGAGTAGTTCGAAAGATTCTTAGAGGTGAGTGAGGTCGTCTGTCTTTTCTTCTCTCTTGACTACCATGTCATCGACGTAAACTTCCATCATCTTCCCAATATTTTCTTTGAAGATTCGAACATTCAACCTATGATAGGTTGCCCCTGCATCTTTAAGTCTCCAAGGCATAACTTTATAACAATATGTAACTCGGTCGATGATAAAAGATGTCTTCTCCATGTCTAGTTCGTACATCTTGATCTAGTTGTGACTGGAGTATGCATCCACTAAGCTTAGCAACTTCATATGGACAACCAACCTCCTTAGTGTGGGTTTGGCTTTGGCCTTTTATAAATTTAACTAATCTCGTGCTTGAAATAAAAGCCAAATGAGTTTACGCCCAATGGAGCTGGAAGAACCCGAACTACCTTTTAAGCCAAAAAGTGATGTTTCATTGTTTCTACGATTTATTTAGACTTTCTAACTAATCATAACACTTAATTAATTCTATCATCCTTTAGTTATCTCATTAGACGAGTGTATTAGTGTATAATTTATTAGTATTCTAATTAGCGAGGCAATGAGGTAATTGATATCAATCCAATTGATTAGTACGTATTCAATCATTAGTTGAATTAAAACTTATTTTTAATTTTCTTTCTACTTTGATTATTGGTTATTTAACCATCAAGAATGACCCACAAGCCATGAGTGACATTTACAGATATCATGGGTACCCAGCCAATGTAAAGTTTGGTTGGAGAACCTATTCAGTTAGAATTACAATGTAATTCAATCATTCTCTAATTCAATACTCTCAACCACAATACCTAGGTTATTTTATGTCAAACCCTAATGTGATTATACTATCTTATAGATGTTTCGGCCGAAGATTCCTAAATCATATCTTAGAGTAATCATTCTCTCATACTGAGGATTAGAGACTCCTTATTGAACATTCACATGCCTCTGAGAATAAATCATTGACCTCAACAGTGTATAGAACACAGCCAAGATAAGATGTGGTCATGTCTCATTATCAAATGATCAACAACATATCCCAAGACAACTATGATGTCTCATGTCAAAGGACTACTTACATTATTTCAACCAGTAGAGTTACTTGCTGAACATGTGACTAGACCTCAATGCAAGTACTCTCGTTTAATTATGTTCAATGGACTCATTCCCTTAACGAGCACCTACATACTTTTCTTAGTGTCCCTACACGAATGCCTTAAGACTATCCATCCTTCTCATTGAAGCAAACATAGTCCGTACTGGTCTATCCAGATAGTCAGCATTCTTCTGACAGTCATATGACCAGGAAGTTTTTGGAAATCATGGTTATGTGAAGAAGGTCTCTATAGTCTAACATTTTTAGATTACTTTTTCCATCAATCCATTGTACTGGATTCACTATTTGGATGTATATTGTTTATTGAGATAATTCTAATGAGTGACTTTGGCTTTTTGTTGTATTAGACTTTACCTATACATTCAGACATTATCCTAAAATGTTTTTTCCCAAGATTGACCTCAGGGCACATCTCCAACATGAATAAGCAACATGGAGTCTATTTCAACCCATAATGTTTCCAATGTTTAACCCAAGTTATACACACGGCCTCAATGCAAGCAAGAATTTCTAAAGTAATTGAACTTACCAATTTTATGTTTGATGCAAAAACACCAAGTGCCCCACCCTCCAATAAGCAAAAAATTCCCACTAATACAGCACGTTCGTTGGCACAAGACTCATCGATATTAACCTTAAGCCACCAAGTCATTGGCAATCTTCAAATGACTTGAATAAAGGATGGAGCCACATTGAGAAAATAAGCAACATTGAAGAAGATGAACTACCACTAAAAACACACAAGAGTCGAGTCATGAAACTGAGCTGCTAGCCAGCATTTTGCATAATCTAAGGAAACAAACTTGCCCTCAAACTAAATTTGATCGCGAAGAAACCAAATGCTCCATATAAAAGTACAAGCCACTATAATCCAAACTTTTTTAGTAAAGGTTGTAAGAAAAGTTTCACAAAAAACCTGTAACAATACTGATTGAACCACTAGAAAGGAACAAGGAAAAAGCTTCAACAACGAAGACCAAAGGCGCACAGTCCAAGAGTATTCCATAGAATGTGTGAAAGAAACTCAACAGTTGAATTACAAAATGAGCAACGAGAAACCATCGAAACTCCCATATGTTGAAAAACCGTATTAGTGAGGTGGTGACTTTGTACACGTTTGCAAATAGTTAGGCTTTGCCTTGGTTGAATTCAATGAGACCAAATGGATTCCCCCAAGGCACTTGGATATCAAAGTTAAGCAAGTGAAAATAAACTTATTTAGCTGTAAGGATACCTGACAAAGAACCAGACCAACATAAAGAGACTAAAGATGTTTGCAACAGAAGAGGAGTAGCTGTAATTAATCAACAACTTCAAGAAAAATAGTGAAGAAATCCAACGGCAAATTCCCAATGAGAACCGCATATATAGTCTCTTAATAAGGCTCTAACCGTATAAGCAAGACTATCAAGGATGTAAAGGTGGGAAAACAAAGGCTTGCCCAACCAATTATCAAACCAAAAAGAAACTTAAGAACCATCACCCACAATCCATGTCGAATGTGAAGAAATAATAGGAAGAACCTTTTTAAAACCCAGCCACACTGAAAATTTTTTGTAAGTGGAAAGAGAAACCAAACCTCTATGCAAGAAGCGAGTACGTGTGAAGATAGCCAAATAGAGAGGAAGAATCCACCATATTTTAGCAACGCTTCAAAAGCAATGAGTGATTTAGAAGGGTCAAATCCTTTAACCCTAAGCCACCAAGATGCTTTGGGTGACAACAAATGAACAAACAAGTCAAGAAACTAGAAGAGTACCACGAGAGTCTAGATCACCTAATCAGAAAAAATTCCTCATCCACCTTTGGACTTAATATGTTTATCCACATATATGATGTGAATCCCATTTAGATCAGTTGACTAGCTTTTTTCTTATCCTTTTTCATTAAGGTGATAGTTCAAATTTCAAAAACTCTACACAGTCATACACAAACTAGACTTTCTTGAGTGCTCCGAAGTTCCCGCTACTCTGAAGTTTTAGCAACTAAATGTTTGTTTAAAAATTAAAATTTAACTGTTAAAACCAGAGCACCAGATACTCCGGAGCACCCAAGAATTTTTGCGCACACACATATAAATATATGGATAAAGATAAGTCACATATAAATATATGGATAAGGTGCAACCCTATAAATCATCCCGGTTCAATTTATATATTTACATAGGCAACTATACATATGCCTCGGATTTGAAATTTGTCTTTTTAACTTGCAATATATTCCACACTTCCTATGGTACACTTGATATATAGCCCTGAGTCATCTAAATTGCCCAAGATTATTTATGATTTGCAGTTGCCGTTGCAGACGATTTCCTGATATTCCCAACTCTATGACCATCCATTCTAGCTTTAGCAAAAACCCCATTTCTAGCAGATTTTGGTGATGCCGGCCAATGCCCATAAGCGACGGCCATGTCCTTCAAGTCTTGAAGGCTTTCAAGAGTCTCGATAATGGAAGGCATTCTAGGCCTGTCTTTGGGGTTCATGCTTATGCATTGTAATGCCAGATGGGCAATCTCCTTTGCTCCCTTAACGGAATACTGGCCGGCAAGTCTCGGGTCCATAATATAGCGCAACCTCCGACTACTATACATGTAAGGTTTTGCCCATTCAATCAGATTTTGCTCGCTCTTTGGTCTCGATTTATCCATTGCTCTTTTTCCTGTTAGCAATTCTAGCAGCACCACTCCAAAGCTGTAGATGTCACATTTTATTGTCAATTGCCCTGAAAATTGAACTTCTTCCAATGTCAATGCATTTGATTAAATCATCAACCAGTTTCATTAATTCGTAAAATTAATTAGTAACAATATCTTTCCCGATTTCTAAGGCTCCTGATATGCACACCTCGATGCACTGAAAATATAATCCCAAACGAGACCATATATACTAGAAGAAGAAAAGTTGGGAAGTATATACATAACATTTTCAAGTTATACCTGTTGAGACATATTCAGGGGCTGCATATCCATAGGTACCCATTACTCTTGTTGTGACATGTGTTTCTGATCCTTCGGGTCCCATCTTTGCAAGTCCAAAATCGGACAGCTTTGCTGTGAAATCCTACCAAATACAGAGTAAAATGCAGCTTATATAATACTTAAATTTCCTTGAATTAAAAGTAGGTTTCATTTTTGTCATTTTACTTTAGGAGCTGTATCAATAAAATATAAAAAAATCATATTGCACTCCCTGTCACTTATTTTGCAGAATGTTTTATAATTAGTGCTATATGACACTTACAGAATCCAGCAAAACATTTGAAGTTTTGAAATCCCGGTATATGACTGGTGTCTCAGCCCCATGCAAGAAAGCAAGGCCTTTGGCTGCTCCTGTTGCAATCTTTAATCTTGTGGCCCAAGGCAATGATATTGAAAGCCCTGCAGTTGTAGCAGATATAATAATTTCCGCATGCATGCAGATGCAAATTGATAATTCTAAAACTAACTGTAAGTAGAAATAATTATGATAATGTGGTTGGAGAATGGAGATAATATTATGCAAACGCACTTTTGAATAAGTGATTCTCTAAGCTGCCTCGAGGCATAAACTCGTAAACAAGGAGTCTTTCCTCGTTCTCGCAACAGTAGCCAAGTAATTTCACCAAATTATGGTGCCTGAGCTGCCCAAGAAATATCACTTCTGCCTGCAACAAATTAACGAGTTATGAATAAATTTGTCAAAATTAACCCTAACTAACGTAACTGGAAAAGTCCTTTTTTTTTTTTTTTCAAATCAAATCATTTGACTCGAGCTGTGAATTTTGAAGATTCGTCCACATACAATTATTCATTTATTTATGGCGCTTTAGTCAAAATTCTTTATATACAAAAATCCCAACAGGTTCCTCTTCAGGTCTTTTGGTGAGGATCCTGAAGATCAGTGAAACATGTTCGTTTATCATACATCGAGCGGTCAATTTTTATCAAGTACTGTTTGTTTTTAATTTTAAATAAAAATATTTAAAATAATTTATGACCGCACGATGTACAATGCACGGACACGATTCACATATCTATATGATCTTCACAAAGAGGATCCGGATTCACAAAGATCTGGATTTGTTCGAAAAAAAATTATTTTTACTATTAAAAATGATAACTATTATCGTTATTAATCGAATTAACCCCGTCTTTATACATTAAATTAACCTCGTCTTTTTCTACTTAGTGCTTTATAATACCTAGTAATATCATCTTCCTTCATATGTTGGAGGTGATTTTTACACACATTTTTTCGTTCTTCGACCTCTCTTTATTTTTAGTTATCAAATTAAATAAATTAAATGGAAACAAAGTACATAATTAAATAAGGTGTGTGAGAAATCAAAAAGAGTGAATGTTTGTCATTTCCTAAACTATAAGTAAAATAAGAAAATCCTTACTAGCCATTCGCGGTGTCCTTGTAGGCCATCAATGTCGAGGAGCTTAATGGCAACGGCCTGAGCCTTCAAACCCTGCCTCAGATTCTCATCAATATAACCCTTATGAACAGTTCCAAACCCACCTTCTCCAAGTAAAAAATTGACCGAAAAATTCTGAGTCACAGCACGCAGCTCACTCAGTTGAAAATCATACAAATCCGACCCGAAAGACTCTGCAAGATCCTCGTTGATACGCATGGACGAAGAGTGGCTGAGATCGGAGAAAGACAACCGCCGGAAGGATGGCAGTTGAGCAACGTCCTTGGAGAAATCAGACCTTGATGGCCTGCACCTGCTGAAGTTGCCAAAGATTGTTTGGTTTTCAGATGAACAGCAGTTTGCTGTGAATGGTATCCAAGGCTTTGAGTGCTGCTGCTGCTGCTGCCGCCTCGTCATTATTGGAGGAGAAGAGAAAAGTTAGTGGAAAGAGATATGCATTTGTTGCAAAGAATACCACCTGAACAATGGTTTCTTATTCTAGAACTGAGCAAATTAAGGAGGGAAAGAGGTGTATATCCTTGCTTCAACTGCTCTAACCACTCTGCTAAATGGGGGAAGTGTATTTCGTTTGCAATCTGCTACTTTAACATTATATTTTTGTTGTGATTTGTCTTTAACGCAACGTCTTCATGCAGAAGGTTAAGAAATTCTGCAATTGAGTAAATCTTAATCTTTTTTTCTTTATGGACGCACACAACATGACCAAATTTTGAAACAAGCTCATCAACCCCACTTATATAGGTGAGACCCACTTGGCTTATAAGGTTGATAAAAATTTGGTGGAACTACTCTATTGGCATGAGCAATTTATGATAACGTACATATTATATAATCGAGCCAACTCGAGTACAACATGCTCAAGCTCCGCTCAGTTGAAATTGTTCTTGCTCAAGTGCAGCTCAAGCTTAAAAAAGCTCGTAAATGCATGCTCAAGCTCAACTCGAATGATATTTTCAAGCTTGAGTTCGACTCATTTGTAAACTAAACTTGAGCTTTTGTTTGGCTCGATTTATTGAGAATTAATATAAAAAATAAAAATTATAAAAAGTTGGTAGTAATATTGAATACATGCAAACTAAACTCCATATAATAAGCCAAATATACTTTGATATGACTGCATGTCCAACACATACGAGCTACTCACGATCGAGTATTATGAGCCGAAGATATATCATAGCTCAAGATAGGCTATATGTTCAAGCTCAGTTCATTTCGTTTATGAACCAAGCTCGAACAAGCAAAAACAAGCCAATTACACGAGTCAAACTCGAACCGTTCGAGCATTTTAGATCTAGTAAGAGTATCTAGCTCAAAGTTTATTGCCCAACTAGTTCATAGTGTACTACTTCTTTCATACCTAATTTCGTCAGGCAACTAAACTTTGCCCAACAATAAATCATTTGGTCGAACAAAAGCGGTCAGTGTTTTAGTTTTTTTTTTTCAAAGACTTTAGGCTACGAAAATTTTCGACAGCCAAAGATTTCATGCCAAAGTAAAAAATTGGTGCATATTATGTCATCTTTGTGTGAAGAACCTTCCAACTTTGATCGGGCAAATGTATATTTTATGATTTAGGGTTTAAGGTTTAAGGCTTATAGTTCGTTGGGCAAAAGTGAGGGACATTTTCACATATCCAATTCCTTCAATGATTTTCGTAGTCTGCAAAAGTAATTTTAACAATCGAACCATCAATGTAGTTATATATGCTCCGAGATTTTAGGATTTAACACGTGTCATAATTTAAAACATTTGCCCGACGAACCAGTCTGTCGGGCAATGATCTAATATTTTAGGGTAAATTACACTTTACTACCTCAACTTTGGGGTCAATTGCAATTTCTTACAACATCTTTAAAATATTTCAATTTCATACCACAAGTACAATTTTATTTCAATATAATACATCTGTTACATTTTCCATCCATTGATCTGTTAAGAGCTAACGTGGCTGTCATATTTATGTCACGTGGCTGCTACATTTATGCCACTTGGCTATCAAATTTATGCCACGTGGCAAAAAACAAAATTTCTTAAAACGCAGAACCCCTCCCCACCCCTCTTCTCCCTCTCGAGCCCCCCAACCACCTCCCTCTCCTCCACTCTCTTCACCTCCCTTCCCATCCAAAAACCCACCTCATCCCACCCCACCCCCTCAAAACTCCCGCGGAATTCTCCTTGAGCTTATGTTCTCCGATACCAATTTTGAATCGTCTGAGTTGACTCACGAGGCGCTCACACTTCTCGTTCTATTCCCATTCCCTGAGTTCGACTATGCTGTGGTGGCGTCGGATCCGGACCGGGTCTGAGTCAACTCGGGCGGGTTGATCGAGAACATCCTGGTTGGGTCGCGAACGACGGAGCTACAAACGCATGTTAGAGGAGCAGGGTTCGGATGGGGGACAAAGGTGAGTGGGTGCCGAGCAGAGCTCAGAGTGGCGATTCGACTAGAGGCCGACGAAGGCGGATTGGAGGCCCTGGAGTCGCAAAGAAAGGAAGAAGGTGGGTGTGAGTTGCAGAGGAGAGAAGGGTGGGTGGGATTGCAAATGAGAGAAGGGAAAAAGGGGGTGGGGTGGGATGGGGTGGGTTTTTGGTTGGGAGGGGAGGTGAAAAGAGTGGAGACTCAGGAGGGAGAAGAAGGGTGGGGTGGGCTTCTGCGATTTCAGTTTTTTTTTTATTTTTTTTTTAGAAGATTAAGGTTTTTTTGTTTTTAAATTATTTTTTTTTGCCACGTGACACAAATTTGGCAGCCACGTCAGCTTTTAACGGATCAATAGATGAAAAATATAACGGATGTATTATATTGAAATAAAATATTACATGAGGTATGAAATTGAAATGTTTTAAAGATGTTGTAAGAAATTGAAATCGACCCCAAACTTAAGGTGGTAAAGTGTAATTTACCCAATATTTTATATCATAGATAGCCTTCTTCTTCCTCCTCACAGTATCTTCTCCTGAACTATGTTTCCTCTCTACTCTCTCTTTGCTCTCTCATCTGTCTCCGAAATCTCCCTCTCAACTCTCTCTGCAATCTCCCTCTTAACTCTCTCTCTCATCTCTCTCACAAAGGTATTTTATCTCTCTTACTCTTTTTCGAATTTAATTTTCATTAATTGTTTAAATTTTATGAATATATGTGATTGTAATTTGTGTTTGCTGGGGTGGATTGAGGTGGGTGCGGGGAAGGGGTGGGGAAATAAAGTTGGGTTTAGGGGATGGTATGGTGGTAAGTATGGGCTGGGGTGTTGGGAAAGGGTGGGTTGCACTTGCAGGTGGGGAAAAGGCTCTAGTGTAGGATTTTTGTGAATTTTGTGAAAATTGTAAGAAATGGGGAAATTTGTGAAATTATTAGAAAAATAGGAAATTTCAAAAATTTCAAAAAAAAAAAAGAAGGGAAATTTGTAAGGAAACAGAGATACACAATGGCAATCAGGCGGCCATTAGTGCCTAGTCGACGGCCAAGCCCACGACTTTGGCTTCATCAGGCCAAGTGCCTTGATTTGCCCGGTGTGTTCACAGCCAAAGACGTCAACGACCATGCGCACAGAGGGAGATGGAGAACTCTCAACCGGGAAGAATGCCAAAATACGAAGGATCTATAGAGGCTTGGCCTCCAACTGGATCACTTGCTTATTTCAAAACCAGATCGTGGTCGTTTCCTACCCATTCCATAGGCAAGCGAGGCTCAAAGTCAATTGCCTATTGACTCACGACACAGAAGCAATGATCCGCACTAAGTGCCTCATACTCACCGTATTATGGAAGCAGATTTCCCCATATGTGCGAAATGAGATGATTAGAGATATATTGGTGTACCTTTATATTATTTAGTGTACTTATACACTTGTATTTTTGTTATTTGATTCAAACAAACTTTGAGATCGACATGTAGCAACCAAGTACAAATGAGTACATAAACTAGGTGTGCGTTAAGCAACAGAAGCAGTGGAAGTACGAGTTGCACATGTACTACAGGACTTGTGCATCTCCTACTAAAGCTCCTACCGATCCATCACCGGAGTTTGTGCTGAGGATTACCCAGTGGGAGTGGCTGTGCAGATGTTTTCAAAGCCTAGAATTTCTAGTAAGTTTTTTTTTTTTTTTAATTTAATTCCAATTTTTTGTTTTTTAAATTAAAGTTTTTATTAATTTAATTAAACTTTTAAATTTACGGCTAAAATCCATGACAAATAAGACTAACTGAAAAGCAAAGCCATACCTTCATCATTATGGTTCCAGCCCCTCACTTTTGGGGTCGAGGAAATGCGTGAAAAGGGTTCGTTTCTCCCAGAAGTCAAGGTTTAGGGGGATACACATGCCAATTTTGGCAACCAAGTGGCTGACGACATTTTTGTAAGTATTTTGTTCAAAATTTTAATTTTAAATTTCATTACACTTGATATTCTCAAAATTATTATTGACAATCTTAATTGCTTTTTTTTTTTTTTAAGCTTCTAATGTTGCAGAAGGACGAGTACCTCGCCAACCTTTCTTATCAGCAACCAGACATGTCAATGGAAGAGCTGGCACTTGTTCGAAAGGTGTCTCTATAGTTGCTGATGGACAAGGTTAGGTGACAAAAAAACAAAGAACTTTGCAACCTAGAAGTGGGTCGAGACCTCAAGGGATCTTCTTCACCTAGCTCTCTACCTCCAAGCTGCGTGTCTTTCAGGTTGCAGCATATGGAGATTGAGCTAGCAGACCTGACAACAAGAATAAGAAGCTCGGAAAGCAGCTGCATGCCAGCAAAATGAGGGCCTTCTAACGTACATTGCTGGGATGGCCCAAGCTATGGCAGTCTTTGACATTCACCTTCCTGTACCTCCAAGTAACTTTTAGCTGCCATCTCACCAGCCACCCCAATGGTCGTAGTTGGTTTAGGATTTTTTATATACATTTTGTAAGAATATTTTATTTTTAATATAATTATATAAATTTCTTTAAAATTGTGATTTTTTTAGATTAATATAATTCAAATTACGAATTTAAAAAAAAATTAAAGGTTTGCCCAACGGATACTTTTGCTGGGCAAAATATTTCAAATTTTTTTTTCTTATGAAAATCTATAAAATAATGGCGCTGAGCATGATTTATTTGTGGGGCAAACTTGATCAATGCACTTTGCTCAATGAAATAGTCTCGTCAGGCAAACAGAGTTTGCCAAGGGAAAGTTCGTAGCAAAGGGCATTACGCTCCATCGGGCAAAAGGATAGGCAACAAAACCCTATCTTGCTCGACAAATAAATTTTGTCTGTAAAGGGTTTTTTTAAAGGAAACCTTAACGAAAAGCTTCCGGTATTGTTAACTTTAATGAAAAATCATATTTTTACACTAAAAAGTCAACCCTGGTACTATTCACTTTACCCTTTATTTTGTCCTTATTGTCAAAACTCAAAGTTTTCAAGTTATTTTCATTAGTTTTCCTTTTTTTTTTTTTTATTATTTTTTTTTTAGTGTGCATGTAGTGCCTCCTTAATTTTTTGTGCTAGTACCATCGTGAGGTGAAATTTATCCAACTGCTCTTATTTATGAGTATTCAGATTGATGAAGACAACGAATCAATTACAGTATGTGACATGCACATGTAGCCTAACTAAGCCTTACATGCCAAAAGTTACATGCACTTGCTAGTATTATGATTAAATTAGAGATACCCAAACCAATTTGCTAACAATAAATAGATAGCACGATCTTATTAGAGTTTCTTTTGTGTGACAATTAAATCATATAACCCAAGCCAGTATTATGATTAAATCAGAGAATAATACCCAAACCAATATTTTATCATACAAGACATTAGAGTTAGCAACTGCGCATTTTTCAGCTGCATGCAAATATAGAAAGGTAGTGATTTTTGTTTTTTTAGTTTCTCGCACATTTTTTTTTTTAATTTTTAGCCATCTATAGGGACATCGATAAGATAAATCAAATGAAAACAACAGACGAAATTAAATAAGAATATGTGAGAAGCTAAAAAAGATGTATGTTTATCATTTCTCATATAAAAACGCTAGCTGATGTTTAGACTATGCTATGCAAGGGTCCACCCAATTTTATGACCATCCAACTAAATAAATCATCACTTCCCTATTTTTCTTTATTTATTGATTCAAACTACTTTCCTATGCATACACATGCATTACCTACATAATTCTAAGTTAAGTTTATCCATTGCCATGTAAAGATCCACCCAATTAATTTATGTCCACCCCTGGTGTTAGTCTCTTCAACAAGTTAGTCATCTATACATCCACCTAACAATAACTTTGGTAACATTTCAAACTAAAAGATGTCCACACCTAAGATAGTTTAGGATAACTATATCAAACTAATAGAGATGATGGATATAACAAAAACGTTATATTGATTAGTAGAAGTTGTAGCAGGTTGTGATGAGTTTATGTATCACTCAACCCTTGTTAGATTAACGTATTCAAATGTTAATGTTGTGCATCTTTAAGTCATTGAATGGATTAATCGTTGTGATTATGGATATGTGTTGGAAACTATTGTGAAATAGGTGAATGGAGAAATGACAATCCTGGTTCTCATATGGTTTCATTGTGAAATCTGGAATCTAGTGAGGCATGCTCGTTGAGTTCCATTGAGTGGTTCTGGAACTCTATGTTCTTTCTAGTTAATGCTTGAGAACTTTTAGAGCTTAAAAGAAATGTGAACTACGAATGGTTTGATCCCATTTTGGGTACGAAGGCAATCTAACATAGAGGTTAGATGCAACCTTGGAATAAAAGAAAAAAATTACTACACTGTTCAACCATTTCGATTGTTTTGGTCATGTTTCGAAAGAGAGGCATGACAGATGTACATGTATGTTATGACGTCACGTGTCGATCCTGGATGTATCTCACGATCAACAAGTGACACAGAGAGTATTTTACCTCAATAATTTGAAGGTTAGAGATCCCTTGTTGTACATTCACATTCCTCCATGATTAGATTGCCTAATTACAATGATGCCACGGACACCCTCACACATCATAGTGTCCTTATAGTCAAAGATTAAGGACCTAGCCATAAGTCAAATATGGTGTTGTAGGTCAAAGGACTACTTTGTATTATCCCAACTAGTGAGTTCTCATATGACATGAGTATAAGTACTCCTAGTTTATCACGCTTAGTGGACTCACTCTCAATTGAACACCTACATACTTGCCTTAGTTTTTGACACAAATGACTCAAGCCCAGTCACTCTCTAGGCAGAAGATGTGACGACCCATCCTGAATTAATATATATTTTATCCTTGAATGTGTGAAAATGATGATTATACCCTCAAGTCGTAGTGATGCGAATGTACGTATATGGTTTAAATTATTTTTCCCGTTGACGCTATTAAATGATACTCGATGTCACTAGAGTGTTGACATGATTTAGGGTCGAGTTGGGTTCGTAACGAAAATATTACGATTAAACGATTGTGTAATTGGGCTAAGGAAATGGACCAATCACCAACCTCCTACTTTCTTGGGTCCAATTAGAATTTTAGGTTTGTTTTGGGGTCAATTGTTAGCCCTAAACATGCAGCCCAATTAGGGCTTAAGATCCCTTTTATTTATGCCCAATCCGAACCACACGCACACACTCACACACACGTACATACCCTCATCCTTTCTCTTAATCTTTCATTTGTCCGTATAGTCCGTACATACACACACCTAACCATCTTCATCTTGCACAGATCGAACTAGGAGAGGTCATTTTCAAGCTCCTTGCAAGGTCAGGAACCTAATCATACCCTTAGTTTAGTGAAAGAACCTTGGAATCTCGAGAACTCGCGAGCTCCGGCGAGGTTCTCTGCTACTCCATCATGATCGTAGATGTTTCACGGAGTTTTAGGGCTTAAGGGAGTCTTAAAGCAACTTCACATATATCATAGAGAAGTTTTGGAAGGTTTTAGACGTCAGGATAGGTCAGTTCCTCAAGTTGCAGTTTTGACCGGAATATCGAAGGATTTTCCGACTAGTTCCCGTCGATTTTAGGACTTCAAAGTGGTAAGAACATGTTCTACTCGTTTAGGGCTTCAAATCCATGTAAAGTTTGTGAAGTTTGGTTGAGATTTGAGTGAGATATTTAAATTTGAAAATTTTCCAATTTCCGACGACACAGAGTCGATCGGCGTAGGAATTCGACAAACCTCCGGAGAAGGAAGGGGAATATTCCATCAACTTTGATAGCATATACTAACGGCGTCAGGTGAAGTTAACGGAATATTCTATTATTTAGCGGAATATTCCCTAACGGCGTTTAAAATTTCGTTCGTGTGCCAGGCACGTTGGGGCACGTGGGACGTCGGAAAATTATTCTAAAAATATGGAGATGCTTGTGGTGTTGAGTAGGCCACAATGGTATATTCAAACATCCCAATTGAGTAACGTATGAGAAGTTATTACATGGTTTTGGTTATGTACTTAAAATTAATGTTAAAATAATGATTTCACATATAAGTGAGACGTTTTCGGAGGATGAGCACAGTCAGGTGAGACTCGGGGGCTACGATCCAGCTACATACCAGTGAGTGGGCTTTTGTTTTTTCTATATATACGTATATATGTTTTGCGTTTTCCCAGAAATTTGTTTTAAATGAAATTACATTTTAAATGCCATGTCAATTGCATTATGCTTTAGAGTATGCATTAGTATAGATATGCATATTGTTTCTTGATGCTGCGAACGCCCAAGCAAGCTTCATGTGAGTATATATTGATGATAGTGGATGCATTGTTTGTAGTTATACGTAGATGCATTTAGAGCTCATTATCCTACACCCCGGTGTTAGTGCTTCCGCCCATGGCCAAGGCACAGTCCTTCACGTGATCTTCACCTCCCGCACCTCACGCTCACCTTGGATCCAAGTTTGGTGCACAGCCCTGTCATACAAACCACATTAGGTGGTTCTGACTCGTAGGTGACCCGCGATTATTCGCACAACCTTCACGTGATCGTAGCACTTGAGCGTACTTATTTGCACCCAGCCCTGTCGTACAAACCACAATAGGTGGTTTCAACTCGTGTGCAGGCATATCTGATGAGCTATAGGTTCAGCCGTGCAGGTCACATTAGGTGACTCCAGCTGACATATCATTTTACATTGATTTATTTCACCTAGCTACTTATTTCCATACTAGGATACTTAACATGGCATATATTTGAGTTTCACTACTCTCGAGCATGATTTTTATATACGTATGTATTATTATTTTCTGGGAAACTATACGGGTTTTATGGTGAAGGGTTATTACTTTTGGAAAGAGAAATGGTTTTGAAAAGCTTTGTTTTTACCGACTCACATTTTTTGTTTTGCGCCCCTCCAGGTTCTAGATAGAAGTGCATGTTGGTGACTCACGAGGACTCTATAGCGGTTCTAACAGGCATCCATCAATGTAGGGTTTTCTTTCATACCCTGTATAATTAGTATTTAGCTTGCTGGACTGCACCTTGGCACCTACGCTCTGACTATGTGTATCTACACTCTAACACTTCTTCCCGCACTTATTTACTTGTCTTGTGTGCATTAGTTAATGGGTTTTTGATTTCTCACATCTTCATATCACTGTCACTTCCGCACTGCACACATGGCTACGTCACCATCACGTGACAGCCATCATGCCTTGATTTAGGTCGGGGTGTGTTAGAAGACATAGTATGTACTGATCAATCTGGATTATGAATGCCCAATTAGAAATCCTTCAATCAGGACGTATAGGATATATTTATGAGAAAGAAAAGTTTCATGAGTCTAACTTCTTTAGATTACATTCTCATAATCACATATTACTTGCACTTGTTATTTAGGCTATAACATTTAATGAGATGACTCTAAACAATATCCTTTCTCTTAGATTAAACTAAAATAGTTTAATATGCAAAATGTTGTAAAGTATCATCTCATTATTTGCTTTAAGGCATATTTCAAATAAGCTATAGCGGTGTGCATGATGGGGTAGAGCAGTGGTGGATCCAGGAAAAGTTAGTCGAAGGGTCACATGTAAAAGTTCACAACATATCTTAGACATATAATAACTTTAAAAGTTAAACCATAGTTCCATCATTCATGATTTATGGAATAAATAACAATACAAATTACAACTGTCCCCCACGTGTTTTCTTATTTTGAAAATGCCACATTATAGCTTCATTATCAATGGAACAAAAGACATTGCTCCCAAGTTGATATTAAAAAATAAAAAAAAATTAATAAGAATGGCAATGCCTCTTTGATGTATTTTATCAAGATGTTGGAATGCACGTATGAAGGACAACTCCAACCTTCAAGGAGGCAGCACCAAGTCATCCACAGAGATTCACCTAGGAGACAGCACCAAGTCATCCATGAAGATTCACCTAAGTTCAGAGGGTCAGCTAACCCCCCGCCCCCCTTCCTTCTGCTCCTTAATGGATCCGGCAGTGGAGTGGAGAATGTTGTGGTGGTAGTGGTAGTGACGGTGAGCGTCGCATATGTAATTTTATTTTATTTTATTATAGAATTTTAACTTTGTTTTATAATGTATGTTTTATTTTTTATTATTTTGAAAATTGTTCTTAAAAAACAAAGAAAACATTAATTTAATGTTATGCATAACTTAGGCCAAATATTGCGTTTTGCATTTTCATTTTTTGATTTTGTTTTCACAAAACGATCTGCTAAATGCTTTGTTCTCCTGTTTTTGTATCTGCAAAACTAAAAATTATTTTGTAAAACATTAATGAACAGGCCTTAGACATTCAAAATATTCTTAAATAGAAAGATAGTGTAAGTACAAAAGATATTTCCATGAAAGGTCAAAGAAAACTTCAAGGTGTGAAATCTCTCGGGCTCGAAATGTTTAGTCCTCATGACTAGGATTTAGCATCTAGGACTAAAGATCCTCTATGATTGAAAATCTGTATTGTATTTTTGATGTGTTTGTAATTGTAAGGGATAGTGTTTTTAACATGGTTTATTCAATTGAGATTTTAAGGGATTTTAATAGATTTATAAATTCATGAATTTTGATGGAGTTTAATTGATTTCTAGATATTCTATGTAAAATTTGAATGAATTCCCTCAAATTCAAGAGAGAGATAAGATGTGAGAATCCTTAAAATATACTATGAAATGTCTCTAGTTCTCTTGAATTCTCCAAATTTTTAAAAACTCCTTTAAAATCAATTTCTAAAATTTTTTTCTCAAAATCAATTTATAATTGAATGCATTTAAAATGTTATAAACTTCTTTTAAAATTCTAATTGAATACACCTAGACTTTTATATAATCACTTAGATTTCTAATTGAACAACTCTAAATTTATAAAAATAATTAAAATCTCTTAAAATGCTAATATTTTCTATAGTCTCTTAAGTTGTTCAAAATAAATAAAAATAATTAAAAAAAACACAATACATATATACATTTTAACTATTTAATTAAAATAAATATTAGATTCGATTATCGTTAAACAAGAATTGAATCATATTAATCCTAGCATATTGTGAGACTAAGATCGTCTTATGTTTGGCTGGAGCTGAATCAGAAGTGGGACCCGCACGTTGAAAGTTGAACCAGCAAATGCGGAAAGCGCGACTTATAGCCGTTAGACCTCGCTTTTAGACCTCGCTTTTAGACCTCGCTTTCTCAGCCGTCTATGGCAGGGACAGACTGACAGTAAGCAAGAAAGCTCGGCCTCAATCTGAAAATGGCGGATTTCTCCTTCTACCTCTCCGATACTGACGAATCAGCTGTGGACGACCTCATCTCCCAAGCCCAAGACCTCTGCGTTCTCGAGCAAGTTTCCGCCATCAACTGCTCCGGCTTCACCGACTCTCTCCTCCCCACTGAACTTGAATCCCGCTTCCGCAAACTCAAATCCTTCCCCGAGAGCTCCGCCTCCCGCCCGCCACCGTTAACCACCGGTTCAGCTCGGCGCAATTCGGTTGAAGGTAAGACAGACCCTGTTTCTGATGCTGCCATTTTCTCGCCTTCCAAACAGAACCCAGATGAGAAATTGGGGTCAAATCTCAAATCTGATCCCTCAGAATTTTCAGTAGCGAAATCGAAATACAACCCAGGTGGGAAAAGGGGTTCAAAGGCGAAATTGAAAAATGGTTCAGTCTCATCTGCTTCAAATTCATCTAATTCCTCTCCGGAAAGTGCAATTTTCTCGCCATCCAAACAGAACCCAGATAAGAAGCAGCGTTCTAAGCCCAAACCGAAATCTCGGTCGTTTCATTCTCCGCCGGATTCTTCTAATTCGTTGACGGACTCCCCTTCGCCCCCGAGGAAATCGGGTTGCTTGTGGTGTTCCCCGAAGACAAAGAGGGCTTCTCACACAAAGAGTAAAGAAAAGGGGGCAATTGACTTCGGGGCTGGTCTGAATTTCAGCGACGATGATGGGCTTTTATCGGATTTGGGCAGTTTTTCGAAGAAAGAGCAGACGAGGAAGCTGAAGAAGGCGATGAAGGAGGAGGAGAAGATTTGCAGAGAGGCTGAGAAGATTGTCAAGTGCGCTAGGCAGGCGTCGGCAAGGATGAGTGCAGCTGCCATTGAAGATGAACTTAGTGATGATTAGAGTGACGTAATTTCTCGGATTTCGAATTTTCGTAGAAAATAAGTTAGTATGTTTCCTTTGTATGAGTAACTTCAATCTTAATTTCGTATATAGAAAGATATATGGTGTATATTACCAAATGGTAAGTTATAATGTTTTGTTTCATCAATTTGTCGGAATGGTAAGAGTCCTATAATTCCAAATAATTTATGGGATTCACTCTGCTTGTGATTTGGGATTAGTGTATTGAGTAGATTGGCATCATTTTATAGTGAGCCAGATATCCCATTGCAAACAGGGAAATGATTTTTCGTTTCTGGGGCGTTGCCTTGTTGGATCTCCGGCGTCTGCAGGGAAGCTGGTTCGTGGTGGATGGTTGGTGCTCCCGCGGCGGCAGAGGAAACACGCTGCTGGGGTTTGTTTTGTTTTTTTTTCCGTTTTGGGCTCTGTTGCTATGGAGGTCCATACCTTTGTTGTGTGCTTCAATTGTAAATGAAGTTAATGAACCTCCGGCTATGCATACTTTTGTGCTTAGTAATAATACTAGTAATAATGCCCGTGCGTTGCTACAAATTTAAAAAACGTACAAAACATATGTCCATTCATATTAGGTGTAATATTTACAGTTGTATTTATACACACAATAATCAGTACCTGAAAATTTTATTGTCGCTTCACAACTTTTTTGTTTTATTTGTGATGATGTGCATGCTTCTCTGTTATGATTTGAAAAAACAGAAGCTGTAAGTACAAATACATAAGAATGTTAAAGAAGAGCGATTTTTATAATTGCTAAAGAAATTAAGTAATTTTTGCAGTTTTTAAAAAAATTTAATAAGATACTTCAAAGAAAACTGCAAGGTACTTATTATTTTGATCAGCAAGGTTAATCTAGCATTGATCTAGATTTGAATTACATGCTGAAGTACTCAATGATTGAAGGTGATGTTATACAATTGATTGACTCGTTTCGGATGAAGACAACGGTGGACATTTCTAAGCCAAAAGTTGTTCTGATGTTTGTTAGATAGTTGGGCAATATATGTAAAAACTGGTAATTGTTCCAAGTGATGAACCATGGATACAAAGGAGTTTCATTTTATAGTGGAAAACAACAGAAAACAATAAAAGAAATTCTTTACAAATTCGTTTGAATTTCCTATACCATATGTTACTGGGTTTTCAATTTTACACACCAATGTCCCTATCACAGTTGCAGCACGAAACCAACATTTACATATAACAAAAGGTTGAGTTTTTACCTGCCAATCTAGCAATAGGAACGAACACTATAGTTCCAATTCAAAGGTCAAACCTTTCTGCAAAAAAACCACTCTACGTTTCACCAATTTGTTCTATCTCACCACAAAAACTGAGCAAACACAAACCCACGTTACAAAATTAACATTTAAAAGAAAATGGAGCTAGTCTTCTTCTTGGAAATTTAAGCACCAATACATAAAATTGTCCATTAATTCTTAGTTCTTCTATGCATCACGGGATCATATGCTAACTTGCAATTGACATTATAATTTGTGAATTTTATGTAAACGACCCTTAAGTTTATATCTTGACAATTAAGACGTAAGAAAAGCTAAAATATACTTACTCTGATTGATCACATTACTGACTATTTGACTATTTCTATCGGATATGATAAATAGCCACCGGATAGTACTGACTAAATTAGTCGGGCGTTATGTGCAGTAATAGACTAATAACCGTATTATTTATACTATATTTGGTACTGAACCGGATAAGAAAAGGGAGGTTACATCATTGATATAATCTCAATCAATTCAATGTAAGTTACATCATTGATAGAAGGCAAGTCAGTAGCTGCCAACACAACTTGCATAATAAGAGGCAATCATGTGAAAATGCTTAGCAAGGCAACTCATTCACAAAGCATTCATTATAAATTTCATGCCTTTTGTTATTTGGCAGGAAGAAACAAGTTCGGAAAATACATGCTAAAGAACCAGATGCATTGAACATAAGAACAAGATTTGACAGTAAACCTGTGTCCCACGCCGAAGTAATTCTCTTCCAAATGGTAAAATACCCAAAATAATACCAAAAATATTTACTATAACTTATCAAATCCCACCCTCCATACGAACCCACTCGTCGATTCACCAACCAAAATTAAAATCCTAGATTGAATATTTTCAATGGTAATAAACCAATAGGCTCCTCATCAGAGCCCAGATCTGAATTGCTATCCCCATCCTCGTCCGAGCCCGGCTCCCTTCCTCGTCAGAACCCAGATCGGAAGAATTCGAATCATCGTCTTCCTCCTTCAACCCATGGAAGGTTTTGTTGTCACTTGTCAGAGATCGAAGGCGAACAGATGAGGTGGGAGGTGTGTGTGCGTGTGTAAGGAGGAGGAAGGAACAGAGAGTGAAAAGAAGAAGAAGGCGAAGATGAACTTGGAATCCAGGCAAGAGAGTGCAGGTGATGTGAGAGAGTGGAAGGAGAATGCTGCGAGAGAAGGAGAAAGACGAAGAAGCGATAGAGAGGGACGGAGTGTCACATCCCAGCCCGGGCGGGACCACTTCCCGGGCCCGATTCCACCGTAGCACGATATTGTCCGCTTTGGGCCCCAGCACACCCTCACGGTTTTGTTTTTGGGAACTCACACGAGAACTTCCCAATGGGTCACCTATCCTGGGAGTACTCTCGCACGCTACTCACTTAACTTCGGAGTTCCCATGGAACTCGAAGCCAGTGAGCTCCCAAAAGGCCTCATGCTAGGTAGGGATGGGAACACACATATAAGGATCATTCCCCTAGGTGATGTGGGATGTCACAATCCACCCCCCCCCTTAGGGGCCCGACGTCCTCGTCAACACACCACGACCAGGGTTAGGCTTTGTTACCAAATTGTCACATCCCGGCCCGGGCGGGACCACTTCCCGAGCCCGATTCCATCGTAGCACGATATTGTCCACTTTGGGCCCCAGCATACCCTCACGATTTTGTTTCTAGGAACTCACACAAGAACTTCCCAGTGGGTCACCCATCCTGGAGAGTGCTCTCGCGCGCTACTTTCTTAACTTCGGAGTTCCCATGGAACCCGAAGCCAGTGAGCTCCCAAAAGGCCTCGTGCTAGGTAGGGATGGGAATACACATATAAGGATCACTCCCCTGGGTAATGTGGGATGTTACACGGAGTAAGCGCGGAAAGCCATTCTACCTGACTAAATTATCCGAAGGTTTTGGTTGGGATAACCAAGCGGGTGGGAGGTGTATAAAATAAGTGGGCTAGGATTAAATAATCCAATGCTTATTTAATACGAAACTCACCAAACACCCATTTCGTACTATTAATACTATCCAGTGGTCTTATACGGCGTGCCAAACGAGGCCAGTCTCATTCCCAAACTATGTAATGTACAACATGGTCATCTTTACACATTTATTATGGAACAAACCACAACCAAATTAATGAATTTTAATTTAAAAACAAAGGTAAAACATAAGGTACAAATTTAGGGATGGCAATTCTAACCGTTAAACTTGATAACCTTGAATAACCGCCCGAATGGATTGGATTTGGATATGAAAATTCGGGTATGGTTTGGATATGGGGAAAAACCGTGAACTTTATTTGGTTATGGTTTTGGATATGATTATAGGGGTACCCAATCCATATCTGTACCTGAATCCGATCCGAATATTATATATATTTGATATATATATATATATATATATATTATTTTATTCAATTAGGCCTTTGGAAGTCTTGGAATTATGCCCACAACGTGTTCAATTATTCCTATCCCTATAGTACTAATTCATTATGCATGCATCAAACCCTATACTATCTTTATTATGCACCAAACATCATACATGGGGCATACCAACAACCTCATCAATTCAATACTCTTATTGTTATACTCAACCAAATTAATTCATTGAATCATTTTATATATCAATTATCAAATGTTCCAAGTTTATCAAATTCATCTCACTTCAGAAGTCTCATTGTCAAGAAATTGGTGCATGTTGTCAGCTCAATAGGTAATCTTTCATTCTTTTTCATGTTATTTGATTCATGCAAATTATCAATTAGCGTCAATTTTTGAGTTTATTACATATGTTATGAGCCCATAGAATTATGCAAAATTAAATCAATAATTGTCTTCTTGTTTGTTGTTATATATTTAGTTTACATGTTTTGTCTTCCATTTGTATTTGTTTTTGTTCTCTTTTTCTTTTTTATTGGACCAATTTATCATATTGGCTTATCATGAACAACTTCAAATATATATTGTTATATTTTTTGTAATTGGATGAGACTATTTAATGGGAAAATTAGTATCTACTAAAATTTATAGTGCGTCAATTTGATGAATATTTTTTTTTTTTTACGAAGATGGATATAACCGATAACCGATTGAAAATCCGTTACCTGGTGGATATGGTTATGGATAATCCCCAATAGTTATTTTGTGGTTATGGGTATGGTTAATTTTCGTGGTTATGGGGATGGATATAGCATTTCCGTTCCCAAACCGAACCGTTGCCATCCCTATACAAATTACATTAAGTAGGGACATTGCATCCAAAAAAAGAAATAAAAAGATGCATAATTTACTGTCAAGTTAATATTGCAATCTCTTATTACATTATTAAGGTCTTCTTTGTACTGCACAGATAATAAACAAAGTTTAAGTCCACTAATCTTGAGGCCAAATAAGAAATACTATCATAATTATAAAAAACTAAAACGGTTGACAAATAATTTGATCAAAGTGAATAGAAGATGATCTTACAATGCCATACCCTACGATCAATGCTAATTTGATACAATGCCACGTGGAAATTGCTTAGCTCATCTATTGAAGCCTAAATGTGTGAAAAAATAGGCTCCAAAAGAAGAGTAAACCATGTGAAGCCTAAAATGATCCCAAAAATTCTAGTGGCGACACATAGACTTTTATTCAAGAAAGACAAGATTGCCCTCAATAAATGGGCAGGCTTCTCAGATACTCTCACTCGCAGCTCACATCTTTGGAGGTCTCAGCAGCTGAATACGACTACCCACATCTTACCTACCCTTGGCAAGTAATTAAAGATAATGATTAATTACCCAAATCCTATCTTTAATACATTCCCAATTGAAGATTGACTCCAATCAAGTAAGTAGTCTTAATTTAAATAAATTAGGGATAATTACACCATTACCTCAAAATATTGTTTCCTATTTAATATCTTGGGAATATTTAGAGAATATATCTCCATTAAACACTATGGCCGGCCCTATCCCTATAAATAACCCATATTCTATCAAATTTTCAGAGCTTTTGCAACCTTAAAAAAGCCCTAAACACTTTACTCTCTCAGAGAAACTAACTTAGGCATCGGAGATCCATTGACCTAACCCCTTCTCCCCCCCCCCCAACCTTGTGGGTGCGTGAGGCTTAGGTCTTTGATCAAAAGGTGTTGATTGTTTTGCAGGTGCATTTTCGTCAAGGCTGAAGACGGCGAAAATTTGCATCAACAAATTGGAGCTTTCATTGAGAGCTGATTAAAAACAATTGAAAAAGTCTCTCACATTTGTTTCTTGAATTTTCTATTACGTTGAATTTCTCACACGAATCAATTAATTTTTCCTGGGAAAGTTTCTTGATCAATCCCTAGAGAAAGAATACAATGGCAGGAAATTCAGAAACTACGACGAACGAAACCTTGTACATGTAAGGATTTGAACCGAAGAGTGGAGACGAGGACATAGCCCCTCGAAAGAGGTCCTCAAGGCTTAACACGACAGTATAAGAACCCCACCGCCGCGAAGCCGCACCACTACCACCGCCACTGTGACCCAGCAGCCACAACAAGGCCACCAGGCTACGACACCACTTCCCACGCCGCTGCCCTTGCAGCGCCACACCCAACCAAACCCTAGGTAGGAGGCCCAGGTCCATTTCCTAGTCCATGGGCAAGAGGCCTAAAACTTGGCAGCTGCCACAGCAGGCCCAAGACAGAAAGCCCAACCTCCTGCTAGTAGGCCATGATATAGCAGTAAGCCCTGTGACTCACTCCAACTACCTGGCCCGCAACCCAATCCATTCCAAGGCCACCTCCAGCGATTCGAATTCCGACCACCGGTCCTGCGATAGATTCAAGGTTACTCTTACCCCACTTTTCTGTAGGAATGCCAACTTTTGGCTCAAGTTTTGCACCTGCAGTCCACTATACTTCCACCACACATGAAGGCGCCCATTATCCAGACTCTTTCAATCCAAATGGCGAGCACCACCTGCCCCAACAGGTCGCTAACTTAACGAACACCCTCACGCAGCAGACCACCTTGGTGAACCAACTCCTTAAAGGCATCAAGATACAACGCGTCCCTGTAAAGAGTCGCTCAGCCCTCCACAAACCATACGTTCAGGTGGTGTGCACTCTCGTTTGGGCCCTCGGGGAAACGTCTTCTCCCGTCTAGATGAGCAGAGAAGTGTTCATTCCCTACTCGACTCACGAGTCAATGTGCATTCGAGGTTGGGTCCACACTCCGACGAGCACTTAGGACATTTCGGGAGAAATGTCCACACGAGGCAATGGAGTAGGCAGCCGCATAACGCCTAGAGGAGAGCACAAGAACAATCCAACTCAAGTTCCACTGGCAGCACAAGGTGAAGCAATGCACCACAACTGCAGTAAAGACGAGAAGGACATGCCGAAGAACAACATGGACCAGCAGGTCAACACCGGGGGCAGCTCGATGCTCTGGTGCCGCACCAAGTGCAAATCCAAGAGGAAGTACAAAGGCTCGTAGCAGAGCAGCTCCGCGGATTCCAGCTCATTGACACTACCGATGATGCCCTACATACAGATGTGGCCAACCTGAGCAGGTCATCATTTACAAACAATCTAGTGCAGAAAGAGCCACTGCGGACAAGCACTTGATGCACTACCGAAGCGCAATGACCCTTTACGCCTTGTTGAAATGAGATGAAGATCTGGACAGGCACTTGATGCACTACCGAAGAGCCATGACCCTTTACGCCAACAATGACGTTCTCATATGCAAAATCTTTGCCACTACGCTCCAAGGCGAGGTGCGAGACTGGTTCCACACCCTGTCGCCATGTTTAATCCTGAACTTAAGCGAACTTTCCTTGGTTTTCACTAAGGAATATTCATTCTACCGCTCGATCAAAAAGAAGTCTGACCACCTCTTCAACATGAAGAAGGACCCGAATGAGTCACTTTACACTTACGTTAAAGGATTCAAGGCGGAGAAGGTGAAGAAGGCGAAGATTATCGGATGCGATGATAACATCACAAGCTCAACTTTCCGAAAGGACCTCCCAATAGATCACCCACTTTTTGGAGAATTGATTATCGGCAAGAACATGTCCCTGGCAAACTTTTATGCTTTGGCAGAAAAGCACTTCCTCTAGGATGAGGAAAAACGCTCCCAGAAGCTGCCTGAGCAGTTGCAGAAAGACGCAGAACCAACTCAGAAGAAGACAAGTGATAAACCACTCAAGAACAAAAGCAAGCAATGAGACAGATGTAGGGACCAATCCCCAGCAAAAAGAGGCACAGCACCCAAGACGTACACCAAGTTCTTAGTCCCGATCAACCAGATCCTTTGCGACCTCAAGGACAAGCCATGGTTCAAGCCACCACCACTCATAAGGGATGATACCTCTAAGATGAACCAATCCAAGTATTATGCATTCCACAGAGGCTCTAAGCACATAACCAATGACTGCACCACATGGAAGAGGTACCTTGAGCAGCTTGTGAAAGAAGGCAAATGCGACCAGTATATCGACAGACCAGTTGCCCGACTAAGGCGCAAAGTAGACACTGATGCCGAACCCCTAACCAAGACAATCTGAATCAACGAAATATTTGCTGAATCCAAGCTTCTGGGGGCCACTAATAACTCAAAAAAAAGGAAAATCTAGTAGGTAAGATCGTTCTATCAGGTTCAAACCATAGATGATGCACTTGGACCGATCACCGACTTCACTAAGCAAGGTGCTAAGGGAGCAGACTTTCCCCACGACGACGCCCTGGTGATCTCTGTACAACTGGCCCATGCCATTGTTGACAGAATCATGGTGGACAACGGCATCTCAGTTAACATCCTACAACTGTCAGTCATCCAAAAGATGGGCCTGCAAAGCACGATCCAACGCAAAGTAGAGGCCTTAACCGGATTCAATGAACTCAGTTTAACTGTCATTGGCACTATCATACTCGACATTACCAGCCCACCGATTATCTCATCGTAAACCTTAATCATCGTCAGCGATTCATCTCCCTATAACGGGATATTAGGTTGACCCTGGCTATGAAGATCGGAGCTGTAACCTCGATTGAGTACAAAAAAATTCGATTTCGCATCCCGGGAAGAGTAGTCGGAGAGATCAAAGGTGACCAGGCCATGTCCAAGCGGTGCACTGTACAAGTTCTGAAGGAGTCGAAGAAGAAGTTTTTCGCCCCAGTAATAGCAGTTAAAGTACAGAAGGACGATTCTACCTCCACCAAATAGCAATCATAGCAGATAAGTCAAGAAGATGGTGTCAAGGTCGACAATGCCTAGTAAATGAATCAGGATGAAAACTCGAAAATAACGCCGAGCAAATTTTCCTTGACCCTAAGTAACAGTCAAACCATGCCAAATGCACATCTAAAGAAGATCTGAGCGATCTTGGATATGAAGTCCCTCACTACTCTAAAGAAGATCCCAGGTTTGACCTGACTAGCAGTTGCACTCAACCGATTCCTTTTGCAACCTACCAACCAATGCAATCCAAGCCGGAAGCAGCAGAGGATCTATGCATCTATATAGCGGTATCTGAAACAGCAATGAGCTCTACCCTCATACCAGAAGAGCTGAAGGCTCGACCACATGTATTCCACAGTTAAAAAGTTTTCCTCGATCAGGAAACCAGATACTTGAAAATCAGAACTTTGATTTTGACGCTAGTTGTTGCAACCTGGAAGCTCAAGCTAAACCTTCAGACGTACGCAATCATTATTATGATACAATATTCCGCACTGCCCAGATGCACAACGTTAAAGGCAAAAAACTAGCTGACATTTCGACACGCACAAAAACTATGCCTAGAAACGCCCAAGAGGTAACCGAACATACCATAGCCATACCAGCCCCACCTGCAAGAGATTTCCGACGTTTGTACCTCGATAGATCATCCAACTACCAAGGATCGGAGGCAGGCCTAATTCTTACAACTCCAAATTGTTCGATGCTCGAGCAGGTGATCACTCTAATCTTCAAGGTGTCAAACAACGAAGTAGAGTATGAAGCCCTACTAGCTGGTCTCCGATTGGCAAAAGACCTAACGATGAAAAAGCTCGTAATCTATTCCGATTCCCATCTGATTACCATCCAAACTTCAAGGGAGTATGCAGCAAAGCATCCAAGGATGGCCCGATACCTCGAAAAGGTATGAGAGCAGCTAGCGATGTTCCAGGCGTATACACTCATTCAGGTTCCACGAGCAGAAAATGCCCACCTAGATGCACTAGCAAGCCTAGGTTATACGCTAGACCATCAGTTGAAGCGCTTCATCCCAGTCGAGTACTTGGAAAAGCTAAGCATAGATAAGGAACTATCAGTCAAGGTGGTGCAGATCAGCATAACCCCTAGTTGGCAAGATCCTATCATTGATTACATAGTCAATGGAACACTCCCTATAGACAGACTGGAATCTAGGAAGCTCTAGATCAAGGCAGCATGCTACTATATATGGAACGGCATGCTCGTCCGAAGATCCTTTTCAAGACTACACCTCCACTGTTTATCGTCTCCCGACGACATGAAAATTCTTAGCTCAATCCACGAAGGCGTTTGTGGAAACCACTCAGGAGGCCGCTCCCTGGCGCAAAAAGCTCATAACGCTAGCTATTACTGGCCAACCATGCATTAAGACACCAGAAAAGTATGTACAAAGGTGCGGCAGCTACTAGCGCTTCAAGCCCGTGCCCACACTACCTGCTAGCGAACTCCACTCGTAAACAAGCCCTTGGCCATTCATGCAATGGGCGATTGACCTGGTAGGACCAATGCCGCTTACTACTGAGGGCAGAGGCATAATGATCGTAGCGACCGACTACTTCACAAAATGGATCGAAGCCAAACCCATAACTACAACTACCCAGACAAACATAAAGCACTTCACATGGATGAACATCATCTGCCACTTCGGGATCCCACACTTCATCGTCACCGACAATGATCTGCAATTCATGGGCAAAGACTTGGCGAAGTTCTTTGAAAAATTTGGCATCAAGCAACACGTGTCCATGCCCCGATATTTGCAGGGCAACAGGCAGGCCGAGGTATCCAACAAGATCATCCTCAACTGCCTTAAGAAGACCCTCTTAGATAAGATGGCCAAGTGGCCAGATGAGGTCTCTAGTGTTCTATGGGCATATCGCACTACCAAAAAACAAGCAACCGGCGAAACTCCATTCTCCCTGGCGTATGGTTACAAGGCGAACAGTCCTCCTAACATCCTGATGCCAAGCATCACCACTGTACTGCCGAATTTCGAGCAAAACAAGTAAAAGATAGCCACCAATTTAGACCTGGCAGAGGAAGAGCCCAAAAAGGTTATCACCCGCATTGCGGCCTATCAGCAACAGCTCCTCTCCAACTACAACAAGAGGGCAAAAATCAGGCATTTCCAGCCAGGAAACTTAGTCCTCAGAAAAGCCTTCATCACCACTCGACGGGAAGGCTCCAAAAAGATGGCTCTTATCTGGGAAGGTCCATACAAAATCAACCAAGTAGGCAAAAGAGGCAATTACACCCTCACCACTATGAGCGACAAAGAAATCGACAAGCAATGGAATGCCTACAACATGAGAAAGCACTACGCGTAACCTCCCACCATTCCTTGGACCCCGTTCAAGATGAAAAAGGTTCAAAGACTCAAGCAGCTCGACGAACAAGACCTTGCATGCCAAGAATTATTAGTTGTTATCTCATTACTACCCATGAGCAAAGTTAATAAAAGCCTCTATTTTTAATGAATGTTGAAGGAATTATTCACAAGCTTGGGCCAGATGCATAAATAAACTGACCAACCCTGTGACAAGCAGAAGACACTCGCTGCCCTGCAAACATGGTGTAAACTCTCCAGCGCGAGAGGGTAAACTAATTCCTCAACCACCCCTGTAACAAGCAAAAAATGCCATTTGCCCATTTAAACATAGCATGTGCTCTCCAATATGAGAGGGTAAACTAATCCAGAATATCCAGACGTAGATGGGTGGTATGACAACTTAGTTTCCCCTGAATACAGAGACTACCTGAACTGGACGAATCCCAAAATTGGCCACGATAGTCCTTCTCCTAGAATAGACTTAGCCAACTGAAGGATTCAATTCCGCGGGATCCCGGGTCTCTAACTAGAAAAGACGCTAAGTGCAGGACCCCTGCCCATGAAAGAGTTCGCGTGACAAGATGGTACATCGTCGACACACAATTCTTCATGAAGTGGCTTGGTTTCAAAGTGTTGCAATACTAGTTAAGCAACCTATAGAATCAAGTTGCGACTCAGAAGAATGTGGCCTCTGAGGCGCGATTCCACCTATACCTCACCCTTAAAACACATCCGAGAGCTAGGGACGATGCCTAAAGTGGTTACGCGAGTTGTCTGCTTCTATAAGTAAGATGCCCAGCTGACAACACAACAACTAGTAACCCAAGGCAATCTGTAAGTCAAGACTTACACCTGCTATGACTATGACAACTCGCCTACTTACCTAAAAGCAGTGCTTCCAGCCGACAGTCTACGATTTAAGTTTTGCTGGAACAAAGTCGAGGCACGACTGTGGTAGCTACGTGGACCTCCTCTGCTTCCCACGAGAAGCATGAGTTCCGCCAATGACTCTATAAGTCAAAAACTTCGCAACACACCTCGGTTACGCTCAAAAAGCCACTCGAAAGCCAGAATACAACCATAGTGGCCACGCGAACTCCTCTGCTTTCTATGCAAAGTAGGCGTTCGCCCGCTGGTCTTATAGGTTAAAATTTTCACAATACGCCCCAGGAGGGCTAAAGCTCACAAAGCTATCCAAAGCCGAGATTCACAACTATAGTAGCTACGCGAACTTACCTACTTCCTTCGGAGGCAACGAGTTTGGCCGCCAGCTCTATATGTTAAAAATCTCGCATTTTTCCTCTTGCAGGTAATTCTCTATAAGCATCAAAGCCAAAACTGAAGCCTAAAGTGATCACGTGAGTCAACTGCTCCATCGAAGTAGCCAACTCAACCGTCCGTCCTACGACAAAGTTTTGCAAGTCACCTTCAGCAGGCAAGGCTCTCAAAGCCCAAAAAGTCGAAGCTAAGACCTATGTGGCGACAAAGGATCGACTGCTTCACTGATAGCACGGCGACTTCGCAAAGACCTAAGTGGTGACTTCGTAAATAGCACGGCAAAATAGAAGGATGAGGGAAAAAAAAAAAAAAAAAGGAAAGCTGTTTATTAAATTTCTAGCAAATTGATAAACCGGCTCGAAGGCTAACAAAGTTCAAATAAAGCAAAACAAAAAGGAAAAGAAGAAAACTCCTAAGTCTAAGCAAAAAGACTACTCATTGGCAGCTTATGCAACCACTAGTTCTTCGACTGCCACGCCTTCAGCAGTCGCACCGCTCCTAGCAGCTAAAGCTTCTATCAATTCATCCTCAGTCGCCCCTGCCTGGACTGCCTAACCCTTAGCTACTCCACCAAAAGCAGCCTCAAACGAGAAATCAAGCAAATCAATTGGAGAAATGAAAAAAGTCTCGAAGTCCTTTTTGAAAAACTCATAATCTGACGGCTTGCCTTAAAGATCGTCTACATAGCCAAGCTTGTAGAAATCAGCCTGACAAGAAGCAAGCACTACTTCGTGACCAGCTTTCTCATTCTTCAGCTGCACATTCTCCTCAACAAGCTTAGTGTGAGCACCCTGCAACTTATCCAGCTTCTTTTTCAGGTTCTCGCTAGCAAACAGCACACCTTGCAAATCAACTTCCTTGGACTCAAGCTTACTGACAACCTCTTTGAGACAAGACACTTCAACATGCATGAAGATAAGCTTCTCGTCCTTGGCAAAACAAGCAGATTGTAGTTCGGAATTAACACGCTCATGGTCCTCAACCACTGAAGAAACACGACAGGCTTCATTCCCTGCAGCTTCTAACATCGCTTGAGTTGCACTAACCCTAGCATTAAAATGGGCGTCATCCTGATGAGCGATCTTCAGTTGTAAAGAAGTGGGGGCAGAAACATCAAACCCTTCAAAACGGTGAGTTCAGATTCGAGCTTATCGATCTTTTCAACAGCCGAGCGAAGCTGAGCCACTAATGCCACTTCGACCTCCTTAGCACACTTAACAGCATCTTGATCAACGCACATAAACTCAGCTGCCAGGATCAAAGTCTTATGCATTGTAGCAATCAGGGAGGACCTCCTCGAGTAGGCAGGACACTTCACAAAGGAGTCTGAGTGAATGACAACTTTCCCAACATTGTCAACGAATTTGGCGTATGCATCGATGTCCTCAAGCAAGTCAGCCTTCAGCAATGCACAAACCTTGGGAAACTCTTCAGCCTCAAACTCGGTGGATTTCTCACAACTGCCCGTGCTAGCAGATTTCCCCTTTTCAGCAGACGAGCCAGTCACGGCAAAAGGAAGAACAAGCTCAGGCGCCAGCTTAGCAACAGAATTCACCTTCCCTCTTTTCATAGTGGGGAGCCTCTCAGAAGCAGAACTAGACTTAGCTCCCAACAGACGCTTCAATACAAACCCAGACACCGGAGGCGTCACCAAACCCTTCCGCTGGGCAAGTCACTTAGCAATGGATACGGTCACCTTCAGAGCAGCAGATTTCATAGGCTCAGACTGAACTATCTTCTTCGCCCCCTTAGGGGAAGTTAGATCAATGACAAGCTTCTCAACAACAGCAGAAGAAGTTCTTGGCTTCTTCTCAGCCGAAGGCCCACAAACAAGTGAGGAAGACCTCTTCTTTCCACCCTCATTGGCAGCAGGCTCTACAGCAACAATTGGACGAGCCAACACCTCGTCCTTTATCCGATTTATCTCTTCCTTGGAAGGCAGGCCACATTTCTTCTAACGAAGAGGGCTGAGCAGCCAGCACTACTCACGATACTCAGCAGGAATGCCCAAGGTGATGTGCACTTTCTTCATATCTGCCGAAGTCCTTGGAGTTGAGCCAAACATCGAATCTACACAAAGTAAGAAAGACGATCAATAAATTGAAGTCATGGAGCAACTCAACAAAAAATTCAAGCAGGACAAGAATGAAGCAATTCACTTACCATTGATAAGGGTAGTCGAGACACGCAGCTCAAGAGAAAAGTCAGGCTCCCACTCTCCGCTCACATCCAAGGTATCTCTCGCCCACTTATGATCACCTTTGCTAAAAGCATCGTGCAGCCTATGGCAAGATCTCAGTTGTCCCACACCTTCCTTATGGCTGATCTCAAAGAAGTACCAATACTTATTCATGGTCAAGTCAAGATCGAAGAACATGCTCAAGTTCGAGAATCCCACCATCGCAAGAACTGCATTTAGGGAGCATTGAGCAGGCGTGCATTTCATGGAGTATATCACCTCCTGGAAAATCCTAACACGAAGTAGTACAGATGAAATTTGATAGCTTTCTTCCTAGCAGAGGCACCCTCGCCACATGGTTCATGGCTGCTATCATCTTTCACCCACTTGACGCGAACCCCTGACAGAACTGCATGTTTGTACACCTCAAGAATATCCCGAAACAACTCATTGGAATTGATCTTGACATGCGTAGCCTTGAAGTAACCCACCTTGTCGGAATAACCAGCCTAACGGTACAAAGGTGGAAGATATTCGTCACTTTTGCAGTCAGAGGAAGACATTTCAAAGTCTCTGCAAAAAGTATGAGGGAAAATATTTAAAAGGCAACTCGAGAAAAGAGAATAAAATAAAATAAAAAAAATAAAAAAAAAAAACCCACGAACTACAGAGCCCAGGGCTAGGCCCCATGACCCAGCTCGCAAGTCCTCACACTCTCTCCTACATGCGGCCCGGGCCGCTGAGCCCATCATAAAGGAGGCACGCGCCTCTCTTTCTCGTGCTCCAAGCATCCCAGCGAGGCCCAAGGTCCCACGGCCTTATCTATTTCATGCAGGCCGACCCAACGCGAGGAAGGCCCATGCATCATCTCCCATTTTCCCTTTTTCACTCATGCGCTAGGCGTCCCAAAAGACAAGGCTGGGCCACACGGCCCAGGTCACCTAAACCCGAGAGCCGACCCAAGCCGGACTCTCCTTCTTTCCCGCCTCTCTACTGAACGGGCCCTTGCCCAGCAGCCTACAAGGTCCAGCCCGTGCCAACCTTTCAGCACTGCCCTTCCCTTTCATCCCAAGCCGAGTAGAGCTCAGAGTCCCAACGCATTGACCCTTATGTCGCACCACCAAGCTGCACTGTGGCCTCCCTGCCAGGCGTTTCTTACCTCCTCGACCCCCGCCGAGCCAATTTTTCAAGTCCGAAAACTTCCAAAAAATTCAAGAAGAAGAAAATTCAAATTTTCTTACCTTAGTGCGGTATGGAGAAGGAAAAGAACAACGAGAGACAACTCTTTGCAAGGGCAAGAAAAGAAGAATGCTAGGGTAGGGGGAATAAAAATTTCCTCTGGCTTCTCTTCCCTGTTGGAATAATAATTATTCTCTTAATTTATTTAATCCCCTGCCTAAGGCAGAATTAAATAGGTATTGGAGGCAATTGGTTTCCTTTTCCTAGAAGAAGTCTATCTCCAAATCAATAAAGCAAATCAAGTTCAAATTGGGAAACAATTCTACAAGCATAAGCAGGTTGGGATTCCTACACCTACTATCCTTTTCCTACGTGTAGCATAGTAGGTGTGGGGGGCATTTGTGGAGCTTAAAATAATCCCAAAAATTATAGTGGCGACACGTGGACTTTTATTCAAGAAAGACAAGATTGCCCTCAGTAAATAGGCAGGCTTCTCAGATCTCCCACGCACAGCTCACATCTATGGAGGTCTCAGTAGCTGAATGCGACTACCCACAACTCACCTACCCTTGGCAAATAATTAAAGATAAGGATTAATTACCCAAATCCTATCTTTAATACATTCCCAATTGAAGATTGACTCCAATCAAGTAAGTAATCCTAATTTAAATAAATTAAGGACAATTATACCATTATCTCAAGATATTATTTCCTATTTAATATCTTAGGAATATTTAGAGAATATCTCTCCATTAAACAAGATGGTCGGCCCTATCCCTATTAAAAAATCCTAAACACTTTATTCTCTTAGAGAAACTAACTTAGGCATCGGAGATTCGTTGACCTAACCCACCCCCCCCCCCCCCCCAAAACCTCATGGGCGCATGAGGCTTAGGTCTTTGATCAAAGATGTTGATTGTTTTGCAGGTGCATTTTCATCAAGGCTGAAGATGGCAAAAATTTGCATCGACAAACCAGCATTAGTTGAAAAAGAATATTTGGTCGCAAATGACCTGACTGTTAAAAGTAAATTGATAAGAATTTACCATGGGTACTGATAGAAGCAGAAGACTGTTCATGAAGATTTATCTATTACCAAAGAATTAGTGAAACACATGAGTAAAAACAAATTTCTAACTACCCAAGTCTTTATACAACTAAAAAAGTTGGAAACATTTAATCATCACCTGGAAGAAGAATTCATTTGGTGCTTTGATTCAAACCTCGCTGAAATCTTCAACTCTTCTTATGATTTCAAACATCTTCAAACCACCCAGTGTTTCAAGAAACATCAAGCCCAATAAATCCTACTCACACAACAAAAATTAATAAATATAAAAACTGAAATTTGTTCAAATCAACACAAAAAACCAAAAACTTATAGGAGCTTCCTTCTGAGAATCTTAAACTCTAGCCATTTCAAAAAAAAAAAAAAGTTCTTCGCATTTCCTCAAATACCTGCTAAACTCTCTCTTACTGCCCAAAATCCAAATGAGTACTTAATATATACAAAACTACATTTAAGTTAAGGCTATATTGCTCTAAATGACATTCCAAACCACAATACACCAAAACAAAGATGAATTCAACACCTTGAATGTGTAAAATTCATATCTACATCCAATTTGAAGCATAATTTTCTCCCTTAAAAACTTTGAGCTACAAAACCCATTCACATTTTTCAACAAAAAAAAAACAATCGATTTAGGAAAGCAAATACAATGCAACAAAAAAGCTGTTCGATTTAGCTCCATTTAGTATGTCCAAAAGCTTGAAAAACAGCTTAGAAGCACAATTCCAAATATTACCAAAAGCAAGCAACTTTGGGGTAAAGAGCCTACGTTCCCAAACAGAGCTTTAAGTTCATGCCACATGATTCGAATCAATTTATCACTAATCTAAGCTCTAAAATGGTAAAAGTGAGGAAATATACCTATCACCCTGTTCACTGTGATATGTGAAATCCAAGTTCCACAACGTGACCCTCTGCATAGCTGGGAAACTTCCGGTGACGAACACCCTGAGAAGGTTTAAAGTAGCAGCAGATTGGTAATAGGCTCTCATCAGTCTCCGAAGATCTGGAGTACCATAAACTTAATCACTACCAAAAACTATACAAATATTTAAATAAAATATAACTACTCTCTCAATTTTGATGAGAAATATCTACCACACCACTAAATATTTCTCAATTACCTCTAGCTTCACTATTTATGTTGTATAAAACTCGGCAATAATAAAACAGCCCAAAAAACCCTAACAGACCTAAATAATTGATATATGTTTTCACTTACCAAAAAGTTGTAATTTACTAAATTTCAGAATCCTTGACAAACTGCAATCATGACCAGTGAAGACATGATCAACTCAGATGGGACAACAACAAATTCATGGGGACTTTACAATATGCATTAGACCCGGCAGTTTCTGACACGACACAAAAATAACGGGTTTCGGATCAACATGATAACTAATCAGGTGACTCATTAAGAACCCGTTAATAACGGGTTCTTCACAGGTATACACGCGGGTAACACGTGGGTAACCCGTTTCGACCCATTAAGAACAAATTATTATTTTAAAATTTAATTACTAAATGATTTATTATAAAATACAATAGCCATATTAATATAAACAATGTATTCTATATTAAAAATATAGTTTTGTATTATTATTCTATATAAGTTAAAAAAAAAAAAAAGTTTTAGTCATTATTTATTTTTATTATGAGAGTTCATTATTATCATTACTAGGATAAATTTTACTTAACATGTTGTTGTCCAAAATTAAAATAAACTAGTATAGTATTTGTATAGGCAAGAACTAAGAAGACATACATACAAGTATGAAAAATGTGAAAGAATATATAAACAATCGTGATTCACCATTATTCCTCCACGAGTAGATAATAGTTACACTTACATTATCGCTTAGATTTTTAAAATGCTTCAAACCCTCATGAATAACGTTTTTTATTTGAGGGCAAAATTAATAAAATTAATAATAATTATTGTAGAAGTGTAAAAAATGTAAAAAAATATATACAATCACTCATGGTGACAAGCTTTACATCTTTCATGAAGGGGTCAGCTTTGAAATCCAACACTATAATCGATAAACATTAAATTTATATTTAACTGTCGATTGTCATTTACGCTTCATTCTTCTTACTAAATTTCATTTTTTGAATTTTTTTTTTTAAATATGATCATCTGGTGGATGTAAGAAGATGAACGGTTCAAATCTTTGATATCAAGTTTCGATATTTACGGTTAACCGAAATATGAGTTGATGTCATATTGTGACAGCCCGTCCCGAATTATTTTTAATGTTAGTGTGAAAATATGATTTTACCCCTGGACATTAATTAGTGTTTTAGGGGTGTTGTTTGAATTGTTTTTGTTTGTGGGCTGCCATCTGGACCACACACCACACACACACACCTGTGGACCTTTCTCTCTCCCTTCTCTCTCGGATTTTCTTCCCTTTCCTATGCAAGTGTACAGACAACTTCGAAGCCAACTTTCTACACACGGATCGAAGGTTTGAAGGTTAGTTTTGGACTCCTTGCAAGCCCAGGAACTCATCGACACCATTTTTAGGATGTGAAAGCCTCGAAAACCCGAGAACCCCGATTTGGTGCACTGTTCATGCACACGTGATCGTGAGATTTTTAGATGTTTATAAGGTTCTAGGGAGCTTTAGGACGTCCTCACGAAGCTTGGGGAGTAATTTTGAAGTGTTTTGGACGTCGGGAAGCTCGAGTTCATCGAGTTACAGGTTTAGCCGGATTATCGAGGTTTCTCAAACGAGATTCTGTTGGTTTTAGGTCCCCAAAGTAGTAAGGTTTTGTTCTACTCGTTGTAAGCTTCATTTTGGTAAAATTTCATGGAATTTGGTTGAGAAATGAAGAAGATATTGAAGTTTGAAGTTTTTCCAGAAACCGACGAAATTTTGAGTTGCAAACGGCGGTGCTAATGGCGAGGGATGGCGGCAACCGGCGAAGGTCATCAGAGAAGGAGGAGAATATTTTGTCAGAGTTAACGAAATATTCTAACGACGTCAGGTAAGGGCCGTTAACTTCCGTTATGGTTTTAAAGGAATATTTCCTAACGGCGTTAGGGTTTCTACACTCGTGCTAGGCACTTGCCGAGCGTGGCCGTTGCGTCTGGCTGTGCCTTGGACGGGGCATGGGAGGTCAAAAAATTATTTTAAAAAAAATGGGGGTGTTCGTGGGATTGAGTAGATCACGTTGGTATATTCAAACACCTCATTTGAGCCATGTATGAGAAGTTATTACTTAAGGTTGGTTATGTGCGTTAAATTGACGGTTTTATAGTTGTTACGCCCAGTGTGCTTGGTGAAGATTTTGTGGAGGAATCACTCAGTGGAGGAGGCCACTTAGGAGACGGAAGACCGAATGAGAGATTTGTATCCCCGCTTGTTTTATGATTACTAGTGGTTTGTTTTGTTGTGTAATTTTCGGGGACGAATTTTTCTTAAGGTGGGAAGGTTGTGACAACCCGTCCCGAATTATTTTTAACGTTAGTGTGAAAAGAGGATTTTACCACTGTACGTTAATTAGCATTGTAGGGTGTTGTTTGAATTGTTTTTGTTTGTGGGCTGCCATCTGGACCACACACCACACACACACACTGTGGACCTTTCTCTCTCCCTTCTCTCTCGGATTTTCTTCCCTTCCCTTTACAAGTGTACAGACAACTTCGAAGCCAACTTTCCATGCACAGATCAAAGGTTTGAAGGTTGGTTTGGACCTTGCAAGTCTAGGAACTCATCCATACCATTTTTAGGATGTGAAACCCTCAAAAACCCGAGAACCCCAATTCAGTGCATTGTTCATACACACATGATCGTGAGGCTTTTAGATGTTTCTAAGGTTCTAGGGAGTTAGGACGTCTTCACGAAGCTTAGGGAGTAATTTTGAAGTGTTTTGGACGTCGAGAAGCTCGATTTCATCGAGTTGCAGGTTTGGCCGGATTATCGAGGTTTCTCCGAAGAGATTATGTTGGTTTTAGGCCCCCAAAGTGATAAGGTTTTGTTCTACTCATTGTAAGCTTCATTTTGGTACAAATTTCAAGGAATTTGGTTGAGAAATGAAGAAGATATTGAAGTTTGAAGTTTTTCCAGAAACCGGCGAAATTTTGAGTTGCAGACGGCAGCGGACAGCGACGATTGGCGAGACTCATCGGAGAAGGAAGAGAATATTCCGTCAGAGTTAACGGAATATTCTAATTGCGTCAGGTAACGACCGTTAACTTCCGTTAGGGTTTTAACAGAATATTCCCTAATGGCGTTAGGGTTTTTACACGCGTGCCAGGCACGTGCCGCACATGGCCGGCGCATTTGGCCTTGCCTTGGCCGGCACGTGGGAGATCAGAAAATTATTTTTAAAATATGAGGGTGTTCGTGGGATTGAGTAGATCATGTTGGTATATTCCAACACCCCATTTAAGCAATGTATGAGAAGTTATTACTTAAGGTTGGTTATGTGCGTTAAATTGACGGTTTTATAGTTGTTTCACATATAGGTGAGGACTATCCAGAGGACGAGGGTAGCCATGCGAGGCTCGGGGTTTACGACCCTTCTACGTATCAGTGAGTGAGCTTTTGTTTTCAGTATATATATATATATATATATTATGATTGTTATCTTTCCAGATATTACGTTTTAAATGGTTTTATAATTGAAATGCCATGTCAAATATCATTGATATTATTGTTATGATTGTGTTGGTTATGCTTTTGTGCCGCAGACGCTCAGGTAAGTCAGGTGAGTATATTGTTAGTGATAGATGTGGTATTAATAAGATTGAGTTATAGCTTATATTCCTGCACCTCGGTGATTGTGCTCCGCCAGAGTAGGGTCTAGCCTTCACATGATAGTTCACCTCTCGCACCGTACGCTCACCTTGGATCCAAGGCAGGTGCCAGCCTGTCGTACAGACCACTTTAGATGGTTCCGACTTGTAGGTGACTTGCGATACATCGCATAACCTTCACGTGATCGTAGCACTGAGCGTAATTAGATACATCAGCCTGTCGTACATACCACTTTAGTTGGTTCCGACTCGTGTGCAGGATAGTGGTTGAGGAGCTATAGTTTAAGCCGTACAGGTCACTTTAGGTGACTCCGGCTGATGTACTGATATTACTGGCATATTACGATTGTTTTATATCACCTGCTTGATACTTATACTAATTGTTTGGATATTCTGACATGGAAAACAAACTTTGTTTTTGCCCACTCACGTTTTCTGTTTTGTGCCCCTCCAGGTTTTAGGTAGCGAGGACGTGGGTGACGAAAGAAACATCGAGGCATTTCTGACAGAGCACCCTCCATGTAGGATTTTCTAGTTATCACTTGTGTAGTGTTTATTCTTGACTGCACCTAGGAGACTTGAACTCCTACCTTGCATTTTCCTTACGTGTTTGTCCTTAGCACTCACTGATCTTTTTATTGTAAATTATTTTGTTGACTTTATTTTCCTCGTATTTTCACTCTTTACTTCTGCATAGCATACTTGGCTACGTCACCTTCACGTGACGGCCAGCACGCTCCAAAAATTTTGTTCGAGGTGTGTCACATATAGTTTGTAGAAACTTTATAAACATCAAACAATATTTTCACTAACCATAAAACTCTGAACATAATATCAACGATCCAAACCATTCATCTTCCTGCATCCTCTAATAGATCATGTTTTCAAAAAACAAAATTTGATGAGAAAATGAAGTGTAAATGTAAATAACAATCAACGGTTAAATTTTGATCTATGCTTTATATGATTATAATGGCTAATTTTGAAGTTAAGCTCTTCACGATAGTTGTAAAGCTTATCATTACGAGTGTTTATATATTTTTCCTATATTTTTTACACTTCTTCATTAATTAAAAAACTATTAAAAATTTTACTTAAATAACAACAGTAAGATAAATGAAAGTAAATCTGTACCGTTGGATTCTATTTGACTTATATTATTAGAACATTTTTGAATGAAAAAACCTCTCTCTATTCCAATATTTTCCAATTTTACCATTTGATCATAATAAAAGCCATAATCCCTTTCTCTTTCCCCATTCCCGTAACAATATGGTATAGATTCCCGTAACAATATGGTATGTATATACTTATTTAGTATTATATTTTTCATTTGATTATTTATTGGTTTAAAATATATTTTCCTTAACAGGTAATGGGTCGGGTCATTTTATCTGTTTATTTTAACAGGTGTTACACGACACGACTCGTTAAGATATTGAGTATGACACAAAACGATACGAACACGAAAAATACGACACAAATGTTAGGTCTACTATGCATGAAGCGGAGGAAATTAATTTACACAAATGCAGCACAGATGCCTTCAAACGCTGAAAAGAAAGGCTCAAGAAAAACCATAAGCTACAGTGCCCTGAAACTGAAAACTTGACAAAATTAAATAGCCACATGTAGAATCGGAGGCCATAAACAAAACCCTAGAATAACATAAGAAAAAAATCGAGAAAGTGGTAAATCTCACCAGGAACCACAGAGAAGCATAAAGTTTTGCCAAAGAGGAGCAGAAACCGAAATAAAACCAAGAAGTATAATCGAACCAAGGAAATGGAAACCGAAAGAAATTTCCAGAGAATCGAAGCGAACCATTCCAGGATGATCGACACGTGGCAAGAGAATGGTGGACGTGTGGGCAAAGAAAAGCAGTGAAAATGAGAAGAGAAAGATACCCAAAGCAAAACAGCACCGCCCGTGCAATGTTAATGAACAGTGTTTTTTTCACCAGGTTTTAGTATATATAAAATTTGATAAAATTAAAAAAATAAAAAAAAATAAAAACCTAATAGATAAAATAAATAAATAAATAAATAGACCGATTTTATATCACCTTTCAATTCAAATTAACAAAAATCACGGTCTCTTTGTATAATATAGATTTTATACATTCATAATTTGGATGTAAATGAGTCGAATTACTTGTCTCTCAGTCTATTAGTGAGCTATCTCTCTTGTGAAAGATGTTCCACTAGACATCAACCTACTTTATGTTAATGCTATTTATACATGTCTTTTTAATGCAAGCGATATTTTACATTAATTTATGCTAAGGGAAAAGGATGGTATGACCCGACGAAGCAATAGGTTGAAGAAAAAAAAACTCTACCTACCAAGGCCATGCGGCACTTGCAAATCAGAGGCAAGTATAAGTTCAAATAGAATTTCCACCATTTTACTCTAAATTTGCAAAAAAAATAAAAAAAATTGGGACAATAAACTTTGCATTAACTTTCTAAATAAATTTACAGGACACAATGGTTTGAATATTAAATCTCATCGATTGGAAAAAGCTCAAAGGCACAATAAAATAGAGAGAGCCATCAGAAAAGCAGAAACAAGGAGATCTGAATAGACAGAATACATAAGAGTTCAGCCCATCAGTTCTGTAATAAGTAATCATATGATTTACCCTTAACTCATTTTGTTTCATTCCGATCAAATCATCAAGAAAATGTGTCGTCATCTATCCAATGCGGTATAATCCAGTAATAACATTAATTATTCAATAATATATAATTGGATTATTAAATTTTCACAACCTGTTCGTCGACCTGCAGTCTTTTTACATCTCTAAAACCGCTCTGCATGTTGATCTTCCAATCATAATGTCGTAATTGAATTTTGTTCACCATCACAACGTCTATAAATACTTGTTGCAACACCAACGCTTTCGTCATTCCATCTCCAATCGAAACCAAACCAAACCGATAAGGTGGCATTAGCTACTTCTGCTAGCAATATGAATCATTTTCCCCTTGCCCTACTTGCATTTTTCATTTTGCTCACCCAAGCCAATAGCCACGGTTTCACTGCTGATCTCATACACCGCGACTCTACCCTCTCTCCCTGGTACAATTCATCCGTGTCTCATTACGATCGCTTGCACGATGCCTTTTGTCGTTCTGTCACACGTGCCAATCGCTTCGTCAAGCCAATAATCACCTCATCATCGTCGTTGTCGTCATCAGCAGATATCCAGTCCAGAATAATATCAAGTAATGGAGAATACCTAATGAACGTATCAATTGGGACCCCACCAGTTGAAGTCCTCGGAATAGCCGACACTGGCAGTGATCTCATTTGGACTCAATGCAAGCCATGCAAGCAATGCTTCAACCAAAAACCTCCTCTCTTCGATCCCAAGAAATCGTCGACCTACCGCTCCATCCCGTGTCAGTCCAATTCATGTACTTATCTCGAAGAAGCCGCCTGCGGCACCCAAGACAACGAACACGAAACATGTGACTATAGCTATCGTTACGGAGACCGCTCTTTCACTAGAGGAACTCTAGCTGTTGAGACCTTCACCATTGCATCAACTACCGGTCGTCCAGTTTCGCTTCCGAAAATTCTCTTCGGTTGTGGGCATCAAAATGGTGGTACATTTGACGAGTCCGGTTCTGGCTTGATTGGCCTCGGAGGCGGTCCTCTTTCCCTCGCTTCTCAACTGACTAAATCGACCGGTGGTGGTAAATTTTCCTACTGTTTGGTGCCTCTGGCATCAAATAGTAAGAATCCGAACAATAACTTGGCGAGCAAGATAAGTTTTGGCAGTGCCGGCATTGTCTCGGGTGCTGGTGCTGTTTCAACTCCTCTAGTTGCGAAAGAGCCCGACACTTTCTATTACCTCACACTCGAGGCCATTAGCGTTGGAGAGAAGAGGTTGGCCTACAAAACCAAATCACCGAACTGCAAAGATAGTCCTGCTGTTGCTGTTGCTGTTGCTGGCAATGAGGGTAACATTATCATCGATTCAGGTACTACTTTGACATTCCTTCCACCTGGATTTTATGACGATTTGGTATCGGCGTTGGAGGTTGCCATTAACGCAGAGAGGGTTAGTGATCCGAGGGGGATTCTGAGCCTTTGTTTTCGAAGCGAAAGCGATGACATTGGTGTTCCCGTTATAACTGCGCACTTCAAGGGTGCGGATGTGAAGTTGCAGGCAGTAAACACATTTGCTAGAATGGAGGACGATTTGGTTTGCCTGACAATGATACCGTCCAGTGACGTTGCAATATTTGGGAACTTGGCTCAAATAAACTTCCTGGTGGGTTATGATCTTGAGGACAGAACTGTGTCGTTTAAGCCGGCTGATTGCACCAAGCATTGATTAACAAATTAGTTTAGTTCTTTTTAAGTTTCTCATCATCTGAATAATAATAAAATATGTTATGAACTTTCGTTTTTATGCTTAGAACTTCTGCAAAAGCATATAATTATCAACTTAATTAAGATTTTATTGAATTCCAATTTAACTGATCAGTAATAAATACAAGATTCAGTTACTTTTTTTTTTTTTTTTTTTTTTTTCAGGTATCAATGATAAAAATGAAAAAAAAATGAAAAGCCAAATCTAATCCTTCAAACGCGAACTCAAAAGTCCAATATGTTCTTTTCATTGACAATATTGTTTTAACTGATACATTCTTCAGTTTCGTATCGGTCTAGTCGGCCAAAATGAGATTTCTTCGCCTTGTGTTTTTTTGCCTGACAAATTCGTTGGGCAAATTTCAGTGCATGAAATTTTGCCCGACGAAAATAACAAATTGTTGAGCAAAAACACTTTGCCAGACTGATTTCCCGACGACACTTTTGTCGAGCAAAAGTGTATTGACCAACTTTGTTCTACAAACCTGACATGACCGACCAAACTATTTCATTGGACAAAGTTTAATTTTATTGAAAAAAAATAAAAAATATATTTGAGCCGGCAAAATTTTCGTCACTTAAGCTTTATAGCAATCCTGCATGACTGATTATCAGTTCTTCGTGATCTCGAAGGCGTGGGAGCTGGTTACAAGTGTTTCCTTCAATTTTGTTTAGATGCTGCCTGTTTTTCCGTTTCAAAGACAATCCTGCATGATTGATTTTTTTTTCATCTCCTGTTGTAGCATGAGTGAATCCACATTTGATTAGTCTCTCGTCTTCCACATCAAATTCTTATTCAATGCAGTTCTAATATGATCATTAGACAAGTTATTCCTTCCATCTACGTCTCAATACATGCCTTTCTTCATTATCCAAACTTTCTGTTGCCTATTCCATATTGTGATCACCTAATTTATTTTCAATTGTATGACATCCTTCTTTTCGTGTACCGTAGGACCTCACAAGAAGAAGTGGACTGGTGATGCATTTGAGTGAGTTGATGTACAAAATCAATGAGACTTTGAAATAACATAAAATGTCGAGTTTGTGACCTTCGCTCTGTTGCTCCGGTCACCTAGTGGGATGCTTTTTTTTTTTCTCTCGATGGTGACCTAGTGAGATGTTCTTTAAACCCAAGGTCCCTTGAACAAATGGTATTGTTGTTTAGCATATCTATTCTTGCAGCCCCTTTCAATTATTAAAATAAATGCATTATGTTGTATGCCTATTTAACTGAGCTATTCTAAGGGAATAGAGAGAAGGAGGCCGGCGGTAGTGAGAGGGAGAATATAGAGATTTAATTGTGAGCTATGTGTTGTATCACCACCATTGTGCCTTTATTAATAGTATTAGATAGGTAAAATCCTTACCCTTTTAGGATTACAACTCTAATAGGAATTAGACTACTAAAGGGAATATAAAAGATACCCCTAGATACGCTAGGATTTACACAATCGCATTCATATTCTAAATATGACTTCAACACTCTCCCTTAAGTGTGTAAATACTTAAACAAAACATCGCATCAGATCTTCAGCAAATAAGGTAGAATAGTTGATGAAGTTGGTGGCATAACAGGCGAATGCGAGTCTCAAATATAAAGAAAGTATGCATTGGTAGTAAAACTCACAAAACCTTCCTATTGTAAAACTCAAGGCATGGGGAAAACCCATAGACTAAGGAGAAAAGTAAGAAGTATGCATAATGTCTAAAACAAACGTCAAACAGGACGAAAGTAAGTATGATCATCCCAGGACGGGTGCCTCATCAAAACCTCGTTAGGTAGCAAAAACCCAGTGGGAAAAATGCTCTTAATCGTAGGAAAAAGAGTACATTAAGATCAAGTGAATATGTTTCAGGATACTCACTACAAGTGATTCAACTCAGATAATTTACGCATATCGATTCCTTGGACAAGCTTCTGAAATGTAGACTTCGGCAATGACTTGGTGAAGAGATTGACTAGGTTGTCCTGGGAACAGATTTTCTCGACTTCAATGTTCTGATGTCGTTGTTGCTGGTGAGAATAAAAGAACTTTAGCGCTATGTGTTTGGTGTTGTCTCCCTTGATGTATCCCTTTTTTAACTACTGGATACATGCTGCATTGTCTTTAAAGATCGTCATAGGAAGGTCACCAATGGAAGCAAGACCACTAGTGCTTCAAATATGTTCCATGACTGCTCTCAACCCAAAACACTCATGCGATGCTTCATGCAGGGTGAGAATCTCAGCAGGTTCAAAGAAGTCACAACTAGCGTTTACTTGGTAGACCTCCAAGATATAGTGGTGTCTCCAATAGTAAAGACATAGCCCGTTTGAGAATGTGTCCTATGTGGGTCAAACAGATATCCAGCATCTGCGTAACCAACAAGGCAAAAATCAATTCGAGAACCAAGGGGAGCGGCAACACTCGAAGATTTGCGAGTATAGAACAAGCCCAAATCCATCATACCCTTGAAGTAGCGAAAAATGTCTTTAACACCATTTCGGTGCCTGCATGTGGGCACATTGTTGTATCTAGCCAAAAGATTAATAGCGAATGAGATATCGGGTCTAGTGCATTAGGCCAAGTACAATAAAGCCCCAAGTGCACTTAGGTATGGAACTTCGGGCTCCAAAATCTCTTCCTCATCCTCCTTTGGATGGAAGGGATCTCGTTTAGCATCTAGAGTCCGAACAACCATAGGTGTACTCGAAGGCTTTATTTTATCGTCATTAAAACGTCGTAACACCTTTTGGGTGTAGTTCGATTGATGTACTAGGATTCCATTTGAACAATGCTCGATCTCTAGGCCGAGGCAATATCGAGTTTTCCCAAGATCTTTCATCTCAAATTCCAATTTCAAGTGAGCTGTAATTTCCTCAAGCTCTGCGGGAGTTCCGATGAGGTTCATGTCGTCAACATAAACTGCAAAGATTACAAATCCTGAATGTGACTTCATTATGAACACGTATGGGCATAATTCGTTGTTCACATAACCCTGACTTGTCAAATATTCACTCAGACGATTATACCACATCTGCCCGGATTGTTTCAATCCATAGAGTGATCTCCTCAATCTAATCGAGAGAGTGTTCTGTGGTTTAGAACTATTTGAACCAGTCAATGGAAGTCCTTCTGGAACTTTCATGTATATTTCCATATCTAGATCCCCATAGAGATACATGGTTACCACATCCATAAGCTGCATATTTAGTTTTTCGGAAACTACCAAACTAATTAGGTAACGAAACGTTATAACATCCATTACGGGGGAATACGTATCCTCGTAATCAATCCCAAGTCGCTGAGAAAAGCCTTGAGCTACAAGGCATGCTTTGTATTGCACTATTTCATTCTTCTCATTACGCTTCCTCATGAAAATCCACTTGTAGCCAACAGGCTTCACATGTGGTGGTGTAGGAACAATAGGTCCAAACACTTTATGTTTCGCAAGCTAATAGAGTTTAACCTGGATTGCTTGTTTCCAGTTTGACCAATCCGTTCTATGTCGGTATTCATCAATGGAACGTGGTTCAATGTCATCACTAAGCATGATGTCAGTAGCTACTATCTACGCAAATGCATAGTCAATGATCATCTCATTCTGATTCCAAACCTCATCCAATACTGCTTAGTGGACCGAAATCTCATGATTCTCGGGAGGTCAATTTGTCTCGACCAAGACATCATCGTAATCTAAAATAACCTCATGTGTTAGAACAGATGAGGGGGCGATGGTTGGATTCAAACTAGGGTCACTAGTTGGTGCCAATTTCCTTTTCCGGGGTTGTGAATCCTTTGAACCAAGAAGTCTGCCACACTTCAGGGTCAAAGCAGATGATTGGCTAACCACCAATGTACCGGGCCGTGTGGAAGGTGCGGCCTCCCCACCTTCGAGGATGGTCCAACCTTCCCAGGTGGGATTATGACATACGTGGGGTACATCTATCCTTGGAGGTGCATTTGCAGCGGGTATATTTGATCTTGTCACCTTAGCTAAATTAGTAAAAGCATCTGGCGTGCTCTAAGTAATGCTCTAAAGATCTATAATTTGTCACACCTCGGTTTCAGACTGGGCAGTGCGGGGATCTAAATGAGACATAATTGGAGCATACCACGACAATTCGTGGTGTTCTCCAGTAACGTTAGCATACTTATATCCCCTTAATGATGGGAATACTGTCTCATCAAAATGACAATCCGCAAAACGTGTAGTAAAGAGATCTCCTGTCAAAGGTTCTAAATAGCGAACAATTGATGGCAAATCATAACCGGCATAGATTCTCATTTTTATTTAAGAACCCATTTTGGTACATAGTGGCGACACTATTAGCACATAAAATGCGCACCCAAACACACGTAAATGCAGGATGTCAGGCTCGTATCTAGTAGCCAACTGTAATGGTGAATAAGGTTGGATAACAGTGGGCCTCAGGCAAACCAACATAGCTGCGTGCAATATTGCATAGCCTTAGGCAGATACTGGCAGTTTGGTTCTCATAACCAAAGTTCGAGCTATCAATTGAAGGTGCTTTATGAAAGTTTTTGCTAGGCCGTTTTGGGTGTGAACATGGGGTACATGATGTTCCACATCAATCCCTACTGACATGCAATAATCGTAAAAAATCTTTGACGTAAACTCTCCAGCGTTATCCAGTCAAATCGTCTTAATCGGATAATCAGGGTGGTGAACCCTTAGCTTAATAATTTATGCTAGGAGTTTCACAAATGTAGCATTGCATGTTGGCAACAAGAAAACATGTGATCATCGTGTGGATGCATCAACCAACACCATAAAGTATCTAAATGGTCTGCATGTTTGTTGGATAAGTCCACAAATATCCCTTTGAATCCTATGAAGAAACTTAGGGGGGTTGTGAATAATCTTTGTAATCGAAGATTGAGTATTTAACTTCCTTAAATAACACGATTTGCATGGCGAGAATCCAACATAAGGAAGTAAATGATGCCAATGTGATGTTTTGAGGATACGGCGTATCATATCACGTTCGGGATGTCTCATACAATCATGCCAAAGCAGCAAAGTGCTCTAGAACTCAGGCACAGAGCAGGCCACATGGTAGGCTTCTATGCTATGAATGGTTGTGATGTATAACCCGCTCAGGAGACATTCCAACTTCTCGTGAATACGCTTCTGGCCATATTTGTATGAAGTGATACAAAGAAATTCAGAACCATTATCTTCAGTGGTTTCAACATAATATTGATTATCTCAAATATCTCTAACACTCAGCAACATTCTTCTGGAACGTGGAGAATAGAGGGCCTCTTTAATGGTTAAGACTGTACCATTGGACAACATGATACGGGCATTTCCGTATCCTTCAATCAGGTTGGATGGGCCTGAGAGAGTTGTCAGATGTGCTTTCTTGCGTATAAACCTAGTAAAATAGTGTTACTCACGCAATATAGTGTGCGTGGTAGCACTATCAGCCAGATAACTAACTTCCCCACTAGACATACCTAGAAATAAATTGATTGAATTGGTCACATGCATAAATATAATTCCATTCGTTCAATTAAGCAATTCGAGAAATAATATCCATAAAATAACAATCCATAATTCAAAACAAACCAAAACCAAACAAATTATTCCAAAGACTTAGAAAAATTGTTCAAAATTAAACCATAAACCTAGAAAATAGGGAGGGTTCGGCCACTCCTAGTGGGTTCGGCCACTAGGGGTAAAACACCTTAAAATATGTCTGAAATTCATTCGTCCATAGGAGGTGATGCCTCTTGTCCATGGATGTAGTAGCATCTTCCAGATGATCCACATGTGCAAAGTTAAACTCACGACAGGAATGATACTTGGTAATTGCCTCAAGGTTAGCTCTGCATACGCGTGACCAATGATCCTTTAATCCACAGCGGTAACACGTGTCCATTTCAGTGGAAACCGGTTGAACGATAGCTTTTCCCTTGTTCTTGAAGTTTGGGGCCTTATAGGCAAGTGGTTGGCCCTGCTGGGTTACATTTCCTCCCTTGGGTGGGCCTTGATTCTATTGACCTTGGGCCCATTGTGGGGTTGCCGCCCATTTCCACGGTCATAGCGGTTCTTGTGTCGTTTATGGTTGCTAGAATTGGTCGTGTGTGCTTCAGGCGCAGCGTTCAAGCCAGTCGGTCGAGCTTGATGATTCTTCATTAAAAGATGGTTCTGCTTTTCAGCAAGAAGTAAAACAAAGATCAAATCTAAAAATTTGGTGAACTTCTGTGCCCTATATTGTTATTGCAAGACAGTATTGGTGGCCTGGAAGGTCAAATAAATCTTCTCTAGGATATATGATTCGGTGAGTTCCATTTTACAGAACTTTAGTAGTGATCGGATACTACAAACTTCAGAGTTGTATTCACTCACGGACTTAAAGTCTTGGAAGCGAAGATGCTGCCAGTTGTGTCTTGCTTCAGGCAAGTAGATGTCTTTTTGGTGATCGAAACGGTCGGCTAGAACAAGCCAAAGGGTGCATAGGTGCTACTTGGTGAGATACTCAATCTGCAGTGCATTATGGATGTGTCTTCGAATGAAGATCATTGAAGTAGCTTTCTGAGCTTCGTCGACAGGTTTGTCATCCGTAGGTGCCTCGATGGTGGCTTTAATACCTTTTGCACATTTCAGGTAGTTTCTTCTAGATGCTTCCAGAGTGATGAAATCGAGCTTGTTCAAGTTCAACATGTCCCTAAAACGGAGGTTACAACAAAAACATGGTCAGTCATATGGTAATCCATAGACATATATCGTAAAACATTCGGGTTCAATAGACATGTATTGGTTTAATTTATGCATGAAAGCTACAGGTTTCATGTGGTAAGTTTTGAGTAAAAACTTCAGGTTTCAAAGGCACTAAATATAAAACTACAGGTTCAATTTAGTTTTATGAACGATTTGTTCATAAAAGAGAGGTTCCTGCAAGAACACAGAATGCAATATGCTGATTTAAGTGTAGTGGATTTAAGTTGCTTCAGAAACTCAAGTGTGAGAGCTTCGGGACTACGAAAGGATGTCAACGATTCAAAATATAAAAATAAATTATTGAATCGTTAATGTCCAAAAGTGATCTTCAGGTCAGTAATTTTGGATTAATTATCAGATTATCGGATTGCAGGTTACTTTTAATTAAGTCAATAGATTAGGACCAAATGAGGTCGATCGTGGAAGCAAAATAATGTGGGAAAAGAGCCTTACAGGTTCGACTGCATACTAATTGGGCTTCGATGAGGGTTGCTGGCATTGGGTCGAAACAGGTGCAAGCCCAGCGAAAGCTAGCCATTGCGTTGGTCTGGGGAAGCCCAGCCGAAGCTGGGTTTGGGTTTTTGGGTACGGTGCAAATGAAGCCTAGTAGCATAAGGCTACTAGCGAGTAGGCTAAGATTTGGGTGAAGCCCAGTGAGCTAAGGGCTCCTGAGAGCGAGCCAAATCATGGGCAAAAAAGGAAGCCTAGCAGCTTTGGGTTGCTGGAGTTGGGCCTAGGAATTCAGGACAACAGGCCAAAAAGGCTGTAGGCTTTCTTGGTTGGGCTAAGGAACTTCAGGCCCTATAAAGCTAATTAGGCCAAAGGCCTAGGGTTCGAGTCAGGGCAACAAAGCCTAAAGGGCTGCTGGCGTGAGGTCCAAGGCGTCAAACGACATCATGCCATGACATGTTCCACGCGGCTGAGCTTCAGGCCAACGACGGTGGTTTGGTGAAGCCACGGTGATGATGCAGTGACTGCGCCGCACAGTTCCCAAAAAAATTTCTTTTTCTTTTCCACATCCCTAGGGTTTGAAAAATCCTAATTGCTTCTAATTTATTTATATGCTTTGACTCACAAATTTCACATAGCAATATAATTGTGTAATGCATGAAACATATATATATATATATATATTGACAAATATATGAAACATATACAATATATATATATATATGGAAGGAAAATATAAACATAGAGGGGTTCATGCATCATGGGGAATGTTTTCATGCTTCGTGGATGTTTCAAATATCTTCCTTTGTACCTAATTTTGTACCTAATTGGCAAAAAACAAATAAGAGCCTTTGAATTTTGTAGAAGATAGCCTCCTACAATCCGTCATTTTCTTAGCTTCTGGCAAGAGCGTGCTGATAACGTGTTGTAGACCTATTTAACTAAGATATTCTAAGGGAATAGAGAGAGGGAGGCCGGCAGTAGTGAGAGAGAGAATAGAGAGATTTAATTGTGAGGTGTGTGTTGTATCACCCCCATTGTGCCTTTATTTATAGTAGTAGGATAGGTAAAATCCTTACCCTTTTAGGATTACAACTCTAATATTAGACTACTAAGGGGAATATGAAAGATATCCCTAGATACACTAGAATTTACACTATCACATTCTTATTCTAAATATGACTGCAACACATTAAAGTTTTTTCCATTGATCTTTTTTTCCTCTTTCATTTAGTTGTGTTCTTTTTTCATTTTGGCTATCATTAAACAGGTTTAAATTCATAAGGTCTGTCACTTAGTACTACGGTCTAATGGTACTCCTCTTTAGAAGTCTTAGGTTCGATTCTCGCTAGAGACGAATTTAAACCACATTAGTACTAGCCTATTGTGAGGGCTAAGCTACCCTTCTGACTCAAATACACCTCTATTCGATATATTATTTTGGTTTATAAACGTTTGATGCACTTGTTTGCATGTTAATAGTTTTTCAACGTTTCCTATAGATACGTGACAAGAATTGATTGGCCAGTTACGCACTTACGCTACTCAAACCATAATTGGATGCAAGAGAAATCTCTCCTGCGGTATAGGCAGTGGGAAGCATTCCATGTTTGTCGGAACCCCATCTCTATAATATTTATTTACAGCAAACAAGAAATTGACCCGTCGATTGGCAATCCAGCGCAAACAGAATAGGCATTGCAAATCGTATTAGGGCAAAACATTTAAATCAAGATCAAGGCAGATTAAGAATTAAAATTATGAAAGGGGGAACATAATATTACAAACGAAAGAAAAACAGCGGGCGCAGGTGCTCCTACATCCTACTGTTTATTGTCACATAATCATATTTTACAAAAATGGCATCAACAAGAATCACTTGCAGAGTGACCTATTTGTATAAATATCATATACACTTAATTTTGGTGAACGGGCAAGAGGAATTACAAGAGTTTGAACGCAACCGCACAAAAGGAGAACAAAAGGAGCAAATTGCATCCAGAATCTCGTTGATGATGAATACGATGTCTGAACAAAGGCAATGTGGACAACAGATGTGCATGCCAGCTTCTAATTGTAGTCTTTCTGAAGAAAGAATGAACGAATGAATTGGCTAATGTACCTTCACAGATTCTGATTCCCTTCCACTGTTTGCATTACATATCTGATATAACAGCAATGTAAACGCAAATTCAGACTTGCCATCTGCACAAAGCCTTTTTACTCAGAGCTGGAATCGTAGAAGTCACTAGGGCATGGTGTCATGACCTCAGATTCAAGCAGCTGGACCACCCTGTGCATAGAGGGTCGATCTTCTGAAGTTGAAGAAACACATTGAATGGCGACAGAAAGCAGGGCGTCGAGGCTTTCAGCTTGCACCCCCTCACACTGTGGATCAACAATTTCTCTTTGCCTATTTTCTGTGACCAGAAAATTTAACTGCAGAGGGAATTGCAGATAAATTAGAAGAACTAACTTGAAGAAACGATACCCATTCCAAAAATGATATCATTAAGGAACTTTACATAATATTTACTTGACTGCAACAATCAATCAAAACCAAAATATTTTCTTTATCATTCTTTCACCTATTATATTCAACACGTGCAATTGATTTCCAACAGTTGACATGGATATGCGGTTCACAATTCACTATGCTTATACTATTCCCAACTAAATTTTATAAACGCTAAAACAAACATGGCCATACTGCAGTCAACTTTAGAGGACATGATTTACACTTGCTGATTTAGCTTCATGTCAAAAAGCAATATTATTTTTGACAAAAACCACACATAGAGAGACATACCCAGCCAACAATGTTGAGGCCCTTCTCGATAAATGATGCATCTGTGGGTCGTTTTCCACTTAATACTTCAAGCACCAGGACCCCAAAACTATAAACATCAGTCTTTTCAGTTGCTCTGCCACTTTGCATATACTCTGCCAATGAGGTCATATCACTCAGGTTGTATATAAATTTAACAAAAACTGTATCGTACTACTTCAGAAATAACTGCCTGCACACACAATGTTTTCCTCCCTTTGTGTAACAAAAACACATTTCATCAGGAAGCTGATTTGTAAGCATGTACATTACCAGACACCTATAACTGGAGCAGTTGAAAGTGCATGTAAATGCATTCAATCGTGTTTAGTTTTTACTTGGGAGTTCTATTGTATTGTTTGTTATTCTGCCACTGTACAGGCTATTTTAGGCTGCTATGCTGCTCCATTTGGTTGTTTAGTTTAGTACACTTTTGTATCACTTACTACTCCAAATTTAATTATGCACAGAAACTTTTATGGAAGAGCGTGAAAATCTGCTAAAGGTGAAAATCGTAATAATTTATTTCCATCTACCATGGATCTAGTCATTATAATAGGAAGGGATTTCCACATCTTTTTTGTCCCCCTACACACCCCTGCTTATTTCAAAGGGGAATCAATGGAAAGAACTAAACAGGGGTGTGCAGAATCATTCCCAAAATTTATAGAACAATATCCACATTCAGAGAGTTGAGAGCTCAGCATAACAAAACAGAAACTACAATTACATTTTCTTACCGGGAGCCAGATAACCAAATGTTCCCGCAACAATTGTTGTAATGTGCGATTCTTCATCCTCCAACAGTTTGGCAAGTCCAAAGTCAGATACGCGTGCCTCAAGACTTCCATCAAGTAAAATGTTGCTTGACTTTATGTCTCGATGTATGATCCTAGGTGAGCAATCATGATGCAAGTAAGCCAGGCCTTTTGCTGCTCCCAAAATAATATTCAATCGTGCATCCCAATCAAGCTGCTCAGATCTTTCTGTTCAATGGTTTATGAAATATTATTGTTCCAATGGTTTATTTCCTTGTAACAAATATGTATAATGTGCAGTAAAATATTTTAAAAACTTTTATCAAGAAAAGTACATATGTATACCAAATACTAAGCCTGATCAATGCCACGTGTTCCTCTGATGGAGATCATGATGTGCATGTAAACATTTATGTGCAACATCACATGGTGAGTTTAGGTTATTTGACACATTTATGGTTAACTTTATTCAAGTATTTTTATTTGGATTCGTATAAACTCGAAGGCACCACTGTCCTTTTGTTGGACAGTTTTAAGTATTGAATTTCTTGCAGACAGTAAGTTTCCTTATATGGTTTCTTTTTTAATTTACTCTCTGTAACCTTCTCTTTCCAGGTCCTACACTCATTACCCCCCCTAACTTCATGTATAGATAATAACTTTATCATTCATCTAAACCAGATGCACATGTAACATGTTAAAGCAATGAAAATAAACACAAGAGAAGAGCATCTAACCGTGAAGCGCTTCATCAAGGCTTCCACCAGATAAGAAATCATAGATTAGCAACTTTGATGTGGGAGAATTGCAATAGCCCCTCAAATTCACTAGGTACCGGTGTTTTATACTTCCAAGAATTTCTAGCTCCCTCTCGAAAAAACGATCAACCCCTCATTCATCTTTACAATTCTTTTTAATGCAAATACTTTGCCGTCATCCATTGCAAGCTTGTACACTGTTCCAAAGCCACCAACACCAATTATGTGTTCATCATTCAAAGTCTCTAACTTCTTAATTATGTCTTTAGAAGAATATGGCAAATCTCCATGAAACATTACAATTGATGCACCTGGAGCAACAAGACTGTTGGTCAGATTTCAAAAACTAGGAACTCAAGATTTGTTGACGTAAATCAAATATAAGCCAGAAAGTAACCAGTACCTCCAGTAACATCCATTGCAAGACCTTTACTGTCATGTTTACCGAACTTTTTATAAAGAAAGCAACCCCAGAAACACATGAGAGCCACTAAAAGAAGTGCACCCACAGTCGCTGATGCACTGATAAGTAGCCTACCAGAGTATTTCTTCTTTCCACCTTGATTTTGCTCTACAAAAGTTTCAATACTAAGTATGAGTACCATAATGTTGTCGGCACTTGAGATTCTCCAGAAGGAAATTTTAAAATTCCCCAAGGACTTCACCAACATGAGAAGTCATAGTGAAACCAAAATAATTTGAAGGCTTTCATGTTCTAAAGAGTCTCTAGATGATCACAAACATTGCACCCATCTATTTCACATCCAAGGAGGTTTACCTGAGCTTGGAGATTGGGAATTTGGTGATTCCCCAGGGACATCTTTGCATACCAGATTGATTTGCTTCCCACACAAACCACGATTTCCATCAAATCTGCAAGGAAATGTGTCAATGGCTCTAAAGAGCATGAAAATCATTGGGAACTACATTGTCATAGTTTAATATGGGTATAACAGGTCAGTTAGTAACTAGGGCACAATAGAGATCTTAAGCTAAGTCCCACCATCTAGAATGTAGAGAGGCAATGACATGAGAACAATCCCTTCCCACGTTTCACGCATACCTTACAAAATATATCATCTTACCGGAAGACAAAAGATAAAGGACAAATATGATTATAATGAGTTTGAAATAAAGTCCAGTTCCCACACCCCCCCCCCCCCCCCCCCCCCAAACCTTCTTTTTCACAAAAAAAAAAAAAAAAAAAAAAAAAAAAAAACACAACACTTTACCAGATGATTAGTACTTACGAGCTTTCAGGTAAGTTGGTAAGCATTCCATCAGATGGTATTGGTCCAACCAGAAAATTGTTTGACACATTGCTACAGGAAGTCAAGATTCCATTAAGCAATAAATTACATGATTTTATGTTCAATAAAACACCAATATTCAAGTTTTAACAAGACAGACAGACAAGGAATTAGGCAACTCACAGCGCAACAAGCTTATCCAACTTCCCTAGTGACACAGGAATATTTCCACTGAGAGAGTTACTTGAAATATCTCTGTAATATAAAATCATAGAATAGTGATAAAATAATAACAGAGATATCCTCGACAACAACAAAGCTTTAACTGAAAGCAATATGACATAATGCTGAACTAGGAACGAAGAAGCGTCAGAAGTGTCAAACAGTATCTTTAAATCCTACTTCACTAACTACAAGGAATATGAAACTCGAAATTTTGTGCGTAGATTATTTTAGGCATAAATACGTTAGTCGTATGGTATCTACAGACTACAGTGGCATTCTTACATTTGGTGATGATGAGATAATTACTTAAACGTTCAACAATGAATGCATATCCTGATTGAAAATAAATTGCGTAGCCACAAATGTAGTAAGCACATCTACAAATCTAAGTTGTTCAAATTATTCTTAACCCACACAGAAAATCGGTGAAAGAAGAAAAAAATAAATTGAAAAACTTTTTTTATTGAACATTGATCAGCATGTTAGAAACGACTCACAAAAATTTGAGGGCTGACAGCTTTCCCAATTCACTTGGAATTAATCCACTTAAGTAATTACCCTGCAAGTATCTGCAGCAACCAAAAAACTCAACTTCAGCATGATACAAACAGTATTATACAGTTCAAAATGGAATGCAGATATAACTACAGGAGACTTTTCTATTGAAATGTAAACAAATTATGAAAATTCTACATCCTATAACTGAAAATTCCATAACTGGATTGCCCAATTCAAAAGAAAATACAGATATTATTTGGGACTTTTTTTATTGCAAATGTCAACCAAATTGTGAAAGCTACAACTTGGTCAAAATATACTCAAGCACAAGTTAAATAAAAGATACTATGAGGGAAAAGAAAAACACTAAAACTGCCTAGGCCCTGCCCAGTCCGCAAGGCACTAGGACCCTACCCGCCACCCGCCTACCGCCTAGCAATTTTTAGAACATTGTGTAGAAAGCATGATGGCTATTGAAAAAACATGGTACTGGGATGATAGAAAAAGGTAAGAGGATTGTTTGGTAGAATGGGCATTCAAGGTCAAACATAATGCAAATGGTACCATAGTATGAAAGAATGCACAACTAGTAGCCAAAGGATTTATTCATAAAGCTACAAATGTTTTTTTAAAGGAAGGCTTATGGTACCAATTATCAGAGACACTTTTGCTCCACCTGCCAAGATGAATTTCATCTATGTCTTATCCTCTTCAACAACCATCCAAGATTGGTATCTTTTTTAGTTTGTGTGAGGAATGTGATCCCTGGTGGAGGAAGTTTATATTGATGGTCTCGGCGTGCATGTGAACGAAAAAAAATGATTTTTTTTTCTTTTCATAAATAAAGTACAAAAAGAAAAGAAAAAGATGTGCACGAGGTCACATCTGAAACTGTGCAGAGCAGCAACACACAGAGGATCACCTAGGAGCACTCTTTGCCGCTCTATCTTATTATTTGTGAGTAAAAATTAGGATAAATATACCATTTTCCTACACTATATCCATATTCTATAATATGGTATTAATTGAAACAATTTTCTAGTGCTTGGTTTGACGAGTTTCAAATAACTATGCCAAGTGTGAAAATTGGTTATAATCTAAGCTGTACTGGTCACACTGTACTTATTTTCCATTTTCAAGGTAATAAAGCAGCTCCTATTGTATTTTGTGATACTATTGTTGCAGGGAATGATGTTTAGGAGATGTTGAAAAACTCACTTTGTCAATGAATATGAGAAAGATCAAAGGGTTGGGAGAAATTAAATAACTTCTTTGTATAGAAGACTTTTCCCAGGAAAATGCATATTCCCAAACAAAATGCATCTTCTTCAAGATAGAGGGATGCTAGGTAAACCAGTTGATACTTAAAATGAACCAATCATGTTGATGAAAGGTATTAAAAGCTTAATGTAAAACTTATCTACCTTTCGGACACATATTCTGATATTGCTTAAGTTGTGAGTGTAGTCCGCCAGTTTATGCATGCACCCCATTCTCCCCATCCAGAGGTAGTTTTACATGTGATTTTTGAACTATGCTCCTGGATAGGGATTTTTATTTTCAAAGAACGGACACTTAAAGGAAATATGAAGGGGCACCTAGGAGGTTGTTTCTGTTGGTGATAGAAGGTATATTCTAAGCTACTACACCTTCATTGTGAACATTGTCAGCCAGAAACTAAGAAACAATCAATTGTTGCGATATCAAGTGCGAAAGCAGAAATTTCAGGTTATGGGTTATGGGACTTGTGAATTATTATTGGTTACACATATTGTTCAAGGAATTGAATTTTAAACAAGCTTTTCCTGTGAAATTTCATATGGATAATAAGCCTTCAATCAGTATAACTCTCAATTCTACTGAGGATGATAAGACCAAAATTTATTGAATCTGTCTAGAATTTTATTAAGAAGAGATTAGATGCAATAATTATTCCTGCACTAGTTGTCACGACAGGAGACATTAGATTCTCACAAAAAGCCTTCTGAAGTAAAGTTTTTCATTCAACCATAGGCAAATCACTGTTATTCAACCGACTTTTTTTGCCAAATCACGATCTCCGACCACAACTGGTTAGAAACATATACAAACATCATGCAGTGGTGAACATCAGAACAATTATTGTAAGATAACAATTCGCGCAGGTGGACTTACATTCGCTCCAACTGTGTGCAATTCCCCTAGATCTGAAGGAATAGTCCCATAAAAGTTGTTGTTATGAAGAGCTCTACAACATGATACATCAGACATAATCAGTCAGAGAAGAAAATTTGATATAACAAAGATACATCAATTACCATAACTGCTATTATATCTCTTAATATCACATACAAAATCGTTAGCTGATCTAGCTTCCCAAGGTTTGGAGGTATATATCCACTTAATTTGTGACCAGCAAGACTCCTGCAAGATACACCATGAGAAACAAACTCATAACTGTAACACACAAAATTTACGACACTCATGCATTGTAACCTTTTTTTAATTTTAAAAAGGATGAAAATTTATTGAAAAGTGGACACATCTTTATTTAAAAGGACAGAAGGTTTAAGCATGATACGCCCTCCGCAGATCAAATGAGAACAATAAAATAGGTCTCAATCGTCTATTTGCGAATGGGCTAAGTAATGTATATGCCTCAATGCCACCGCACAGGTAGGACATCCATTCGATTAAAATGACCCCCATTAGATAGTTACGTTATACTACTTTTCATTTTATATTATTTCTGTTGTGGGGGTACTTTTAGTTCTCAGCCTCCTCAATTTGCATTATAATAGAAAAAAATAACATTACTTATTTCATTTCAACCATATAGTCCATGACTCCATGTAAGAGCCAAAATCATACACCTCCAGAGAGCCACGGCTTTCTTGTTACCCCCCCAAGAACAGAGCATTATATTCCAACAAAAGAAATAATCTCATGGGCAAGCCTGAAAATACCAAACATCCTCAAAACCAAGACTATGTCTTATGAAAGAACAATGTCGAAAAGAGGTGCCCATCTCCAATGTGGAGATGAGAAATACATAATCTTTTGTTCTTTTAGTGGGAGACAAGAACTTGTTACCAAATAGAACTTGTAAAAAACAAATACAGGATATCAACCAGCAAGCTGAAAAACAAAAACCAAAACCATAAACATAAATCCCATGAAACAAGTGGTTGTTCAATAAGCACAGAAAGTGATTAACAAAACACAATTGTAGGCATTCAACACTCACAAGTAGATTACTCTCTTTGTTTTGTCATCACATTTCACTCCTTTCCAATTACATGGATCAGGATCTTCTGGTCTCCATCGAAGAAGGATACCATCTGAACTAACAACTGCTGTCCTGAAGCTTAGAAGTGCCTCACCTACAAATAGATGAATATCTATATCAGATTATGGCATGGCGTATCCTTTGATTGACCAATATCTATAATGTAATAACTCTATTTGTTAAAAAAACAAAAGAAAGAAGCCATAATGTAATACCTGCTCAAAAATATACTTGGCCACTCTATTCTATGATTACAAACTATCCAATCTTTTTAAATTTCTAGATACACTAGCACAACCAATTTTTCAAATCAAGTAGATGTAAACACTACTATGGACACATACTTGGCATCACTGAATTTTTTTTTACCATTCCCGGTGGTATAAGATGTCACTGTGTCAAAATATCTTCAATATTTTCTCATCCGTTATAATTTAGGCATGTGTCAAGATAACTCAAAATTAAAAAAAAAAAAAAAATAAAAAAAAAAAAAAAAAATAAAAAAAGAAAAGAAAAGGACAAATGAAAAACTAAAATATGTCAAATTACCATCAGGACTGATAGCTCTAATTTCGTTCCTTGTTATATAAAGCAATAGAACGTAAAGAAGCCAGAGCCCTCTCCATTTCACCAAAAAGATGCCCATAGTGGCACTGGTCCAGCATAATACAGCAACAATAATTCATCTGTCAAGCCAAGGTTTACAATGCTTCCTACTAGTTGACGTTGACATCCAGCAGCTGGAAATGAAACAAAAAGGAAACCTGAAAATGAACACGACTAATTTTAATAGCAGTTTGAACGCGACCAAAAACGAATAGCTGCTTGCTCATCCATTCCAATACATCACACAATATTATCTGTTAGACTTAGCAAATGAAAGTCACGCTCTACACTTCAATCTTAACCAATAGAATTCCCATAAATGGGGTGCAAAATGAAAAGGAACTATACAGGCATCACTGTACAATTAAATTACGACGCACACACGGTAAGTAATAAAGTAAAAGTGCATTCACGAACTAGTAAAGCACATATTGCAAGAAAACAATATACAACCAAATTTAAAAAGATCCAAGGAAAGACAACGAAACAGTAAATCCTTGCATATTGACCCGGGCAAATGGGTATTAAACCGTCAAAAGCCAACGAAATTGAGCACGAAATTATCCAATATGTAATTCACTACAACAAGCTCACAGCAATCAGGGTTAATCAAACAATGTCAATCAATAAATGCAATTAGTAAATCGAATAATGCATCGAAATTATGCTAAAACAAAGAAGGAACATCCACAAACACAACATCTTAAGCTTCATCATCAACTCTTCAACTTTTTCAAATTAGAAACTTTTGAAAATCCATGTCCACTGCCGGTCCTAAGAGTTAAAACCAAGTCAATTACCCTCCAATTCACTAGTAATTACAAGGGAACACAGTTAAGCTTAGATGGTTAAAAAAAGGTAAAATCTTGAAGTGAAATTGAAGTCAGATTTACCGATAAATGTTGAAAGATAAAGAGGCTGCTCTGGTTTTTGATCGATCTGAGACGAAATGCAATGCAGATTGAGCAACTGAGCAGCGGCGGATAGACGTAAGCACCAGAAGCCAAAACGACACCGCACCACTCTGTCTGGCACTCCCCAGTCTCTGAGATTTGGGTGATGCCTAAGCCAGGAGAGAGAGAGGAGAGAGAGAGAGAGAGAGAGAGTGTGTGTGTGTGTGTGTGTGTGAGTTGTGTTTGTGAGGAGGTGAGCAAGTGGAATTTAGAAAATAAATAAATAAATGATTGGAAAAGAGAATAAGCGAGAACAATGAAGGAAAGTGGTTTCGCACGAGTCTACGCTGACCTTCCGTACGTGTGCCGACCGACACCCTACAAGGCTACAAGGCTACAACAACATTAAAAAAATGGGGAAGCTGATCATCACACAAAAAATTCCGCAATTGCCTCCTGTTTCCGTTTTAGGGTTTGGTTTTCTTCGGGTTTCTCCTCCGCCGCCAAGCCCTCTCCCAATCCAACCCAAATTCCTTCTCCTGTGGCCACAAAATCGATTGGGAATCCCACACCATATAGGCATCCTTGTTCTTCCCCCAAAAACCAGCACAAATTCGTCGTCGTTTTGCATCAACTATGAATATAATCTCATCCCCTTCCGTCGTCTCCGCCGTCGTCATCTTTGAGATTGAGAATCTTCGCGTCCTCGGTCCCGGCTTGAATCCTTTGGCTCCAAACTACTGCATGGCCAATCATTCTCGCTAAGTCTCTCTCTTTCTCTCTCACGCCCTTCCTTTTCAATATTGTTCTTCCGGTCCCTTTTTTTTCTTTGTACTTTTTCTTTTTTCCCTACAAATTATGTAATAATCTTGGGTTCTGGGGTTGAGATTTGTTGTTGTTGTAGTTGCGTAAAAGAGGGCTTGTGTTTTCTTTGTTGGTATCAAATAGTGCGTTTTTGGGTTGTCGATTGCCCCGAGAGACGAAGGTAATGGGCACGCTCAGGCGGTCGCTTAGGTCCAGTGTGGACATGGATGATAGAGGATGGACTCTGCTTCATATTGGTTGTCGAAAGGGCGACCTGAAACAGGTAAATTCTATGTTGTCGGTATTGAGAATGTTGCTAAATGTTTGGTTGTAAAGTTGGAAAAGCGTTGCGTGATTTGTTAAGATTTGGATGTTGTAATATCTTGTTTAAGCTCATAACTGTTATTAGCCCTGCGAATCTAGTTTATTGTGTCATTGAACGGAGCCTGGCTACATAGGATTTGCACAACTAAATATACAATACGACGCGATGATAAAGTCCCTTGCTGAGATTGTATTGGATAATTCTTTTCTAGTTCTAATTGATAGAAGAGAGAAAAAGTGTAGTCTCAGATTATGATTTGTCTGGATGATAAAATAGATATTCAGAAAATTTGCAACGTCAAGGTTTTCTATACGCTTTGCTAAGGTCTCTAATTGGTCATGGACACGATCTGCATTATTTATGCGTTACAACTATAGATATATTTGTGCGCGCGCGATGGTAGGTGGACCACAAACGTGTTCTTTTTTCAGACAAGTAGTTGTAATTTCTTTGTGAAAGGTCCTTTAGAGTATTTCAAATGAGGTTTTCTGGATTTGACTTATGAGTAGAAATTGTATAATTTGGCTTTAGGATTAATAATTAACTTATACAAATTCCTCCCTTAATTAACCAAACTTATACGCTACTGTAGATTGCGACTCTAAAGCGACTTAAGAGTTGCAGATTCTTACTCAAAATTGGCTTCCAGAATACGAAATTAATAACCTGTAAATTGACTTTCAGATTGCTAGCTCTAAATCGTGAAATTGATAAATAACTTGTTAGAGACTTGTGTATTGAATGGAACTCTCAGCTTTGTTAATTCTTCTTGTGGTTTTTACTTATATAACGAGTAAAATGAATTGTGTTCCTGATGAAAGCCCACTTGTTTTGTCTTATTTGGCTGCTTTTCTGAACACCTTCTAACTATGGTAAATTAGGAGAGAAAGTGCAGGTCTCTTTTGGGGACTTTCCTGACAAAAAAAAAATGACTTAATAGTAACTTAACTGGCTACAAGGAAATGAAAATTAGCACCCTGGTCAGAAGTACAATCTATTTTTCAAATGGGTAATGCTAGGGAGACTAAATTTGCAAACTAAATGATGCGTCACCAATAAGAAATAAGCATGTTAATCAACACTTAAGTAATAATTTCAATCAATCAACTTCCATGTCTTTTAGTTTACAAAATTTAGTCTACACATTTAGTCTCCCAAGCATTACCCTTTTCAAATTAATATGAAACACAAGCTTTGTGTTTTCTTGAACTTTTTCACCTGCTTTGCCCCAACTAATTTGTTAATTATTTAAAAATTTTCTGTCCGTTCTTTTCCTTTCGGCAGGTGAGGCGGCTTCTTGACGAGGGAATGGATGTGAATGCTGCTGCTTGGGGTCGCAAATTGAAAGGGGTTACCCCTCTCCACCTAGCTGCTGAGGGTGGTCATTTAGATGTTATGGATGAATTACTTGAGCGTGGAGCTAACATTGATGCCAGAACTAAGGGTGCTTGTGGCTGTAAGTAGCGTCACCCTTCCTTTTTTTTTTGTTTTTTTTGTTTTTTCCTCCTGAGTAGCTATTTTCAAGTTTTATATGTTTTAGTTGAGAAGATGAAGAAATTGTAATAGTTAAGGTATTATCTGACGCGTTCTGCTTCCTTTATTTGTTGAAACAGGGACTCCGCTTCACAGTGCAGCCAAAGAGAGGAGGAGGGAAGCAGTGAAATTTCTGGTAGAGAATGGAGCGTTCTTGCCAGATGACATGTATGATTGTAGGTTTAACCCTCCCCTCCATTACTGCCCTGGGCTTGAGTGGGCTTACGAGGAGATGAAGCGTCTTCAGCTAGAAAGTGCATCATCAGGGGAGAGCTCTTGAAAGCTCTGAAAGCTAAGTACTGCTGCGGTTTCGTCACAGTTGGTTTGGTGATTGGTCTTGTCTATATAAATATATAACACAGAGATAAATAAGATGCAAGATGCGCCTGAGTCACCATCTTGTGTGTGTTTGGTTGCTTCTGTCTTGCATGAAGGATGTTCTGGTGCACTTATAAAAGTCTTTATGTCGTTTCGAACATTATCATGGGCGCTATTATGCTCGTCAAGGGAACTCTTGTAGCTCTGAAAGCTATTTGATTGTGTGGACTTGGCTTTTGGCTTTTGTGTCACCGTGTCTCTATGTTTGGTTCCTGATGTTATGTATCCGAGATGTTCGAGTGTGGTATGATGGATTGGATACCCTTACAATAATGTTATATGATAATAATGATTATGGCCTACATGCACCCTCCTCCTTTCTCTTGAAACTTGGATGAATTATTCGCGGCACATATGGTCGTTTGACATTGTCCAAGGAAATCTGGTTAAGTTCTTGTTTGTTAACCTGGATTTGAATTTGTCTATGCGGAACACCTTTTTAGCCTCTCACAGCTCTGTTTAACCGTATTGGTTTTTGTGTGTTTTATTCAACCCGACGGTTAAAAATGAAGAAGTTTGGGAAGTAAAACCAGACACCTAAAAATCACCACCGTTGGAAATTTTCGTGGAGACCAAGATAATACATTTAGCACAGGGTACTCTTAAGTATGATAGTGACTAACAAAAAAAACTAATCAAGATAATACATTTATGCTCATATCCTTCTCCAACGGGTATGAGCATAAACGGTTATTGGTAAACAACTACGGTTATCCGTTTGCCATAACCCTTGCCCATTCCTACTTGTAACATGTTTATGACAGTTCTTTTATTTATTTTTTTATTTTTATGCCTCCATAGAAATTCAAACTTGGATTGAGGGTTGAGGGTTTTAAACCTTTGGTCGCTTTTCACCACACATGCGCTTAATTACTTACTCTTGGTATTGGATCGCATCGCATTATTTTACGCAGTAACATATTCGTCGGCCTCCTGAATATAAAGTTTTATGCACTATATCCGTCCCATTACTTTTGTATACACACGCACACACAAGTGATATTCTACGGTACACTATCTAAATTGCAAGAGAGATTCAAACTCGAGTGGAAAGAATGAAGAACATTCGTTATCTTTTACAAAACGTCAAATTGTCACGTAAGTCGTATTCAGCGAGCCTCATATTCAGCGAGCATGGGTTGAACTCATAAATTCATAATCCATGTTAAAATAGAAAATCCAGTCTCTGGTGCTCTTTAATCGCATCAAACAACAAACTAACAAACTTGAATTCATTTTAATGATTCATAGCCTTATTGTGAATTACGGCTCAAAGTTAAAGTCTTGAATACGAATCTGGAACTGGCAATCCATCAAACAAAAAGTAGGGAAGAAGCTTTCAAAGAGTTCTGGCATCAGGGCGACGGTCAAAGCCGAGCAGAGAAATCCTCTCATAATTTTTATGTTTAAAATAGTACTAAAGATATCGTAAATTCACTTCCAAATGAATTATAAAGTTTTCCTTAATGCTTACAGAAAAAATTTTGTGAAAATAAAAAGGTTATATTTTTGACAAAAAAACGTGGGTGTAATCACGGATTTTAGTTAGTTTTGTAAATTTATACATAAATCGTCATTTAAACTATTTATTTTCACTTTCGTCTCACTATGAAGATTTGAAAATTAAAGTAAGATTTTCCGTTGATATTCTTTAGAATGGAACCCTAACAATGTTTTGAGTCTTACTATTATATTTTTTTACATAATTTCTTTGCTTTCAGCTTAAATATATATTAAATATACATTTATTGATCATAGTAAAATCAGGTTCCAAATACTTTATAAAATTTTCCTTTAATACTAAAGAAAAATATTTTACGAAAATAAAAAACTTATATTTTTAACGAAAAAAAACGTGGATTAACATTTTTTTTTTTTTTTTGGAATGGTACCGCAGAAGCAATCAACTTGCAGCCTCGTGGTCCCTCGACTAGGAGATGGCGGCGGCCACCAAGTTTGAACTTGAAGGAAGGATACATGTTGAAAACGACATGCCGCTCACTTGGGCTTAGGGTTTTGGACGATGGTGGCTTTGCGGCTCGGTGGCCCGGCTCAAAGCCGTGGTTTCTGCGCGATTAGGGTTTTGAAAACCCACTTTCTTATGATTTTCGATATTGTATCTCAACAAGTAATCGACCCATTGAATCACAATAATAAATAATTATAACAAGATGCAATTAAAAATAAATAAAAAAATTAGACTACTTGGACGATGAGCAATTTCGATAACGTTTCTTGAGGTTTTGGCTCTTCTTCTCACAAAGTCACGTTCATTCTAATATCGTATAGTAAAATAATTCTCAAGTAGGATGAGAGAGGAACAACGGTGGAGAGAGAAGAGCACAAGTGATTTGTGATAATGGAGTTTCACCTTCGGGCCTTGTGCCTTTATTTATACTGATCATGATGAATTTTACTTGCCTACAAGTAATACAAGTCTATAAGAATTTGATCTTCAAATCCATTTTACATTAAATTTATACAATCATATTCCTATATATTATTCACAACACAAATATATTTGGGAAATTGACATAAATGGGCTATTTTTTTAATCTTTAGACCAAAATAAGACAAATTGGCCATACACACTCTATACACAAAAGCAAAATGACGAAAATACTCGCATATAAAGAGTAAAAACTCACAGCTCATTGCGTAATTTTTCTGATTTCGAGGACAGAGCTATAATTGGCTTGTCTTTTTAGTACATTTACCGTTTTTCCCTTTTACAATGAAAACTGATAAGAAACATATTTTTCCATCTCCAGCATATTATGCACTCAAACGAGCTCCATACCCAGATAGTGTCTATGTTGTGGGAAGTCAAACAAAAGAGAGTTAGAACTGATCCTATCATGATTCATCATCACTACTCTCAACAAGGATAAGTTGCTTTTTGCTCTTTAGCCTTTTTGAGGCTCTGTTTTCATTTTCTTCTTCTTCTTTAAACTCATCAGGCTGCGCCGAATCAGCATACTTTGTCACTTGTTCAAGGATTCCACTTCCGTATTTCTCCGTCTTCACTTTTCCAATTATATTCTCCAACTGCAAAGAAGTTAAATATGTTTCATGCATAAATTCAGGGCACCTACCCCTTGTTTGCATAGCAACAACATAGATTAATAGCATATAATACATTGCACTGAAGCGCTCGCACTACAAGTTTTCATCAAACAGAAGATCTCGAATTACTTAAATTGTTGCAAGAGATCTCCCCCTACACAACCCACCCCCCCCCCCCCAACTAACAAGCTGAAATGTTAATGTAATGAGGCTGAAACTTTTTGTATCTTAAATGGAATAGTGTTCACAAAACTAACCAGTTCCATCGAATTTGGCTTCTGGGCACTTATCAAGCTGATTTGTTGAGTAGACAGAACAGAATGTGGAAATATTCCTCCATGAACTGAAGATAGCTCCTTCCTCAGCTCGTCAAGCTTCAATTCCAGAGTAGAGGAAGCACGACAGTGTTTAACTGATCTCATACCAGCTACTTTCTTTTGTCCGCTAGTCATTTCAAGCTTTATGCTTCTCTTACCTACATGTGAAATGAATTGATGTCAATTAGAGCTAACCAGAAAAGAAGCGAAAACGGAGTCAAGAGTAACATAAAACCTTCTTTCCAAGCGGTTACTATGAGTTTCAGTAGTTCATGGACAGTGAAAGGTGAAATGTAGGTGATCATGACACTGAAATTGAGTCAAGTTACATCACAATTCTCTTTCTTTCTATTTGCAGGTACGGCGCTCAAAAAGGAAAATATGCATCTTATTAGAGCATCTCCAATGGTATAGGCAATTAAAGTAGGCAAAATTGTACTATAAAAGCTGATGTGGCATGTTGGCTACTCAATTGCCCCATGGAAAAAGTGTCACTCCAATGGATTAAGCAATCAAATGGGTTTGCCTAATCAATTGCCCACTCCATTGGAGATGCTCTTAGACCAAATTTTCAGCACAGGAACCTAAACAACCGACATAAAACAGGTATAAAGTAGGCTCTAGGTAAATTGGACCATCAACGATATTTTCTTTAATAAACATGTATCACGTGCAGTAGCACCCATAGGTGTAAGAATATTTTACACCAAATTACAGGGGCGTGCAATTTGGCCAGATTGACCAATATAGACATATATCCAACGTTAGCGTAAAAGTGGATCTTTACTTCCACAATTAATCACTTTCATACTGTAACCGACATGTTTTATTTTGCTATTATTAATGGAATATAGACATATCAAGAATAGCATTCAAGGAAACTTGTGATAATATGCGACTCCTTTTCTTAGAATACCTCAAAATGTAAAACTATCTGACGTTCTGCAATTCACATAAGGGTTAGACTTGAGAACAGCAAAACTAGAAACTCACTCCAAATGGGATGAAAAATGGCTTAAGTTTCGCAATTCTCACAGTTAGCATTCCACCTTCAAAGATATCCTCTAGGGCATGGTTAAAGCTTCTGCAAACTTCTATAACAGAACTGATAAGTAAATTAGAACTTAAATGCTGCAGTATTACTTTGAAATAGGAGAGCCCAAAAGGACTCATGACTGTCTCGTTGGCAATATCTTAAAGGCACAAGCACCTTCTGATCTGGGTGATCCTAGCAGGTGTAGTCTTTGAAAATGAGCTGTAAATTTGACAGTTTGGATCACTGAATTCTAGTGCGGTGTGCCCCTATATAAATGTTCTAGGTAAATTCCTCTTATATTTACTAAGCATTATGGATAAATCATCAATCTCTGCCTATTACAAGACTGATTTTTTTCTTAAAGGGGGTTCAACATCAACTCGTTAAGTAGGACATTAACATTATCATGACAAGCTTATGGGTGTTTTGACAGTACTGTCCTTGCAAAGGCACCAGTTATGCTACAAGATATGTCGTTCTTAAAATAAAATGCCTCAAACTGTAACTTTCAAAAAATAGCATTTCAGATAATACCATAAACTTTTCCTGTATAAAATATGTTAATATAAAGAGATTGGAATACAAATCTCTTATTAGATTTCGACAACACAACTTATATGCGGCATCTTTCAAGAAAGAATAATTTCTGACCTTGCAATACTTGCTTTGCCAAGGGTCCTATTGTTACATATGCATTTGTGGCATAAGCTGTATGCTGAAATTCTTCTTTCTGCATCAAGAACAGTGTGATTCTATATCACGTACTTGAAACAACCATATCAGAGTTATCAAGATTCAACAAAAATAATAACATGCTTACAGAAGATTTAACAGGGCATAATTTATAGAGAATGAAAAATAAAAACCTTGGGAGACAAATTTTTTGTCTTGGAAAAAAAAAATTAATAATAACAACAATATGCTTTAACGAAATAATTCAGAAACTAAAAGAAAATAGCACTGTAACAGAATTATAAGGCCCAAAAGCTTAAGCTGAGAGCCAACATCAATGTATATCAAACTTACAATCCTCACCTGCAGCCCCACCCTACGCATGGACAAGCAAACAAATGCAGATAGAGATTGGAGATTTTAGGACCTTCAAAACCGGAGCCTTCCCATAATTTTTGGCAAATAAGCAGACCCCAAAAGGTTCATGGGTCTATTTAATTCGCTGATGAGATAGATGAGAATGAGATCCCATTCTCATGTTTAGGAAGACCATTGATGGAAACAGATAACTGCCACAATGTATTCCAAGCACATGAAAGGGGAATCTCATACCCTTTGGGGTGTTTTTCCCATGACTAGAGAAATGCAAACAATGCATCTTTTCTGACTAAATTATCTTGGTTGACAATTTAGAATACAACTTTTTTATACACAATGCTGGGGTATGATTCAAAGGCTAAAAAAAAAAAAATTGGTTCTGATAACTGCATAGTCAGAATGAAAAACAATGAAATTTTCCTTGATGTCATTCTCATTTCCACATTTTGGAACACTCAAAATCTTCTATTCCCATCCCCCAGGAATGAGCATGGGTATTTCCTGCCCAAAGAGCAAATCCCGCAAACCAAATGGGCCAAATGAACCTTAGGGGTTCAGGAATGGCCAAAAATGTATATCACACTAACAAATATTATTTAAAACCTTGCAGGAACATCAAGGTTTAAGACCAAATACATGCACATGCCGGAACATTAAAAATTAGGATTCTTAAAGAGTTTTCTGTGATTGTCAAAAACCAGATCAGAAAAAAATCAAAAAATTGAGAACGACGACTTTTTCAAGGTCCAAGAGTTCGACTTCTTACCAAAAATCGATCTAATATAAGCTGTATGACAAGCTTCTCTATTTCCTCTCTGTTCAGCTCAGAACCTGAGTAATTCATACACCAATGATAAGTCTCCATTTATTAAATGATAACATGTCAGAATTTGTGTTTTAAGTCAAATCTCTCTTGATTTTTTTTTCTTTTTGTTCCATAATTTATTAATGTATAAGTGAAAGCCTATATGATTGTTGGTTCATTATATATTTTCAATAATATAACTTTATGCGATAGAAAACTGATTAACAAGTCAATTATATAGTAACTACTAAATAATGTGCAATTGAGTAGTGTGCCCTGTGAACTAACTATATGGCTCCACCATTGACACCACTTGGAACTACAGAATAGAAAATACAAAATGCCCCTCCAGTTCTTTCCAAAAGTTTCATGCCTCTCACGCCTTTGACCCCACGAGGCCTACACACTACAGAAAACAACCCCTCGTTCCCATCACTAGATCTTAGACAAGCAGAAATCGTGAATAGACCAAAATATAATACGACAGAGACAGTTCTAGCATTCTTATAATAACATAATAAAGGCACAGCCTTCGACCTACACAAACTTCATTTTTCCTAAGTAAACTAAAAACCCTCTATTTCTTTTTTCACTCCTCAGTAGATATCACTATTATAGGGAAAGCTAATCAATGCATTGTGCTAGTATGTAACTCAGATTGAAATTAAAAAAACTGAATTAGTTTACCATTATTTTCTGGTTGTACAAACATTTCCTTGATAGCTAAAATGGTACATTTATTACACCGGAATCAATTTTTTTTTTATTTTTTATAAGAAGAAATGATAACAATTTATTAAAACAATAACATGAATTACAAAATAGTGGATAAGAAATCCACCATCCAGCAAAACTAGCTAAGACCTCTCAAGTAGATCTATTTACAAGTAACTAAAACTGAATCAAAATCATTTTACGGCTGCTAACATATCCCACACTATATGAGAAAGAGAATAATCCCTGAACTCATTCCTAGATCTACTACACCGGAATCAATCATCTAATACAAAAAGAATTATATAATGAAGCAATAAACATACCTAGTTCCTTGTGCTTTATTTTGATTTTATCAACTAATTGCAGCACAGTCAATCTTTGATCATTTTCTTGTACATCTTGCAGCAAAGAAATAATAACCTTTGCATGACCTGTAAAGCATGCCAACAGTATGAACGAAACTAATAGACAATTATAAAGAATTGTACTCTTTTCTTTTGAAGAGAACGCAAAGAAACATACGTGACACATCCAGTTCTTTAACCTCATTGGAAAATGCACAGTTGTCACACATCCCTGAGATAGCATACATTAGTTATAAGAATTAGTAAAACCAAAAAAGGACGTGTGTCCCCGTGTGTGCTTATGCATGTGCTCTTGAGCATACAGAGGAACAACCAATAACACTTTATTACCATTGCAGTCCTGTAATGGCTCAGCAAAATGGCGGAAAAACGAACTACGGCGGCATTGTCTTTTTGACTGTAATTTTAAAGAGAAATTGATAAGACTAATGTTAGATTTAGTACTTTTATTACAAAAAATCAAATGTATGTGGCGCAAGGCTACAAATATTACGAAACTATGTAACTGGTAGGACGACTAAAATGAAAACAGATACTACCTGACAATATCGTACTATGTCATAAAGGTTCTGCAATCCAGAATTTTCATAGAAGACCATTGAACTCTGCTCAGAGAAAATAATATCTAAAGATCACATTGTTTAGGAAATTATACATGAACCAGCGCGATAGCCGAAAATAATACCTGTCTAGGAACATCACCAGGTCTAAAATACAGTAGGCATTGAGAAGGGAGTCCATCTCGTCCAGCTCGGCCACTTTCCTGGACTTACGAAGGTTACAGAAGGGATAAAATTAAAGGATATGTAAGTTAGCAGCTGGGAAGGTGAAAAACCTGGTAGTATGTTTCCATTGATTTACTTAGGCTGTGATGGATGACAAACCTGACTACAAGCAGTTACCAAGCATTAGATATAACAGGAAAAGAAAAAGACTTCTTTGACGGAACAGAAAAATAAGATTCAATTTGTATTTGTATGCAAACTTCAAATGGCATGGAAAAACAAGACAACATAAGGAAATAGAAGATAAGTGAAGAAAGAAAGCATCGACTGCACAAGTTTTGCTGTCTGTGATCCCAAGACCTTGAACATTAGACTGAACTTGTCCCCGATCCACCCATATATGAAACTTTTCCCCATAAAATGTTACTCATACTTACCAATTTAAATTCTTATGTTATTAATTATTATGAAAAATTATTCCCCCTTTAATATCATTATATTTATAAGGTGCTAAGATTTCCATTGAAAACAAAAGGAAATTACAACACAAGAGACATGGTGTTCCCTGAACTACATGCAATTAAAGAACAAGAAAAGATAAAAGCAAGAAAACAAACAAAAGAACTAACAATCATAGAACAGTCCCCAATCAGGAAATAAAATCGCATAAACAATCAGTCCATACTATCTGAGCCAAAAGGATGTCCAGAAACAAACTCTAACCCACAAGTAATCCACATTCTCCCCCTTCACACCCTAATGTTTCCCCTATTTCTCTCCATTCAAACAAAACAAAATAAAACTACCAGCACCAAGCCCTTTTTCCCAACGTAGGCTTCTCACAAATAATGCAATACAAGATTATGGGATTGCCCGAATCAAACTGCTCCTTTCTTTATTTTCTGAACCTCTAGTTGTATTAGCTCTGTAAAGATTCCAAGCAATTAGGTTATTTCTACACATTAATGATAATATGCTTTTATTGGGGAAAATACATGAACATTGCAAATTTAAGACCGAGTGCCCAAGAGTTGGGCTATGTGTGCTGGTCATAATGCTCAATTCAGAGAGAAACAAAGGACCCAAGTAACCAGCTCGCGCGCCTTACGTCTCAGTTTTGATAGTACTATTGATCGAAGAAATAAAAACATGGTCATTATGATGTAAAAGGAGTAAATTATAAATCAAGTTGCAGATTCGAGCTAAAGATCATTTCCCTTTTGGGACTCACCATGTTAAAAGAATCAAATCACCATTCAATCATCTATTAAGGTTCTCTTAGTTTACTGTTTAGTGAATATTTTTGCAGATTCAGACCTTATGTACAGTACTGAGAGTGTGTATGTGCTGGGAAATTAGGAATATCTTGACCTGTATGCATAATAGTTTTCAGAACTTCATGATTCATAAATGACTCCCATTAGGAGTCAAGTCCAAATATGATGACCAGAAAACCACCATAATCTATTAAGTCCCCACACACTGTCAATGCAAAGAAGATAAATTTCGATTGGAGAACTCATACAACACAAAATCAAAACAAATAATGTTGAAGGACTAACCATCTGGTTTGTTGATTCCCATGCCAAATGCTACCTGGAATGCATATGCAAGCTAAGGTATAAGGAAGATAAATAGGAAAACAATAAAGTTCTTTATGGTGAAAAAGGGAACTGCAAACAAACATACAGTGCCTACGATGACTTGTAGCTTTCCATTACTCCACCTGTGCTATCAAACATACGAAAGAGGAGAAAGTGACTAAACAAAAGAATATGCATTAAGACGTGATGATGTGTGAGCTCGGAATAGGCGATACGCATACAGAGTTACCTCAACATCCATGAAGATAATACTAGTTGCTAAAAATAGATAATAAAGGGTAACAATTGAGTTTTAAGAGACGGGCTTGAATAATATGAGCTGGGCATTCAGTTAATAAAACTATATATTAATCTTCAATCCTGCAGGTAACCCATAAAGGTTGACAATCTAAACCAAGTTTTCAAGCATCTAAAGATCAACAACTAATGTAAAACAAATTGTGGAGAGCAAAATGCCCCTCTCTGAGCCCTATCAAGGCTCTAAACCTACCTCTCGGTCTGCCATCAATTATCTCTTAAAAATTAGATAAACTCACTACTAATCCCCGTCCTCCACCTCCTAACACATGAGCTAGGAATGGTAATTAACAATCAAAATGGTCATATGCTTGGGTAGCAAATACGATATGCATATCCAATTCTTCATTCTGTGTATCGTGACATCGTCTGAATTTTGGGCAACTTTGACTTTTGGATATGATACTTAGGGAAAAGATATCCAGAATTTCAAGGAATGTGACAAATAAGAGGTTAATCCATGGTATACCTTAGTCAGCACTCAGCACAAACAATCCAGAAAGATTTTGTCCCTTAAAAAAAAATAAAAGAATAGACCAGCATAATTAGCAACATTCATGTAATTCCATGATACCCATGTTACGTTTTTGGTTTGTCTTTTGTTAAAGTCCTATTTTGTTTAGGATTGTATTTTGGAAAGCTATAGGTGCACAGATTCTTGTCCTGCAAGGATTAGGGAAGAATTAAGTTTTCTTATACAATTAGATTAGGAACCCAAGAAGGAAAATTGGAATAGGAAAGAAAGTCTACTTTCCTATCCCATATATAATATGAAAATTGCTTTTAGCAATGGCAGCACAGCATGACATGGAGATTGAGCAGATGGATGTGAAGACTGCGTTTTTCCATCGGGATCCAGAGGAAACCATTTCATGGCTCAACCAAAAGGGTTTTCCAAATATGGGAAAGAAAACCTAGTATGTCGACTCAGGAAGTCCCTGTATGGCCTGAAGCAGTCTCCAAGGCAGTGGTACAAGAGATTTGATTCCTTTATGCTGAAAATTAATTTTAGGAAATTGCTTATATGATTGTTAGTATCATGTATTCCAAGATGGGATGAGCATATTGTTGCTGCTATATGTGGATGACACACTAATATCTTGTCAAGCCAAGTCTAGAATTCAAGACTTGAAGAAGATGTTAAGCAAGGAGTTCGACATGAAGGATCTAGGTGCTGCGTAAAAGATCCTTGGCATGGAAATTCAGAGAGATAGGACCGGTGGTAGGATCTATATATCACAAGCCAAATAAATCCATAAGGTTCTTGAGAAGTTCAACATGCTAGAAGCAAAGTCAGTTTCGACTTCTTTGGCGGCTCACTTCAGATTAAGTGGCCAATAGTGTCCTAAGTCAGAAACGGAGAAATCAGATATGGAGAAGGTTCCCTATGCTAATGTTGGGGGCTGCCTAAGGTTTGCAATGGTGTGACACGACCCGACTTAACTCAAGCAATCAGCGTCATTTCCAAGTACATGGCAAATCCAGGAAAGCAACAATGGGATGCAGTAAAGTTGATTCTGCATTACTTGAGAGGTTCTTGGTGACGAGGGTGTTAGGGTACATCGATGCTGACTCTGCAGGGGACTTGGAAGAAATTCAAGCATTGCTTGAACTTGATTGATCTCATTGATTGATCAAGGTGGAGCACCCCCTCACTTGAGGTAGGCGAGAAGAAGTTTGCCAAGGTGAAGGTCCTTGAAGATTTCCAGAGCTGCTTCAAGAAGGTTCGAACATAATCTGGGGTGCAACAGTCAAGACTTGGTTTGACTCACCAAGGTGGAGATTATTAGCTTTTTGGTCCGTCTTTTGTTAACCTCCTATCTTGTTTAGGGTTGTATTAGGAAACCAAAAGGTGCACAGATTTTTGAACTACAAGGATTAGGAAAGAATTAAGTTCTCTTGTAAAATTAGATTAGGAATCCTAGAAGCCAAACTGGATGGGAAAGAAAGTGTACTTTTCCTATCCCATATAGAATAGGAAACCTAATCAGAAAATAGGATGTAAACCGCACCCTATACTTATAAATAGAGGTGCGGGAAAGGCTAAAAAGAAAGTGAGAAAACAGAGAGACAGCCGAGGGAAGAAAGGGATTAGTTCTAGGTTGCAAAAGTACTGTATGCTCTATTATTTATCAAAGAAGTCATGGTTTCTCTACCTAGAGAAATCACAACTGGACGTAGGCACAAGTTCTACCAAACCAGTATAAATCTTGTGTGTTTCTGGTTATTCTCTAATTTGCTAAGTTTAATTTATTGCCGGATACATCAAAGAGCAAGTTCCAGAGGAGAGTCGAACTAATAACAACCCTCAGCCACAAATCATACTGGAAAAATAATCTCTGCAAAATATCTATAATGAGTCAATAAATTTACCGCTTATGAACATTTTCACGAGCATTTGCATCCATGTCTGCATGATAATGATGAGCTGATATTCCTTTCTCACGCAGCTCCTTTGCAACCTAGAATTCTAAACGTAAGGAATTATGTATAATGCTATTTTGGACAAGCAATTATGTATGATGCTACAACCTAAAACTCCTTTCTATGCATGACAATTATGCTAAAGCCCCAATCATGTGTGAATTTACGCTAAGTAAGCAAATTCTTGCAAAAAATATATATAATAATCCAGTTTAGATAAATTAAACAGTTGTGGTCATCGGTCATATCAGACTCACTGTAGCCGACAAGACAGACAGACAGAGAGAGAGAGAGAGAGAGAGAGAAACTCAACAACAGAATCCTATAAAACTTACGTTTACAAAACAGGATACAAAGTGTGTTCTAAGTGAAAATTATCTATAGGGAAAGATTTCTATATTTCGGAAATATGCTCAAAACTGCGATACTTAAGCAATTCTGTTTTGACTCCAAAAAAATTTTGGAAATTTGTTAACACATCAAATGTTTATCTAACCAAATTCAGGCATTGGGCTTTAAAACTGCTTACAGTTCCATCATTTCAGGATTTATTTTGTCCATATCTGTTATCACTTTTTACAAATTATGTGACAGTCAACCGAAAGCAACCAACAATGAAAATAAACAAACAACACAGACCTGTTCACATTCCTTTCGAGAAAAGCAATACACTATGCCAGATTCATGATCTGAATAAGAGTGATGAATAAATTCTGCAATTTCATCAACCACCACCTTGCCAACTGAAGACTTCTCTCGTACCTAAAGCATAAAGAATTATGGCTACCCCTCTTCAAATTCAAAGCCAGAAACAATGAAAAAACAAACAACCATATAAAATAGATTTGGCCTGTTGACTGTGCTGACAAATTTTACGCATCTAGGAATGTGAAGCATCTCCATCAGATCACTTTGCACTTTCTGGGTAGCAGTGGCCTGCAGTATGACAAACCCATCAAGTCAACCAAAAAATACGATTAGAAGCAAGCACATGGTTACTCCATTCTTTTCATTCCTCTATATTATCTACGAATGAAGGTTAAACCGCAAACCCCAAACTGCTTTTTCCTGTTCTATTAGTTTCATATGAGTTGATTGAAATGCCCCAATAATTTAAGGAATTTATTATCAAATTTGAAAGCACTCAATATCATCATTTTGCCAGATACAGAACAAAAAATAACAGCCCCTCTGTCATGGTTTCCTTTGCTTCTCTACCACCAGCATGGAAGAGAAAATTGTGACCAGCATTCAGCAAATTATTACCATAAACTTTGGGAACTGTTATTAGCACTCCAAAAATCTCATTCTACACTCCTCACAAATGTAATTTTCTTTCCAATTATAGAAAGTTTGGAGTGCAAAATGAGATTGTTGGAGTGCCAATAACAATTCCCTAAATTTTATTAGTACAGAGACAGATACAATACACAATGAAATCAAAGCTCTCGCCAATAAAGAGAAATAAAATTAACAAGGTACTTTAACTTCTATTGAATACCCAAAATTTAAATTGGGGACTTTTTGTTTATTCGAGATGGGAGTGGAAGAAGCCATGGAATTGTGATAGTGCCTCTAAAGAGGATATAAGAATTAAAGACAAAATAAAAACTTACAGTCAGAGCAATCACAGGAACATTGGGAAACTGAGTCTTGAGGATACCAAGACTTTTGTAGTCAGGTCGAAAATCATGACCCCACTGGCTGCAGCAATGTGCCTCCTGAAAAAATACGCCATGATATTAGACACTACAGAGATATTCAACTTGCTAACTAAAGAATAAAAAATTATTGATTGCTGAAAGGATGATAAAGCCAAAATACCAATATGCCTATTTTTACTTCAAGGTATAATGAATCATTCAAGGCAACATACTTACGTCAATAGAAATGAGTGACAGACGACCAGCGTTATGGCACTTTTCAAGTTTTGACATAAACCTCTTACTCTTTGATATCTTTTCTGGCGTCACGTACAATATTTTCAAATCTCCCTCCCCCTTTTCGAGTGACTTGTATATTGACTTCTCTTCCTCCTTATTAGTAGTTGATGTCAACATATGAGCTGGAATGCCTAAAGCTGACAAACCCATCACCTGAAGCAATGGTAGTTTGTTGAATAACCTGACTAAAATCTTCAGGACACATTTTTTGTAAAGTGATGGATAGAATTTATTACAACCTGGTCCTGAATCAATGAAAGCAAAGGACTGACAACAAGAGCAACTCCATCACGAAGAATTGCTGGAAGCTGGTAACAGAGGCTCTTGCCACCACCAGCAGCCATAATCACTAAAACATCTCTTCCACTCATCACAGCATTGATAATCTGGCACGAATTAGCCACTATCAGCAAATCTAAAGAAAGAGATGGAGATAAGCATCTAAAAAACAGTTTGAACTTTAACAACTAAAAGGCAAACTGGCACTAATATAACGCTAGAACTACTGGAGTTCAATTAGCGATACCACCAAGAGAAACACAACTGGTACAGGAGAAAGATAAAACATTCACAATTCCAGCTACCATATCCATCCACTACTTGGGCCAAAGCCCACGTTATCTAATTGGAAGGATTAGTTTTCAGTTTGAATGATCAAAACTAATACTTGTATTATATATAAAATAAAATGACATATGAAACCACAATGAATCAGCTATAAAGACTCACAAACAACTATTTATGTGAGCGTAGGAGTTGACTTTTCGAATTACAGAAGTACTGATAAGTTCATTAATTATAATTACTAGTAACTGAAATACTTCCTCTTTGTATTCTTTGTGTAGCTATTGACTCCCTCATTTTCACGGAGAAGTGCATACAAAGATTAATCTCAAATATTCTCTACATATACCAAAGCCTAGAGAAAACTAGGACTTTGTGCTTCTTACCTAGCAGTTGGCCCCTGCCCAAACCCTAGCTGTTGGCAAACTAGTTATTGTTAGCCAATTTCCCTGTGATTTTCCCAGTGAGCAAAATCTATCCATTTTCCAGGACACGTCAATCTCGTCCCGAGAAGAATACAACAACCTCAGCTGTTTACTGCCACCGCTGCCCTAGAATTTCTAGCTTTCCATATGATTCTATGAAGAATGAGCAAATAATGGGGTTTTTGTCTTTAAACGTGAAATGAAAAGAAAAATGCTTGTACTGTCATGCTTTTTTCCGCTGCTCTTCCAATTTTTATCCGACTGATTACTAAGCTTTTTTTTTTTTTCTCTCCTTCGGCCAGCCAATCTCCACACCTTCAACTGAGACAGTGCAATAAGATCCCATATATTCTCTTTCTTGGTAGAGAGCTGACAATATGATAGCAAACAAAGGAGCAGGAAATTTGAAAAAGAACAATCCAGAAACGGAAGTTACCTCTCGCTGATTTGCACGATATGTGGATATGCCAAATAAATTGAACCTAACATCATTAGCTCGAGAATCCCACTCAAATATCCCAGACCAGTTTTCCTCAGCATTTGAAGCACCATTAACAGGATATGATGAATCTTTAGATGCTTCAAGTAAAGCTTGCAGTTCAGATTGCCTTTCATATAACCTCTCTTGTTGGTCAAGCAATATCTTAATTTGGTCTGAAAAACGAGACATACGCATAAATCACATTGTTCTTAATATATAAGAAAAACGTGGACAAACTTCCGTAACTTATTCAAGACAGATCATATCAGATAACATACACTTACTATACTTTCTATTTTTTAATACGAATTGTCTATCAGAAAATATTATCCGCATTGATCTACCAAAACATACATTTTAAATCCTCAAATGAGTTAGAAGGCTAAAATACAAATTATACAATGAATCAAATCAGACACAACGGGAAGAAAAACAATATTAGCAAAATTGAAAAATGAGGTCTTCTGAACCCAAATTCGAATCCCCATTCTCGTAATCTGATGATTTTATGCAAGTGGCCCTTTACCACAGTGGTGGAAAGGTGTTGATCCCTTGCATGAGGGTGTGGGTTCAAACCCCAGTCGGTGGCTAATCTAAACATCTAATCTAACAAAATCTATGTTTGACAAAAAAAAGATGAGGTGAACCTAAATCAGACCAAAAACATCATACATTACAGGGCAGCCTAGCGCACGAGGCTTCGGACATGAGATTTATGGGAATAATAACACCTAATACGTATGCAGCGATACCCCTGTCTCCACAGAGGCTCCATGACTTGAACAACCAGACACTTGGCACTTAATTCCTCTTATAGTGAATTCGTGATTACTCTCCAGAAAATATTGGTTACACTTGCAATTGCATTATAATATAGACTTAACAAATTTACCCAGCTCCAAATAAAGCCAGTCTCTTAAACTAGTACTCAAAATTCGTAAAGATTAATACTTTAATTCCTCATAAACCATTTTCTTTTCTGGTTTATCATAATAATCCTATCGTAAATTAGGTTTCCAAAACTGAAGCATGGAAAGTATCAAATGAAGAAATAAATAATTATTGAAAAAAAGGGAAAAGGAAAACAGAAAGCGGAGAGAGAGAGAGAGAAAGTGAGGGGTTGGTTACCTTGGACGCCTTGGATTTCAGCCTCTACGTTTTGCAGCTCTTCTGCTATTATGTCCTCCGTTTCCATGCCAAGCTCCTTACGCGACAGAGAGAGACTCAGAGAGAGGGTGATTCGGAACTGCTGCTTTCACCGCAATGCAGCACAGCATACACAATTCCAACGCTAAAAGTTATTACTCTTTCTTTTATTTTATTTTATTTTTTTCCTAGACACTTAAAAAAAAAAAAAAATTATTGATTCGGATTCAATTTTGGTGGTTCAGAATTGAACTGAACTGAATTCAGCCGAAACATACTTCAAGAAAAAACATACAGTATTAGGAACTAATAGAAGATTTTGCCCGAAATCAAGCGTCGTGGCGTTCTAGAATTCATAATGAACTTCATTTGGTGTGACAAGGCTTTGTTATTGTTGTTTATGTTACTACTCATTTTCCAAGCCCAACTCCAAATCAATCTTTAGCCAAATTTCAATCCAAGGTTGTAAGCACACTTAAAGGTCCAAATATACTGAAGGCCTTATTCACTATTTTTTTTTTCTTCATTTTCTCTTCAATTTCTAGGTTAACAACAACAAAAATAAATAAATAAGTAAACTAAAATTGAACCAGACAGAATCGAAATAATTTGGTTTCTGGGTGATCTAGACTATCGTGGTACTCCTCTAATTTCTTTGCATGTTTGTTGTCACCCAAAGCATCTTTCTTAGTGGCTTTAGGTTAAAGAATTTGGCAGTTCTAAATCGCTCATTGATTTTAAAGCGTTCTTGGGATATGGTGGATCTCGCTTCTTGCATAGAGGATTGGTTCCTCCTTCCATTTAAAAAAAAATGCTTGGTGCGGCTTGGTTTTAAAAAAGGTTCTCTCTATTATCTCTTCACATTCAACTTGGATTGTGGGTGATGGTTCTCAAGTTTTATTTTGGTTTGATAATTGGTTGGGCGGGCCACTTGAATTTCATATCTCGGCATCCCTAATGCTCTTGCTTATACTGTCAAAGCCTCGGTGAGCTATTTTATATGCGGTTCTCATTTGGACTTGCCGTCGCATTTCACTACTATTATTTTTCCTGAAGTTGCTGCTTTAATTACAACTACTCCTCTTCCGGTGCTGCCATCTTCTAACTCTTTATGTTGTTCTATCTCTTTTTCTGGTATTCTTATAGCTAAAAAGACTTATTCTCACTTGCTTAACATTGATAGCCAAGTGCTTTGATGGAAAATCATTTGGTCTCATCAGATTTAACCAAAGCAAATCATAATTGTTTGGAAAAGTCTTACACGCTAGTCTCCTGATTGATACGTCAGCTCTTGAGTATCTCCCTCAAATTTTTTTTAGAATGCTTTTGGACTGTTGGTCTTTGGTCTTGGTTGTTGGAGCTTTTTCGTTGTCCTTCTCTAGTGGTACAATCAATGTTACATGTTTTTTGGAAAACATTTCTTAGAACTTTTTCTGGTTGTAATGGAAAGCTTTGGATTATAGTGGCACATACTTTTATATGGGCATTTGGTTTCTTCATAATCAAATTAGTTTCAGGGCAGATGCTAAGTGCTGGCTAGCTGTTCGGTTTTGTGACTCAGCTCTATTGTGTTTTTGAAGTGGTAGCTCCTCCTCTTCAATGTTGTCTATTTTCTCAATATTGGGTATCTCGTTGCTTTCCATTATGGCTCCATCCTTTATTCCAGTCATTTGAAGGTTGCCAAACGTTGGGTGGTTCAAGGTTAATGTCGATGGGTCTTATGCTAATGAATGTGCCAGATTTTGAGGGATTTTTCGCTCATCGGAGGGTAGGGCAGTTGGTGCTTTTGAATCAAACATAAAATTTGTAAGTTCAATTGGTGCAAAAATTCTTACTTTCATTAAGGCCATGCGTATAACTTGGGTCAAAGATTGGAAACATTTATGGATTTAAACAAATTCCATATTGGTTATTCACTATCTTTTTAAGATTCCTAATGTGTGCCCTTGGTTTATTATGGTGGATTGGAAGAATTGTCTCTGATGACTTCGTCAAATGCAATTTATGTGCACACATTTTTATAGAGATGGGAATCAAGTTGCATATCTTTTAGCTTCATTGGGACAGATAGTTACGCTTATTACTCGTGGTCAACAGTTCCAGATATTGTAGCTTCAACCCATGCTTGTGATATTTCTTTTTGTCCTTATTATCGTTTTCGTTGATCGTTTTGTCTTACGGGTGTTGGCATAGTCCCCTTACTTGTATCGTTTACTTTCATGATGAATTTATTATCAATAAATTTGGTGGAGGAGAGGTGAACAGGAGGTTTCTACGGGTAATGGTCATCATCCTTTCGGAAGATGGTAGGTGTCTCGCATGCGACCATTGCCGAAAAGCTAATCTCACCTAATCCTTTTACATTTGGAAAAAAAAAAAAAAATAAGTGAAATGAGGAGGATCTTGGGGAGCAAAGTCTTTCTCCAAAAAAAACATGTTCCACTTTTTTCAAACTTTTTTTAGATATGTACTGTTTTATATGTGAAACACTTAAATAACCCTATAATTTTAGTTACGTTCAAACTCTTTACCTAATTGAGGATGGTTAGTGCCACCATGAAAATAAGCAACCTTGTGGACCTCCTCATACGAGATTGAGGCTTCCCGACCCACTTAGAACACCTAATTATTGAAAAAACAAAACTTTACCTAAGTCTCACTTCCCACTACTCGAGATGCCATCGAGAACAACTCAAGCCAATTTTGACGCCTCTCGAGTATGGTTGATGAATATTTTTGGTGGCTAAATTATGAAAGATAAATAGGTCGTTGACAAACATTATAGATTAATGGAGCGCATACCATGGCGGATCCAATTTTTCCCCAAGAGATCAGTTTGTAAAAGTGTTATAAAAAAAATTTGACAAAAAGTAACACTAAAAATTAAACGATGGTACTTTCATTCAAATTAATTGTAAAATCAAAATTGCAAGCTAAAAGTTTCCATGACTAATTATCAAAATTTGAAACATAGGATTATAGCTTGATGTGTATTCGATTTATCAACTAAAAAACAATCCCTAACAATGAATCTACCAATTAACCAAAGACAAATTCTCTAACAATTAGCTAAAATATACCCTTATGTCAACGTGAATCAATATTCATAAAAAAAAAAAAAATGCGACAATTTATTATGGATTTGTTATAATTAGTATTCATTTAGGAATGTGATTGTGTAAACTAGAAGTAGGAATTCCATCGGATTTGGGAAATCAAATCCTTTACAACTTGTATTAGAACAAATAAAGGCACAACATCAGGGGATGAAACACATGAGCCCTTCTGTCTCTCTGTCGTCCCTCTCTCACCCTACTTGAGAATTATTTTACAATACATTTGTTAACATAGTGTGACATCCCATTCTGAAATTTATTATATTTTATTTTGAGTAGGGGGAAATTATCAAAATGCCCCTAAGATGCCATGTAGGCCTTCCACGTGGACCTCAATTTTCCTTTTACTTTTTCACTGTTATATTACTATTTTCAAATAACACTCATTTTTACGAACATGTGACGCAGACGGAATATGTTGTGCACAAAACTGTGTGAAGTTTATATTTTTATATGGACTGATTTAAATTCAAAACGTTACTTGCGCAACGCACATCACTACTTTGGTTCAGTTTTCTGATTGGTCTTGTGGGTTATGCTGCATAGGAAACCTAGACTAGCCTTAAAAAGGCTTCCAACAAGGGAGAGGATCTTCTCCGGAGCTGATTCCACCAGAGCCTCTGGATCCTCCACCTTCCTCTTCTTTCTCTGCACTTTTTCGCCCTCCGGAGTCGGCGTCATGATCCCCTGGAGTGGGCGTCTGCCGGAGTCGGCGTCGCGGCCTCCCGGGAGCTAGTTATCAGCAACTTCGTAGTAGTCGTCGCTGACTGTGTGGTTTTGAAGTTTTCTGATAACTAGTTCTAGGGAAGCCATAACGCTGACTTTGCCCGACGCCTACTCCGGAGGAACAAACATGACGCCGACTCTGGGGGCCAAAAACCTGTAGAGAAAGAAAAGGAAAGAGGAGGATCCGAAGGCTCCGGTGAAACCGACTCGGGAGAGGATCCTCTTCCTTCGAACAGAACAATGTTCTGAAATGGTTTCATTTGACAAACAAGTGACCATTTAATATTGTTTTAATTGGGTTTAAAAAAAAAAAACTTTAATGAAAAGTTTCTGATACTGTTCATTTTAATGAAAAACTACATTTTCACACAAAAAAGTCAATCTTGGTACTATTTACTTTACCCTTTATTTTGTCCTTATCGTTAAAACTCAAAATTCTCAAACCATTTTCATTAGTTTTCCTTTTTAAAAATCCATTCTTGTCACCCATCAAATCCACCAGATACCATTTGCCACTACTCTCTTTCTCTCATGCGACATCATCTCTCTCTCTACCTATCCACTCAACATTGCTCTCACACTCTTCCACATTAACCACATCATTTACACACTCCATCAGATTCATCCTATTAACACTTCACTCATCCTCTTCTATTATTTCTCACGCCTCACATCACTCACTACTCCCTCTCGTTGTACACTTATCTTGCTCACATCTCTACTCTCTACCTCTCCTGTAGCTCCCTCTCTCTCCACTCCCTATTTCTCTTGGCCAAACATAACAAAATCACCACCTCAAAAATTTTATGAAAGCTACACAAGCATTCTCAGTAACTCCTTAGCCTTGCAACACTCGGAACAAAACGAAGGTTCTGTTTCGAAGCTCGACCAACGTCGGTGAAACCATCACTCCTCTAACCATGGTAAGCCTATATTTCTCTCTCAAACTCTCCCTCGAGTTTTCAGTAAGTATTCTTAGCATGCATGCACTTTTTAGTGCATTTGAAGGACAAACTTCCTAACTCTGTTTTTCCAGCGAGTTGTAGGATTTTTCCAAGCTAAACCCAACCAAACCTTGTTGATATGGTTGACTTTGAAGATGTAGGATGACTTCCCATAATCCCTAGGTTATGGGTTTGAGCTTGCATGCTCAAATCCACTTTGAAACCAACGAAAACGAATAACTCCAACTCAGACCATCACTTTCAGGTCATTTTCCAATGAGGTTCGACCAACTTTTGGCATTAAAATTGGTATAATCTTATTCCTCTCATCCTAAGCTTCGTTTTGATATATTATAGGTCAAATTTGGTTGTGTAAAGGCTCCAAACGGGGCAGTTGAATTTCTTTCCAAATTTCTGACGAAAATTATGTTCTGAGCAAACTAAAAAAATTAGGTTTATTACTTCAATTATTATTACTTTAATCATTAGTGTAGTTTCCCATTTAGGAGAGGACCATCTGAAGGTGTACCACGAGCAGAATAGTTGGATCGTTATGACATGCATGTATATGTGAGTGGGTATTTTCAAACAACTGCTTTTATATACTATAATGTGACATGCCATGTTTAGCTTTACAAATAGATTTTTTGTACACTTTATGTTTATAATATTATTTGTGAGTATAACCTTGTGGCATGACACCGTTACATCTTATCTGCTTATTGTTACATGTTTGCACAGTGTCTCTTAGTTATTTGTACTGTCCTATACTACGGACCAGCTTCACATGTAGTTTACATGCACCATTTACATTCGCTTTGGATCCTGAGTTAGGTGCCAACATGTCCTTTTGTGTGATGTTTTAGACTCGTATGTGATGCGACTAGCGCATCTCATGTGATGTAGTACTAGAATGTAAAACCTACACCCAGTAAGTTCCATTGTCTTAATATCTCTACAATGGACTTGTGTGCCTACATAAATTAATGAGCATCGGTTTCTTGTGATAATGATTTAGATTTGATGTTGAGATATCTTGTTGTTGTACCATACATATTTTGACTCACTTGTGTTGTAGGGTACCTTATTACATTCTAGTATTGTAATATTTTGAGGAAACTATAAACATGTTCTACAACCCAACTAAAACCTAAAACCAAGGCCAGAGGCTAGTCGTTTTTTCATGCAGCAAGCCCAAAGGCTACTACCTTGGGTCCAAACATCGAAACGACATCGTTCAGGGGCCGCTGCTGGACACAGCTTGGCAGCATGCTAGCTAGCGTGGCTTAGCAAGGAAGCACAGCTCGAAGCCGCAACTCAGCTGCAAAATTCTAGAAATTTTTTTTTTTTTTTCCAAAATTTCTAGGTTTCGAAAAACCCTAATTGCTTCTAATTTCTTTTGATTCTTTGGCTCACAAATTCCACATAGTATGTGACATCCCACATCACCCAGGGGAGTGATCCTTATATGTATATTCTCATCCCTATCTAGCACGAGGCCTTTTGGAAGCTCATTGGTTTCGGGTTCTATGGGAACTCCGAAGTTAAGCGAGTAGCGCGCGAGATCAATCCTAGGATGGGTGACCCATTGGGAAGTTCTCGTGTGAGTTCCCAGAAACAAAACATGAGGGTGTGCTGGGGGCCCAAAGCGGACAATATCGTGCTACGGTGGAGTTGGGCCCGGGAAGTGGTCTCGCATGGGGATGTGACAATTTGGTATCAAAGCCTAACTCTGGCCGTGGTGTGCAGACGAGGACGTCGGGCCCCAAAGGGGGGTGGATTGTGACATCCCACATCGCCCAGGGGAGTGATCCTTATATGTATATTCCCATCCCTACCTAGCATGAGGCCTTTTGGGTGCTCATTGGCTTCGGGTTCCATGGGAACTCCAAAGTTAAGCGAGTAGCGCAAGAGCAATTCTAGGATGGGTGACCCATCAGGAAGTTCTTGTGTGAATTCCCAGAAACAAAACCGTGAGGGCATGGTTGGGGCCCAAAGCGGACAATATCATGCTACGGTGGAGTCGGGGCCGAAAAGTGATCCCGCCCTGGGCCGGGATGTGACATAGTATAATTATAATTGCGTAATGCATGAATGTGTATATATATATATATATATATATTGACAAATATATGAACATATACAATATATATATATATATATATATATATATAGGAAGGAAAATATAAATATAAGGGGTTCATGCATCACAGAGAATGTTTTCATGCTTCATAGTCGTTTCAAATATCTTAATTTATTTTTAAAGAACCTGATAGGCACAAAAACAACTGAGCCTTTGAATTTGCAGAAGAACCTCCACCACGAACCTTTAGTTCCTTAGCTTCTGGCAAGAGCATGCTGATAACGTGTTGTAACCCTAATTTATTGAACAATATAAAGGACATAGAGAAGGGGTGCGACAACAATAGAAAGAAAGAGATGTGTAATTGTGAGGTGTTTGTTATGTCACCCGTTGGCCTTTATTTATAATAGTAGTAAGCTAAAGTCCTTACCCCAATAGGATTACAACTCTAATAGGATAATATATAGCCTAAGAGATATGGTAGAATTCAATAAGGATATCCTAAATATGATAAGATTTATACGATCACATTTTTAATCTAATAGGACTGCAACATAATTTACTTTCTTAAAAATAAAATAAAATTACAAAATAAAAAAAGGAAAAACTTGATATAAGTCCAATTTTTTTAGCCAATATAGGAATAGTCCAATTCCTTAAACTTAATTATTTTATTATCAATAATTATCTATTCAATGATAAGATTTATTATAAAAATTGACTATTTTTTATTTTTATTTTTTTCGTTGCATTTTAATTCTTAAAAAACAATTTACAATTTTTTTGGTAATAAAATCATAATAAAGGCCACGAACTTCTTTACGTGGATGAGGTTGTTTCTTTTGAATTTTTATTTGAAATTTTTTTCACTTATTTAATTAAGTTTTTCATTTTTACATTTTAAAAGTTGTAAGATGAAGAGACAGGTTTACATTACGAAGGTTTCATCAAATTTGACTTCTCCCTTGTATTATATAGGTGCAATTAAAAATAGGAGGGAAATGCGAATTTGGCAACTACGATCTCGTTGCGACTTGGATCCCACGCAACCTTATCTACTTGCTCCCCAAGAAAATCTCAAATCGGGTTTTTGAAACGGTGCTAGAATTCTGTTTGAGCTCAATTCCAAAATTACCCATGTACCCCTAACATGTGACCTCGACCACATACGCCAATATCCAAGTTGCACCCTAGAATTTTTTTTTACATGTTCTGTTAATCTAACACGAAAATAACGGATTTTAGGTCAATATGTTAAATAATTGGAACGTTATCGGGTCATCCGTTAAAATTCCACATGTAACTCATTTCAACCAATTAAGAAAAGGTTAATTTGATAATTTTAAACTATTTAAAAAACCTTACTACAATAGCCATGAGATTTAGGGCTGGTTTGGTATTGCTGTACTTTGAAAAAAAAAACTGTTTCTGTTGTGCTATAAGAATAAACTCATTTTTGCTGCTTCACATTTTCAGCTTTTTTTCACCCAAAACTTTGAAAATAAGTTGTTTTAAGTGTTTACCAAACACCTTTTTTAGCTCAGTTTTTTTTTATACCCAAAATCAGTACTTAATCTCAACCCTAAATCCTTACCATTGGATTTTTTGATACACTCTCACTCTATATTATCTCTTTCCTAGGCCAGAGTCCAGTACCAACTCTATTTGTGTTCTCTCTATCTTGACACTGGAAGCGCACTCTCTCTCCAAGTCATTACCACGACACATGTGTATCTAATCTCGCTATCTAGGATACCACCACACTAGTAATGAATCACGATCACCACCATCGACTCCGCCCATAATCCAATGCAAGGTTGCGAATCGACATGCAAATTCCCATCTAACCTTCATATTTGACCACTAATACTCCCAAAAGGTAATTTCTTTAATTTGATTGTAATATAATATGATTGAAGAAGAAGAAGTTAGGATTCTGCAGATTTAGGGATTGTATAATTCCAAATTAGGATTTGTAAAATTAGGTATTTCATAATTATAATTCAGAATTTAGGGTTGTCAACTGACACAACCTGTGTTATACAGCTTTGATATTTCAAAATTTGCAGATACTTGAAAGACAAATATGTTTTTATATTTTGAAGTAATATTTATGTTACAATGTGGTATGTAGATATTAATTTAGTATGACTTATTTTATTTGATTATTTATTGAAATAAAATATATTTTATTTAACTGGTAATGGGTCAGGTCATATTATCTATTAATTTTAACAGGTTGAGTTTGGGTCAGATCATATTACCTTTTATTTTAACGGTTTGACACTACATGATTTGTTAAGATATACTGATATAGGGTATGTTACGAAAACGACACGATCGCCACTCTTTTTTATTTTATTTATTTCTTTGTTTCATTTTTAATTCTTAAATAAACTTGATTTTTATAATAAATTCATAATAAAGCCACTAACTTTTTTTTAAATAATAAATTCATAATAAATTCATAACAAAACCTCTAGTACAACCTGTTCCGGTCAAAATGAAAAGTATGAAAAGCAACTTTAGGAATACAAAGGTCCCAAGAGTGAGTGTTAGAGATAGACAGGCCGAAATGAGCTAACTTCTTTACGTGGATGAGGTTGTTTCTTTTGAATTTTTATGTGAAATCACTTATTTAATTAAGTTTTTCTTTTTACTTTTAAAAATTGTTAAAAAGGGGACATTTTTGGTATTATGAATGTTTCATCAAATTTGTCATGATGTAATTGAAAGAGTAACGGTCGGTAAACTAAATTTGTAGACCAAAATTGCAGTATCATCAATAAATAAAAAATAATCACGGTAATTAATACTTAAATAATAATCTAATAATTGACTTTCATATCATTTAGTTTACAAAGTATAGTCTACATATTTAGTTTTTGTATCATTATCCCAATTAAAATAGGAGAAATGCCAATTTGGCAAATACGATCTCATCCACGCAACCTCATCATACTTGCTCCCCAAGGAAATCCTAAACCGGATATTTGAAACAGTGTGCTAAGAAATACTGTTTGAGGTCAATTACAAAATTAATGATGTACCCCTAACATATATTACCTCGACCTCGACCTCAACCTCATCTAAGAATATGGATAGTCATGAGGTTGCACCGCACACGACGATAATAAATAAGAATTTTTTTTAACAAACAATACTATCTATATTAACGGGATGAAAGAATGGGCTAAACCTCATAATTGGTTAACAATAATGTGATTCAAATTTACTTTTGGTAAAAATCAAACCTAAGACCATTTGAAGAAGAATATTACTAGATCACAGTACTAGGTGACAATAGAAATGTAGTTAATTAAGAGAATTATTATTTGCATTTTAAAAATTTAATAGTGCGCTTCAAACTTTTTATATTTGAAAAAAAAAATATGCTCTTATAAAAATTGCACAATTATTTCTTATTGGTGATACATGATTTAATTTGCAAATTTAATCTATTAATTTAATGTTCTTAACATTACCCTTAATATATAAATGAGTCATTTAAATTGAAATTAATGCGTGGCCGTGGCCAGCAAGTTCCAAAATTTCAAGGGTACAGTAGTCATTACGTGAGTGAAAATGCATGGTTTGCAAGGCCATGTTTGGCAAGCCTCCATCAGGATACCTTCTTTTTGGTACAGCCATGAACAAGAGACGACGTGTCACGATTAGAGCCCTTCATCTCCATCACCTAACGGCTCTGCCAGCTCATCAATTGCGTAGGCGACAAGAGAATATCAGTAAATTACCTAATAATTAATTGAGACTTAGGTATATAAACCCTGACACAGATCTCATGAAAAACCATAAACCCTAAACCCTAAAAAATCATCACACACGTACCTCACAAAGTTACAAACAATTAAACAAACAAACGCTAGCTACATCTTCACTCTTTGTCTACATAATATGATGATGGCGAGCCGAAGACACGCGGCGAATTCGATGGCGGGCACAGTACGGCTGTTCACCACTGCAACCGCTGCAAATAAGACTCTGATGGCTGCTGCCGGTCATCTTCTTCCTCGGAATTATCTTCATAGCGGTTGTGGTGGTGCCCTAGTCCGGAGTGCTAGCACCAGTGCTGCAACTGTCGACGTGGCTGCACAGGGTCATAACACTACGGCCCCTTCCGCTGCTGGCCACGGCGGTGGTAAGGATGATGAGAAGGGGATCACCAGCTACTGGGGTGTGGGACCCACCAAAGTCACCAAGCAAGATGGAACCGAATGGAAGTGGACTTGCTTTAGGGTACGTGCGTACGTATTAGTAGTGTTAATTCTCTTTTGCTGCAAAAAAAAAAAAAAAAAGAAAAAAAGAAAACATATACATACAAACCATTTTTGTTCGTTTAATATTGTGAAATAATAAAAATATTTGATATTTGATGAAGCCATGGGAGACGTACAAAGCGGACGTCTCGATAGATCTGAAGAAGCATCACGTGCCAACGACTTTGTTGGACAGAATGGCTTACTGGACCGTCAAATCTCTCCGATGGCCTACTGATCTATTCTTCCAGGTATACATGGGGTATATATTTGGTTCTACTACATATATATGATATTCCTTTCAAATAATCAAATAGGTATAAAATCACAATTTCGATGATAAATTTACAAGTTATAAGGGTCAACACTAACTCCATTCCATATAAATTTTGTTCCTTCGGTTTATGCAGAACAAGAAATTTCTTCTCCTTTCTTTCTTTTTTAAAGTTCATCTCGAGTTTATTTTCCTTTTCAAATTGACTGGAATTTTAGTTATTAATCTTCTGTGTACAATCATATTCACATCTTTTTTTTTTTTTTTTTTTTTTTTTTTTTTCAAAAGAGAACGACATAAGTCATATTCTGGTCTTGGAAGAAAAGGAGTTGATGAATGTTTGCACTGCAGAAATTTTTTTGGTTTTCAGAGACTTGAAACGAAAGAGACGAGGGGAGAGAGAAAGAGAGAAAACGTGATGAGGAAATAGAGGGGAGGAGAGAGAAAAACGTTTTCCTTTAATAATTTGTTTAAATCGCTTTGGATTTAATAAAGAAAATTAATTAACTTAATTAGATTACATCTCAACAATTAAAAGTAGAGTAATACTAGGGAGGTTAAATTTGTAGACTAAATTTTGTAAACTAAATGACATAGAAGTTAATGATTGGATTATTACTTAAATGTTGATAAACGTACTAATTTCTTATTGATGACACATCATTTAGTTTGCAAAATAAGTCTACAAATTTAGTCTCCCTAACATTACTCTTAAAATTATACAAATTTAATGGTTTAGAACTTGTGTAAAAAATGCGGTGTCACCATCTTATAGCACCCTAATTGAAAGAATTGATAACAGACTAAAAATAAACAGTAAAGTGGGGTCATCATTTTCCAATTATTATTGGTACTAAAAGAAAGTCATATTTGCCTCGTTATTTTATTTTATATATCTTCGTTAAAGAGTGACAAATGACTTTTTTGAAATGTAAATAACCTTTTTTCTTTTACGTGAATACTTTCTTGAATGTTTTGATCTCTATTGTGAATACTTGAGGTATATGCATGTCTTTTTCATAATCAATTGTTCTCACAAACATGACATCCCATGTCTGCCTTTTATTTTCCTATTTATCTAATTAGATGATTTCTCGATGAATCAATTTATGTCCAAATAAAATTTGTTTGGCACTTTGTATCATGGTGAATCCGTAAATTTCTTGATTTTATAATAGTAGAGAAAAGATTGCTATAGAAAGTGTGTCAAATAATATAATGCTGGGTGGGTGGGTATATACAATATCAGAGGCGGTATGGGTGCCGAGCAATGATGCTAGAAACAGTGGCAGCAGTTCCCGGAATGGTAGGAGGGATGTTGCTGCACTGCAAGTCCCTACGGCGGTTCGAGCACAGCGGAGGGTGGATCAAAGCTCTGCTGGAAGAAGCCGAGAACGAGCGAATGCACCTCATGACATTCATGGAAGTAGCCAACCCCAAGTGGTACGAGCGTGCCCTCGTCTTTGCGGTTCAAGGCGTCTTCTTCAACGCCTACTTCGTAGGGTATATGGCTTCCCCAAAATTCGCTCATCGAATGGTTGGGTACCTTGAGGAGGAAGCAATCCACTCGTACACTGAGTTCCTCAAGGAGCTGGATAAAGGGAACATAGAGAATGTGCCAGCTCCGGCGATTGCCATTGATTACTGGCAGCTGCCACCTGACTCGACTCTGAGAGACGTTGTCACGGTTGTTAGGGCGGATGAGGCACACCACCGCGATGTCAATCACTTTGCATCGGTAATAGGGATTAACTTGTTTAAATCAATTCAGTTGTTCTTGCTTGATTAGTTTCAAATTGGTGTTTAATATCCTTATATGTGCCTTGAACTGCAGGATATACACTACAAGGGACAGCAACTGAGGGAATCACCAGCTCCAATTGGTTATCACTGATGAAATGGCACTGTTTTGCTTTATTACAATGAACAATTTCAGAATCCCAAATTTCACATGAAAATGTAGTATCAAGATGCACTTCTCCAGTCGACACTTTGTACCGCAAAGTTCAGACATTTTTTATTTACTAGTTGGGAATTGGTAAATGCAAATGAGTTGGATGAAGATGACTAACTATTCTACGGGAGTGTCACAACCTCGTACTCGTGGGCAATTCTAAGAGGTGATTGCTTAGAAACCGGCCTGTCCTCGGACCACAGCTCCAAATTAACAGTTCCAGTTCCCCAGTGGATTAGGCACTTGTAAACTTGGCTAACGTCAAAGCGATTCACAAGCCCCAACCCAACGCATTTATCGATGAGCATCCATTCACCTGTCCAAAAATAACGACGATTTTTTTTTTTATCAGAGGTAAGTTACAGCAATTCATGATAGAACTCCGAGAAGAGTGAACTCAAAACTTTTCAAAAATGATTATTGTAATCCTTTTGCTCCACTTTCTGAAACCTAGGACCGACTACAAAGTTGCACTGTGTCCTCAGAGCATGGTGGAATATCGAATCCCATGGTGTGTTATGAGTTTCATGTTGCCTCTTTCCAATAGTCTAATCTTTCGGTTTCAGGACAATCCTTGTCAAAGTAAAAACCTTAATAACCTAAATGTTTTTATGAATGTAATGACATAGAAAGCAAGAGGAAAAAGGAACAAGAAATGCAAAATTGTCTTCACTTCTCCTCCAGTCACGTTGAGATCCTATGTTCTTAAACTAGGCAAGGCCTAAAACCCATACTTCGCTAATTTTCTTCTTTGTTGATTTCTTCGTACTCAAATTGTATCTAATATTATTTTTTTCCACACAAAACCCTCTGGAAGTAGAACATTCAAAATCAAAGTGGTAATGTCCATACTGTGTTGTTAGTCGTTTACTTAAGGGATCAAAAGTAGTTCTGCATCTTCAGTAGGATAATAAAGTTCGAATGTCACTTTGTAATGAAGGTAAAAACACTGCAAGAAAGATATCATTACCATTAGGCAGTAAATCCCCTTGAAACAACTGCTCATCGGATTCAGGCCAAATTTCATGCTTTGACCCATCGATAGCTGTAAATGAGACATAAGATTCTGTAGGGTGCAAGAGGGTGAACGTTGGGTGTACTCTCAGGCAAACCAGCCTGCAAAGAAAAAATTACAAAACAAATTATGCACGTGTATATAACTTATATATTGTTTTTATTTTTAAAAGGACACCAAATTTTATTGCTAATGACGATAAATTAAAGGGCATACAACTAAGAGGGGACAATGTATACAACGTTTTTACTGGTTATATGTTTGTGTGTGATGAGAGATAAAAGAAAAGGGATGGGAAATTGTAATTTGGAACAAACCTTGAATATCCACCAGAACCAGCACCAACTTTGCATGCTATAATGCTAGAGTCTATTCGGAAAACCTTGGGATCATTCTTTGGAATATTTAACTGTCGTTGGAGAACCAAACCACCCCCAATATCACCTTCTAACAGAATAGATTCCTCCTCTCCAGCATGCTCAAGATTCCGTCTGCAGAGAGATTTGAGAGAATAAAATGAAGCTACAAGAACTATGAAAATGTACTTTAGGTTCGATATACAGATTGTGGATTCCTAACCACTGAGAATACATACATGCACATTTGTCCTTATATATGTATATTACCCTACCCATATGTATCCATTTACTCCCCTTATTGTTACTCGATCAGATTTTAAAAAAAAAAAAAAAAAAAACAGAAAAAGGGATCCTTCACGAAGATTCAATGTGGATGCACCCCTTCTTTTTTGCCTAACCCAATAGCTGTCTAGGATAAAAACGACCTAAGAGTCAGTATATTTACTCTAAAATATTTTAAATTCCTACTGGTTGACAAAATCTTCAAAACCCAATGGGATGTTCTAGGCTCAAAACTAAAGGATTATTTACATGAAAAACTTTCTAGTTTGACTACAAGAATGTCTTTGGGAACTAAAGATACTAATGGCATAATGATTGAGCCTATTGGCTAAAAACCCCAATATTTTATTTCAGAAACTCACTCTGTAACATTGTATTCCTCAGTACATCCAGCAGAGCGGTACTCAGTACCACTATACTCTTCATACCCATTAATCTCAACTCTACTGTGAAGCCACTGTGTCCCTGCAATCACCACATGAAAGTATCAATCATAAGAGTATCACTAAAACAAAATTTAGTCTATTCAGCCTTATCACCCAAAAAAGGGAAAGAAAATGGCTTAAAGTCTGGGCATGTTTAGAAATTTCTTTGATAGATAACGACTTCGTGTAACAGAATAGACTCATGGTAGCTAAAAATCTCAGTCATTGCCAAACTACAAAATACATAGCGAACCTCATCCCTCACTTCAATATTTATCAATTCATGACTAACCCTCGTGCTCAAAATTTCCTAGCCTTTTGAGGCTATGGATCAAAATTATAGGGTGGCTGATATGGTAGAGGTTTGTGCAGAACAAGAAAATTGGACTTTTTGGTTTTTTTAAAGAAATTTATGTGAACATAAGAGATCGAGGAGTTTGCCACACTAGGGATTGTTTTGGAGAACATTCAGGTTTCAGCACATAGTCCACACTAGGAGTTTGCCACACTAGGGATTGTAACTTGTAAGATATTTTTAATTCTCCATGTAATAACTGAAAGTAGTCCCTTGCTGTGTTCCAGCCTGCTAAAATGATTTGAAAGTCCGCTCCTAAGGTTCACCTTTTGGCATGAATCGTATCTCATAGAAGAGCAAACACTTGTAATTAGTTACAAACAAGAAGACCCAATATTTATCTTTCTCCTCATTGGTGTTATTAGTGCAAAAAAGAGGCTCATTTTAAACTCACTTAGTTTTACATTCTCTATGTTCTTGGGGGCCGTGGTGGCTGTTGAGGTTGCAGGGATTACTTGGGCTAAATTCTTAATTCATTCTTAAACATTCATTGTGAAAAGTATGTCTTTTGGTGGTGGAAAACTAGTATTTCGTGGAATCGTGCACTGGTAGCTGTTTCTTGGGTAATTTTGTTGGACAGAAAAATAAATCTATTTGAAAACTACAGTGGAGTGAAGTATGATATCCACCATGAGTAAATGAATATCGGACAATGGTTTATTCATAAGTTCAATATATTAAGCGACCATATAAATAAAATACATTCTACATATATTAATAAATAAAAGATAATCGTAAAAGTACTACCTGAAGGACGGTGCATCATGGAAATAATTCTACCACCAATCCAGGGAACGACTTTAATATCCCAATCACCACCTTTCAGTTCAATAGGAATCCTTGAAAGTTCTATTCCTTTGTGCGCAGAAGTCACTTCCACATCTGGAATAGGCTTGGCAGTTTCTACATTAACAATTTAAGATGCATCAGTCAGGAGCACTGTCACTGATACATGCATTAATCAGGAACATCCCAATTCAGTCTGCTCACTGATCAGGACCATCCATTTTTTAGGTCCTGTGCTAAGGATCATCCTTGCCCTTGCTTTATGAAATCCAGATGGTTACATGAGGCCTACTTCATGCAATCTATTTAGACAGTTTCATAGAAGCTAATTATAGCTGAAAACTAAGTGGCAATAGCAAAACTTTAGCTACACGTTGAGGATAATATGAGACCGAATAAAGTATTAATAGAAGTGTTACCCAAACGACTTCGGTATTGCTTCTCACTAGTGGAAACCAGCTTCCCAACTTCCTGTTCTGAAGGCATTACAATTTGAAGAACCTCTCCATCATTGCCCCATGTATCAACCTGTTTGAGGGATTCAGGATTGATATGGTACTTTATTAGCACAAGATAGTCTCAGACACCTAATTGGTATACCTCCAGAAAAGAAGCCATACCATTGCCCCTCCACCAAGCAATAATTGAACATGCAGCCGACGTTTTGGCCTCTTCCAAGATCCTTCAGTTTTTAAAACTTTAACAGTAACAGTAGAAGATTGAAGTTCAGCAACATAGTGTGTCAACAAGAATCCCCCATTCATGAACTCATATCCATCACCATCATCTTCGTATAGAACACCCTTAGCTTTCCCTGTAAATAATGAGATCATTCATAAAGCTTCTAAGTGCAAAGTTTTGACTACAAATGTAGAAAAACAAAACCTAATTGTAATTCTTTCCTAATAAGAACAACTGGTTTTATTAAGAAAAACGCGAAGAACTGCAAAACACATGGATTATGGACTCCTCTTCATGTTGTCAAGGCCTTAGAGCTATCTCCAATTGAAATTTTTTATGGTTCTAGTGAACCTAATTTTTATTCAAGAAGAGATACAACTTTTGATCAATTAGTTAGGCAAGATTTTCAAAATTAGGTTGTCCTAATCAATCCTTCTGGGTTCAATCTCATACTTTCTTATGTATATTATAATAGATAGGTACAACCAAGTATGATAAATCATTTGACCTCAAGCACGGCAAGACCACTAAAACTTGAAACTGTTGACGTTAATAAATAACAACCAAACAATCCAATTTTTTTCGGGAGGAAATTGACAGAACACAATTACCATCTTCATCTAAAGCCACAAGGAGTGTCAAGTCTTCTAATTGATTAGATTCGCCAAGATGCTGATGAGGAGGACCCATGGGAATAATTGCTCCACCTTGCAAATATAAAGCTGGTAAATCCTGCAATAACCAGAAGAGAATGAAAAGAGAAACAAAGAAATGAGGTGGCAAGTAAATATTAAGACAAACGGAAACTTAAAACATATCAATATGTACGGTAATACATACTGGATGTGAATCACCAAAATCAAAACTCAACCAAATTCCTTTGGGCAATGTGAACTGCAAACTATCCATCCCCTGACCAGGCTCAGTGCTGACCATGAAAAAAAGGATGTCAGAACAAAATGTGAGGATCATTTCTAATCAATGAAATTCCAAAACTGAATCTCCTCTACACCATCCATGAGTTAAATTTAACCAGAAAGCATTCACGCAACGGGTTCAGAGGGAACAGTAATAAATATATAACTTTTTGTATATTTCCGAATGATGGAAGCAAATTATAAGGTGGAAATAAAAAGTCAGGAACACAAGAGTGATAGAATCACATCCAACTGAAGCAGGAAAGGAAGTAATACTTAATTCTAAACAAGATCTTTGGTAAAATCAGGTCTTAGTTCTCACAACAGAAAATAAACAATTTAGAAAAGATATTGCAAGCACAATGACTATTGCACAATGCATATAAATGTATTGCACGAGGCATCTGTTCTGAAAAATTGTTTTTTCTATATAAATGAAAAGATTTACTAATAAGAAGAGATAAAACAGAAGATTGGTAAGCCCTTTTTTCTCAAAGATGATGTCAAATTCACTATCGGTCTGCTAAAAGCACAGGGACAGAATACAAAAACCATAGAAGATGGAAGCTGAACAATAAAAAAGCATAATGTAAAATGATTTGGCTTTTTATCTTGTGGGAAAAGTGCGAGAACCTGGCAATGACTAGAAGTGGACCCAACAAAAAAGAATTCTCCAATTTCCTTAAGCTGGAGTCCTTGGGATCTACACAAGCATTCGACAATGTAATTAGCTGCTTAACAAAGTGATCAGGTCCAATAGACAATTCAACAGCATAAAAAACCCACCAGCAAAAAATGTAGGACTTGCCACTGGAGTGCCCGTTGTATGAGCCATATAGAAGAGAGTGTAAATATGTGGTAGAAGACGGTAGCGCCTAATTAATGCCAAACGGCATACTTCTTCACACTGACATAAAATTGAAATTAGTTCGGAATCATGGTAGGCACAAAACCATCCGTAAATCTAAAAACACAAAAGCACAAATTAAACAAGCAGCAGTGGATTGCAACAAACTGAATATCATTTTCTGAATGATTGATTTCACATGAGAGTTGAGGTTGCCTCATAAACTGAAGTAAAACAGAACATACAATCAAAGCACTGAGGTAAATATGGGCATTGAAGTTGCAAGATCGAAGCACAGGGTATCTTTCTGTCCGGACAGAAGCATGCTTTGGACTTATAAAAGAACATAGATTGGAGATGATACTTGGCCAAGGTGGTGAGACACTGATGCTACATGGAGGAGAAGCAGTTTCATTTCTTCTTTTAGCATTATAGAGTGTTTACAGTTTTACATATTTTCAAAAGGCCATGTGTCTTTTTACAGTTTGTTATCTTTTTATTTTCTATGTGGTGTAAATTTGGCATCCCTGTCACAAAAATGGGTCCCACACAGCAGGTAAGGGTCCAACTAACTGAGGGTTGACATTGCATGGTATCCAAAATTTAGGTTTATCATTGCAACGTTTTAAAGTTTGGGGTGCAAAGTGAATTTCAGTGATTGTGAGCCTTTTATCTACTGCTGGATTCTTTTTTGTACATTTTTGAAATATTTTATCTATATATAATTAATATTTATACATATGTGTGTGTGTGTGTGTGTGTGTGTGTGTGTGTGTGTGTAACATAACAGTATATGTAGAAACCACAGAAGCATTAGACTTTTTAGGCTTTGTTAACATAATTACGAGTAAATATATTGTTCCAACTTCCTTGAAAGCACAAAATACATAAAGAAACATGGAGCTGCATAAAAAACAAATCCAAAACCTAGGTTTCCAAGTGTTTTATTTAGTAATTAATAAATGATTAGAAATTAAAATCATAGGGGCACTACACAAAAATAATTGGAAAAACTAATAGAGTAGAAGACATAGCTGGAATCCTATATGTATAACAGTTATTATCTGGTTTGAAAGAAGATTATCTTACTCCACTGTATTAGTAAAGTGGCTCAACCAGATGCACCAGCCACCATACATAAAGGGATAATTCAGGAAACACAAAACTTTTTCATAAAGCTCAAGCAGGACAAACCTCTTCCCCAAACGACCAGGGCTCATGGTCAATGGTGTCCATTTCAGAGTGCCCACGGCAAAAGGGAAACATAGAACCTATACCCATCCACCGTCCAAAGAGCTTGGGTGTTGCATTTCCACCAAAACCACCAATATCAGGCCCTGATAGTGGCTGACCACTAAGTCCCTGAAAACAAAGTAAAAGTAATTACAAAAAGGGTTGGACAAAGATGCTCAGACAAACTTTTTTTTTATGTATTTTGGGTGGGGGTTCATCCCCTTTATAAATAATTCAAACCTTTGAAAAATCTCAAACTAATATTGTCATTAAGACTGAAGGAAAAAAGAAGAAGGAAGTATTAAGAGCACGGATGTGTGTGTGTGTGAGAGAGAGAAAGAGAGAGAGCATATGAAGCACAAATAAGAATGTAGCTGCCAATAAATATAGCTTATCGAAAGAAAATACTTATAACAGAAAGTCTAGAGAAGAGGAGTTGACCATATCTATTAAATTCAACCTTCTTTTGTAGATGTGATCTGTCATACAGAGCACACATGGTTCTTGTACAACAAACCATCCATAGATGAACCGGCACGGAAAACAAATTGAAGTCTGCAACTTTGCTTTACGTAAACAGCAGGTAAACATACCAATTGAAGAACCATGGAAATGCTCATATGGAGGTGCTCCCAAGTTGAAAGATTATCTCCTGTCCACGTTGCAGCATACCGTTGGCTACCACTAAATCCAGCTCTGGTGAGAACAAAAGGGCGTTTTTTTTCATTACCCAGCTTCATTCCTTCATAAGTAGACCTTGCCATCAGCATGCCATAGACCTAGAATGCAGAAAAATCAGCAAACTGAAGCTCAGAAGTTTCGCACATATAGTATTGGTGATACAACAATGAAACAAAAGACATTCACAAACCAGTACGGCTCATTTGCCTACCAGGATGCCATAAGAAAGGGATGTTCAAAAGAGTTGAACCTAAAAGGCTAAAACTAACTGTGAAAAGCAAGTAATACGAAGAACACAGCAGTAAGGTTGAGTAAATTATACATTGTGATAGTGTGAATGATTCTGACACCCTCCAAGTTCATCATCCCCCTTATGAATATTGCTCTCGGGCATCGTTTTTGTGACAGTCTGAAAAAGGGGGCAAGGAAAATAGATTCAACACCAATGAAAAAACTGCAAAGCACCAATAAACAATTATAAAGCTACCTTAAAAACGGCTGGTTCATTCATATCATTCCATATTCCGTCAACACCATTTAAAGTGAAATCTTTGACTAAATTGGACCACCAAGATCGAACTTTTGCCTGTGTGTAGTCTGGAAAAACACAAGGCCCAGGCCACACGTCCCCTGAAAATGGAAAGAAAATCTTAACATGGTAACTTATTAGGTTCGGTTTCTATTTCCATTACATAGAGAAAATGTACCAACAAATGGTCTTCCATCTGCCCTTGAAATCCAGACATCACTTTTACAACCACTATCATAGACAAAATAACCATCTTCCTGTTTTATCCCTGGGTCAAGCATCCAGATTGCCTTGATACCATTTTGATTTAGACCCTTTACCAATGATTTCGGATCTGGAAAGCGCTCCTGAAAGATATCATCAAAATGAAATTGCTTGGTAAGGAATGAAACTAAGAATCCATTGTGTTTATAGGAACAGAACAATGTTCCTGAAAGATATCATCATGATGAAATTCTTTTGTAAGGAATGACAGTCCAATGCCCATTCTGTTAATAGGAAGACAACAGTTTTATATAATAACCGGAACAGTAAACATATACAGTGAACCAGCAGTCCATAGAGGGATCACTAAACACAACCACCACAATGGGCAGGCAATACAAACATTGAACAGAAGACCAATAAAATACAGCCAAACAACCTGGACCATAAAAAAAAATACACCATGGGCCTAGGAAACACTCCCACAGTCTAACCTTGATCCATAAGAAATTAAATGCAGTCCCACTGTTATCCACAAAATTATGCCATTCTTGAGGTGTTTTGATATAGGCACCTCAGTTTTGAAATTCTTAGATTTAACATCCATAGCTTTTAGACTTTTGATCAAACATTCTTATCTAATTTTTAATAACAAAAATTACATATATTTGGTTTACCAATCAAATAACAAATTAATATCACCTAAATCCTAAAATCTAGGAGATATATTATCCAATAATTCATTTCAAATGACACTTTTCATTACTCAAATAAAAAATATCATTAAAATTCTAAAAATACAACTAACATCCTATTAAACATAACGTACCAATAACTTGGTACATAATTGGTACATTATATAATCTTAGTTTTGGTATGTATTAATATTTTGGTACATTATAGATTACTAATTTTGGTACGTTATGTTATTCTTGTTTTAGTATGTACCATGTTATTGGTACAATGTGTTAACTTAACTTTGGTACGTACAATCTAGTGGTACGTTATGACCCTTAAAAAAGAGAGAATTTTTCATATTAAAACTTTGTACTGAAAATTAATTATATCAAATTCTTAACAATTAATTATTGGGATAATGACTCAATCAAAAAATTCAAACTTATTTTCTTTCCAAGAATTTAGGGATTTTAGATCTGATCAGTTTCAATATAAATATCTCTTATTTTCATTTTTTTTTTGTTTTCTTTAAAATTTACTTAAAATGATGAGTTGGAATTAAAAAATGACATGGATAAAGATAGAAGCACCTTAATCAAAATACAAAGCGTTTTAATAAAAAGTTGAAAACCCACAAATGTTTAATTAATAAGATGTAGAATTGGAGCACTTTTGTTTAATTTTGCCTTAATACAAATACATAAGTGTAGGATTGAGAAGTGTCTCATACTAGAACTATTTGACTTGTTCACAATCCTGTCCATTGTTGATTGAGTCAAGAATGACAACATCGGCGTATGTCAGTCCATAATGAATGGCAATCAGTTTCTCATCCAAAATAAAATACAATAGATTCCACCGGAGCGTTCAAATTAGCCCACCCTTAACTGTTCATGATGGTGTATTTGTTAGAAGAACATAATAAAGGACAACTTTCAACGCAATTAGAAGTCAAGCAACTTCGAGCAACCAGTATAAGCAATTCTTAGTATAGTTCGGTAAACTTACTAGTGACAGTACATGGATTTCTGAAGAAGACTATGCTTGATTTTTGGAGGCTTTCTCAGAGAATTAACTTTTTCCTTCATGATGGTGTTGAAGTTGGAGCACGTACGAGGTTTTCCAAGTGTAACTTTACTCGCTAGCTGCTTGGCTTAGTTGTTTTCTTATCAAATATGGTTCATATAATTTGATGGATGCTGTTTATAGTCTTTTCTTAAATGGTCATGTGACAGTTGTGTGACTTTTTCAGTATTCTGGGAAGACTGCTACTAAATACTTGTTTAAGCAGTCAAGGGCAAGGATGTTACCAGACTTTGTATTCTTTTTCCCCCTCAGAAACATCAGAAAGATTCCCTTGGTATCTTTTCCCTGGAACTCATCTATCTAGGTTCCGACTTTGATCCTATTTCTCATAGCTTCAGAGGTTGAAGTCAATAACAACATATTAATTAAGATAGTACGCTACAGATGGATTCAAATGGTTAGTTTCAGTCCAACATAAAATGGGACATTTCATAGATGTTGTTCTGTAACTTTAATTCTTCTTTTTTTTTTTTTTTTTGTCTTTTAAGTGCATGTTACTAGTTTCTGGTGTGGTTATTAATGCCACAGCCACACGCCAACAAGCTACACTTATATTTACACTTCACACCACATAAGTTGCGGGTCTGACGAGCCAATTAAATATGTCCATGTAAATTCTCTCTACATCTCCAAAAGTAACATAAAATGAGACAACTCACACTAGAAGTAAAAGTCAAAGACATCCAGCAAAATTCTACAAATGAACCCAGTCGGAACGACTCATTCAAAATAGCACCAAGCTAATCAGAAGACATGATGTGATGGAAACTACCCAACGTATTGTCACTAATAAAGAACATTTAAGTGAAAGTATACCTTGTCAAAAGTGAAACAACGAAAGCCATCCATGTAATCAATATCCATCCATATGACATCACAAGGAATACCCTTCTCTCGAAATGTTCTTGTAATCTGCAAGTGTAAGCCGGTCAATGATCATGCAAATTGATCACATGCTGTAGAGATTTGTACTAACTATATGTGTCAAAGAATTTACATAACAATGATGAAAAACGGGTGAGATTCTGGTTGTCAAGCTCATTTATATGTTGTCCGTATCACCAGAAACAATTGATGGCATGGTATTTGAAAATGTATTTGACGAAACATGTAACCAACAAGAGAAAGTGAGAGAAAACTAAACATGGATGATAGCCTAAGGAAGAGAGAGAGAGAGAGAGAGAGAGAGAGAGAGAGAGAGAGAGAGTTTTAACTTGAGATATTTTTTATGAACTTACCTCTTGAACTTTCTTATCAGAGTCATAGCTCCAACGGCATTGATGATAGCCTAAGGACCACTTTGGGGGCATAAATACAGTCCCTAGTGAGAAAATTAGCAACAATAAAAACGAATACACTAAAATTAAAAAGAATTATCAAAAGAAATCACATAACATAAAACTTCTGTCATATACCTGTGTTCTCTTCAAACCCACCACATTCAGTACTTATATTATTAAATTTATCTTATATTACATGTATATTAGACGTAAAATTGAAATTATGAATGCTAAGACAATTTATTAACTGTCAATGCAAAATTCAGCACTAGAAGACTCGTACAACTATCAAATTATCATAATTTGTACAAACTTAATTATAAGGCTCTTCAACTGGGTGTACAATCCTACAGTTCGGTCACCTTTTAGTCAAAAGAAAGAGGAAATGGAACAGATAGGAAGAAAACTTGAATCATGAATTAGTACCAACAAGCACTTCCCCCTGTACTTTCTATGTATGTGTGTGTGCGCATATATTGTATGGTTCACTTTAAAGTCTTTAATAGCATAACAGAACATGCTAAATGGTTAAAGAACTTACCAATTACATGCGATAAAGATATCAAAACAGCATCAGGTGAAGCAAATGGACCAAATGTAATGACCGGATAAGAGGATGAAGCAATGAACTGTATCATCGATTCTTTCCTCAGATCAATCTGCTCATGAGAAAATACAATTAATCAAAAAGTAGGTCAATAAATTTACAAGTTTAACGTTCACAATTTCACATACAAGTTACACCCAAAGGGAAGAGATTCAGATGTCATGGCACCTCACAGCGCCGTGTTGTATCAGCAAGAATTCCTAATGCCTCTCCAGTTGGAAGAACAGCCAGCACCCAAGGATGTGACTGGTACAATGATGTAGTTCCAGGACCATAACCCCATGCATCCGTGTTCCAAGTAAAAACCTAAATCAAACAGAAGTACAAAATATTTAGGAGAGGGGAAACTTTCCATGGATGGACCAACAAAAGTGACTTACTCTTTTCCCTGTTCGCTCAAGTTGCCCACTAACTTCCCCAGTTCCATAGAAAGAGGTCCCGGAAGGAAGCTACACCAGAAGCAATTCTATCACGTTAGTTGATGCATAGGGGAATTCTCACATTGCAAGGGCAATACAATTGTTAAGAAAACACAAAAAGAAATAGATAATACTAAGAGCACCAAATGCAGTATGAAAGCCCATTGCTGACCTCAAGTTTGACAATCTGCTGCCCCAAAAGGCATTCGAAACTTGGGACATATGAAGGTGTGTTGTGATTCATTATTGGTGTTTCTCTATCCTTGCTATTAGTAAAAGAGACACTAGGATGTGCTGCATTTCGATCATTTGCAGAACAATCAAATCGGAATATTCCATCCTCAACAATAGGCTCGAAAATCATAGCTCCTGATATGGCATCTGCAGCGACTGCCTTCCCTTTGTAATCAGCCATTTTAGATACCAAACATTCAGTAACCAACCTTTCAGCAGACCTCTTCTTTCTGCATGCCAAAGTTTTCACCATAAATCTTTCAGTAATGATCAAACGCCTTGCACAAGAAACAACAATATCTTAAGGGAAAGTGCATTTTTGAATCCAACAGCTTACTCCACATCTCTATGACAAAATACTGAAACAAAGATTACTTACTCATTTTGGAAAATACAAAACAGAGAAATTTCAGTGTGTTTGTATCCTTTGAGAAAGTATCACAACTCAGCTACCACACAATTATTATAAAATGGTGCATTTCAATATCTAGATGTACATATATGCAGCCTTTTTAATTTTCGCCTGTTAGATCGGATGAATTGAAGAGGATCAAGGACAGAAATTAACAAGGGTGTGTGAGAAGTAGAAAGAGGTGTGTGGATAGCACACCCCATATGTATATCTTTTAAACCATTTCTTGATTTATACTCCCCACCCTTGGCCTTGCGCAGGGAAAATGTCATTTCTCGTATATGAAAATCTATCTCCGTCTACTATAAGAAAAAGGGAACTTTAACGAAAAACTTTCGTTACTATTTACTTAATGAAAAACCTCATGTTTACGCTAAAAAAATCAATCATGATACTATTCGTTTTATTTTGTCATTTTCGTTAAAACTTCAAATTTTCAAGCTATTTTCATTAGTTTTGCTTAAGGAAAATGATTAAAAGATCAATTAAAAAGAGTTTTTAATGCTACATACACATTAAGCTGGAGTCATTGGTTTCCATTGAATATACCAAATACTTACACTGGATTCGAAATTTGGAAGGAACTCAACATGCAAATTGCAAAGAATCACTCAGATCATCATATTGATCCTTAATTACTACTTAATTTGGAATTCGGATTGCATTAAATAAAGTGACAAGTAATAAGAACCTGATGGTGATGATCCCAAATTCAAGAGCACGGAGGTTCCTCAATCCGACCACCGCAAACGGAGAAAGAGGATGCCTCAGAGCGAATTTCGATGATCCTCCTCTGCCACCTACTACACTGCCACTCGCTGCTACTCCTACTTCTCCCATTTCTCACCGCACTCCCTTGTTTAATACTTTATTATTATTATTATTTATTTATTTATTTATTATTTTTCTGATTGAACAGGCAACTTCCCATTGGGCCTTTGGGCCTTGACGACAATGACGCATGCGCTGCTTCTGGAAATGTGAAGCTCTCCCGTGAATCAACGGCATATCGGACAGCTTATTTGTCGTTTTGTATTCGCAACCCGAATAACTGAGAGATGACACGTAAGGGATTCTTTTAGGAGCCTGACTCATGCGGCCACGTGTACGTACTAAGAATCGGAATAACCACAAATCGGATCACAAACGAATCGGATTGATAAAAGGGGCTGTCCACATGAGCAAAGTTGAAACTCAATCAAGTGTGAGGGTACTTTTGATGTTAAAAGTTGATTCTCATCCCACCTCCTCCTTAAGAATGTCATCTCATTGGTATATACGTGGTTGTTAACTCAAAATTTGTAAGTTAACAAACTAGAACAATTAGTCTTTAATGGGCTCGATTTTAAAACTATAAATGAAATGAACTCAAGATGTAGGTGGTTCACCCCTCAAAACTAGCTACATCTATTGTGTTGCTCTAAATATATGATTCAAAGGTTACAAATGGCGCTTGATTAAAGATTAGTATTCTCTCTGTTCTCAATCGTCCCACCCCATTACATGAGGTTCCCACTCCTTTATGTAGGCCCTCAATGAATCCAAAAAGCCTTGGGCTCACCTATTTTTACTTTTCTAGCATTTAATGCACCACCTACATATATTAGTGTGCTGATAATATTTTTGCCCATTAGTCAATATTCAGTAAGGAAGTGATAGTTACTCAATATAGATTGCACGTATTTCTTGATCAATATGTGCCGAGCAATGTGCTTGGCCTTGACTAGTCAACGATCCCTCTTCCAAGTAGTGGCCCAACTATCTTTATGTCTTGTCCTAGACTTATGCCACTGACTGGTGATCGACATGTGATCTGATTGGTGTTTGGGTAGGCTTGCTTCTAAAGTTTTCTGCCGTAAAGTTGACATTCTTCCCATATGTCTTTAATGGTCGGAAAGTACGGGCCTTGGACTTCCTGTTCTTCTTTGGGCTTTGACCTTTATTAGGCCTTTTTTGGTCTTTTCCCAGCAAGTACTATTTTGAGGGTCGAAAAGTACCCTGCATTAACAAGTCCCCCAACTCATCGTTCAAGGGTTCCTTCTTGGGCATGAGTTATAACGATCGGTTGGACCTCAAAACAATTAATGGCTGGAAAGAGCACCTTGGGTGCTTCTTTCTTATAGAGCACTCTAGGTCGGATGGTTTGTCTAGTGCTTAGTTCTGTCTTGTCGGCGTTTCATGTAGAAAGGCGGTTGGGCATGTTTGTGCAAATGGTATACATGTCAATGATAGATTGGCAAAGTAATCGAGGCGCCTTCACGTCGAATGCATTACAGGGCAAGTGTGGCTTGGTGCACTGTGATGTCTCTTCACGTCTAGGAACTAAGTTCGCATACATTCGTGGACGGAGGCAAAATCTAATCAGAATAGCCTATGATCTCCAGAACAGGGTTGATTGGGAGTGTGGTTCAATCTGAATAGGACTACCTACATATCTTCGGGAAGGAAAATCAAACAACGGCTGTAGTTCTAAGAAAGAATGGAGTTAACCATCTTTGACGAATAGCCTATGGCGGGGTGCTAAGGAGATAAGTTCTCCATGGACGTGTCTACGCATAGACGGCGGTGTAAGGGCCTCTATGAGGGATAGAGAGAATATGTATGTCTTGTATAAAATAATAGACTTAGAGAAAGATAGATGTGGATGTCCCCTTGATAAATGCATAGGCTAGTGTTTTTATAGGGATCTTGTGAGTCTTTGTAGAGAAAGTAATCTTCATCAAATCGGGAGACTATTTAGGAGGAAATCTAGGATAAGATACCTAATCTTCGTAGAATCTTGATTATGTTGTCCAATCCCTAAGATATCTTAATTTGGCTTGAATCAAGTTTCCTCACTTTGTAGACAAGTAATATATTCAATAGGCCAAACCTTAGTTCACTGGACTACACTCTATGGGCCTAGAGCATTCCAGTCATTCTTACCGTGTGTCATGGGCTCAGTCCTACAGTTGCCACTAACTATGATTTTGAAAGTGCGCTCCGCTTCGAAGATGGATAGTTACCAACAAACCATGAATGAATCAACCCAGGATAACTTATGCATAACAAAATGACCTTTAAACTTCTTGTTGATCCGGAGCTGACCACTTCCGGCTAGTCCTACTTGTGTTTCAATGGTTTGATCTTTCGGAGTTCCGAAACATATTGTAAACCCCTAGTCATAGTAAGCTAGATGCGAGGCAGACTGTGCCTATGTATTCTTGGAAGGACTTAGATGCCTTAGAAAATATTTTTCTAAGTGTATTTTACTCAAGTTATTAAACTTGTTTGTTAAGTACTAGGTTTAATGTTTGATTTTCCTTGTCAAAAATTGTAAATGTTACCACACATGCTCATAATTTAGAGTTAGGGTACACTGCTGATCTGGGATTTCTACTGGGATTGAACTTATCAAAGCACCAGCCTTCTACACTACAAAAGGTTTGAAACATACATTTGCATTTGCATATCAAGCTTATTTTTCCAGATTCTTTTTGTTTAGTGCAGTTGTCTAGTCATAAATTTCGTCTGTTGTCCAGTTCTCTAGGCATGTAAATTAAGATAGCCCACATGAGCCATTTGACACCTTTTCCCGTGCGTGGATTTCTCACCCTTGATCTGAAAATGTTTCTTTATCTTGTGACACGTGTCCCCTTGTTCCCCTTGTCTGAAACATTCATCTGTCCCATTAAAAGGGTTTTCAAGGATTCATTTGTTCTTTGGCTAGGTTATTTACATTTCAAGAAGAATAGTGCATTTAGCCTAGAGCTACCTCTTAAGCATCCAAACCGAAACCCTAGCCACAAAACCATCTCATGCATAAACACCTAATCACTACACATTTGGGTTGCATTGTTTTAATGGTTTTGCATTAAGCTTTTGGTCTAAACCTTGAGTTCCATATCTTTCATAGACCAATCTTTTGGATTCATGTTGGATTCTTCTTCAACTGTTTGACTGAAAAACCTGACTAGTCATTTGAATCCAGATTTCATAAGCATATCATAACATCATATCATTGATCGTGTTGATCTCTATGCCACAAGGTGATGAGGTCAAGAGCAGCTGTCACTTCATGAAGACCGAATGAATCCATCTTGTGTGAGGCAAGGTTGCACAAAGGTAATGCTGCTCCATAGATATGGATCTAGGAATTGAGCTTGTATGGTCTTTGTAAGAACTTTGTTTACACTAGTGGATTAGAATCAATGGAGAGTCCCCGATTTTTTAACCCTGATGTGGGTTTTTTCGGCAAAAAACTTCCTTGTGTTCAATACTTTACCAATAATCTTTTATGACCAAATAAACATAACACAAGAATTAAGGCTTAAACATAACTAAAGATCACACTGTCTTGTTTTAGCATTATAAGTTTGCTTGGTTTATATGTTTGTGGGTATCTAACAATCTGTACTCAGTTGACTAGGACGTTTGACTAGTCAATACTGTTGGTTTCAAACTTTTTATTGTAAGATAATCCGTCTGGTTTCAATTTCACAGTTTGAGTAAAACACTTGGAGTTTTTCATTATTTGCTTCCTATTTGCATAATATAGTTTAATCTGTCAATCTTTTAGAAGTAAGCTAACTTCGAAGTAAAAAGTACTGAGGTGAAACACATGTAAGCTTGTTGGAGCAAGAAAAAGCTTAAAAGCCTCCTTAGTAACGTTCACTTAGAAAAATGATGTAACAACCCGTCCTTAATTGGTATAATCTTATTCCTCTCATCCTAAGCTTCGTTTTGATATATTATAGGTCAAATTTGGTTGTGTAAAGGCTCCAAACGGGGCAGTTGAATTTCTTTCCAAATTTCTGACGAAAATTATGTTATGAGCAAACTAAAGAAAATTAGGTTTATTACTTCAATTATTATTACTTTAATCATTAGTGTAGTTTCCCATTTAGGAGAGGACCATCTGAAGGTGTACCACGAGCAGAATAGTTGGATCGTTATGACATGCATGTATATGTGAGTGGGTCTTTTCAAACAACTGCTTTTATATACTATAATGTGACATGCCATGTTTAGCTTTACAAATAGATTTTTTGTACACTTTATGTTTATAATATTATTTGTGAGTATAACCTTGTGGCATGACACCGTTACATCTTATCTGCTTATTGTTACATGATTGCACAGTGTCTCTTAGTTATTTGTACTGTCCTAGACTACGGACCAGCTTCACATGTAGTTTACATGCACCATTTACATTCGCTTTGGATCCAGAGTTAGGTGCCAACATGTCCTTTTGTGTGATGTTTTAGACTCGTATGTGATGCGACTAGCGCATCTCATGTGAGGTAGTACTAGAATGTAAAACCTACACCCAGTATGTTCCATTGTCTTAATATCTCTACAATGGACTTGTGTGCCTACATAAATTAATGAGCATCGGTTTCTTGTGATAATGATTTAGATTTGATGTTGAGATATATTGTTGTTGTACCATACATATTTTGACTTACTTGTGTTGTAGGGTACCTTATTACATACTAGTATTGTAATATTTTGAGGAAACTATAAACATGTTCTACAACCCAACTAAAACCTAAAACCAAGGCCAGAGGCTAGTCGTTTTTTCATGCAGCAAGCCCAAAGGCTACTACCTTGGGTCCAAACATCGAAACGACATCGTTCAGGGGCCACTGCTGGACACAGCATGGCAGCATGCTAGCTAGCGTGGCTTAGCAAGGCAGCACAGCTCGAAGCAGCAACTCAGCTGCAAAATTCTAGAAATTTTTTTTTTCCAAAATTTCTAGGTTTCGAAAAAACCTAATTGCTTCTAATTTCTTTTGATTCTTTGGCTCACAAATTCCACATAGTATGTGACATCCCACATCACCCAGGGGAGTGATCCTTATATGTATATTCTCATCCTTATCTAGCACGAGGCTTTTTGGGAGCTCATTGGTTTCGAGTTCCACGGGAACTCCGAAGTTAAGCGAGTAGCGCGGGAGAGCAATCCCAGGATGGGTGATCCATCGGGAAGTTCTCGTGTGAGTTCCCAGAAACAAAACCGTGAGGGTGTGCTGGGGGCCCAAAGCGGACAATATCGTGCTACGGTGGAGTCGGGCCCCGGAAGTGGTCTCGCCTGGGGATGTGACAATTTGGTATCAGAGCCTAACCCTGGCCGTGATGTGCAGACGAGGACGTCGGGCCCCAAAGGGGGGTGGATTGTGACATCCCACATCGCCTAGGGGAGTGATCTTTATATGTATATTCCCATCCTTACCTAGCACGAGGCCTTTTGGGTGCTCACTGGCTTCGGGTTCCATGGGAACTCCGAAGTTAAGCGAGTAGCGCGAGAGCAATCCCAGGATGGGTGACCCATTAGGAAGTTCTTGTGTGAATTCCCAGAAACAAAACCGTGAGGGCGTGGTTGGGGCCCAAAGCGGACAATATCATGCTATGGTGGAGTCGGGGCCGAAAAGTGATCCTCCCTGGGCGGGGATGTGACATAGTATAATTATAATTGCGTAATGCATGAATGTGTATATATATATATATTGACAAATATATGAACATATACAATATATATATATATATATATATATATATCGGAAAGAAAATATAAATATAAGGGGTTCATGCATCCCAAGGAATGTTTTCATGCTTCATAGTCGTTTCAAATATCTTAATTTATTTTTAAAGAACCTGATAGGCACAAAAACAACTGAGCCTTTGAATTTGCAGAAGAACCTCCACCACGAACCTTTAGTTCCTTAGCTTCTGGCAAGAGCATGCTGATAACGTGTTGTAACCCTAATTTATTGAGCAATATAAAGGACATAGAAAAGGGGTGTGACAACAATAGAAAGAAAGAGATGTGTAATTGTGAGGTGTTTGTTATGTCACCCGTTGGCCTTTATTTATAATAGTAGTAAGCTAAAATTCTTACCCCAATAGGATTACAACTCTAATAGGATAATATATAGCCTAAGAGATATGGTAGAATTCAATAAGGATATCCTAAATATGATAAGATTTACACGATCACATTTTTAATCTAATAGGACTGCAACATAATTTACTTTTTTTTTAAAATAAAATAAAATTACAAAATAAAAAAAGGAACAACTTGATATAAGTCCAATTTTTTTAGCCAATAATAGGAATAATCCAATTTATTAAAATAAGTCCAATTCCTTAAACTTAATTATTTTATTATCAATAATTATCTATTCAATGATAAGATTTATTATAAAAATTGACTATTTTTTATTTTTATTTTTTTCATTGCATTTTAATTCTTAAAAAACAATTTACAATTTTTTTGGTAATAAAATCATAGTAAAGGCCACGAACTTCTTTACGTGGATGAGGTTGTTTCTTTTGAATTTTTATTTGAAAATTTTTTCACTTATTTAATTAAGTTTTTCATTTTTACATTTTAAAATTTGTAAGATGAAGGGACAGGTTTACATTACGAAGGTTTCATCAAATTTGACTTCTCCCTTGTATTATATAGGTGCAATTAAAAATAGGAGGGAAATGCGAATTTGGCAACTACGATCTCGTTGCGACTTGGATCCCACGCAACCTCATATACTTGCTCCCCAAGAAAATCTTAAATCGGGTTTTTGAAACGGTGCTCGAATTCTGTTTGAGGTCAATTACAAAATTACCCATGTACCCCTAACATGTGACCTCGACCACATACGCCAATATCCAAGTTGCACCCTAGAAATTTTTTTACATGTTCCGTTAATCTAAAACGAAAATAACGGGTTTCAGGTCAACATGATAAATAATTAGAATGTTATCAGGTTATCCGTTAAAATTCCACAGGTAACTCGTTTCAACCAATTAAGAAAAGGTTAATTTGATAATTTTAAACTATTTTAAAAACCTTACTACAATAGCTATAGGATTTAGGGCTGGTTTGGTATTGCTGTACTTTGAAAAAAAAAAAACTGTTTCTGTTGTGCTATGAGAATAAACTCATCAACCAATTAAGAAAAGATTAATTTGATAATTTTAAACTATTTTAAAAACCTTACTACAATAGCTATAGGATTTAGGGCTGGTTTGGTATTGCTGTACTTTGAAAAAAAAAACTGTTTCTGTTGTGCTATGAGAATAAACTCATTTTTGCTGCTTCATATTTTCAGCATTTTTTCATCCAAAACTTTGAAAATAAGTTGTTTTTAAGTGTTTACCAAACACCATTTTTAGCTTAGCTTTTTTTTTATACCCAAAACCAGTACTTAATCTCAACCCTAAATCCTTACCATTGGATTTTTTGATACACGCTCACTCTATATTATCTCTTTCCTAGGCCAGAGTCCAGTACCAACTCTATTTGTGTTCTCTCTATCTTGACACTGGAAGCGCACTCTCTCTCCAAGTCATCACCACGACACATGTGTATCTAATCTCGCTATCTCGGATACCACCACACTAGTAATGAATCACGATCACCACCATCGACTCCGCCCATAATCCAATGCAAGGTTGCGAATCGACATACAAATACCCATCTAACCTTCATATTTGACCACTAATACTCCCAAAAGGTAATTTCTTTAATTTGATTGTAATATTTTCCGATTGAAGAAGAAGTTAGGATTGTGCAGATTTAGGGATTGTATAATTCCAAATTAGGATTTGTAAAATTAGGTATTTCATAATTATAATTTAGAATTTAGGGTTGTCAACTGACACAACCTGTGTTATACAGCTTTGATATTTCAAAATTTGCAGATACTTGAAAGACAAATATGCTTTTATATTTTGAAGTAATATTTATGTTACAATGTGGTATGGAGATAGTAATTTACTATGACTTTTTTTATTTGATTATTTATTGAAATAAAATATATTTTATTTAACTGGTAATGGATCAGGTCATATTATCTATTAATTTTAACAGGTTGAGTTTGGATCAGATCATATTACCTTTTATTTTAACGGTTTGACACTACATGATTTGTTAAGATATACTGATATAGGGTATGTTACGAAAACGACACGATCGCCACTCTTTTTTATTTTATTTATTTCTTTGTTGCATTTTAAATTCTTAAATAAACTTGATTTTTATAATAAATTCATAATAAAGCCACTAACTTTTTTTATTTATAATAAATTCATAACAAAACCTCTAGTAGTTCCGGTCAAAATGAAAAGTATGAAAAGCAACTTTAGGAATACAAAGGTCCCAAGAGTGAGTGTTAGAGATAGACAGGCCGAAATGAGCTAACTTCTTTACGTGGATGAGGTTGTTTCTTTTGAATTTTTATTTGAAATCACTTATTGTCACATCCCGGTCCAGGGGGACCACTTCCCGGCCCCGCTCCACCACCGTAGCACGATATTGTCCTGCTTTGGGCCCCGACCACGCTCTCACGGTTTTGTTTCTGAGAACTCACCCGAGAACTTCCCGATGGGTCACCCATCCTGGGAATGCTCTCGCGCGCTACTCGCTTAACTTCGGAGTTCCTACGGAACCCAAAGCCAGTGAGCTCCCAAAAGGCCTCGTACTAGGTAGGGATGAGAATATACATTTAAGGATCACTCCCCTGAGCGATGTGGGATGTCACACTTATTTAATTAAGTTTTTCTTTTTTACTTTTAAAAATTGTAAAAAGTGGGGCATTTTTGGTATTATGAATGTTTCATCAAATTTGTCATGATGTAATTGAAAGAGTAACGGTCGGTAAACTAAATTTGTAGACCAAAATTGCAGTATCATCAATAAATAAAAAATAATCACGGTAATTAATACTTAAATAATAATCTAATAATTGACTTTCATATCATTTAGTTTACAAAGTATAGTCTACATATTTAGTTTTTGTATCATTATCCCAATTAAAATAGGAGAAATGCCAATTTGGCAAATACGATCTCATCCACGCAACCTCATCATACTTGCTCCCCAAGGAAATCCTAAACCGGATATTTGAAACAGTGTGCTAAGAAATACTGTTTGAGGTCAATTACAAAATTAATGATGTACCCCTAACATATATTACCTCGACCTCGACCTCAACCTCATCTAAGAATATGGATATTAATGAGGTTGCACCGCACACGACGATAATAAATAAGAATTTTTTTTAACAAACAATACTATCTATATTAACGGGATGAAAGAATGGGCTAAACCTCATAATTGGTTAACAATAATGTGATTCAAATTTACTTTTGGTAAAAATCAAACCTAAGACCATTTGAAGAAGAATATTACTAGATCACAGTACTAGGTGGCAATAGAAATGTAGTTAATTAAGAGAATTATTATTTGCATTTTAAAAATTTAATAGTGCACTTCAAACTTTTTATATTTGAAAAAAAAAATACTCTTATAAAAATTGCACAATTATTCCTTATTGGTGATACATGATTTAATTTGCAAATTTAATCTATTAATTTAATGTTCTTAACATTACCCTTAATATATAAATGAGTCATTTAAATTGAAATTAATGCGTGGCCGTGGCCAGCAAGTTCCAAAATTTCAAGGGTACATTAGTCATTACGTGAGTGAAAATGCATGGGTTGCAAGGCCATGTTTGGCAAGCCTCCATCAGGATACCTTCTCTTTGGTACAGCCATGAACAAGAGACGACGTGTCACAATTAGAGCCCTTCATCTCCATCACCTAACGGCTCTGCCAGCTCATCAATTGCGTAGGCGACAAGAGAATATCAGTAAATTACCTAATAATTAATTGAGACTTAGGTATATAAACCCTGACACAGATCTCATGAAAAACCATAAACCCTAAACCCTAAAAAATCATCACACACGTACCTCACAAAGTTACAAACAATTAAACAAACAAACGCTAGCTACATCTTCACTCTTTGTCTACATAATATGATGATGGCGAGCCGAAGACACGCGGCGAATTCGATGGCGGGCACAGTACGGCTGTTCACCACTGCAACCGCTGCAAATAAGACTCTGATGGCTGCTGCCGGTCATCTTCTTCCTCGGAATTATCTTCATAGCGGTTGTGGTGGTGCCCTAGTCCGGAGTGCTAGCACCAGTGCTGCAACTGTCGACGTGGCTGCACAGGGTCATAACACTACGGCCCCTTCCGCTGCTGGCCACGGCGGTGGTAAGGATGATGAGAAGGGGATCACCAGCTACTGGGGTGTGGGACCCACCAAAGTCACCAAGCAAGATGGAACCGAATGGAAGTGGACTTGCTTTAGGGTACGTGCGTACGTATTAGTAGTGTTAATTCTCTTTTGCTGCAAAAAAAAAAAAAAAAAAAAGAAAAAAAGAAAACATATACATACAAACCATTTTTGTTCGTTTAATATTGTGAAATAATAAAAATATTTGATATTTGATGAAGCCATGGGAGACGTACAAAGCGGACGTCTCGATAGATCTGAAGAAGCATCACGTGCCAACGACTTTGTTGGACAGAATGGCTTACTGGACCGTCAAATCTCTCCGATGGCCTACTGATCTATTCTTCCAGGTATACATGGGGTATATATTTGGTTCTACTACATATATATGATATTCCTTTCAAATAATCAAATAGGTATAAAATCACAATTTCGATGATAAATTTACAAGTTATAAGGGTCAACACTAACTCCATTCCATATAAATTTTGTTCCTTCGGTTTATGCAGAACAAGAAATTTCTTCTCCTTTCTTTCTTTTTTAAAGTTCATCTCGAGTTTATTTTCCTTTTCAAATTGACTGGAATTTTAGTTATTAATCTTCTGTGTACAATCATATTCACATCTTTTTTTTTTTTTTTTTTTTTTTTTTTTTTCAAAAGAGAACGACATAAGTCATATTCTGGTCTTGGAAGAAAAGGAGTTGATGAATGTTTGCACTGCAGAAATTTTTTTGGTTTTCAGAGACTTGAAACGAAAGAGACGAGGGGAGAGAGAAAGAGAGAAAACGTGATGAGGAAATAGAGGGGAGGAGAGAGAAAAACGTTTTCCTTTAATAATTTGTTTAAATCGCTTTGGATTTAATAAAGAAAATTAATTAACTTAATTAGATTACATCTCAACAATTAAAAGTAGAGTAATACTAGGGAGGTTAAATTTGTAGACTAAATTTTGTAAACTAAATGACATAGAAGTTAATGATTGGATTATTACTTAAATGTTGATAAACGTACTAATTTCTTATTGATGACACATCATTTAGTTTGCAAAATAAGTCTACAAATTTAGTCTCCCTAACATTACTCTTAAAATTATACAAATTTAATGGTTTAGAACTTGTGTAAAAAATGCGGTGTCACCATCTTATAGCACCCTAATTGAAAGAATTGATAACAGACTAAAAATAAACAGTAAAGTGGGGTCATCATTTTCCAATTATTATTGGTACTAAAAGAAAGTCATATTTGCCTCGTTATTTTATTTTATATATCTTCGTTAAAGAGTGACAAATGACTTTTTTGAAATGTAAATAACCTTTTTTCTTTTACGTGAATACTTTCTTGAATGTTTTGATCTCTATTGTGAATACTTGAGGTATATGCATGTCTTTTTCATAATCAATTGTTCTCACAAACATGACATCCCATGTCTGCCTTTTATTTTCCTATTTATCTAATTAGATGATTTCTCGATGAATCAATTTATGTCCAAATAAAATTTGTTTGGCACTTTGTATCATGGTGAATCCGTAAATTTCTTGATTTTATAATAGTAGAGAAAAGATTGCTATAGAAAGTGTGTCAAATAATATAATGCTGGGTGGGTGGGTATATACAATATCAGAGGCGGTATGGGTGCCGAGCAATGATGCTAGAAACAGTGGCAGCAGTTCCCGGAATGGTAGGAGGGATGTTGCTGCACTGCAAGTCCCTACGGCGGTTCGAGCACAGCGGAGGGTGGATCAAAGCTCTGCTGGAAGAAGCCGAGAACGAGCGAATGCACCTCATGACATTCATGGAAGTAGCCAACCCCAAGTGGTACGAGCGTGCCCTCGTCTTTGCGGTTCAAGGCGTCTTCTTCAACGCCTACTTCGTAGGGTATATGGCTTCCCCAAAATTCGCTCATCGAATGGTTGGGTACCTTGAGGAGGAAGCAATCCACTCGTACACTGAGTTCCTCAAGGAGCTGGATAAAGGGAACATAGAGAATGTGCCAGCTCCGGCGATTGCCATTGATTACTGGCAGCTGCCACCTGACTCGACTCTGAGAGACGTTGTCACGGTTGTTAGGGCGGATGAGGCACACCACCGCGATGTCAATCACTTTGCATCGGTAATAGGGATTAACTTGTTTAAATCAATTCAGTTGTTCTTGCTTGATTAGTTTCAAATTGGTGTTTAATATCCTTATATGTGCCTTGAACTGCAGGATATACACTACAAGGGACAGCAACTGAGGGAATCACCAGCTCCAATTGGTTATCACTGATGAAATGGCACTGTTTTGCTTTATTACAATGAACAATTTCAGAATCCCAAATTTCACATGAAAATGTAGTATCAAGATGCACTTCTCCAGTCGACACTTTGTACCGCAAAGTTCAGACATTTTTTATTTACTAGTTGGGAATTGGTAAATGCAAATGAGTTGGATGAAGATGACTAACTATTCTACGGGAGTGTCACAACCTCGTACTCGTGGGCAATTCTAAGAGGTGATTGCTTAGAAACCGGCCTCTCCTCGGACCACAGCTCCAAATTAACAGTTCCAGTTCCCCAGTGGATTAGGCACTTGTAAACTTGGCTAACGTCAAAGCGATTCACAAGCCCCAACCCAACGCATTTATCGATGAGCATCCATTCACCTGTCCAAAAATAACGACGATTTTTTTTTTATCAGAGGTAAGTTACAGCAATTCATGATAGAACTCCGAGAAGAGTGAACTCAAAACTTTTCAAAAATGATTATTGTAATCCTTTTGCTCCACTTTCTGAAACCTAGGACCGACTACAAAGTTGCACTGTGTCCTCAGAGCATGGTGGAATATCGAATCCCATGGTGTGTTATGAGTTTCATGTTGCCTCTTTCCAATAGTCTAATCTTTCGGTTTCAGGACAATCCTTGTCAAAGTAAAAACCTTAATAACCTAAATGTTTTTATGAATGTAATGACATAGAAAGCAAGAGGAAAAAGGAACAAGAAATGCAAAATTGTCTTCACTTCTCCTCCAGTCACGTTGAGATCCTATGTTCTTAAACTAGGCAAGGCCTAAAACCCATACTTCGCTAATTTTCTTCTTTGTTGATTTCTTCGTACTCAAATTGTATCTAATATTATTTTTTTCCACACAAAACCCTCTGGAAGTAGAACATTCAAAATCAAAGTGGTAATGTCCATACTGTGTTGTTAGTCGTTTACTTAAGGGATCAAAAGTAGTTCTGCATCTTCAGTAGGATAATAAAGTTCGAATGTCACTTTGTAATGAAGGTAAAAACACTGCAAGAAAGATATCATTACCATTAGGCAGTAAATCCCCTTGAAACAACTGCTCATCGGATTCAGGCCAAATTTCATGCTTTGACCCATCGATAGCTGTAAATGAGACATAAGATTCTGTAGGGTGCAAGAGGGTGAACGTTGGGTGTACTCTCAGGCAAACCAGCCTGCAAAGAAAAAATTACAAAACAAATTATGCACGTGTATATAACTTATATATTGTTTTTATTTTTAAAAGGACACCAAATTTTATTGCTAATGACGATAAATTAAAGGGCATACAACTAAGAGGGGACAATGTATACAACGTTTTTACTGGTTATATGTTTGTGTGTGATGAGAGATAAAAGAAAAGGGATGGGAAATTGTAATTTGGAACAAACCTTGAATATCCACCAGAACCAGCACCAACTTTGCATGCTATAATGCTAGAGTCTATTCGGAAAACCTTGGGATCATTCTTTGGAATATTTAACTGTCGTTGGAGAACCAAACCACCCCCAATATCACCTTCTAACAGAATAGATTCCTCCTCTCCAGCATGCTCAAGATTCCGTCTGCAGAGAGATTTGAGAGAATAAAATGAAGCTACAAGAACTATGAAAATGTACTTTAGGTTCGATATACAGATTGTGGATTCCTAACCACTGAGAATACATACATGCACATTTGTCCTTATATATGTATATTACCCTACCCATATGTATCCATTTACTCCCCTTATTGTTACTCGATCAGATTTAAAAAAAAAAAAAAAAAAAAAACAGAAAAAGGGATCCTTCACGAAGATTCAATGTGGATGCACCCCTTCTTTTTTGCCTAACCCAATAGCTGTCTAGGATAAAAACGACCTAAGAGTCAGTATATTTACTCTAAAATATTTTAAATTCCTACTGGTTGACAAAATCTTCAAAACCCAATGGGATGTTCTAGGCTCAAAACTAAAGGATTATTTACATGAAAAACTTTCTAGTTTGACTACAAGAATGTCTTTGGGAACTAAAGATACTAATGGCATAATGATTAAGCCTATTGGCTAAAAACCCCAATATTTTATTTCAGAAACTCACTCTGTAACATTGTATTCCTCAGTACATCCAGCAGAGCGGTACTCAGTACCACTATACTCTTCATACCCATTAATCTCAACTCTACTGTGAAGCCACTGTGTCCCTGCAATCACCACATGAAAGTATCAATCATAAGAGTATCACTAAAACAAAATTTAGTCTATTCAGCCTTATCACCCAAAAAAGGGAAAGAAAATGGCTTAAAGTCTGGGCATGTTTAGAAATTTCTTTGATAGATAACGCCTTCGTGTAACAGAATAGACTCATGGTAGCTAAAAATCTCAGTCATTGCCAAACTACAAAATACATAGAGAACCTCATCCCTCACTTCAATATTTATCAATTCATGACTAACCCTCGTGCTCAAAATTTCCTAGCCTTTTGAGGCTATGGATCAAAATTATAGGGTGGCTGATATGGTAGAGGTTTGTGCAGAACAAGAAAATTGGACTTTTTGGTTTTTTTTAAAGAAATTTATGTGAACATAAGAGATCGAGGAGTTTGCCACACTAGGGATTGTTTTGGAGAATATTCAGGTTTCAGCACATAGTCCACACTAGGAGTTTGCCACACTAGGGATTGTAACTTGTAAGATATTTTTAATTCTCCATGTAATAACTGAAAGTAGTCCCTTGCTGTGTTCCAGCCTGCTAAAATGATTTGAAAGTCCGCTCCTAAGGTTCTCCTTTTGGCATGAATCGTATCTCATAGAAGAGCAAACACTTGTAATTAGTTACAAACAAGAAGACCCAATATTTATCTTTCTCCTCATTGGTGTTATTAGTGCAAAAAAGAGGCTCATTTTAAACTCACTTAGTTTTACATTCTCTATGTTCTTTGGGGCTGTGGTGGCTGTTGGTTGAGGTTGCAGGGATTACTTGGGCTAAATTCTTAATTCATTCTTAAACATTCATTGTGAAAAGTATGTCTTTTGGTGGTGGAAAACTAGTATTTCGTGGAATCGTGCACTGGTAGCTGTTTCTTGGGTAATTTTGTTGGACAGAAAAATAAATCTATTTGATAACTACAGTGGAGTGAAGTATGATATCCACCATGAGTAAATGAATATTGGACAATGGTTTATTCATAAGTTCAATATATTAAGCGACCATATAAATAAAATACATTCTACATATATTAATAAATAAAAGATAATCGTAAAAGTACTACCTGAAGGACGGTGCATCATGGAAATAATTCTACCACCAATCCAGGGAACGACTTTAATATCCCAATCACCACCTTTCAGTTCAATAGGAATCCTTGAAAGTTCTATTCCTTTGTGCGCAGAAGTCACTTCCACATCTGGAATAGGCTTGGCAGTTTCTACATTAACAATTTAAGATGCATTAGTCAGGAGCACTGTCACTGATACATGCATTAATCAGGAACATCCCAATTTCAGTCTGCTCACTGATCGGGACCATCCATTTTTTAGGTCCTGTACTAGGATCATCCTTGCCCTTGCTTTATGAAATCCAGATGGTTACATGAGGCCTACTTCATGCAATCTATTTTGACAGTTTCAGAGAAGCTAATTATAGCTGAAAACTAAGTGGCAATAGCAAAACTTTAGCTACACGTTGAGGATAATATGAGGCCGAATAAAGTATGAATAGAAGTGTTACCCAAACGAGTTCGGCATTGCTTCTCACTAGTGGAAACCAGCTTCCCAACTTCCTGTTCTGAAGGCATTACAATTTGAAGAACCTCTCCATCATTGCCCCATGTCTCAACCTGTTTGAGGGATTCAGGATTGATATGGTACTTTATTAGCACAAGATAGTCTCAGACACCTAATTGGTATACCTCCAGAAAAGAAGCCATACCATTGCCCCTCCACCAAGCAATAATTGAACATGCAGCCGACGTTTTGGCCTCTTCCAAGATCCTTCAGTTTTTAAAACTTTAACAGTAACAGTAGAAGATTGAAGTTCAGCAACATAGTGTGTCAACAAGAATCCCCCATTCATGAACTCGTATCCATCACCATCATCTTCGTATAGAACACCTTTAGCTTTCCCTGTAAATAATGAGATCATTCATAAAGCTTCTAAGTGCAAAGTTTTGACTACAAATGTTGAAAAACAAAACCTAATTGTAATTCTTTCCTAATAAGAACAACTGGTTTTATTAAGAAAAACGTGAAGAACTGCAAAACAAATGGATTATGGACTCCTCTTCATGTTGTCAAGGCCTTAGAGCTATCTCCAATTGAAATTTTTTATGGTTCTAGTGAACATAATTTTTATTCAAGAAGAGATACAACTTTTGATCAATTAGTTAGGCAAGATTTTCAAAATTAGGTTGTCCTAATCAATCCTTCTGGGTTCAATCTCATACTTTCTTATGTATATTATAATAGATAGGTACAACCAAGTATGATAAATCATTTGACCTCAAGCACGGCAAGACCACTAAAACTTGAAACTGTTGACGTTAATAAATAACAACCAAACAATCCAATTTTTTTTAGGAGGAAATTGACAGAACACAATTACCATCTTCATCTAAAGCC